>OW240916.1:244559679-244737679 GCA_933207985.1 Pelobates cultripes
CAGTGCCACTCATATCTGGTGTCATAATAGCTTGCATTTAAAAACAAAAAACTTTTTTCACTGTTATAGATTGAATAGCAGTTAGTTATCTTCAAGCGGGTATGTCAGCCCTACAGCGTGTACTCTGCCAGTTTACAGTGCTCACTCACTGGTGTCATAATAGCTTGCATTTAATAACAAAATACTTTTTTCACTGTTATAGATTGAATAGCAGTTAGTTGTCTGCC
Source organism: Pelobates cultripes (assembly GCA_933207985.1). NCBI lineage: Eukaryota > Metazoa > Chordata > Amphibia > Anura > Pelobatidae > Pelobates > Pelobates cultripes. The sequence continues at coordinate 244,559,907 of OW240916.1, forward strand.
AGCAGGTGTGTCAGGCTCACAGTGGATACTGTGCCCAGTGCCACCACTCACTCACTGGTACCCGGACGAAATTTATTTTCACAAAAGGCAATCCCCAACCTGTACTCGATTGTGCAAAAGGAAATAATGGCATGTCTGGCACACAGTGTTGGGGCAAGGGTCCATCTGACCACTGATTCCTGGTCTGTAAAGCATGGTCAGGGCAGGTATATCACCTACACTGTGCATTGGGCAAACCTGCTGACGGCTGCCAAGCCTGGAATGCGTGGCTCTACAGAGGAGTTGGTGACACCGCCATGACTTGCAGGCAGGCCTGCTGCCACCTACTCTACTCCTCCTACTCCATCCTCTTCCATAACCTCCTCGGCTGAGTCCTCTTCTGCTGCTGCGTCTTGCTCCACATCAACGGATAGGGGGCGTAACAGGGATTAAACTGATAAAAATAGTACTAAACACACCACTCCTATCTGGTGGCACATTAAATTGCACGCGCAGTGCCCCAAATTTGTTGTGATCTGTGAGTAAGGTAAACGGTTGTCCATACAAGTAAGGTTGCAGCTTTTTGAGGGTCCACACCACCGCCATGCACTCCTTTTCAATGGCAGTGTATCTACTTCCCTGGGCAAAGGTTTACGGCTTAGATAAGCCCCGGGTTGCTCGCCACCATCTGCTCAGTACTGCTTCCAATCCAAACATAGAAGCGTCTGTATGGACGAGAAAGTGTTTAGTTGGATCAGGAGCAGAAAGTACAGGTGATTTAATGAGCGCCGTCTTGAGCTGTTGGAAGGCCTGTTCACACTCTGGGGCCCATACTACTATCTTGGGGAGGTTTTTACGCGTTCCTATATGGCACTTACTGGGCTTTAGGGTCAGTCCGGCCTCCCTAATCCGGTCTAGTACGGCTCCTATGTGGGTCAGGTGTTCGGGCCAGGAGCAGCTAAAAATGGCTATATCATCCAAGTAGGCGCAGGCATACTCCTGAAACCCATCCAGTAGCCGATCTACCATCCTCTGAAAGTTAGCCGGGCATTCTTCATCCCGAATGGCATGACCTTAAACTGATACAGGCCAAACAAGGTGACAAATGCCGACTTGTGGATGGCGTCCTCGGCTAATGGAATTTGCCAGTACCCCTTGCACAGATCTATTGTGGTGAGGTACTGGCCTCTGGCCATTTTGTCTAGGAGCTTGTCTATCCGGGGCATAGGATAAGCGTCTGAGGTTGTTCACATGGAGCATGCGCTTGCCTCCTGTGCCTGTGACCGCACCGATCACAAAGGTGGTATCACAAACCTGCTCTATCACCTTGTATGGGCCCTGCCAGGAAGTCTGCAGCTTGTCCTTGTGGACAGTGTCAATCCATATCTGCCAAGTGACCCCATGTAGGGGGAACAGTCCCTATTCTGATCTGTGTCAGTGTGTATCAGGGATCCTTAGGACATGTGTCAATCCATATCTGCCAAGTGACCCTATATAGGAGGAACAGTCTCTATTCTGTTCTGTGTCAGTGTGTATCATGGTCTCTGAGGACAGGTGTCAATCCATATCTGCCAAGTGCCCCTATGTAGGAGGAACAGCCTCTATTCTGCTCTGTGTCAGTGTGTATCAGGGGCTCTGAGGACAGGTGTCAATCCATATCTGCCAAGTGACCCTATGTAGGGGGAACAGTCTCTATTCTGCTCTGTGTCAGTGTGTATCATGATCTCTGAGGACAGGTGTCAATCCATATCTGCCAAGTGACCCTATGTAGGAGGAACAGTCTCTATTCTGCTCTGTGTCAGTGTGTATCAGGGTCTCTGAGGACAGGTGTCAATCCATATGCCAAGGTTTCAATATGTCATATGTCAGGTGTCAATCCATATCCATTGTGATTTAGGAATGTTAGGTGATTTATGTATGCCCTTTATGGATTAAGACCAGACTCTGCATCAACTGTGTAATTTTCCATGGGAGTTTTGCCATGGATCCCCCTCCGGCATGCCACAGTCCAGGTTTTAGTCCCCTTGAAACAACTTTTCCATCACTATTGTGGCCAGAAAGAGTCCCTGTGTGTTTTAAAATTCGCCTGCCCATTGAAGTCTATGGCGGTTCGCCCGGTTCGCCGGTTCGAGAACATTTGCGGAAGTTCGCGTTCGCCGTTCGCGAACCGTAAATTTCGGGTTCGCGACATCACTACATATCACTCGTTTTCTATACGTTACCTGTCACAGCAATAGTTTCTACCTGTACTGAGGAATGCTCAGACTTACCCACAGGCCCATCCTTCTCAGGAATATCTTGAACTGTCAAGCGGGAACTAGTGGTCGGCATCTCATCAGTTAACCCTTTCAGGTCTGGATCCTGGAAACTAGTGGCTGCTGGGGCTATTTTAGCCTTTGGCTGAAATGAAAAAACAGAGGAACACGTTTAGTCTCCTTCACCCGTAAGTGAAGTGACGGTATAGGCAATAGGTTTCCAAACACAACTATTGTTTGTTTGACTGTGAGTATCTGGAAAGGAAACAGGGTTAGGTATTACATCTACTGACAACCTAGCCTGTTTAGTCACAGTGGCTATTATTGCTGCGGCACCTGTTGTTGCTGCTGCAGTTGCACAGGAGGCTCTGCAATTGGAGCTGGCCCTAAAAAATGATTTCTGGCAAAGACTTGGTTAATCTTTGTCATTTCCTCCATTAATTTGCCCATCTGGTCTGTCAATTGACCAACCTGATGACGCAAATTATTTCCCCCATTGCCATTTTGTCTTTGCCCATTAGAATTTGGTTGGGATGGCTGAGACTGTTGGGAGTTACTGGAAGCAGATTGGTTATTTCTGTTTCCATATCTCCTATTTCCCTGAGGATTCCTTCTCCATTAGGAATTGCCTTGGTTCTTATTAACCCTGGGGCATTTATACCCATTGGCATTGGATTTTTCAGAGTTATTATCAGAGGAATTTACAGAATTGCTTCCGGCGTTTTCCTGTTTCTGAGGTTTTGGAGATGTCAAAACCTCAGAATAGGTCCTCTAAACCTAACTGCATTTTAGTCTCTGACACCATTTTATCACCAGGTTTCTTAACCTTTGGCTGATTTTCGTCATTTCATGCACTGACTGACTAGCCATTCTAATGGTAACTTACAATCATAATCTCTTGCGAGATTCATTTGTATGTTTACCGGCATGGCATGAAAATACAGATCTTTGAAGTCTGTACTTTCATACCTGGGTTTCCTTTGGGCCACGGAATATGCATTTTTAAGAATTATTAAAAATTCTCTGGGGCTTTGATCTGAACGGCACTTTAAGTTATAAAGCGCTTTCTTAGCAGAGGCAATGGTTTTATACTTACCATATTCCATGATTATTTCATATTTCATCTTGGACCAGGACATTAGCTGTATAGCTTGAAGACTTTCTAGATAAACACGGCACATTGAATCAAAGGTCCATGTAATGAACCATTTCTTTTGGATTTCATCATACATGCCCAATGAATTCATGGCTCTTTCATAATTTTTCAGATGTTCAGATATGTTTCCTGAACCTCTAGAAAATTGTGGGACTGTCTCTTTAAGGAATTTAATAACCTTTGGTGTTTCACAAACAGGCATATTTGATTTATTGATCCTGTTTCTATCCACCCTTCTTTTTGGTAAACGTCTATGCGATCTGGCTGCTGAAGAAGAATTAGATCCATACAACAGTGCAGATGGCATATCATTCACATGGCCTACAGAGTGGACAGTGCAATCACTTTCACTCCCATCACTCTGAGCTTCTCGTTCACTGTCACAATTCTGATCTGCATCAGAGTTCTGCCAGTGTACAGCACCATGTCTGTTTTCATTCCTATCACCTTGAACCTGATTCCCTCTGTCAAGTTTGGCCAAGACAGTCTTTTCAAACTGTTCTGCTCAAGATTGCCAAGATGGCTTCGTAATGTCATGAGATGGGGAATCTTGTTCCACAGGTGATTTTTTAGAATTACTCACATCTTTTCTTTGAGACTGTTTTATGAAAACCTGGTCTGGTGTGGGAAAATCATAATAAGCACTTTTTGGCACACAATTATGACTACTAACCTCACTGTCTAATTTCTGACTCTCCTTTTCATACTCATCCAATTGCTTTTTAAGCTGACTTATTTCCTGTGCATATTTATCCGTCATAGCTTTCAGTTCTTTTTCATGATCAGCCTGACGGGTTTCATGCTCAGCAAGTAAATCTTGGTATTTCCCATTTTGAATGCCCAGATCGCCACTGTATGTGACCAATCTGGCATTCAGTACCTTATTTTCATCTAACGCCTTCAGAAGTCCTGTCATAAAGAAAGGCCAAGAGTGTATGATGAACCCCATTTTTTTTTTCTATGTTAGATTGTCCAACAATTTCTTTAAGATATGTTATTATGGGTGCATCATTTAGAATGGTTAGTTTAGCTTCCCATTCTATGCTCTTCAACCAATATTCATAGCATAAATCATTCTTCATATGTTTATGAATATTGATTAGAGTATTTATTCTTAGTTTTTTAATGATTTCAGCATTGTCTGATACAGATGGATCGCTGGCCATATTTCTATACACTGATTTAATCTCAATACAAAACTCTTTTCTATATCAAGATTAATATTGCATGAATTACTCAATAGCAACGCCTCAGAATTATTGTATGGAATATAATTTCAACTTAAAGATCTCAGCAGTGCCTCCAATATGTGGGGATATTTATGGGATGATAATATTAAGCAGTCGAGAATTGACCACTATTTCAATTCTCTTAGATCTTAGAGATCGTTTATCAAATAAGTGAAAAGTATTCCATACAATTAAATCACCATTTGTTATAAAAATTAATTTATTTTATTGTGACATATAACATAACAATAATATTAGGCAGCATGCATGATAATAATCAGTGAATATTTAGTATACATAAGTATGCAAAATAATGGAATGGCTATACACGTTTCAACGGCTAACAGCACCGTCTGTCACTTAAGATTTATGAGGGTATCCTTACAGACAAAAAGTAAAGCTTTTCACAGCGAAGAGCCATAAAACCTTGGCTAACAGTTAAAACAATTGTATAACCCTTTCAATGCTTGTTAGATCCTCCTAGGCATATAGTATCCTATTCTCCTGTGATTTTCAATTGAAATAACATTTGAACCAACTCATTAATCATTTCCTGGAACCATCCAATAAGAATAATCTACCAGATTCTATGGGCCGAATTTTAATTTGCCTAAAAAGATATCTTATCTTATATTAGAGCAAATCAATACACCTGGATAAAAACAGAGGTATGCTAACACATGATAATATCATATTAATATATAATTATTCTTAATTCCACCTGCAGAATGGAATGTTTATAACTATATATTCTTTAGTTAACTAAGATTTCTAAATATGGAAATCTGACGGTGATTTATCCAGTCATATATCATGCTATTAGTAAATTTTAATTAATTTAAATTAATTAAATAAAACCTGCATAATTACCAGTTATGTAGATATTCTCATCAGATGAATAGGTAGTCCCAGAAACTTGATTGGTTGTATGGAGTTGCGTGAGTGATAGTGAAAAGTGGTGTTGGTTAGAAAGTCAGATTATAATTCTAAGTGTTGAGTTTTAAGAGTAGAGTGTTAGTCTCATAGATTGTTTCTGAGTCTCTCTCTCTGCATGTCCGAATCGGAATCCCCAACTTCAACTCGTCCCTCTGTATGTCTCTGCATATCCAACTTTTCCCTTTGTCCTTACTTTTAAAGGGCCAGACTCTTTGTACGTTATTAGTTTATAAACCAATAGGAAGCCGTAGGTGAATTCAATCGATGGATCGCAATTTAGGTATTTCATCCATAGAGGGCAGTCTCGTCTAACGAAACCTTCCTATCCAGGAAAGAGTTAACTTTTCCTGATGACGATTTTGACGTCATTTGGCTTATCTAAAATGACTACCATAACTTAGATTTGTTGTCAGTTCAAAGTGTTTGTATTCTGACAAGCTATGCGTAAATGTTTATTCATGTGGGGCAATTCGGGACATATTCTGGTCATTTTAGGGCCGTTCGTTTGCCGAAACGTTTTTTTTTTCTTTCTTCTTTCAATATTAGATGTTAAATAAAAAAATAAAAAATTTAAAAAATTGTGATAGGCACTAGGGCGACCTCTGGTGGCTGGTTATCATTATAGATTCTCCTGTTCTGGTTCCACGACCCCTGGTGGTCATTAGGGTTATGACATATGGTATTAATTGCATTTTGTTTTTGGTATAATTACAGAATTTGTAAACATATATTATGACAACACAGCTGGTACAATTACATGTTACGGAGCATTTTGGTAGCTATAGTGGTGACACATTTTGCTTGTTAAGATATAGGTCTCGAATCAAGTCAGCCATCAGAAGAATGGTGAAATTATAATACTTTGGCCTACGATATATCTTAGTATTAGCATCAAATATATATTAAATACATATTTGTACCAGCAATGCTTAGCCGTTTTTGATGATTATGGACCTCTTATGTTTTCAGTATTCAACAGCAATTCCACAGTGGGCTGCCACTCTACCAACTTTGTCAATTAACATAGGTCAGTAATCACGATTAATTATACCTTATTGGTATATGTGTTTTCGGTATTACTAGGTATAGGCATCCTTGCTCTTTTTGAGTATTTGGTTCCAGTCCCTTACTGTCGAAATAATTAATGGTAGGTATGGGATAGCAGGGGATTGAGGGGTACATATTTTTAACCCCTTACAAACTCAAAATTACTCTCGTAGGTTGCTACAGATCGCCTGTATCATCTTATCATACTATCTTGCAATTTTCTCATCAGGTACGTCATGTTTTCTCGATTATTTCTCCCTCCCTACCTACCCTTTTTGGGGTAACAGTACAGATACTGGCATACACATTAGGAGCCTCTAGGTATGTTTTTCTGGCCTTCTACGCCTTTTGTTAGTGGTCTCGCGAGGCCAACACCCATCCTCCATTCGGAGGTACAGCATCCCCTCGGGCCAATTCATAGCTAGCTGCCTCGCTTGGTTGCATAGAGAGGGCCTCACTTGTCACTCCCATTCTGTCTTATGCTTTTACGAGTCACGGAGAGGCCATCACCCCGACATAATGCCAATGGCCACGTACCCCACATGAGCCAAATCATAGATAGTGCCTCTCAAAGCCACTTGGCAACTAGTAGGGCCTCACCGGTCACGTACTAAGTAATACTTTCGCCGCTTGGCATTAGTTACACCAGCCAGTTGTGTAGGACCCCAGGTAACATATTATTTTATGTTGTACCATGTCACAAATACCCGAAGGCGGGGAAGATTTGTCCATCCCCAGCACACCGGCTAGATCGGTCATGCCATCCCGAGGTGACGACAACGCAAGCCCTGCATCACTCAGGGCATGGACCATTCCTCGGATCACTGCCGAACTACAAAAGAGGAATATTCCTTACCCAGCTACTGCTAGGAAAGCAGAATTATACAGACTGTTGAATACACAGACTGATAACTCAGGGGCGGGGGAAGGGTCCAGTGGCAGCCAGTCTTCTGATCTGCATACTGTTTTGTCCTCAGTCCTGACCTCTTTGGGTCATATAACTGATAAACTCGACAAGATGAATGCAGATAGCCAGCAACGGTCATTTTCTGCATTAGGGACTCCAGTCGCTACGGTGCGCCTGGACCCCCTAACGGGTAATATACCAACCGGTCTAAAAAACCCACATATTGTTAATCCGGCACATATGGTGCCTGCAAACACTAAGAAGGACATCTTGGAAGGGAAGGATATCAATCTGGTATCACTTCTTATAGCCTTGCAAGATGTCCTTGAGAATAAAACCTATGCATATGGGGATGTGTCGGTTGTGTTAAAATCTAGGGACCCTAGGTTGAATCAAAAACTATCTATTCCCGAATTTGTGTTGACTTTCGGGATATACAGAGATGTGATTTGCTCTGTATATCCAGATAGGAGAGACGAATTGGACCTTTATCTCCACAAGCTGGTGGATTTGGGGCACAAGTACGGTGGTACGGCCTTTTACGACTACCACCGTGCCTTTTCCGCAAAGGCGTCGGCCTCTCTTTCTCAGTTCAATTATCAAACTGATTGGGGTGTGCTTGATACAGAGCTTTTTTGTCGGCACTTTGCAGGCCTCAAAACCCCAGCTTGTGCCATTTGCTCGTCCAACAACCACACGGCTAATCTGTGCCCTAACTCTCCGGAGGTGAATGCCGTTTTTCCTCCTACTAACATGATGCCCACTGGGAGAACAGGCAGGGTGCTGAAAGACAAACTAGGCCGTGATATAGTGTTTTGGGGAAAATCGCAAGTCTGTAATAATTTTAACACTGGCACTTGCGGATACAGTGCCTGCAGACTACTACATGTCTGCTCCCAATGTTTCAGGGCTCAACCCAAAGTAACGTGCCCCAATAAATTATATCCTAAGCAGTACTTATCATCTCTTAATGTCTCCCTACTGGAAGAGCTTTTGTGTGAGCACCCATCTCGACATCTCGTTGAGTTTTTGGTGGCAGGATTTACTTTGGGGTTTCACACGGGTATTATTCACATGCCTACGGGAATCTTGGAATGTAAAAACTTGCAGACAGCCCAAGCAGCTCCTGACACTATTAACCTACTCCTCCAGAAGGAAGTTGACCAAGGTTTCTTAATAGGCCCTTTCGTCTCCCCGCCTTTCGGGGTCTGGAGAACTAACCCCATAGGACTGGTCACTAATAAATCTTCCAATTTTCCCTCCAATATGCGACCATAGATAATGCCGTCACTGCCATCCTCTCTGCCTGGGTAGGGGCATGGCTGAGTAAAACGGATATTGTAAACGCTTTTAAGTTACTCCCTATCCACCCTTCCCTGTGGCATTTACATGGTGTTAAGTGGCAAGGTTCATATTATTTTTTTACGCGCCTCACGTTTGGTTCTAAGAGCAGCCCCAGGATTTTTGATATATTTGCTAAGACGATGTGCTGGATGCTGCTTAACATCTGTAAATGCCCAACCGTGATCCATTACCTGGACGATTTCCTGACCATAGAAAGGAACCTGGTACCTCCTAGTAGCCTCCTGTCCATAACACGACTGTTCACACAACTAGGAGTACCTGTTTCGCCTACAAAGATTGAAGGTCCAGATACAATCAACTTCTTGGGGGTGGTGCTGGACTCTGTACATATGCAGGCTAGTCTCCCCGGGGTGAAGATTGATCGCATCCTGGCAGTCATCGATCTTTACCTAGCAGGTTGCTCATGTAATAGGAAGGAATTTCAATCCCTGTTGGGTTCACTAAATTTCGTCATGAAAATAATTCCACAGGGGAAAGCGTTCATTTCCCGTTTGCTTAGTCTATTTCCCCTATTGCAATCTGATGCCTCCCGCATTACGTTAAACGTACATGCCACCACTAACCTACATATGTGGAGGGAATTTTTGCTAAATTGGAATGGGAAAAGCATTTTTATCCCGGTATGGTCAGATAAGTCGTGTCAGTCTGGACGGATGCCGCTGCAACTTCAGGATTTGCAGCTATTTGTGGCAATGAATGGATGTGGGGTAAGTGGCCGGGGGAAGTTACTGAAATCCCCAAGTTCAAGGACACATCAGCCTTATTTGATCTCTATCCCATTGTGGCAGCAGCAGTTAAGTGGGGAGCTGGCTGGTCTGGGAATACGGTGCGTTGCTTCTCGGACAACATGGCAACGTGCCATATTGTAAACAAGGGACGTTCCTCTTCCCTGGCCATCATGCGGTTTATGAGGACTCTCACTTGGCTAGCTGAAAAACACAGTTTTCTTTTAACTTGCATTCATGTGCCTGGGGTTCTCAATATCGCTGCTGATAACTTATCACGGTCTTGGTTTCAGGAGTTCCGGGCAGCACTACCAACAGCTACCCTGACACCGACTCCAGTACCTCAGTGGCAGGAAATGGTTTGGGACTAAAAGAACTGCTCTATCACGGGCAACAACTTTCGCAACTCGGTCTTTCCGATAACACCAGGAAAGCATATGGCAGAGCATATAATATTTTCAATAAATTCTTGCTGGACTTTAATGTCATTGAACAATTTTCCATTGAGACAATCATGGCATTCATTTCTTTTTGCCACCTTCATCATACAATACCATTAAGTTGTATATCACAGGTATTCAACATCACGTCCTCACAACTTGGCCTAATAGACAACGATTTCTGTCATCCTACCAAGTTAAAGCTGTAACGGATCACCTAGCACCCCGACTGGATACCTCCATTGAAGGATGCTCCTAGCACTTCCTGAGGACTCCAAGCACTGCAGCAGACACCAAAACCACGGGAACCGTGGGAGCATATGAAGGCTCTCAAGCATATGAATGTTGTATACAGCCGAATAGGAAAAACCATGCAAATAGGTTTACACTCCTAGCAGTCAAACTGGAACAGCATACAATAAATCCTCCCCCAATAATGAGACGACACTTCACTTTGAGGATTAAGCAGGAACTGACTGGACTGGCACATACAGCCTCTTTTATTCCCAATCCACAAACTTAGTATTGCCCACAGGGTTTTACAGAAAAACCAATAACACACGTACATTACAGAAAGACACTCCCACACAAAATCCTCCCCTCTGCCTGTGATACAATTACCTTACACAATGGGTAATCTAATTATCACAGACAGAGAAATACAGTTTCATAAAACACATCACAGGGACCCCAAAACATGCAATAACTCCATAAATCCTTGGAACCGGGGGATCTGGGTGAACCACATATCCCAAATTCACCCAGATCCGTTCAGTACTTTGGAAGATACAGTTTAATGCAGATTCTGCAGAACATATACAGGCTAAATGAAAAACAATCACTGTATAATGTGTCCCCTGCTGTATAGTCCAAAACCACTGCACGATGTCTCTGTGCACCAAATACTGGCGAGATGGCACCGTGTTAAAAAGTCCAAACAGTGTCTGTGAATTAAAATGGCCGCCATCCATTGTTCTCACCATGTGATTCCTCCATTGTTCTCACCATGTGCTTCTGATACAGGAAATGGTGGCCACCCAGTAACTCCAAAGTATGTCCCCAGATGGTTCTTAAGGGGCCAGCAGCAGCACAACACAAATCTCTTATGCCCAAATCATGTCTTTAAAGGGCAATACATCCCAGGGGCCATAGTCACATGGCAGGAGGCTGGCAATCAGTCTTCTCCAATGCCCACTGGCGAGGTCGGTTTCGCCACAAAAGCCATACTTAAAGGTATTAAAGACTCCACCCCTATACCCTCACCGTCCAGACTACCCATTCACGATCTTTTGTTTCAGTCACTATCCAATCTGCTAGACACCTCACCATTCGAAGCTCATACAAACCGTATAATTAAAACAGCCATCTATTTGGCCTTTTACGGTTTTCTTCGGCCCAAAGAGTTCACCACTCCTAACTATAACTCCCCCAACTTCATCACAAGGTCAAACCTGGTGAAGGTACAAGATCACTACCTGCTATCCCTACCATAAAAAAACTACTGCCAAAGGACAGACAGTCACTATCACCTATTACCCCACTAATAATAATTGGTGTCTGGTGGAAGTTTTCGACAAATATCTTTCCTCTTGTACAATAGCTCCAACACAACCACTCCTTACATTACACGGTAATAAGCTTACTACGAGTAAATTCATGGTGTATGTTAGAATGTTGTTGGTCCTTTTAGGATTTAACCCCGCAAATTACTCTGGTCACTCATTTAGAATAGGAGCCGCCACTACGGCTTCTAAGAAGAATATCCCGGCTCACATAATCAAAATTTTAGGTCGGTGGAAATCCACGGCTTACACAAGATACATCCCTTAGCCAATACAAGAGGTGCGCCTAGCATTCAAGACCATGAATATGTGATATGCTATGATGTATCTATAGGATGAATAAACTGGTTTATATCTTTTTTGCCCTCTTTTATTTCAGGCCTTCTACCTCATCAGTTCCGGCACACCACAACTGACATTTCTATTCCCTGTTTGTCTTATGTTACTAATGCTACGGCTTTATGCCGTGACCACAAATGGAAGGCGTGGCCTGAAGTTGTGGGAGGGGCTTGGTTCCCCTTCTTAAGGAGCACTAGGGCAGCTGGCGAGGGAGCACTTCCTCTGAGTTGTCTGCTTAGCTCCCTCACGCGCTGCATTGTGAGGCTGGGAGCCGGAATATGACGTCATGTTCCGGCTACCAGCCTCACTCTGTGGCGCGCGAGGGAGCTGAGCAGACAGCTCAGAGGAAGTGCTCCCTCACCATGCCGCCCGCCAGCCCAGCATGTCAGTTAGCCACAAGGCTAACAAGGCATTTGCCCTGGGCATTTGGGGGCGGCAAAAAAAGCCGCCCCCAAATGCCCAGGGCAAATGCCTTGTTTGCCTCGTGGCTAAAACGTCCCTGGTGGAGCTTGCAGCACTGGATACACAGAGCTAGTCTCTGTTTACATCATTGCATTGTCTACCCGAGTGTGTTTATCTGACAGTGAGTATCCTTGTATCTGTATGTATGTTTCTCTGAGCATGTGTATGTTTGTGTACTGACTGGCCTTTGGCACTGAGTTTATAGCGAAGCTATGTTTTATGACGGTGTGTATAATGATTGCCTTTGGGGGGGTGACAGGGTGAGTAAAGGGGTAACTGTGGCAGGGTGAGTGTAAAAGAGCAGGAGGGTGCCTGCGTGTTGAGGGTTGACGGTGTGCATTGAGGGAGGTGCCAGAGTGCGGAGAGTGGTGGCCGGGTGGGGAGGGTGACATAGTGTGAGAGGGAGGGTGATGAGGTGAGGGGGGAATGAGAGAGTAAGAGAGGGGTGACGTAATGTGAGAGTATGGGTGACACAGTAAGGGTGAGTGACAGTGAGGGTGGGTGACATAGTGTGAGGAGGATGACAGAGTGAGGGGGTGATGGTGAGGTGACCGTAAGAGGGGGGTGACAAGGGGTGATGAGGTGAGGTGACAGTAAGGGAGGGGTGACAATAACAATATCTGATATTAGGTCACATGTGCAATTATTATGTAATTAATTGACAACATACTTTTTCAATTTTGTTAAATAAGAAATTTAAATATTGTTTGTCTTTTTTATATTGCCACTTTAAAAAAAAATTTAAACTCTTAATTTTTAAATGTACAGTAATTTGTCTGTAATAATGTTAACTTGTTAATTATTGTGGGACAGTGGAGAGCAAACCCAAACTGGGACTCTACTAAACAATCCAGGACTGTTAGGAAATATGGCTTTGTAACAACATATGATAATTTATGGTGCATATAGGTCCTCGTGTCACTGTGCCTATGCATAGTTTTGCTTATAAATGTGATGACTTTCAAAAGATAGCAATAAGCATAGTAAGAAGTTGCTCTTTAAAAGCTTACGTCATCTCGTTTAAATGGTTTGGGTGCAGTGCCAATGTCCCCTTAATCTTGCAATGTTAAATATCGCAGTTTCTGATAAACTACAATGGAACGCAGCTAGTGATGGTATTATTTGTAGCTAAGTAACACAAATCGCATGTTAAGGTGTCAGCAAAATACTTTATTTCTTCAAAATTAATATGCATTTTAGACTTTATATGTATAGTGGAAAAAATATAAAAGTCAAATTTGGAAACTGGTTAAGAAAAGTCACACTGTGGTATCCAAGAAGGAGAAAGTTCAATCACATGATCACATGTAAAGAAAGGCTGTATGGCATTAGGAAGGTAGTATCTTAATAATGTAATGGTCTCTTTCCCTGGACGGTCCACGAGTCTTAATCACTGGAAAATTAAGGTTACATCATGTCTGCACCATGTGTTCCGAAACAGCCATAAGGACGTTTTCTATAGAAGAAGGTAATCTCTTCTGTTTGAGCAGGTCGAGGTTAATGGTGGTGGGGTTGTCTCTGGCACTGGAACCATCAGTAAAGGAGTGTAAAATTGAGAGGATCACCTTGTTCTTCCCACAAATGTAAGAAAACACAGAACAGAAGAGTGAGGAGAATGGTTAACAAATCAATGAAACCGCAAACACTAAAACAAACTTGAAAAAAATAACATTCACAGTGTAAGCAGTGTTTAGGCGATTGGGTCACAGTGTAAGCAGTGTATAGGAGATACGGTCACAGTGTCAGCAGTGTATAGGAGATACGGTCACAGTGTCAGCAGTGTATAGGAGATACGGTCACAGTGTGAGCAGTGTTTAGGAGATACGGTCACAGTGTGAGCAGTGTTTAGGAGATACGGTCACAGTGTAAGCAGTGTATAGGAGATACAGTCACAGTGTCAGCAGTGTATAGGAGATACGGTCACAGTGTCAGCAGTGTATAGGAGATACGGTCACAGTGTCAGCAGTGTATAGGAGATTTCATAGGATAAGGAGTTTCATTCTCCACAATCACAGTACTTTTGGTTACCTTATAAGTATTACAGTGACTCACATTGGTTGAATTGGCACATGAATACACATGTGAGCAGTAACGCCACGTCAAGGCTTCAACCCTTGTTACTGACCATTCACACACCATACTTTGCATTCATCCGCATTCGGTATTCCAGAGGTTTTGCACTACATCTCCCATAATGGTTTGCCAGCATTATGGGAGATGTAATTCACAGCATCTGGACTGCCCAAGGTTACCTACCTCTGAACTATGCCGTGATCACAGTACACAATGTTGAAGTTGCTGTGCAAACAGGAGCAGCTTGTCATGTGTCAGATGCCACTTCATTAGTTATAAATTCAATACTCCACCCTGGAGACGAGCATCAAACATGGGCTTCTTCATTCCTCTTCATGTACTTCGTATCCCATAGGAGAACATGCTTGTCAGAGCTGTGACACACACAAAAAGAAATAAACTGGTTAGAGTAACTGGCATAACAGACACAGTGCGTGCAGACTTGCGTGCCACATACATACAGCAGACAGACACAAAGATTGTGGGAGACACACCGGATTAAATATAAGAATTGGGAGTACCATACATACACAATGCACAAAGAGACAGAGATTACTGAATTCGGTGACCGACGAATTTGGTTGCAGATGTGGGGCTGTCCCTCTCGCTAGGGTGCAGTTTCTCATCCTTCTCTGGCGAGTAACTAGATGGCTGCGGTTTCATAGCAAAAAGCATGCTTTGGCATATGATATCTAGGAAATAAATATTTTTCTGTGAAACTAGGGTTGTACACATCTAACACACAGGCCACACGTACTGTACAGCTCACCATCTAACGCACAGCCCCCAAATATAATACACTGCCCCCCCACATGTAACAAACAGCCCCTCCATCTAACACACTGCCCCAATACATTTCACAGACCCCCCAATATACTACGCAGACCTCCCCATACAGCGAAGACCCCATATACGGCGCAGACCCCCTTATATAGCGCAGACACAGATACAGCGCAGACCCCCCTATACAGCGCAGACCCCCATATATAGTGCAGACCCCCCTATAGAGCGCAGACCCCCATATATAGTGCAGACCCCCATATATAGTGCAGACCCCAATATAATAATGTACTAAAACCCCCCACTCCCCAATATAATGCACTGAACCCCCCCTAATATAGAACCCCCTCCCCTCGGATGGCTGAGAGTGTTGGGAGCAGGGAGAGACTGACCTGTTCCCAGAAAATGCTGTACTCAGACGATCAGAGTCCGCGCATGCGCAGTATAGGGGTAGGGAGATTTCACAGGGCTTAATGGCCATCAGATTTCCCTACCCCTATACTGCGCATGCGCGGTGTGTGAGAAGCGCTCCCTGTCCCCAAGTGCGCACGCGCGCTGTACCTCCGACGGGAGTACTTTGGCGCGCGTGCGCACTATGCCTTTTGTCGACTACTCGCTGTGCAAAGTCCCTACCTGGGTGGTGTGCGCCTGCGCGGTGGCGCACCCCCCCGTCCCAACGTCACTTCCGGTGCGGCTTCGTCACTGGAAGTGACGCGGGTAGGGTTTTCTAACGGGGTAGGGAAATTTGATAGAACACCGGGCCCGGTCGCAGCCGCGACCCCTGCGACCCTGGTATGTACGCCACTGACCCGAAGGGTACTGTACTCATGGTATCTTCCAGTAAAAGGGTTAAACAATAGAATTTTATATCTGCCATAGACAGTGAAACATCACGTTAAATAGGATCCATCTCTGACTCCAGAGATGAACTATGAACCTATATATTGAAGCACAGGGATTGGGACAAAAGGACACAAGATAAAAGTGTAACAAAAAACAGTCACTTAACCTAGTTAGTTTAACTCCGACTGGACTTTGCAAAACAAGAATTGCAGCAAACCTCTACTGTTAAGTATAACAGGGTAAGCATGTAAAGTGGTAACAAGCACTTCTGATTCCTCACTAGGAGTACACCAATGTGTGGTTATCCCTGGCAGGCAGGCCGTGTGCAGCTCCAGAATCCCAGCCTATAAACCTCCAATTTTCCCTAAAACCATCATTAACATACAACAAGTCTGCCTGTGCATTGTATCCCACAAATGATCTGATAAGCGATAATATAACAAGCAGAATAGGAAAACGAGCTAAAAGAAGCTGTAAAATGGGAGCAGGATGCGTCTGGCTGTTCCACATTTGAAACAGCTTTCAGAGAAAAGACCTTGATCCCCAATCACTATGGTGGGGGGGAGCCCATGAGCTGGCGGCCCACGTGTGTGAACAGATCTGGCCACCGGGTACTCGCGTAAGCACGTGAGAAATCCTGGGCACCGGCAGGCTCACACTGCAGCTCAGGGAATCAGAGGAGGCAGCCCAATGGCTAGTCTCCTGCCTCCCCGAGCGGAACGCCCGTGGTCCGGCGGCGCTGGAAAGTGGGGGAGGGGGGGGTTTAAAAAACAACGGTGAAACAACAAAGGGAGAGCAGACTGAAGGTCCCCCCAGGCAAAAACCCCCATAAAAACCCCCACCCTGAATGGCAAACATCCCCAGCGCAACAGGGGGAGCAAGAGGTGTAAGGTGTAGAAGGTGTAGAAACCCCAAACTAAATCTCATAATACAATGAAATATATATATATATATATATATATATATATATAATATAAAACTAAATATATATAACCAAATAACATATATAATATATAACTAAACTATATATATATATATATATATATATATATATATATAATATATAAATAAATATATAAAACTCATAAATAAATCATCAATAAACCCAAAGCCACCCACTAATATTAGCAGGAGGCAGTGGTACTCTGACCTGTACTGACTGCGGAGCAGCAAAGAAAGAGGAAATGATGCATGGGAAGGGGAGTTTTATAGTACCTAACTTTTCTCTGATTGGTTGTTTTTCTGTGCTGCTGTGGAGTTCTATTAAAGAGAGACTAAGCAAATACGAAGCCTCCTGTCATGTTATAAAATTGTTGCTGCTTTGCTAATATTTTTGCCAAGCTATTAGTGTCATACTGTTTTAGTACTTCTGTATTTATTATTTTGCATTTAAATTTTATATTAATTCATTAGGAAGATTATTTGGTGATGTGAATATATTTTTACTTACTTTATTGTCTTTTGGTTTA
This sequence comes from Pelobates cultripes, assembly GCA_933207985.1. Lineage (NCBI taxonomy): Eukaryota > Metazoa > Chordata > Amphibia > Anura > Pelobatidae > Pelobates > Pelobates cultripes. Next base: position 244,577,474 of record OW240916.1, read on the forward strand.
GTAGATATGCCCATCCAATCTTTTTTTTTTTTCTCTTTTCTCTTTTTTTTTCTGTGTTACACGACTAGTGAACAATCTTTCCACTTCTTCTGGATTAAGGGCATTTTATTATTAATGCAATATATTTCACTTTATATTATATTATTGTATTGTGTTAGCCTGGGTCTCCGGTAGTACATGGGCTAAGTTGGAACATGCCTTTAGATATTTAACCCCTTAAGGACACATGACATATGTGACATGTCATGATTCCCTTTTATTCCAGAAGTCTGGTCCTTAAGGGGTTAAACAGAGGTGTGTGCACTATGCTGGTATCTATGACTAGGTGTGCGACCCTGCATGAAACGCATTAGGTCTGAGGGGGTCGAGATTGTCTGCAGTAATTTACAATTTTTTGTATTTATTTATGTCAAAAAAGTTTTTTGTACCGTTTTTGAGGCTGCAGTTCAATGCTTTTCACGAAAATTAATTCCATGAAGCCGAACATATCAAAGCATTTGCTTCCACCTTTTGTTGATGAGACCAGAAATCTTAGCAAATTGAACAGCTGTCTGTGGTCAGATATTTTATTGATGAAACTGTCCATAAGCAAACAGCGAAATTTTACAGATTGTCATGCACAATCCTAAACAAATAAAAAAACAAAAGTCCTGCGCACAAACTCCCATCACTCCTGGGCAGCAGCAATGACCATAGTACACATCAGCCCCAATACATACAGTAAAAGTCAAAGAAAAGAAAGTTACCTGCGCTCTTCCCAAATCCCTCTGCATATTTAAACAAAATGGAGGTTATTTAGTTACTCCAATGCCCATGAGAGACTTTAGCCCACCTGCCACGTCAAAGCAAACCTCTCAGGTGGGTCCTGCACTAACCTTTCACCTTGCTTCCTTGAGCTTCTGGTAAAGATATCTCTAATGAGACAGAAAGGGGGATTTTTTAAATACACCCCCACATGCTTATTACCCCCTAATAAGGATACAAACGTCAATACAAATACAAAAATCCTATACCATCACTATCAAGCTGTGAAATTACCATCAATGGGATATCCTGCAAGTGGGGACTACACCACTTTATGCTGTTTTACCTAGAGCTGGGCATAGCTCTATAACATGCGAGTTGGCATTTTTATATCTCAGTGTTGTCTGTAGCACACTTTACCTGCCATATTGCACTATTGGTTCCTTCTGTCTTCTGTTTTTTTTCATATGCTGACAGTGGCGACAGATTGGCTCAATTACTTTATACATTATATATCTGAAGATTATCTGCTCTCTAGGACTATTTTAGACCCTTCATATTCCATTTGGAATTTTTAAAATTGTATTTTTATATTTCTTGTGTGGTTTCTCCATATTAGTACCTCTTTCATTTATATAACAAGTACCTATTAGTATCTTGTTATATATTTCTTGGCGCAACCTGTACCCCCTGTTTTATAACTTGCTCTCTGCCAATAGATCCACAGACTCTATGGCAGGTTCTAACTGTATCATGATACAACTGCCCCTAATAACAGACCCCTAAATCTTCCACTGACATTTCTGAAAGACCACACCTAGACCATTGTTCCATAGTAAACATTCTAAAATGATTTATGTTAAACTGGGATAAGCCTTTCACAAATGTCTATTCAACTCATAGCGAGAAATGTAAAAAACACATGAAAAAAAAACACTATGGAGAAACATATAGGCACACAACACATAAATAAATAAACACTATAAAATATAGTTGGTCAAAACTGGGAAGTCAAAGAAACGCAAATAACAAAAGACCATAGTATTTTGTCTGGGGCATTCAAATATGTGAAAATTGTTTAAACATCTAGGCAATGCATATAACTGCAGCAAGCAAGCTGTCAGCCCACAGATGGCACTGCACTAAATAAAGTGTGTTTTGGCAGGCAAAACCTCTTTGAGCTTATGTATGGCCTGTAGTCTTGGCACCAGATGTTAACTCTGCAAGTTGTATAATTTAATCTTAAACTCTGTAGGTACCTACTCAATGCACGCAGACAGGCACATGGGGTTAGCATTACCAGGCCTCATCTGATAATTTACTGGCCCATCCCCAACATTAGCTGCCCAGTCTCCTGACTCAGCTATATTGAGATGCCATTGGCTGCTCGCTTTAGCAGATATGCCCCCCACCCCTCCCAGAACAGCGACCTACCACACTATCCATATATAAAATAGCAGAACAGATCAAGTTTTTTTGCACATTTGTATGGCCGTCATTCTTTCAGGAAAGCTAATTTCTTATAAAAGGCTAGTGGGGCTCTAATACTAATATTGTGCACGATCTACTGGGTTACACATTTTCTGGCTCGTATATCACATGCCCCAATTTCTGGTACCATTGGACTCAGATCTGGCTCTGACTCTAATTTCTGTTATTTCATAACCTGGCTTGGCATTGCATTGCCTCATGAGGCCTTGTATTAGTATGGCCACCCTAAATACCCATATATGCTGCCATTCTTTCCTTTCTAACTCATTTTAACGGACCAGGTTGTGCATGTTGGGTATTGCTACTGATCTGTGACAGATGGAAGGACATGGTCATCTGTAAATGTGTTGTCTTTTCTTTTCTTTTTTGTTAATCGGTACACACTGAGCTCATAATCAAGTGAGTTGCAAACTCTCGGCCTTAATGCAATAATTCATTTGAATCTGAAATGGGATACTGTAAAATTTGTATCCTTGTGTTATATAACACAACAATTTTTTTTTTGAAGATCAAAGGGTTTTTTTCACAATTGTCTACAGCTTCGAAAGTGGGGCAAAGCAAGTGGCATTCTGCCATATTTGGCAATTAAAATGTGTTTTCGTCATAGCCTTTTGTTTTGGCTCTTCTATTTTTTTGAAGAATTAGGAGTTGAAAACTCATTCTAATAATAAAATCAACTGCATCATCCGTTAATATTTAAATAGCGGAATGGCTTAAATAATCATTTAAAATATTAGTTTTCAGATATGGGAAAACATATATAGCATACAATAAAATAGTAATAAAACATTAAAAAATAGAATATCAGAAAATTCAAATGAAAAAGGGAATTTAACATTGTAGGCCAAGAAAATGAAAATATAGGGGACTTGAAGAATGTTTCCAAATTAGTTGTTTGGGCTTAAAATTTGAAATAACCATGATATGGCTTCTTTCAAAAGGTACATATTTCATGATTTCTTAATTGTTAAAATATAATGACATAAAATATATAAAGCAGCATACAATACAATTAGAAGTTGAATTTTAAACTATCCTTTGTTAGCAGTGGAGACTTGTCCATAGGGGCACTTGGGGCATTGCGCCACCAGTTTGTATGTGGGGAAGAAATTATTTGTCTGGAGGAGAGGGTGGTAAGCCCCCCAAAAAGAGGGAAAATTTGTGTCTCGTTAATTCTTTAATCGGTTTTAGATCTGCAGGCTCTCTCTACCTCATTGATAGCTGTTTGGATAAGCTTACTTGTCAGTATCTGGGCATGTCAAAAAATTGAGCTGGTTTGAAATCTGCCCTGTTTCAGCAGGTTTTGCACATACCTAGTCTCCTAGGCCCATTTAAAATATATATATATATATATATATATATATATATATTTTTTTTATTATTTTTATATTTTTTTTTACACACTACTCTTAGGTGTGCCACCTGACTGGTATTTTAAGACACAACCAGTATTTGAGGCTGCCTGGCCATAAGGGTATTGCAGTAATACCGGCAAAACAAATGCAAATATTTTTTTTCAGTATAAACGGAGATTACTCTGCAATACCAGCACTGGCCAGTAGGAGTCACTGTGTATGGAGAGAGGCAGGGATAGGAAGTTACAGCATATCCCTCCCTGCCTCTCTCTACTCACGGATATGCAGGGGAGCAGCTACACAGCACAGAGAGTTCAGACAGCAGCTCCCAGCCTGCAGAGACAGAGTACAGCTCAGGGAAGTGAGGGATGAGGGGAAAGGCAGCAGGGAGACATGGGGACACTGAGACACTAGGGGACACTGAGACACTTGGGTACTCTGAGACACAGGTATACACATTGGGACACTGAGACACTAGGGACACAGTGTCTCCATGTCTCCCAGTGTCCATAGTGTCTAAGTGTCCCCTAGTCTCCCAGTGTCTGTGTCCCCATGTCTCCCAGTGTCCCCAAATGTATGTGTCCCCATGTCTCCCAGCCAGTGTCTGTGTCCCCATGTCTCTCAGCCAGTGTCTGTGTCCCTATGTCTCCCAGCCAGTGTCCCTAGTGTCTCAGTGTCCCCCTACTCTCCCAGTCTCTGTGTTCCCATGTCTCTGTGTCCCTAGTGTCTTAGTTTCCCCACATGGCTGTGTCCCCATGTCTCCCAAAGCCTTCATGTCTCCCAGTGTCCCCAAGTGTCCTCATGTCTCTGTGTCCCCATGTCTCTCAGTGTCCCCTAGTAACACAGGACACACTGAGACATGGGGACACTGGGAGATTAGGGGACTGGCCTTCCAATTCTTTGGACACACAGACCCCCTTTTTGGGCATGTTCGCCCATTTTGGCACTTCTGGTTACGTGATTCGCATAAGTGGCTCACTCTTTTACCTCGCCCATTGACTTCCTGCTTCACTGGACACTGCTGTTAGGGGGTATGGATTTACTTGAAAGATGAAAGCATAAATTAGATAAAGATATTAGCATAGAGTGTGTGTTTTCTTATAGCTGCGTCCTTTGAGTTTCCCACCAACTCTATCAGATACATGACGCTTGAGAGGTATGACTGTTTTAGTGTTTTTGGTCGATAAGATTCTGTAATTAGGCCCCATCATAATTGTCAGCACCAGGCCCACAGAGTACTGCAGTATGCAATGATACCTTTTTTTATTGGCCTAACCTAATATTTCAAAAACAAGCTTTCAGTAGTTTTCCTCTCTTGTTCAGATCTGAGGCAATACTGATCAATATATATATATATATATATATATATATATATATATATATATATATATATATATATATATATATATATATATATATATATATATATATATATATATATATATATCTATATCTATCAAAAACCCAAAAAGTTATGGTGGGCAAAAATTGGGATTGAAAACCCCTTCCACCTGAAGTCAGTGGATAGTCAATACAATGTTAACAAAAATCTGCCCACCAGTCAAGCCATAAACATGGATTCCTTGGAATTTGTGTTTGCTGTATACAACAGCTTTGAAACACAACTTGGGAAAAGATGCAAAGCCAGTGAACCACTCATGGACAGCTGAAAAAACCCCACTAATATACACTGAAAAAAACCACACACTGTCGTATAAGCTGATTCAGAGCATCCCAAACATGCTCAATAGGTCCAGTTAGTATGCTGGCCATGCAAGAACTGGGATGTTTTCAGCTTCCAGGAATTGTGTACAGATCCTTGCCGCAACATGAGGTGATGGTTGTGGATGAATGGCAAAACAATGGGCCTCATGATCTCGTCACAGTATCTCTGTGCATTCAAAATGCCATCAATAAAATGCACCTGTGTTCGTTCTCCATAACATACACCTGCCCATACCATAACCACACCGCCACCATGGGGCACTCGATCCACAACATTGACATCAGCAAACCACTCACCCACACATGCTGTCTGCCATCTGCCCTGTACAGTGAAAACCAGGATTCATCCGTGAAGAGACCACCTCTCCAAAGTGCCAGACGCCATCGAATGTGTGTATGTATATATATATATATATATATATACACACACACACATACACATGATAAGGACTATCCTTGTATAGTGTAGCTATAAGGATTAGGAACTTATTCTGCAGTGTTTCAGTGTCGAGGTCCCTCGGTGCTGATTAGGGCTCCTCCTACTCAGACATCCGCAATCCGGGAGCACCTAAGGTGCATGCACTTTGAGTGCAGCATGCACATTAGGCCTTCCCCGTTTGGTATATCAACACACTGGACATCCTCATGCAAAGAGTGAGGACGTCCAGCGTCTAGAGTCAAACTCCATGAAACTTCATGAAGAGCCACTAGATGCAGTCTTAACACTTCAATGTAAACTGCAATGCTTTCATTTGTAGCGTTAAGGGGACAGGGACACTGGACCCAGACAATTTCAATGAGATGAAGTGGTCTGGGTGCCTATAGTGTCCCTTTAACATTTCATACTTGCTGTTTTTAGACAATCTGCAGCTGAGTGAATCACTTGACAGTTTCCTTTTGGTTTCTCCAGCCTTCCCCTGCATTACCTGCCTCTTACCCACCCACTAGTCCACCCATCTCAGTTTCACATAAAGCAGCACTAGCCACACAAGATACGATGCGCATGCTCATGACATTTGCAAACAAAAGGACAAAGGATGCTGAGAGTCTGATTCTCTGCATACAGAAAAAAAGAACATATCCAACACTTTAGCACATACATACAAACACTGATAAACAGTATTTGTCAATATGTATTATAATAAAATAATTCATACAGAAGCTATAAAACATGCAAGCTTTTATTTCAAATAATGATAAAAAATAGTTTCCCCTGTACCTGTCATGAACATTTAGATATACTAAATATAATCACTTCAGCATTAAATGCAACGTGCACTAAATTTATAAGAAAGTAGGAGAAATTTCAGACTTGCTGGGTAGCTGCCAATGGAGTTAACAGTTTAAGGATGTTGGGTGTCTGTACATCGCTGATTCATAAGCTGACAGTCAATGATGCCAGATGTGAAATGTCCCTCTTAGCCATGCTCGCATAACAGCAAATGAAACAGAAAGGGTTATTTTCTAATGTGAGAATTCAAAGCAAATTCCAAGTGAATTTCAAGTTTAAGGCCAGAGTAGCCAGCTGGAAGCATAGCTGATTTAGAGAAATTGTCCAGTTTGGCTACTTTTACCTTAAATTTTAAATTCACTTTGAAATGACCTCAAACTCCCACTTTAGTGAATGATCCTGTGAATGTTTACTGGCTAAATTGCTGATGCTCTGTGTGCCTTATCCACTGGACAATGCACATTATTTTAGCCCATGTTGAAAATACCGAGACATACTGATCTATTATCTTTATGTGTAGCACAAGGATGGATGGACAAAAACAGGATTGCAGCAGACAAACGTATCGACAAGATACAAAATTTCGGTTAAAAAAAAAAAAACTAACTTAAGATCGGAATTAGATAAACAAATACGGTGCGAAAATGGGCCAATCAGTGTGCTGCAAAATATTTGCATATTAAAATATGATGTATGTATTTTGCACTACAGTGATAGAAACATTTTCCCTCCATTTGGATCACAGATCAAGTAAGAAAAAAGAACCTATACAGGAAAAAAAACAGGAGTAGCAGTAAACAAGCTATATTTATGTATTATATATTTATTAAATAGATATTATATAAACTACTCAAAACACCTGCTTGCAAAGAATTATTGTTGAGTTGCCATGGGAGGTCTGTGATTGGATAGCCACAGAAAGTCTGGGCGGGGTTAGAATGGGAGGTCTTGCAAAGGAATCAGACAAGAGATCTGGAGATTTTGCAAGCTGTTTTTAGCTATACTTTAATTTAAGAAATGCATAATGTCCTGTATGCATGGTTTAATTTGCAGTATATCTACTAAACAGTGTTTTTAATTTTTTGTGGGGAGGGGTTGGGGCAGTGGAGTGTCCCTTTAATAATACATACAAGCCAAAGTGTCTGATATTTGAGATAGATTTCCTTGAGATAGAAAAGGAACAGAGTTAGGTATATTAAAAGCAAAAGTGAAAGGCATTCTTCCATTTGATCTTTCAGATATTAATAGAGAATAAAGAGGAACAGACTGTTGTTTTTTTTTTTTTTTAACTCCCCCTCTAACCATGTGCAACCACAACTATTATTGTTTTGTTTTTTTTGTCCTGTTTATGCTCACTTCTTATAATAGTTGACCTTTCTTTGGTCAGCACCGTTTCGTGTATACTTACAGCAGTAGATCGAGGGAAATTTCATTTCCTCATCCTGATGCTTTAACCCCTACTAATAAAATAACTCTTTCTCCTTCAATTCTTTGGTCTTCACTAGATCCAGAGCTGTGCAGATATCTCATTCTTTCTCTCCCCATCATTAAACCAGTTCACCTCCCTCTCATCTCTCCTATATCTTCCTCCCAAATCAAAAACATGAGTGACCATTCCCCTGCACCCTCCTCTGCTACACCCTCTGACACACCCAGCTCTCACTTAGACAAGGGAGACGAGGACATATCTTCAGAAACCCACAAACAGCACTAGCAGCAACAGGAGAAGGGCTAGTGTCACTGACCTACAGTAACACCATGGGACCCAAAACCTCCTCTGGCTTCTACCTTAGCAAGACCTCAGCTGCCCTGCTGGCACTGTTACTGGCAGTCCTGTTCCTGGCACTCATTATACTTGCAGCCCTCTATGCCAGGACTAAGGCACCTGATCCTGAGGAAGTTCACTCAGAGATACACAGTAACTCAGTCAGTCTGCCTTTAACCTCGACTCCCTCTTCCTCAATGACTCCTACTCCAGACACCACTGGGCGCCCAGGCATCTGGGACAATCTGCGCCTGCCCAAAAACTTGGTTCCCCTGCACTATGACCTGGAGCTGTGGCCAAGGATGCTCCCTGACTCTGATGATAACTACTTGCTCTTGGGACAGGTAAACATCACCATACAGTGTGTGGAGAAGACAGACATTGTCCTGCTGCACAGCTACCTGCTGAACATCTCTAGAGCAGAGCTGAAGGTCCAGAAGAAAGGAGAAGACATGGACCTTGTGGTGGAAAGAGACTGGGGACAGGACCCATTATACAAACATATACTAAGGACAGATGACACCTTACCATCACCCGTGGAGAGGATAGGCATTAAGGACCTGTGGGTGTCTGAAGTCCACCAATATCTGGTTCTGGAGCTGGAAGGTCCACTGGTGGCTGGTGGCTTATATACACTGGAGTTGGACTACCAGGGATTCTTGAGTAACGACCTGCAGGGACTCTTTCTCACACATTATAAAGACCTTGGCATGGACAAGTAAGTAGATATCCTATAAAGAGCTATATGTGAGTGTCCAGTAGGTATCTGCTCCGATAGAGATGTAATTGTATTTGTAGGGCACTTCATGGTTAAATGCTGTGTTTGCTTACATTACTTCAAAGAACACGTTAATTGCTGTGGTATTTGAAATGACCCATATGATGCTACTTGGTTGCAAAAGTATTTTTCCTCACTGAATATCAGCTGCCAAAAAAATGTCAGGGGTGTTTCAGCTGCGGCTACAAAGTATTTTAAATTGATTTCACGTGCAAAGCAACATGTAGTCCTGTGTGTTGCAGCCCTTTATGTATCTGTTTCAAAGGAGCTGCTCTGTGGAGTCAGCAAGGCAAAGGGGAAATAAATAATTTGCGAATTGTGGTTACAATATCCAGGTAACCAAGAGAGAGACGGAGAAAGCGAGAAATATATGTTTTACATTGTAAGGAATAAGATCCAGAATCCCAAATAGATCTGACATGCATGCACATGGAACTATGCAACTAGGTGCTTGAAACAGATTCGATTATTTGTAGACAGTATCCTGGAAGTATGTTAAAAATCACTGTTCAAAAAAAGTTGACTATAAATTACACGTATCCAGTACATATATAACTAGTTGACCATAAAGGACATATATAACAGTGCATACACAGAGTACATATAGGATGTAAAGGGACACTCCACTGCCCAAGTACAAAATAAATAAAATCACTGTTTAGTAGATATACCCCAAATGAAAACATACATGCATTTTTCTTTTTTCTTTTTTCATTGGGGGGGTGTGTGTATATATGTATGTATATATGTGTATATAAAAACAGTGAAAAAACTGCAGATCTTTCATCTGCTGCCTTTGCAAGCCCTCCATTTCTAACCCCGGCCACACTTTCTGTGGCTGTGGAAACCTGGACTTCCCAATTGAGTTCAATGAGAAATCTTTGCAAGGCAGGTGCTCTGAGCAATTGCTGCCTCTTGAGTTGAGCTCCACTGAGCTAAACAACCAGAAAGTAATTGTACCTGCTGTCTGCTTGAAAGCCAAGCTGGTGCAACCAGGTTAATTTTTAAAAGTGCTAATTTCTATTGAGATTTGCATATTTTTTGCAAAAAAAAAAGGACACTCTCTTCACATATAAACCTTTTCAGTGAGCTAAAGTGTCTGGAGTGTGTCTTTAAGACATTAAACGGCAATTAGACATAAATTGCACATACAAAGGTATTTCAATGTCTGAATACAGTCTGGATTAGCAAAAGGCTGTGGATTTCACTGTACTGTCACTCAATTTGTGGTTCATGGGACTCCGATATTTAGTAAAGATAAATCCAAGGAAAATTCCATGATTTGCACCAAATGAGCATACCTTATTCAGTACAATCTAATGTTTGGTTTACAATCATGACTGATCACCCAACTAATACATTGCTTCTCATAAAAGATCTTTGGGAGGAAGGGCATATATGCGGCAATTGCTATACTGAGCTGTCAAGGCTTCTCATAAAGAAACCACATTGAAACCAGTATTTCTCTTTGAGAACACTTTTTACTTCAGCCTTAGCTAAAGGTCAAGGGAAGTGAGGAAGAGCCTCCCTCCAGGCTGTCTCATAGCCACAAGGGTGTAACCCAGAGGCTCAAAAAGTGTTGACACCTCATGAAAGTGAGAAGGAAGGACTTTTCTGTTAACATCTAAAGCCTTTCAGTAAAAAGTTTAGATTTTTCCCTACAGTTGTCCTGGATTATTTTTGTTATGCACACTAGTTTAAATTTGTACTTTTTAAAATATAATTTGCCCTTAAAGCTTAATTTAGCTATGTTTTTGCTTGCTTCTAACTAAGGTCAGTACAGCTATAATATCTAACAATTATCATAACTGATGATTGACTAATAACTTGTTCTGTAAACAAAGAACAATGGTTCACTTTGAAATTGGCAGAAGAGGGGGGGGGGGGAGTTAAAAGCCCCCTCATTCTAAGTTAAATGGATGGGATGGAAAATATTTTTGTGGACTTGTGTCCCTCAAAATACGAATAACATCACTGGGTTTCCTTAGTGCCTCGTGCAAAAGTGGTCAGGAGGTCTCCATGTGTCACGTATTCATCCACTTATAAAAATGTGGTTAACGGCATTTGCTGTCCACACATGAAAAGTTGTGCCGAGCAGCAACCAAATCCACAGAAGGGTTAATGCTGAGCAGCAATTATGCAAATGGGAACCTGGTAACTGCCTTTGGGGTCAGATCTAGAGGAGGGGTATTTAGCCCCAGTTCTCATCCTGCTCAGTGCCCTGTTGAGGTTGTCCGAGAGTGTGTTATTGATTTTGGTTATTCGACTTTGGCATTGTTTTTGACTTCCCTGTTTTCTGGCATCCCTGACTCCTGGCTTTTCCTTATAATTGTGTCTCTTTCTGTATCCCTTGACCTTGGCTATTCCTGACTATTCTTTGGTACGTTAGTCCGGCCATTTTAAGGTCCGGTATACGTTCCCTATCAGTCCTCTGTGTTACACAATTCTACGTGCTGGATCATTCTGTAATCCTGACACCATGAGTGGTGTAAGGTGTCACTCCTTCTTTTTTTTTTTTTTTTGCTAAAAGTACTAAAAGTATTGAAAATAATAACAAGAAATATATGTTAAGGTCTTTGAAATCCTGACATGTCATAAGAGAGACCTGACTGGCTCTCTCAAACTGAAAAAAGTGATACTTGGCTGTGAGAGAGCTGTGATTGGTTGCCTTTCAAGTCACGTGGCAGAAGAAACTCTGCTGAAACATCTGCCTATTGTTACACTATCTGAAGTCTGTAAAAAGTTAGCTGCAGAATTTCTGCCGCACATACTTCTGTATGGTGAAAATTGTATCTATGGTGCATGATAAAACTTACAAGAAAAGATTAAAGGATCTATGGTACATTATAAAAAAACTTACCAGGAAAGGTTAAAGAAAACTTAACATGTATAGCTTGGAGGAAAGGTGAGACAGGGGGGATATGATAGAAACATTTAAATGCATAAAGGGAATCAACACAGTAAGGGATGAGACTACTTTGAAAAGAAGAAAAACTACCACTACAAGAGGACATAGTCTTAAATTAGAGGGGCAAAGGTTTAAAAATAATATCCGGAAGTATTACTTTACTGAGAAAGTAGTGGATGCATGGAATAGCCTTCCAGCTGAAGTGGTAGAGGTTAACACAGTAAAGGAGTTTAAGCATGCGTGGGATAGGCACAAGGCTATCCTAACTATAAGATAAAACCAGGGACTAATGAAAGTATTTAGAAAATTTGGCAGACTAAATGGGCAGAATGGTTCTTATCTGCCGTCACATTCTATGTTTCTATGAGGACCTAAAGCAAATTATCTCTTAAATCCTGATGCCACAGACGAGTAACATAGAAACATAGAATGTGACGGCAGATAAGAACCATTCGGCCCATCTAGTCTGCCCAATTTTCAAATACTTTCATTAGTCCCTTGCTTTATCTCCTAAACTCCTTTTCTGTGTTAACCTCTACCACTTCAACTGGAAGGCTATTCCATGCATCCACTACCCTATCAGTAAAGTAATACTTCCTGATATTATTTTAAATCGTTACCCCTCTAATTTAAGACTGTCCTCTTGTTGTTTTTCTACTTTTCAATGTAGTCTCATCCTTTACTTTGTTGATTCCCTTTATATATTTAAATGTTTCTATCATATCCCCCCTGTCTCGTCTTTCCTCCAAGCTATACATGTTAAGATTCTTTAACCTTTCCTTGTAAGTTTTTATCCTGCAACCCATGAACCAGTTTAGTAGCCCTTCTCTGAACTCTTTCTAAAGTATCAATATCCTTCTGAAGATACGGTCTCCAGTACTGCGTACAATACTCCAAGTGAGGTCTCACCAGTGTTCTGTACAATGGCATGAGCACTTCCCTCTTTCTACTGCTAATACCTCTCCCTATACAACCAAGCATTCTGCTAGCATTTCCTGCTGCTCTATTACATTGTCTGCCTACCTTTAAGTCATCAGAAATAATCACCTCTAAATCCCTTTCCTCATATGTTGAGGTTAGGACTCTATCAAATATTCTGTACTCTGCCCTTGGGTTTTTACATCCAAGATGCATTATCTTGCACTTATGCACATTAAATGTCAGTTGCCACAATTCTGACCATTTTTCTAGTTTACCTAAATCATTTGTCATTTGGCTTATCCCTCCTGGAACATCAACCCTGTTACATATCTTGGTATCATCAGCAAAAAGACATACCTTACTATCAAGACCTTCTGCAATATCACTAATAAAAATATTAAAGAGAATGGGTCCAAGTACAGATCCCTGAGGTACCCCACTGGTGACAAGCCAAGCTTCGAATATACTCCATTGACTACAACCCTCTGTTGCCTGTCACTCAGCCACTGCCTTACCCATTCAACAATATTAGAATCCAAACTTAAAAATTGCAGTTTATTGATAAGCCTTCTATGTGCAACAGTGTCAAAAGCCTTACTGAAATCTAGGTAAGCAATGTCTACTGCACCACCCTGGTCTATTATTTTAGTTACCCAATCAAAAAAATGAAGATTAGTTTGACATGATCTCCCGGAAGGTATGTGCGCTCGTCAATGTGATAAAATAAGGAAAATCTATGAGATGCAAATATATACATTTAATTTATTAAAATAAGACATATATATATTAAAAAAAATAAAAATCATGGCCACACTAATCTAATGCTGATTGACAGAAAGTGATCCTAAGAAAGGCAAATACAGCCGTACAAATATGGATACAAAAGTAGGCAGATGAGACCACCCCCAGATACAATGTATAAAACGAAGTGTCTAAGGGTCAATATGCCCACAATATAACTAAAGATGAAAGACAAATCAATAAATTTGTACAAAAAATACCTTTCCTCGGTGTGATAAAAGCCTTGAGAGGATATGATGAAATAGATGGAGCGATGAACAGTTGCGGACAGCAGACCCCCTGGGTAATTGACCGTTGCACCGCGGTCGAGATCTTCAAAAAAGACCGCGGTGTGATGAAAGCATACTCCCTGCAGAAACTGGTGATACTCCGTCTGCAAAAGGTGAACTATTACACCGCGGCCGGTATCTTCAAAAAAGCCTGCGGTGTGGGAAGACAAACCCCCAACAGGGATCGTGAAGTGTCCACAATATCCAAAACGCTCTCACTCTCAGTGATTCATAAGGCACTCCCAGCAACAGCAGATCAGATAATCAGGTAGCGAGTCCTATTGGGCCCTGCGATTTCTTCGTTTTGACGGAAAAGGGGGCGTGGTCTAGCGGGGAGCTCAGCGCTGGAACGGAGGTAAGTTATGTTATTAAAAAGTGCTCGGATTTTTCTATTTGTTTAATGGCAAGTTCAAATAAAAGCAAGAAAGAAGGCTGGGGGACCAGTCTTTCTTGCTTTTATATGTTGACAATAGTGATCCTTTAAAGGATCTTAATATGTATAGCTTGGAGGAAAGATGAGACAGGGAGGATATGATAGAAACATTTAAATACATAAAGGGAATCAACACAGTAAAGGAGGAGACTACATTGAAAAGAAGAAAAACTACCACAACAAGAGGACATAGTCTTAAATTAGAGGGGCAAAGGTTTTAAAATAATATCCGGAAGTACTGCTTTACTGAGAGGGTAGTGGATGCATGGAATAGCCTTCCAGCTGAAGTGGTAGAGGTTAACTCAGTGAAGGAGTTTAAGCATGCGTGGGATAGGCACAAGGCTATCCTAACTATAAGATAAGGCCAGGGACTAATGAAAGTATTTTTAAAAATTGGGCAGACTAGATGGGCCGACTGGTTCTTATCTGCCGTCACATTCTATGTTTCTATGACACCTTTACTCATATTCTAATTTTAGAAAAGTCTGTTTTTCTAAAGTCTAAAACCTTTTTTTTTTTTTTGGGTGTGGTGTTACTCAGTCACTGTTCTTATATTAAGCCACACTGACTGACTGATCACTGGATCCCTAACTTTCACCTACAGTAATATCTGATACCAAAGAAATGAAGCAAATCCTTTCTCCCAACACCATTCACCAAACCACAAGTTAAAGTCCCTAAAACGCATCCGCCTGTCGTTCTGAGTGTTATGCACAGGCAGAATTTCAGAGAATGACACTGTGGAAGCAACCTGCCCTATATCATTGGCAAAAACACTAAAAACTTCCTTTACTTCTGAAACATCATTGCAAGCCAAGTCATTTGTCCCTAGATGGACAAGTACATCCAATTCCTTTTCCTGCTTTGCTCGCTTAACAATATTACAAATACGTCTCCTGTCTCTGAGAGCAGTAGCTCCGGGAAGACATCTCACAAGACCACTACTGTCCATCTCCACACCTCTTATGATAGAATCCCCCATCAACAACTGCTTTCTATTACACCTCACCATAGTCTCCAAGCCTGTCTCCATAATACCAATACACTCTGTGCAGTAATCTGTCTCCACAACACCACTACCTTCTGTGCCTGAACCTGTCTCCACAACACCCCTACCTTCTGTGCCTGAACCTGTCTCCACAACACCACTACCTTCTGTGCCTGAACCTGTCTCCACAACACCACTACCTTCTGTGCCTGAACCTGTCTCCACAACACCACTACCTTCTGTGCCTGAACCTGTCTCCACAACACCACTACCTTCTGTGCCTGAGCCTGTCTCCACACCACCACTACCTTCTATGCCTGAGCCTGTCTCCACAACACCACTACCTTCTGTGCCTGAGCCTGTCTCCACACCACCACTACCTTCTATGCCTGAGCCTGTCTCCACACCACCACTACCTTCTGTGCCTGAGCCTGTCTCCACACCACCACTACCTTCTGTGCCTGAGCCTGTCTCCACACCACCACTACCTTCTGTGCCTGAGCCTGTCTCCACACCACCACTACCTTCTATGCCTGAGCCTGTCTCCACACCACCACTACCTTCTATGCCTGAGCCTGTCTCCACACCACCACTACCTTCTATGCCTGAGCCTGTCTCCACACCACCACTACCTTCTATGCCTGAGCCTGTCTCCACACCACCACTACCCTCGGTGCCTGAGCCTGTCTCCACACCACCACTACCCTCGGTGCCTGAGCCTGTCTCCACACCACCACTACCATCGGTGCCTGAGCGGTTTCCCCACATAGTTAAATTTGTATATTACGTTGGATTGAATCCTCCTAAGATATGTACACAAATAAAGGTGAAAATAGACCAATATGGTGGCAAATATAGCAAATTAAATATGACTGTTAAACTACATACAAAACTCCAAAGTAACAGGCACATTACAAAGTTAAACTTGGAACATACATGCTTCTAGCTGGTATCACAGGTACTAAAATAAATATGTAATAAAACATATTCGATTTTCAAAAGCCAGACATGCGATTTTTGGCTCACCGCAAACGAATGCCAAAACTGTTATTTACTAAGGGGCATAACTTTACTGTGATGCCAGTCTGTAAGTGTTCTAGCCAGAGCATATTTGCTAAATGGCCTTATGGTTTCAGTAAAATATCCCATTTAATGGCATACATGATATGCTTAAAGGGATATAAGGTCTCTGTAGATGTGCTACACATAGTCTAGGCTGGTCCATAGGAACAGATAGAGTGGCACTAGCCCTCCCCTGAAGTTTGCCAAATAAATTGTATTGTTTTTGTAAGGACTGATGGTAGGTGTGTTATAAAAAAATATTTCATCCTCTTCCCTTTTATTGATGGTTATTAAGAATAAAAAGCATTGGCTCCCAAGAGACACTCAAATCACAGGAAAGGCCTGTCCTAAACTGACCTAATATTTCTTGTTTTCCATTAACTTTCTTTGAAAAAGTTAAAAAGTTGCAAATGTGTGGTATGTTTACCAAACAGTAGGTATATATTTGTGCCTGCCCTTTCATAGTTGTTGTGCTTTGTCACCTTAGATATTTTTCAGCCAAATCCCTTAACCAAAGTATATCTTTATTATGTTTATATATCTGGGGCTAATGTAAGTAGAAATTATTTGCACTAACACTCCGTTTATTAGTATCTGGTGTTTGCCATATGAATACTGGCAGAATCTTCACAGAAATTGCAGCAATTGCCATTTCCAACAAAGCAGAGCATCAAAATGATGAACCAGGGCAAAATGACCAAAAGGTAAAATTCAGTATTTACATTTTTTGTGGAAATTACACATACATTGAATAAAAAATTGAAAATCCTTCTATAACACGTATTACAATTTTTAATTTGATGGTCAATTTTATTTCAATGTATATTAATGAATTAGCAATTGACCTCACAATGACAGAAAAGGGCAGAAGTTAAGATAATGATCGACAGGATGTCAATATGGAGACATTCAGTTCCAGATAAAGGTCTATATAGTGGTGTGGATTTAATTCTTTATTAGATCTCACAAATACATTATTTAAATATATGAGATAAGTAAATGAAATATTTTTGAGATGTGAGGGTGCTCCTTTAAACAGGCAGCATCAAACTCTATTGTCATCGTAGCTATTTCATTATTTATTATTTATAAATATAATCCAGCATGTTCTGCATAGCATTTCATACAGTTATAAGAATATGTCTGTGAACCCCATGAAATGACCCAGATTTCTTAATTTAATTATTTGTACAAATGTGAACACACAAAATGAAGTCTTGTGCTCATACTCTCACTACTCTTTGGTGACAGCAATAGTTACAGTAATCATCAGCCCTAATACAAAGTGCAAAACCAAATATGTGGTCTGGGCACAGGTCATGGTTTTGGTTTTGTTCCATTGATAACGTGTGGTCTAGTCTTCTGCTAAGTCACAATGACATTCAATCTACAGCATTTTGTGATCTACTATTTGTCAGGCTCCCGCGGGCGGCTGCCAGGGGAGGCTGCACTCCGCTCGCAGTACTCACCCTCCAGCCGTCCGCGGTCCCCTCTGCCTCGTGGGTACGGCGAGCGGCATCCTTCCAGCCTCGGATGCCGCCCGCCGTTCCCTCCATGTCCCCCAGCGGCAGCATGCATGACGCTGCACGCTGGGAGACCGCCCAGGTTTATACACGCCGGGGTCAGTCACCTGACCCGGCGTTAAAGGCACAGTGCCTCAATCACAGTGGGAGGTCTAAATATCTCCCACGTGTGATTGTTAATTCTGATTGGAAATTATCCAATCAGAATTAACCTTATGGTTTAAATACTTACCTTTCCTGTTCCTCCCTGCCCTGTTGTGGTCTTTGCTTGCTAGTATTGCTACTTACCTTTTGCTTCTGGTTATGTACTCTCTGGCTTGTTTAACTGACTCTGTGACTTTCTCCTACCCTTTGACCTCGGCTCGTTTCACGTTATTCTGTCTTCTGGTTCCCCTTACTCGGCTTGTTTTCTGACTATTCTGTGTGTGCTTAGCCCGGCCACTCTAAGGTCCGGTACGGCACCTGTTGTGTGTGTGTGTGCCAGCGTGTTGGGTTCCCCGAATCGTGACATTACAACAGGGCCATAATGGAACCTGCTGACATACCACAGCTCCTAGTTAATCAAGAGGCTAGAATGGATGGCTTGGACCACCGTATGGATCAGTTTGCTCAAGCTTTGCAAACCATACTGGCTCGTACTGCACACTTGCAACCTGCCGTTCAGGAGGCTGCTGCTGCTGTGCCCGAACCCATTCCCACTCCAGTACCCGTTCCCGCTCATGTAGTTCACATGACGCCGCCACAGCACTACAGCGGTGACCCAGCATTGTGTCGTTGTTTCCTCAACCAAATCGACATCCATTTGGTGATGAATCCACGTTGCTATCCCACTGACAGATCTAAAATTGCCTTTTTGATAAACCACTTGTCCGGGAGAGCTTTAGCATGGGCCAACCCCATTTGGGAAAAAACGTCTCCTATGTCCTTTGCAGATTTTCTGACAGCTTTCAGACGCATGTTTGATCAACCCGGTAGGGTTGCTTCTGCTGGCAAGGCTCTGCGTAGGGTACGACAGGGTAACAGATCTGTAGCAGATTACACTATCGAATTCCGCACTCTAGCAGCCGAAGTGGTTTGGAATAATGACGCCCTCGTAACAGCCTTTCAGGAGGGTTTGGCCGCTTATATACTGGATGAAATAGCATCCAGGGAATTGCCTGCTCTTCTAGATGATGTTATAGACTATGTGATTCTTATCGATAACCGTATTAGAGAAGGGAGGGGTTATGCCTTTATTGTGGGAAGAAGGGGCACCACTGTAAAGCCTGCCCTAAAGTACAGGGAAACTCCATCTCCAGACCGTTTATTACGGTTTCTCTTTTGGTCAATAAAACCACTATAACAACCAAAGCCCTGATCGATTCGGCTGCGGCAGACAACCTTATGGATGAGACCTTTGCCAAAACCGCAGCCCTGAATTTGATCCAAAAGGATACACCCTTGGCCGTTGAGGCCATAGATGGTAGACCACTGGAGAAACCTCTGGTGACCCATAAAACTCAGGAAATAGTTATGTCTGTGGGTGTTTTGCACAAGGAGAAGTTAACCTTCCAAATAATTGACTCCCCTACAGCCTCCATCGTTCTGGGTTTTCCCTGGTTAGTTAAACACAACCCTGTTCTTGATTGGGGTTATTTAGATATACTCTCCTGGGGGGAATCTTGTCAACGAGACTGTATGGCTCATGTACGTCCTGTTTGTTTACTTAACATGCCCACGGCTAAACCACTCTCGGTTTCTGTTCCTTCTGTTTATGCAGACCTTGCTTTGGTTTTTGAAAAGAGGGAGGCAGATAAGCTACCTCCACATCGTGAGTATGATTGTGCCATAAACCTCTTACCGGGTACTATGCCTCCTAGGGGAAAGGTCTACCCTCTTTCTGAAAAAGAGAACCAGGTCATGGAGGAGTACATACAGGAATCCCTAAGAAAAGGTTTTATTAGAAGGTCCTCCTCTCCTGCTGGTGCTGGTTTCTTTTTTGTGGCTAAGAAGGAGGGTGATTTGAGGCCATGTATAGACTACAGGGGTCTGAACAATATAACAATATAACGGTTAAAAACGCCTACCCTATCCCCCTCATCACTGAGTTGTTTGATCGTGTTAAAGGTTCTAAATTCTTCACCAAATTAGACCTCAGGGGGCTTATAACCTTGTCCGTATAAAGGAGAATGACGAGTGGAAGACAGCGTTCAACACACGCAGTGGGCATTACGAATATCTGGTCATGCCTTTTGGATTGTGTAATGCTCCTGCCGTGTTTCAGGACCTCATAAATGATGTCCTTAGGGATCTATTGCATGTCTGTGCTGTAGTGTACCTTGACGACATACTTGTGTATTCTCCTGATTTGAAGTCACACCATAACCATGTTAGGATGGTGCTCAAAAAGCTATTGCAGAACGGACTCTACTGTAAGTTAGAAAAATGTTTATTCGATCAGACCTCTGTGCAATTCCTAGGATATATCATTACTGAACAGGGTTTCAGTATGGATCCTGCTAAATTGGAAGCTATAATGTCCTGGCCACTTCCCCAAGGACTAAAGGCTATCCAGCGTTTTATAGGATTTGCCAACTATTATAGGAAATTTATAAAAAACTTTTCACCACTCATATCTCCCATAACGAAGTTGACAAAAAAGGTCTACACCCTAGGGTTTGGACTCCTGAAGCCCTTAAGGCCTTCGAAACCCTCAAGAAGGCATTTGCCTCTGCTCCAGTGCTGCACCACCCTGATCCTTCTCTTCCCTTTGTTATGGAAGTAGACACCTCGAGTCAGGTGTGGGAGCCGTACTGTCACAGAGGTTGTCTTATGACAAACCCCTCCATCCCTGTTGTTATTTTTCTAAAAGGTTGTCTGATTCAGAGAAGAATTACGATGTTGGGAACAGGGAACTATTAGCTATTGTGTTAGCTTTCAAGGAATGGAGGTACTTATTAGAGGGTTCTAGACACAAAATTATGGTTATAACAGATCATAAGAACCTATCCTATATTGCTGATGCTAGAAGGTTATCTGCCCGGCAGGCTAGATGGTCTCTATTTCTCTCACGCTTCCAATATGTTATCACCTATAGACCTGGTTGCCGTAATGCCAAAGCTGACGCTATCTCTCGGCAGCATGAACCAGTAGAATTTGTTAACCCGACTCCTGAACCTATTGTACCTGCGTCTTGGATAATAGCTGCTACCCGTTTGGTTGTTTCTTCACCTTTCCTTAATAGTATTAAGACATACCAAACCCAGGCACCCCCTGAGACGCCGGTTTGTAAACTATACGTTGAAGCTAATGACAGAAAAAAGTTGTTAACTTTATTTCACACAGCCAAAACTGCTGGTCATCCGGGGGTTACCAAAACCTACAAGGGCCTCCTTCAACAGTTCTGGTGGCCTTCACTCAAGCGAGACGTAGTGGATTTTGTTCAGGCTTGTCAGGTCTGCACGCAATGTAAGTCCCTTAATGTGAGACCCCAGGGTTTTCTGATGCCTCTATCTATACCCAAGAAACCATGGACCCACTTATCCATGGATTTCATTGTAGACCTGCCTCTTTCTGATGGTCAGACGGTGATACTGACTGTGACGGATAGGTTCTCTAAAATGGCGCACTTCATTCCGCTTAAGAAACTGCCTTCTGCAGTTCAGTTAGCTCAGGTATTTGCCAAAGAAGTGTTCCGATTGCATGGGGTACCCCAGGATATCGTATCTGACAGGGGCCCTCAATTTGTCTCTCGGTTCTGGAGGGGCTTTTGTGCTGAGATGGGGGTCTCCTTGTCGTTCTCTTCCTCCTATCACCCGCAATCTAATGGTGCGGCCGAACGTGCTAATCAGTCTGTGGAATTGTATTTGCGCTGCTTCACTAATGCGCACCAGGATGACTGGTCTCGCCTTCTTCCGTGGGCTGAATTTGCCAGGAATACGGTGTCTCATTCGTCTACTGGCTTAAGTCCTTTTGAGGTTGCTTATGGGTTTCGTCCTTCTGTCCTTCCCGGTGCGTTCTCCGACAAGGGAATGCCCGCCTTGGACCAGCACCTCGCCTCTTTGCGGAAGACGTGGGATCAGGTCCATGTTGCGCTGTCTCGTTCAGCAGCTGCTCAGAAAAAGTTTGCTGATCACCGTAGGGTTGCGGCCCCTTCTTATCTTCCGGGTGATAGGGTATGGTTGTCCTCCCGGAACCTCCGTCTCAAGGTTCCCTCGATGAAATTTGCCCCCAGGTTTCTTGGTCCCTTCAGGGTGTTACGTAGGGTTAACCCCGTTTCCTACTCCCTTGATCTGCCTCCTTCCATGCGTGTCCCGAACACGTTTCACGTCTCGCTTTTGAAGCCCTTGCTGTGTAACCGGTTCTCTCGTCCCCTCGGGCGGCCCGTTTCCCCTCGAGCTGTCTCTGACGACGTGTACGAGGTGGCTGCCCTTCTCGACTCTCGTGTTTCTAGGGGTCGGCTGCAATATTTGGTGGACTGGAAGGGGTACGGCCCTGAGGAGCGGTCCTGGGTTTCAAGCTCCGATGTGCACGCTCCCTCTTTGGTCCGCTCCTTTCATGCCCGCTTTCCTTTGAAGCCTTCCGCTTCCCACCCCCTGGGTGGTCTTCGAGGGGGGGGTAATGTCAGGCTCCCGCGGGCGGCTGCGAGGGGAGGCTGCACTCCGCTCGCAGTACTCACCCTCCAGCCGTCCGCGGTCCCCTCCGCCTCGTGGGTACGGCGAGCGGCATCCTTCCAGCCTCGGATGCCGCCCGCCGTTCCCTCCACGTCCCCCAGCGGCAGCATGCATGACGCTGCACGCTGGGAGACCGCCCAGGTTTATACACGCCGGGGTCAGTCACCTGACCCGGCGTTAAAGGCACAGTGCCTCAATCACAGTGGGAGGTCTAAATATCTCCCACGTGTGATTGTTAATTCTGATTGGAAATTATCCAATCAGAATTAACCTGATGGTTTAAATACTTACCTTTCCTTTTCCTCCCTGCCCTGTTGTGGTCTTTGCTTGCTAGTATTGCTACTTACCTTGTGCTTCTGGTTACGTACTCTCTGGCTTGTTTAACTGACTCTGTGACTTTCTCCTACCCTTTGACCTCGGCTCGTTTCACGTTATTCTGTCTTCTGGTTCCCCTTACTCGGCTTGTTTTCTGACTATTCTGTGTGTGCTTAGCCCGGCCACTCTAAGGTCCGGTACGGCACCTTTTGTGTGTGTGTGTGCCAGCGTGTTGGGTTCCCCGAATCGTGACACTATTGAGGCTAATGACGACTTCAAAATGTGTTATTAGGTGCGCTAATCAACAAGATGTTGGATTATAAAATCACAAATCTATATGGAATAATTTATCAATATTACCCAACTCTTAGAGTGTGAGTTCATTTGTGCAAGACCCTCTTCACTTCTTCTTTCTGTCAACATTACTTTGTATTTTGACACTCATTCTATATCCCCATTGTATTTTTGTAAAGTACTGTGGAATATTGGCTCTATAAATAATAACTATAGTGTGAGTGGCTCGGCCTTTTATTAGTTTACCCTTTAGATCAGGGGTAGGCAAGCTTTTAGAAGCAATGTGCCGAAATAGGATTGTTTTGTCCCGTAACGTGCCGGTCCTATTTTTTTAAATTAAGCGGTGTATGTTGTTGTATTCTGCTTGTGTTATTTATACTGCAGTTGCTTTGTATCGTTGTATTTGTGCGTATATGAGCTATTATATTGTATATGTTCATGAGTAGATTGTGGTATCGTGTATGATACCTATGAATGTGGGCTGTGTATGGGGGCTGCTTGTGGAATTTTGTGTGTGTGTGGATGGATTTGTCACATTGTGTGTTTTGTGTGTGTGTGTGTGTGTGGGACTGTTTGGGGCATTGTATGTAAGAGACTGCATGTGGGGTTGTGTGCATGCATGTGGATTGCTAGCCGTGTTATGTTTGTGCGGATTGTGTGTATGTTTGTGTGCGGGTTGTTTGTATTAATGTATGAGTTTTTCTGCATTTCTGTGTATAACTAGCAGTGTGGGCAGTGGCATACACACAACCCATGGGGCCCCGGTGCGAAACTGATTCATGGGGCCTCCATCTCCCCCCTTCAACAGATACACACACACACACACACACACATACATACATACATACATACATACATACATACATACACACGACACATACATACAAACAGACAGGCACACATACATACAGACACACACGACACATACATACGACAGATAGACAGACACACACAAGACATACATACATACATACATGTATACATACAAACAAACACACACATAATATTTATGTCACCATCCTGTTTCCTACCTTTTAAGTACAGGAGGGTGACTTTCCCTGAGGTCCAGTGGCGGCTCAGGTTGATGGGAGTCAGAGTTCACACTTTGACTCCCTCTACTTCCTCCCACACAGGCTCTCAGTGATAGCTGGGAGGAGTGATGGGGAGTCACTTCCTCCCAGCATGTGATGATCTCATCACACGGGGCCCGGTCGAGCTGTTAAAGTGCCCCGCGTTGACCGAGCCCTCTGAAAATCCATACCCTCATGGGCACCTTAATATGTGGCCCCAGCGGTTTGCCGCATGGGCCAGGGCTGCAAATGATGATGGCGGGCACCCGGTTGCGGGGGTCTGCAGGGTGGCCGGGCCCCCTAAAGTGACGGGCCCCGTCGCAGCTGCGACCCCTGCGACCGTTATATACAGGGAGTGCAGAATTATTAGGCAAGTTGTATTTTTGAGGATTAATTTTATTATTGAACAACAACCATGTTCCAATGAACCCAAAAAACTCATTAATATCAAAGCTGAATATTTTTGGAAGTAGTTTTTAGTTTGTTTTTAGTTATAGCTATGTTAGGGGGATATCTGTGTGTGCAGGTGACTATTACTGTGCATAATTATTAGGCAACTTAACAAAAAACAAATATATACCCATTTCATTTATTTATTATTACCAGTGAAACCAATATAACATCTCAACATTCACAAATATACATTTCTGACATTCAAAAACAAAACAAAAACAAATCAGTGACCAATATAGCCACCTTTCTTTGCAAGGACACTCAAAAGCCTGCCATCCATGGATTCTGTCAGTGTTTTGATCTGTTCACCATCAACATTGCGTGCAGCAGCAACCACAGCCTCCCAGACACTGTTCAGAGAGGTGTACTGTTTTCCCTCCTTGTAAATCTCACATTTGATGATGGACCACAGGTTCTCAATGGGGTTCAGATCAGGTGAACAAGGAGGCCATGTCATTAGATTTTCTTCTTTTATACCCTTTCTTGCCAGCCACGCTGTGGAGTACTTGGACGCGTGTGATGGAGCATTGTCCTGCATGAAAATCATGTTTTCTTGAAGGATGCAGACTTCTTCCTGTACCACTGCTTGAAGAAGGTGTCTTCCAGGAACTGGCAGTAGGACTGGGAGTTGAGCTTGACTCCATCCTCAACCCGAAAAGGCCCCACAAGCTCATCTTTGATGATACCAGCCCAAACCAGTACTCCACCTCCACCTTGCTGGCGTCTGAGTGGGACTGGAGCTCTCTGCCCTTTACCAATCCAGCCACGGGCCCATCCATCTGGCCCATCAAGACTCACTCTCATTTCATCAGTCCATAAAACCTTAGAAAATCAGTCTTGAGATATTTCTTGGCCCAGTCTTGACGTTTCAGCTTGTGTGTCTTGTTCAGTGGTGGTAGTCTTTCAGCCTTTCTTACCTTGGCCATGTCTCTGAGTATTGCACACCTTGTGCTTTTGGGCACTCCAGTGATGTTGCAGCTCTGAAATATGGCCAAACTGGTGGCAAGTGGCATCGTGGCGGCTGCACGCTTGACTTTTCTCAGTTCATGGGCAGTTATTTTGCGCCTTGGGTTTCCACACGCTTCTTGCGACCCTGTTGACTATTTTGAATGAAACGCTTGATTGTTCGATGATCACGCTTCAGAAGCTTTGCAATTTTAAGAGTGCTGCATCCCTCTGCAAGATATCTCACTATTTTTGACTTTTCTGAGCCTGTCAAGTCCTTCTTTTGACCCATTTTGCCAAAGGAAAGGAAGTTGCCTAATAATTATGCACACCTGATATAGGGTGTTGATGTCATTAGACCACACCCTTCTCATTACAGAGATGCACATCACCTAATATGCTTAATTGGTAGTAGGCTTTCGAGCCTATACAGCTTGGAGTAAGACAACATGCATAAAGAGGATGATGTGGTAAAAATACTCATTTGCCTAATAATTCTGCACTCCCTGTATACGCCAGTCAGTGTGGGTGATTTCCCTGGGTTCCAGTGGGGACCATGTTGGCCAGGTACAGGTCAAGGAGAGGATCTGCAACAGCAGCTGCGGGCTGCTCTACTACAGTGTGAATTCCCATGCACAAGTACTGGGAGGAAGTGATCTGAGATTACTTCCTCTACGTGCGGCCATGCATAAATTGAGGATTGTCCTTCACTACCTTTCGTATAAGCAAATATCTGAAGTTTCACTGGGACTTCTGGTAGGACAGAGCCTGTTTGGCTCTAGTGCCTTGAGTGCCGTACAAATACACCTTGAGTGCCGTAGGTTGCCTATCCCTGCCTTAGATCCAGCAGTGTAATATTTATATAAAACATGAACACAAGGCACAATTTTCTGGTAATTTTTTTTAAACAGCATATTGGTAAACTATTAAAATACAAACATTACCATATAAAGCACAGTGTTTTAGTAAGAGGATTGAAAGACCGCTGTAATACCATACACCATTTTTGTGTTCCTCTGTTATTATAGTAATTTGTAAATTATTGGAATGTAGACATTGCTACCTTTAGAACAGTGTTTTGGTAAGAGAATTATTAACAGAACAGGGATGTTTAAATAATTAACCATTTAAGGAAAAGCCAGTAATATCATGACACGATTGGCATGCCATTGACCTGTCATGTCAGTATATGAAAATTGGGTGATCTAGAATACCAGGGTCTATAAAGTCACGTCTTATGACTATATCTGTTGCATGAGGACTTTTCACTCTGGATTGTAAGAAAAAACCATCTCAGTTCCATGGAGCTTGATACCAAAAGAGTAAAAAATGGATTTAAAAAAAAAAATTTTTTAATTCTTTATTTTTCATTGTGCGCGAGGTAATATAAATTCTTACAAAACCACAACGGCGTATGCAAGAACGTTGAAAACACAATATAGTTTCACATATAGTTTCACGTATATGGCATGAGAGCGAAAGCACAGGGTTTTTTTTTTTTTTTAGGAAAAAGTAGTTAAACTAAAGACAATCTGATTAATGCTGTTGATTGTAAAGGTTCTCATTGAGATGTCTACGCTTAATTTTTAATATGTGGTAAACAATACAATAAATTTGTTACTGTAAATTAGTGATGAATCAGGGTGCCTCTAAAACTGAGTGCATAAGCGACAGGCTTAATGGGAATAAACAGGCAATATTTTGCCTAAGGTGCTGGAACATGTGAATGGGCACCTCTGCTGGTAGTCCATTTAGAAGTCTCAGTAAAGAAATATATAATAAACAACAAGAGTTAAACTCAAAGCGGGGCATAATGATTATGTACTGGGGGCCAGATTCAAACCGTCTGTGTCAAGTCCTGGATCAAGAGGACAGCTTTAGCCCACTCCTAGGCTCAGGAACTTGTGGGTGAAACTTGGAGTCGTGCCCATGTCTGTGCATCTCCAGCTCCCATGTCTTCCACTCGCTTGTGCCTTGTCTGCCATTGAGTAGCATAGCCCAGTAACGGGTCTGGGTTCATCGGGCCGTCGGTCGGTGAGTAGCTCTGCGATGGGTGGCTAGTCTGGCGGAGCGATTTGGGAGCGTGGCGGCGGCAGGATGGAACGGCAGGTTTGCACTGGCGCCCTACTCGGGTGGTTGTGGGTGCTTGGTGGCTGTGCGGATGTCGGTTCGCTTGATAGGAGTAGGTGAGTGATGTGGGTTTTGTAGGAGTGGAAGGCCGTGGTGAAGCAGTTTGAAGCAGCTTACCCTCCAGATTCCTCCAGAATGCATCAAAGCGGCTTTGTATTCGCTTGAGGAGTCGCTTGCCATTTTAGGTAGGTCTCTATTTGTTTTCATAGGCAGTATTCCTCTTCTTGGGGTCGCCACCCCAGGGTGGACCGGGATCACCCCCGCCAGTCTGAGGAGGAGTGGGGGGGGGGGGCAGGGCTTGCTTGTGCGGTGAGCAGCTTCGAGGTACCTCCGTGTCGGGGGAGGGGCCGTGGGTGTTTGGGTCTCCTTAATGGGACATATTTCACTTGTTTTGCAATGTTTGTGTGGGAGCTTGTAGAAAACACGACTCTCCGGAATGATGGTCAGACACCGCCCCTCCAAAAATGGATGTGTTTTTAAGCACTTTGTTTTTATAGTTTCTTATAGTTTGTTGCTGTGTTATTTTGCCTTCCTTCCTCTGCTTCCGCTTGTGAAGCATTTGAAATAAATCTAATGACTATTTATATAAATTATTTGTTCAGTATATTTCTAATTTTCATTCAATCTTTCAAATTATTTGAAATACTGAGGTACATGTTCCTAAAATTTTAAAAATCTTTTGGAAATATTTCCGTGTCATGCTACAGTGTGTTAATGAAACTAAGGTTATTATGGGATGTAAAGCTTACAAAATAATGAACATTTAAAGGAACACTTTTGCCTTTTTGCATTTAGGTGGCTTGCTCCCCTTAACCCCCATAGAAAATGTTAAAACGAATCTTATTTCCAGCGCCGCCCCCGCCCCCGATCTGCCTCCTTGGTGAAATCATCAGGTGTCCCTAGGGAGAAATGTAAACACTGCCTTTTCTATGAAAAGGCAGTGTTTGCATGAAAATACCTGAAGGCAATGATTATACTCACCAAAACAACTACATTAATTTGTAGTTGTTCTGGTGAAATAGGGTCTCTTTCCTTATTATATGATGTTTATATGACATTTTCTATACCTTCAAGAATAGATATCATAATGAAAAGTTTAGCATCTTCCATATTCCACTGATGACGCTTAGTGTAGCAAATATCCTCCATTAGTCACATTTTTACATTGTAGGGTAACATTCCTTTTAAAATTGTTTATTACATTCTTTTTTTTCGTTGTCATAAAAATCAGTATGGATAACAATGTTCTGAATATATATTGTCTGTGCTGGCAGCTAATTGTGTTTTCTTCCGTATCTTTAGATATGACCTATTAAACATACTAGTGGAATAATTTCTCTCTGTTCAAGACTGAATCGGTTTGACATTCGTTTCACTATGCCGTTTCTATTTTTATTCTTCTGTTGCTGCCTTTATCTATAGTATACTGTACTCTATCTTTCCTTCCATCCTATCCATGTTTTCTAACTTTAGTTTCTATTCTTTCCGCTCCCAGTTACGTCCATCTCTTTGCCAACCTGTCTCAACTCCTTACTTTTTTCTTGTTCTTTTATCAATCTGATCAGATTCTGATTGAAGACGTTTCGTGCAAAGAGAGAATCTATAATGTCCTACTTATATGATATTGTCTCTATAATTCTACTTGTAGAAAAAAAGTTTTTTACTTACACTAGAGGTGCTTCTGCAGAAATAGCAGAGTAAAACTCTACTATTTTAATCAGATGGTTGCAGAGCAGCATTTTTGCACGCAATTGCACAAGGCTCCTAATGCTTTCTTAAGGGAAAGCATTGGATTGGCTGAGCTCTTCGATCTCGATGATCTCAGCCAAGCAGGTGGGACCAGCCACAGAGACCCGCATTGGGAGGAAAACAGGGTGAGTAAAAATTTTTTTTTTTTTTCTTCCTGCAGGTGGGGGCTGGTCACCTAAACGGCCACCAGGGAACTGTAGCATTAGGAATACACATATATATTCCTAACGCTACAGTGTTACTTTAATTATCCCCAAGGTGAAGTGACTGAAGGCTGGAGAGCACCTTTTATTTGTCTGAGCACAATTCCCGCCAGACATAAGTGTATTTACTGGCTCTGTTACATGTGAGTTCAGTTCAACAAACCTTTAGCGACTTATACACATTGGACAGTCTGCTCTATTATTTGTTTTTGTATTTTGTTTTATATAGTTTTCATCATCTGTAGATTGTATAGGTTGGCTATATATGTATTTTTTAACTTTTGTGATATAATTCAATTTAAAAATTATCATATTATGGAAGAGCTACCTAAAGTTTCCATCGGAGATTTTCCAAATTTGTAAGAGAATATTGTTTGGAGCAATATTTATTATAGCAAAAAGAGAGGAAAAAAAAAAAAAAAGTAGAGTATGTGATGAGGTGTTTATTTTCTAGGTCATGAATGAGGAACCAGAAATATTTGACAGGAAATACCAAATATTGAAATTATAGAGTACACTAACATTGAGAGGAACATGAAAAGTGGTTAACGTTTGTACATGAAAGCTGCGCATTTACTCTAGCATCACAGATTATGTGAAATTAGCTATTTTCCGTTACGCATTCATCCTCTCTCCTTTCTAGTGTTGGCTGTCAGCAGAAATTCAATATATGTGGTTGTAATTGAGTAACAACTGTGTTCATTAAGAAATGTACAAAATGGTATCATATAGCATCTGAGTAGTTCTGTTTAGTTATTTGAACTAATACAGAGCAGTATAAGTTATATAAAAGTGAATGAACACTGTGATGAAAAATTTCACATTAAAGGAATGCTCCCATGCCCCCTAACAAATTAAAGGTGTCTGGGCTCTTTTTTTTTTACCTTCAGGGGTTGAACCTTTGGACTGTGAGCGGTGAGGCTGCACAGTGCACCATGATAAAATAATGGCCAGGCAGCAGTGCAAGGAAAGACAAACGGTGAACCGGCGTTAGAATCATGGGCGCCCAAGACTCATTGATGCACATGGATAGAATAAGGCTAGCCTGTCTGGTCCAATCACCCAGAAGAGCTATTGTAGCTCAAACTGCTGAAAAACATAATGCTGGCCATGATAGAAAGGTGTCAGAACACACAGTGCATTGCAGTTTGCTGTGTATGGGGCTGCGTAGCCTCAGACTGGTCAGAGTGCCCATGATGACCCTTGTCCACTACCAAAGGCGCCTTCAAGGGGGATGTCAGTGTCAGAACTGGACCTTGGAGCAATGGAAGTTTTCCTGGTCTGTACCTACTCCACTCCCCCTTCCCCAATACCACTGGTACTGACTGGAATACTGTTGGTATGCAGAAAGCAGACATAAGAAACTGCTACCCCAAATATGCTACAGGTCCAGTTTAGGGAAGGAGTGAGGGACCTCCAGAACTAGGCTTGAGATTGTGTGCATCTTATCCTATGCCCACTTGACACAGCGATGGACCCGGCAGATTTTTGTTGCTCAAGTCCCATATAGCGGTACCCCACCAGCCCAAGGCTCTAGCACAGTTCAGTGCACTTTGCCCTCCGGTCCGGTCATGTCCTGCTACCCAGACGTGGTTTTTGGATCTGCCGCCAGTGACTTACTTTGCATGACGAATCTTTGTATCCCGAGGATGTGGGTCGTGCTTTGGGACTTGTCCCTGGTTGGACTGAGGCCTAGGTAAGTGAAGGCTGCTGACTGTGTGGCGTTTCTGTGGTCAGTGTGCTCTCCACTTCCTCCTCTTCTGCCTCCCTGCTTTTGGCATCGAGATAAAGCCGTTAAATGTGGGCTTTTCAGCCTTGAGCAGTGTTGAGGCCCTTAGTGGTTGTCGCTGGATTTGGACGGGTGAAGTGGAAATGCGTGAGTGGCTTGCTATGCGAGTCCAAAAATCATGGCACACTTTGTAGAATCTGTCCGCAAAGCTTTTCAACCAGTTTGGGCTCCCTGGGCCTGCTTGGCTTACTGGGACAGTCGATGCATCGGCCATCTTTATTCCACTACGTGGTCTCAAGATCATCAGAGATCGATGTGGTTGCGGCTGCGTGGTTGGTGTTCCCAGTGGGCACTGGGATCTCCCCCACTGGTCCAAAGGCGCGGGGGGAGGGGTGGGGCGGCAGAGTGATAACGGGGCTTCAGTTGGTTCACTGCAGGGTGTGCAGTAACCCGACGGGAGATCGGCCGCCTCTCCTAGCCAACGGGACGGCAGCAGGCCCGGACTGGCCATCGGGCACAGCGGGCAAATGCCCGGTGGGCCGCGGTGGCCATGGGCCGAGGCCGGCAGGGGAGATCACAGGATCTCCCCTGCCGGTCTATGCAGGGCCGGCACTCTCCTAGCGCCGGCCCCGCTGTTTGTCACGACGGGCCGGTGGGGAGATCAAGGATCTCCCTGACCGGCCCACATGCGGCCGCCGGCGGGGAGGGAGACAGCCAGGCTGGAGAGAGGACCCGGCGGAGCTCTAACTTGCAGCTCCGCCGGGTTCCTCTCGCGAGATCCGGCGCGTTGCCATGGCAACGACCAGATCTCGCGAGAGTGAACTCTAGCCTCACGGGCTAGAGTTCACTCACCCACGAGGACCACCAGGGAACACCGCGTGCCGGACCCCCCCTCCCAGTCCCAGCGTGCCGGTCCCCCCCCCTCCCATGCTAAAGGTAAGAAGGGAGGGGGGGAAATAATGACTTTTTTTTATTTTTATTTTATTTACCCCCCCCTACACACACACACAATAACATTTATACAGCACTCTCACACCCATCACACACAGCACTCTCTCCCACATCACACACAGCACTCTCTCCCACAGCACTCTTACACCCATCACACACAGCACTCTCACACACAGCACTCTCACCCATCACACACAGCACTCTCACACCCATCACACACAGCACTCTCACACAGCACTCTCACACAGCACTCTCACACACAGCACTCTCACCCATCACACACAGCACTCTCACACACATTACACACAGCACTCTCTCACACAGCACTCTCACACCCATCACACACAGCACTCTCTCACACAGCACTCTCACACCCATCACACACAGCACTCTCACACAGCACTCTCACACCCATCACTCACACCCAGCACTCTCTTACCCATCACACACATCACTCTCACACCCAGCACTCTCACACCATCACACACAGCGCACTCTCACAGAGCACTCACACACACACAGCACTCTCACACCCATCACACACAGCACTTTCACACACACACAGCACTCTCACAGCACTCTCACACCCATCTCACACAGCACTCTCACACCCATCACTCACACACGGCACTCTCACACCCATCACTCACACACGGCACTCTCACACACATCACACACACACCGCACCCTCACACACACACATACTGCACCCCTCACATACACACAGAACCCCCCAACACACTGCACCACACACATACACAATACTTCCAAATATATATATATATATATATATATATATATATATATACACACACATATACATACACACTACACTCTTAAAGGACCACTCTAGCCACCCAGACCACTTCAGCTTAATGAAGTGGTCTTGGTGCCAGGTCCTTCTAGGGTTAACCTATTGTTTTATAAACATAGCAGTTTCAGAGAAACTGCTATGTTTATCAATGGGTTAAGCCTTCCCCCAAAGCCTCTAGCAGCTGTCTCATTGACAGCCGCTAGAGGAGCTTGCGTGCTTTTCACTGTGAAAATCACAGTGAGAGCACGCAAGCGTCCATAGGAAAGCATTATAAATGCTTTCCTATGCGACCGGCTGAATGCGCGCGCAGCTCTTGCCGCGCGTGCGCATTCAGCCGACGGGACGGGGCGGATCGGAGGAGGAGAGCTCCCCGCCCGGCGCTGGAAAAAGGTAAGTTTTAACCCCTTTCCAGAGCTGTGCGGGAGGGGGTTCCTGAGCCACATATGCATCACATTACACCACAAACACAACACGACTAAAACCGACCTTATTACACAATACCACACCACGACCAGCTCACTCTACACACACGCAATACCACAAGCAGGCTCCAAACACATGCACAATACTCTGTCCTGGCCTTTTGTCTCCTGGTATCCATTTATAGAGACACCAGAGACAAGTTGCAAGGAAACACAGTGCAAGCATGTTATTAAATTTGCTTGCACTGTGCAGAACAAATACAGGACTTTTTTCTCATGCTAGAGCTCTTCAGCAGAGCTCTGCGCATGGTCTGCCCTGGAAGAGCATTGAACCAACATGCTCACTTTGAGAGGAGGCGTGTTTGTCATTGGTGATGACAAAACACACCTCCTCTGCCCCGCCCCCTTTTTAGTGGGCCGCTGTGTTAAAAAAATGCCCGGGCCGAATTTTTCTCCCAGTCCGGCCCTGGACGGCAGTCATGAAAGGCCAGTTTTCAGATGGAAGATTAAACTTGCAAGCTTGGTTATCCCTGTCAAAGGTATCGTATGTGCTTGGGTTCATGCTGTTTATAATGCTTTTTGTTTAGTTTCAGCACATTTAGGAGTTGTGCTGGTAGGAGCTTATAGAAAGCACATCTGGCCAGCTTGAGGATCAGGCCCCACCCCCAGGATTCTCTAGATGGTGATTTTAACACTATAGGGTCAGGAATGCATATTTGTGTTCCTGACCCTATAGTATTCCTTTAAATACAGTATAAAAGTTGATTGTTCTACTAGAACCGATCTAATCTTTATGGGATCTGTTTCTCCTTCCTTACTACAATGTCCCCCCTTGGTGTGTGGCATGTATATCTATGTAAGTATGTATGTATGTATTTATGTATCAGGCAGTATTTGTGCATACATACAAGCAAACACCAACACATCAATCTAACACGAACATTTACATATATCACATCCCTGCATTCAAACTGCAAAACTATATGCAAATATACCCCTTCACTCAAACACAAATGTCAGTCAACATAACCTACAAACACACCCCTGTATTAAAACACTAAAATTACGTACAAACACCCCTGTGCAAACACTACACACAAGTAAAACACTACATACCAATGGCAACAGTACATACAAATATACCCTTACATGCATACAAAAACATTATTTCATCCAAACACACAAACACTGCTCACAGATACAACCCTGCAAGGACAGGCAAATGGTAGATCCCTATCTGGCATAGCATCATTGGAGTTGTACGACAATTGGGGACCTACCTTTTGGCTATGCTTGCATTAGAGAAGGGCCCCAAAAAACTTTGTTGCACCAGGACCCTCTCTTCATTGGTTCCACTAGGCATATGAGTAGCCACACAAAATATAGCACCCCAGCTCTATCCCAGTAAGAACTTGTGTGGTGAAGCTTTAACAGAGCCTCAGATGTAACTGGGAGGAATAGACTGTTCAAGCTGTTATAGCTGAAGCTACACTTATGACATCACAGGAAGGCATCGACTTTTATGTGAGTTCACTACTAAGGACCATTATCCTGAGCTCTAGACTCATATAAAAGAAAACTGTAACAAACTAGAATTGTAAAATTTTATAAATTATGTGAAATTTTGTACAAATGAAAGTTTGCAAAATCAATATCTTTTATCACTGATGTATTTACTATCTTCTCTCTCCATCTTCCTATCACATCACACACTGCCAGACACACTTACAGGGTTATTCACTGAAGTGAGAATAGCAGGGAATTAAAAGTTAATTTCCATTTGAAGGCCAAAGTAGCCGAACTGAAAGCATAGCTAAGTGGGAGAGTTTTTACAGTTTTACAGTCAACACATTGGGCAGCAATATGTAATGTCAATCTGCAGTTGCTAAGGCTAGTAAGGTTTTGTCATGTATAAATAGGGACAGAAATTCTCGGGATGAAAATATAATTTTGCCTCTTTATAAATCGCTGGTAAGACCACACCTTGAATATGCTGTGCAGTTTTGGGCACCTGTTCTAAAGAAGAATATCATGACACTAGAAAAAGTGCAGAGATGAGCTACAAAATTGATAAAAGGAACATTTTAGTTACGAGGAAATGTTAAAAAATGTAAATCTCGCCTGAGAGGGGATATGATACCATTATACAAATATATTCGGGGCCAGTACAAACCATTATCTGGAAATATATTCATAAACAGGGCTATACATAGGATACAAGGTCACACATTTAGGCTGGAAGAAAGGAGATTTCATATAAAGCAAAAGAAAAGGTTTTACAAAAAGGCAATAAGGATATGGAATTCTCTGCCTGAAGAGGTGCTTTTATCAGATCCATACAGATGTTTAAACTGCAATTGGATAAATACTTGCAAAAAAATAACATACAGGGATATAATTTCTAATTAGTGGGTTAATAGCTGCTTGATCCAAGGAGACATCTGACTGCTATTTTGGAGTCAAGAAGAAATTGTTTCCTAGTTTGTTGCAAAATTGGAAGCGCTTCAGACTGCGTTTTTTTTTTTTTTTTGGGATCAACCGCAAAAACATATGAGAGGAAGGCTGAACTTGATGGACGCAAGTCTCTTTTCAGCTATGTAACTATGTAACACACATATACACTGCCATACACACACAGAAACACTGTCTTATACAGAAAGGTGGGTCCCTGCTCAGATCTCAAGCTGGTTTTAGCTCATCTTGTACCATTACAGCGAGAACATCTCTGAAACATATCAGACTGGTCCCACCCATCCGGGCAGTCGAGATCTGAAATGCCAGGAACAGTATTCCGAATTAACTGTTTCATTTTTTTTCATCTGTTAACAGGCATTTTATTGAATTAGCGCAGCTAAAAGGGATATATATGCAGTCTAGTTTTAAGCAGCCTCCAATGTGTGTGATTAAAATTCAACTAACAGAGCATGTATAGGACCTTATACAGGAAACTTAACATGCTATAAAATGTAAACATTTTTTTTTCATGGAGGCTGTGTGAGTCATAGCCAGGGGAGGTGTAGCTAGAGCTGCTTAAACAAGTTAAGTGATTTTAACTTCTAAATGGTAGAGCAGGGATAGGCAACCTTCGGCACTCCAGATGTTTTGAACTCCATCCCCCATAATGCTCCTACACCCGTAATGCTGGCAAAGCATCATGGGAGATGTAGTCCAAAACATCTGGAGTACGAAGGTTGCCTATGCCTGTGGTAGAGTATTTAAGCTGTAGGGGAATGAACTCTAGTATTCTATACTCATAGACTGCTTCATTAAACCAAAGTTGTTTTGGTGCTTAGAGTATCCGTTTCATTTTCATATGCACAGTAGTTTGGGATTGAATTGAACGGTCATCCCTAATGCACACATGCGTACAACAAACTGGTCAGCCCAGTGTATACGGGTACTGAAAACACACTGCCTTTAACGATACAATCTATAATATTACAATACAATTGTATGACTATTTTTGCTGACATAATCAGTTTGTAGCTGCAAACAGTGACACAGCTATGTTATTTGTAGCTATAATTCTGTAAAAAAAAATGTAAAGATGCCTGGGTCTATGATAAACGTGCCAGTAAATCTATTGTTTCATCACCACAGCAGAGCATGTAATAAGTTAGAGATGATCAACTCCTTTTTTCCCTAGGGTGAAATCAGTTCATCTATTTATTTATTTTTTGACAACAGTCATATTTTATATAATAAGATAATCCTGTATTTCGATATTCATACTGACCCTTGGACTCCTTGTGTGAGTAACTAATCCCAGCTGTGGTTAGAATTTATTATATGAAGGCCAAACATCAAGTTCTAGCTCTTTTCTCTTTTCCTCTCCCGTTACTGGTGCAAACAGACAAATGAATTACACAAATTCAGTTTGCTCGTTAGCTCATTCGTTCTTTGCTCAGATTATTACTGAGATTTTGTGAATTGTGATGTATAGGAATGAACACATCAACCAATGTGCTGATGAATACAGATGTGCCAGATGCGAATGCCAATATCTAATAACACGATTATTGTCAACTTTTTAACCAATAGATCTATTAATTCAAATGTAAAAATATTGGTGGAATTTTGAGTAATTTTATGACATACACATATTTTTATAGAAACATTATTTATTGGTGGATTACAAAAGCATACAGCCAGAGTATGTATATATTCTAATAAAGCATATAACTTTTACTGCCCTCTTCCCCCCCCCCCAAAAAAATCCTTCATTCCTCAGATGACCTTATACTTAGTCTGTAAAAGAATAGGATATTGTCTTTTTGTGTAAGCTGGGATAAATGATTTGGAAACTGTGTTTTCAGACATGGGATAGATATACAAAGCTTTGTATGCACTGCAGCCTTGGATTTTGACATTTGACCATTCACTTAAAAAAAATCTATAAAACAAATTGGTACAATACGGGTGTATTTAACACCGTTTAATGTTATACTGCTGGTTGGTTACAACTACAAAATGATCAAGTGCAGAGTTAAGTTAAAAGTGCAACACAAGATTGCCAACTTAAATGGAAGAAAATGAAAAGGTAAGAAGTAAAAGTATTGATAATTGAATAGATTAACATGTAGAAAATGTTGTTTTTTTTTTCCTGCCAATTTTTATACAATCTGTGATGGAGGCATTAGTATAAATGGCTGGTTTTCTCTAGCCAAACACTTAAAATAATTTGCTTTGGTACCAATCATATTTTTTTTTTTCTTGGTTAAATGCATTTCCACTTTTGAAATTAAATTGTCAGTTCTTTAAAGTAGAAAATAAATAAAATTGCATGCCTACTCCTCTGTCGGTTTCGGCACACCACAACCGACTAATTCCTACTAATTGATATTCATGTTATTATATGCTATGTTTCCATATACGGCTATATTGCCACGACCACAAATACCATATATATATATATATATATATATATATATATATATATATATATATATATATATATATATATATATATATATATATATATATATATATATATATATGTGTGTATATATATATATGTATGTATTAAGGCAATTTGCCTGCATTTGTGGGAGGTGCTGGTTTGCTACCCCTAGCCTATTTAAGGCACTCCCCTTGCCTGGCTCCTTACCGTTCGAGGTCAGCGTTGAATGAGGATCCACTTCCGGGTTCTCTCAGACGCCATCTTGGTTTCAGTATCCAGGAGGTTTCACCACGTTAAGCTGTGTCCAGGAATCCTGTTCAGGCCTTTCCGCCCGTCCAGCTTCTTCTGACTCCGGTCTCCATCGTAGATCGCGTCCCAGGGACTCCTAAACCGTAAGTCAGACCTTCCTGTCACGCCAGGACCGGTTCCCACGGCGTACGGTACAGCACGGGTCCTCGCTTTACAGCTTTTTCCCTGGTTATGACACGAATGTTTCAAGCCATTCGCGGGCTTTTTCATTCGTACGGTCATTTCGGCTGAACATATTTAATCGTTCAATAGTCATTTCGCATATCCTATTTCATGTTATTGAAACGAATTATCATTCGGTTGTTTTGCCGTTCGGCAAATTTTACATACGCTCATACACGCTTTTGGTTCGCATAAGTCATACGGTTAAACGATTCTAACTTCTGTGTTTCCCTTACATTTGTTTTCGGCTTTTCTGTGTGTTCACGTATAATCCTTTCATGAATTATATTCACCATTTCATGTGTATATAACGTTCGGTTAAAGAATTGCTTGCTTAAATAGATTATTTTGATTACTTTTAAATATTGTCAGTATTGTATTACGTCCACAAATCAAGTCCACTTCTCTGTATATACCATTTGACTCCCACGCTTTCAGGGGTCTGCATTACTTATCCATTTATACAAATGGACTCAGCCTATGTTACAAGCCTCACTTCTGGGTTATTAATACAACACATACAAAGGATATAGGTTCATTTAAGCAATAATTCTCTGGTTGATACGTCTTTTTTCTATACAGATATATCATATAGATATACATCACTTTACATCATTTTAAATCATTTTGGGGTATCCCTGCCTTTGGTTATTCTGCTACATATCATACATAACGCTGTGTTAATTAGGCCATGACCTCATCCATGTCCCTTTCTATAAACCAGTTACATTTATGTACAGATCATTGAACTCCCACGCCAGGAGTTTTATAACTATCCATTTCATTTCAATTCACTCAGCCTATATTACAGGCCTCATTTCTCGGTCATGACGATGACACATAAGGCTTAAATCCTTTTGCATGCATACTCTGGTTGAATCACACGTACTGATCCAACCAATCATACGTCCCCTTCACAGTCATATACATATGTATATAACCTACGTTTCATGTTTTCCTTTACACACCTTATCACGTAACACATAGATTGTTTGGACATAGGCCATGGCCTCCCTCAGATGTCTTATTCAAGCATGCAAACATTTCTGAGCCACTCATAGCTATTCCCATGGTATCAACATAATTTTATACATTGCTGCTACAGACTATAAATCTGTTTCTTTTCACACTCCACACTCATCATACTACTCTCTTTTACCCATTTTTAGGCTGTCAAGCTTATATAATTGCTCCACACGGTTTATTCATGTGATTTGTCATACTACCAGGTACGTACACCTGCTCATATGGTATTCTACCATACATTTCATTTCATCCCCCTAGTTTAGAGTACTGGCAATAGGGTCACAGGATTCCCAATAGGTATTTACCCCGTCTTGGCTGTCGCCATCAGTTAGTGGTCCCGCGAGGCCAACACCCCGCCTCAAACGTTTCAGAGGCAAACACCCATCGGGCCACACGTTAGCTAGCCGCCTCGCATGTTGCAAAGAGAGGGCCTCACCTGTCACTCCCTTCCCCTGTTTTCTGTCGTACAGTCACCGAGAGGCCTAAAACTCCTGCCACTACGTCAAGTGGCCTCAATAACCCCTCGCGCCAACGCATAGATAGAGCCTCTCAAGCCGCTTGGCAATTAGCAGGGCCTCACCTGTCACCAAACAAGCATAATACTTTCGCCATCCGGCCTAGCTAGCCTGCCAGTACAATTTGGTGGTTCTATATACTAATTATTGTTTTATTTATAGTATGTCTCAGGAAGGGGTAGAGGATTTCTCCCTGCCTAGCACCCCGGCTAGAGCTGTCACTCCCACACAAGGAGGAGAGCTAGCTAGTCCAGCATCAATTAGATCCTGGACAATCCCGCGCATAACCACGGAATTAAGGAGACGACAAATCCCCTACCCCGCTACAGCAAGGAAGGCAGAACTTTTCAAACTGCTACGCACATCAACTAATAACATGGAAGCCGGGGAAGGATCTAGCCAGTCCAACCCAGGGGACATACATGCCATGTTATCCTCACTCATGGCATCCATGGGCAAGGTCAACTCCAGGCTGGAGAAACTTGAGTCGGTCACCACGGCCCTCACTCTAGCAGGGCCACCCGCGGCTGCGGTACAAACACCAGCCTTGCCATTAGTCGCTCCAGCCAGCACCCTGGATGACCAGGAAGTTAGCCCGGCCCACATGATACCTGAGCATATCAAAAGGGATATCCTGGAAGGTAAAGACGTCAACCTGGCTTCCCTGTTGATTGCCTCCCAGGACATTGTGGAACATAAGACGTATGCTTATGATGATGTTTCTGTTATTGTCAGATCTAGGGATTTGTACTAGCGTTTGGTATTTACAGGGATGTCATCTGTGCGGTTTATCCCAACAGAAGAGAGGAGTTTGATCTCTATATGCACAAGCTGGTAGACCTGGGCAACAAATATGGTGGTTCAGCATTCTATGACTACCATAGGTCTTTTTCTGCAAAAGTGGCTGGAGCCTTCTCCCAGTACGGTACACGATCCAACTGGGGAAGGATTGATACCGTCTTATTTTGCAGACACTTTGCAGGTCTAAGAACACCAGCTTGTGCATACTGCTCCTCCACAGCCCATACCACTAATTTTTGTCCCAACACGGCAGACGGACATGCCTCCACACAAGGAACTAGTTCCTCTGGGGATCCAGGGAAACTATCCAAAGACAAATTGGGACGCCCAATCAAGTTTCTGGGCAAGTCCCAGATATGTAATAATTTCAATGTTGGGTCTTGTAATTACAGTGGATGTAGACTATTGCATGTCTGTTCAAAATGTTTTAGGGCACATGCAAAGACCATGTGTCCAAATAAAATGTATTCCAAGCCTTACCTTACGTCCATTAATATGCCAGTATTCACAGCATTGATGTCTCAGCACCCATCTAGACACCTGGTAGATTTTCTTATTTCTGGTTTAACAGAAGGCTTCCACACAGGTATCCTACACATACCAGCTGGAACTCTGGAATGCCC
The DNA here is from genome assembly GCA_933207985.1 of Pelobates cultripes. Lineage (NCBI taxonomy): Eukaryota > Metazoa > Chordata > Amphibia > Anura > Pelobatidae > Pelobates > Pelobates cultripes. Next base: position 244,619,531 of record OW240916.1, read on the forward strand.
TAACCTACAATCTGCCCAACACAACCCCACAGTGGTTGACACCCTCATAGACCAAGAAGTGGATGAGGGCTTTGTATTGGGGCCTTTTAGAACTCCTCCATTCACAGAATGGCACACCAACCCTATTGGTATTGTCACAGGGAAATCTTCCCAAAAACAGAGACTCATCATTGACTTATCGGCTCCCCACTCATCGGCCAACCCCAGTCTTAATTCCCTCATACCCTCTGAGGAATTCTCTCTGCAATACACCACCATAGATCACGCCATTACAGCTATCATACAAGCAGGGGTTGGAGCCTGGCTCAGTAAGACCGACATTACTAACGCCTTCAAATTACTCCCTATCCACCCCACACTGTGGCACCTGCATGGCATCAAGTGGTCCGGGAACTACTATTTTTTCTCCCGGTTAACTTTTGGGTCCAAAAGTAGCCCAGCTATTTTCGACACATTTGCTGAAGCATTATGCTGGTTACTATTGAACATAGCCGGATGCCCTACGGTATTACATTACTTGGACGATTTCCTACTGGTCGAGGAGAATACTGCACCTCCCACTAGCCTCAAAGCTACCACTAAGCTGTTTGAGCAACTAGGTGTACCCATCTCCCCAAAGAAAACAGAAGGGCCAGACACGGTTATCACTTTTCTGGGTATCCAATTAGACTCTGCCACAATGCAAGCAAGCCTACCATACGATAAGATAGAGAATATTCTCACTTACATAAACAACTACCTACAGCTCGGCACTTGCAACCGCAAAGAGCTACAGTCCCTGCTAGGGTCACTAAATTTTGCGATGCGCATCATACCTCAAGGCCGCTCCTTTATTTCACGACTATTGCATCTTTTCCCACTTTTTCTACATGACACGCACAGGTTGTCCTTAGATGCCCAAGCTACGGCAGATCTAAACATGTGGAAGAGATTTTTAACCACTTGGAATGGTAAAAGTATGTTCCTCCCTCAATTGACTGAATCATCTCCTACCATTTGGTCAGATGCGGCATCTACCACTGGTTTTGCAGCAATTTTTGGGAACGAATGGCTTTGGGGCAGCTGGCCTTCAGCAGTTCTGGATTTGGAAGGTTTTTCCACTACCTCAGCTCTTTTTGAGATCTACCCCATAGTGGCGGCTGCCGTAGCGTGGGGTCATTTATGGGCTAATACGCCAGTGCGTTGTTACTCAGACAACCAGGCAACCTGTCACATCATCAACAAAGGTCGTTCCAAATCTCTTACGATCATGAGATTTCTGAGGAAACTCACTTGGTTGGCAGCTTGTCATAATTTCTTCCTATGTTGTTTCCATGTGCCAGGTGTATATAACACAGCTGCTGACAATTTGTCTCGCTTTAAATTTCAGGAGTTTCATCAAGCACTCCCGTCAGCAGCACCCACAGCCACCATCACTCCAACATTTCAACAACTCATACTGGACTAGACGTCATCATGCAGCATAGCAGGACATTGTCCCAGTTGGCACTTTCACACAATACAAACAAAACATACAGCAGGGCTTTCACACTATTCAAACGATTCCTTCTGGAACATAACATCATACAACCGTTTGTTATGACATCTTTTTGGGGTTTGCTTCCTTTTGCCACCTTAAACTCAAAATGTCATACAACACCATCAAACTCTATCTCACTGGCATTCAACACCACATGCTCATCTTACACCCAAATAACAACAGTTTCATGGCCTCTCACCAAATTAAGACCATACTCAGAGGTATTCAAAAATCAGAACCCACACATTTGGCCCAGAGGCTACCCATAGATAACCATATCTTCAAAGCATTATCTAACCTACTCGACCTAAAACCGTTTGACACTAATACGAATTCTATCATCAAAACAGCAATATACATCGCTTTCTATGGATTTCTACGACCCAGAGAATTCACTACGACCTCCACGACCCAAACCACTCCATTCCTCCTCTATTCCCACTTGACAAAACATATGGATCATTACATCCTGTCTTTACCTCACTCCAAAACCAGCCAGCACATACCTGTAAACATTCCGTACTATCCCACGCACAACAGATGGTGTCCCGTCAAGGTTCTTGATGCCTACATACAGCACCATCACTTACTGCCCTCGCAACCGTTATTACAACTACAAGGTGCAGTACTCACCACTACAACCTTCATGACCTACGTCAGGTCCTTGCTCACACAACTGGGCCTCAACGCAAACAATTACTCAGGACACTCCTTTCGTATAGGAGCCGCGTCCACAGCCTCCAGTGTCAACATCCCAACTCATGTTATCAAAACACTGGGGCGCTGGAAGTCATCCACTTACTCATGGTACATACCGAACCCAGTACAAGAATTAAGGGATGCTTTCATAAACATGTCTGGTTGATAAATGTATATGTATTGGTTGTCTGTTAATAAATTTGATTACTTAATTTTGCCCTCTTCTTTCTCAGGCCTACCTCATCGTCGGTTTCGGCACACCACAACCGACTTGCTCCTTTTATCATCCTACGCTTATTCATGGTATTTCACACTGTACTATCTTAAGCACCTAACACAAGTATTAAGGCAATTTGCCTGCATTTGTGGGATGTGCTGGTTTGCTACCCCTAGCCTATTTAAGGCACTCCCCTTGCCTGGCTCCTTACCGTTTGAGGTCAGCGTTGAATGACCCTTCCACCACACCACTTTTAACATTTATTTCCTTTCTATTTCTTTTCCTGGGTGGGCCCTCTTCTTTCTCAGGCCTACCTCATCGTTGGTTTCGGCACACCACAATCGACTTGCTCCTTTTATCATCCTACGCTTATTCATGGTATTTCACACTGTACTATCTTAAGCACCTAACACATAAAAATATATATATATATATATATTCCACAAAGAGTGCACTCATAAGACTTTTAGATTCAAATTAGTGTTTTATTTAAGCAAATAAGTGCATATAAAGTCGATGTTTCAGTCCAAACAGACTTTTATCAAGACAATTTACAACAGTGCAGCAACCGTTTAAATATACAACTCTTGAAATGTGATTGGAGAGTGAAATTTTTTTTGCGATTTATCTGATTGTAACATTTGTTTTTACTGAATTTCTCCTGATGAAGTCTACTGTTTAGACGAAACGCGTAGAGCTGTTTACATTATTGCCTGTGATCCCTGTCACCTGCTGCTTCCATTTATCATCTTGGAAAGAGGGACGCAATATTTGATGGGCATTTTTATTTTTCACTTCTTGAACTCCTTTACAAGACCTAAAGAAACCTTGATGGGCTTGAATATATCCATCATTTTGTGAGTGCAATATTTTTAGTAGGGACCACTTTGTTTAACGGTGTTTCCCTATGATGGTCTTTTTTTGCTTTCTGTTTTTTCTAGGTGTATCTTATATTTTGTATGTATTTGTGAGGATTTGAGGAATCCTTTGTTACAACCTAGAATATAAGGGAAGTAATTAACCTTATTTTTATTGTTATATATTGTTGCACTTGGGTGGTCTATCGAGACACATATATACAAGCTATAATATACAGTATCCAAATCGTAAAAATCACAAAGATCTAGGTGAAGTCATCATGGTATACTATACACTGTAATCAAAATAGAACATGATACATTCAATGTCTCGGGATGAAACAGTGTAGCGGATTCTTCTCATTAAGTCCATGTGGGGAAAGAGTCCCCAGTGTATAAATCCAATAAGCCTCCCTCCTCAGAAGCTGGTTATCCCGATCACCTCCTCGGGGTGACTGGGGTACATGATCTATACCCATGAACCGGAGTAGTGGCAGAGCCACTCAATAATGCTAGCCGGATGGCTGAACGATGCCCCCTCATCTGTTCTCTAAGGTCCATTAGAAGTTTTCCAAATGTAGACCAAGCCACATGGGCATATAATAAGGTATACCACCTGGGTCGTAGTACACGTAATCTTGTAACAGATCTTTTAGATTTTCCCCGTTCTTGGGTGAGGGAATACTTTCCCTGGGATCATATTGCTGCATGCCATACATTTGAGACACCGATAGCATTCAGGGTTCTTATTTAATGTATGATCCTGTATTTGTGTGTATTGGTCTGTATGTATCAAAAAGTCTCTCAAATTTTTACCCCTCCTGTAACTCATAACGGGGGGGGGAGGGGGGAAATGTTGGAATTGAGTAGGGAAAACCTAGGGAACAGATTAATGAAAAAGGGCTGGCATCTGGGGGGCTGTCCACTGTCTCATTCATTCCTCCCACGGTCGGGAATATGAATAGGCAGAAGAGTGGACAGACATAGATGTGCTACCATATGGCTTATTGAGTATCCTAAACCATGTTTTGGTTGTTTTCTTCTATTTATTTGAAGAAGTAATATATTTATAAAATGTGAATAATGCTGTGTATTATCTTCCCTGTCGCCCTTAAAGGGTTAAACGGTTTTCTGTTTCTGTTTTTTGTGTGTTTTTTTTCCATTTGTTTTCTGTGTTTTTTTTGCTACATAAAATAGACACTAGAGTCACCCAGAGCACTTCAACGCAATGCAGTGGCCCTTTTATTTTAACCCTGCAATTTAAAACCTTGGTTAAGTCCCCCTCTAGATAATGCCATACTGATTTAAGGGTTTTGCTAAATAATAAAACAATCAATGTTTGAAGTATTGCATGCAGTGAATATACCATTTTCCATGGATCAACACATAAGATAGTAAACCTATTCACTCGTGCATGTTCACCCCACAGAATCTCAAAAAGTGAAATGAATGCAGTGTGCCCAAGTTTGAATAAGAGCATTCACTCAACATATTAATAAAATATATATTTAATGACTACATGACACTTGTGCAAACACATTAAGCAGAAAAAAACGCAATGCAGGGATTGAAATAAAAATTTTTTTTTAAAAAACAGAATCTGATATTTACAGAATGAACAGAAAAAAACCCTCCTAACCTTTGCATTATAAGCTATACTTGTAAGGCTTTAACTATCATACAATGGGCCCCCAATACTGCTTTGCTTGGGGTAAAATGGGCCACTTCAAAAACTGAGTGTTTGTGTTCTTTGATTGGACAGATTTAAAAACTGACCTAAATTCTACACATGCCCAGTTGCTCCCAACAGCTTTTCTAGACTGCCATTCTTAAATATCAGTGAACAAGTCTGTGTTGTAGTGGAAAAAGGGGATGGGCAATTATGTTTACCATTTATAATGGAAATTTGCAAGTTAACCCTTACCCAGAGGGAACAAAATAACAGCAGTACACTTTTTTACCACTGGCAATAGATGGTTATTGTTATTTTTATTTTGTGATAACCATTATCTTGTGATGCACTACCCTGGTTGTGAATAAACCTTCCGATAATATTGTGATAAAGAATATTGTTACCGAATTTGTTGTCTGTGTAAACAAATTTATTTATTTATAAAATATCTTACCAGGAAAGATACATTGAGGTTTCTCTCGTTTTCAAGTATGTCCTGGGTCCACAAAACATAGCATTGTTACAATTCGGGTACAATAAAATACAAAAAACAATATTAATACACAATATTAACCAGCTGAAGTGGAAGAGGTTAACACAGTAAAGGAGTTTAAGCATGCGTGGGATAGGCATAAGGCTATCCTAACTATAAGATAAGGCTAGGGACTAATGAAAGTATTTAAAAATTGGGCAGACTAGATGGGCCGAATGGTTCTTATCTGCCGTCACATTCTATGTTTCTATATGTTTCTATATACAAAATTTTACATTGGACAGGTAGGAAATATATACTCAACCATAACACGTGCATTCTGTTTTGATATGTAGAGAGGGATCTCTTAAAGGCTTGGGGAAGATTTTAAATTGTGCAAAGATTTTAAAGTTAAATAATTTTTGTTTCTTTCATCATAATAATTGGCTTTTTTATACTACCTAAACACATCCTTCCCTTGCTCTCTTTTATAACACACCTATAGCTTTGCACCCTGAAATTACCTAATAAAAAAACTTAAATGTAATTTCATGTCCGTTTCAAAATGGTTTCATTTCTTTAGTTTTATATATATATGATAATGTTTATCTCTGAGCAGTCAATTCTTAACAATTTCTTCTTTATTGAATAAGACGTGTTTTAATCTAAAATCTGTACGCCATCATAATTCATCATTTTCACTTGTTGACGTCTGTAAATTTACATTACGTTAATCAAAGTGTATATTTGTTGGTTTTTAATTATATACTTTTTTTTTTTTTTTTTTTTGTGTGTATTACATTGGAATAACTTAAACATTTAAAACTTACACTGATCAGCCACAACTTTAAAATCACTGACAGGTGAAGTGAATAATATTGATTTATATCATTACAATGGGACCTATAAAAAAGGTGGAATATATTAGGCAGCAAGTGAACAGTCAGATCTTGAATTTATTTTCAAATAGTTTTTATTGCTTCATTTTTATAAAACATAGCAATATGTCAGGTTAGACCTGCTGGGTTTCGCCGAACTAAGCCACTTCCGGGTTGACGGCGCTTTGTCCCGCCCCTTCTCTGACGCGGTCTTCCCACGCTACATAGGAAGACCGCGCCAGATTCAAAGCGCTGGATTATTGAACAAGTTTGCTGTGTATCTCTGACCGGCTACCCGATTACATTATAAGCTTTTCCGTGTACCGAACCCGCTCTGTGAACGACTACCCGCCTTCTCCACTCCTCGACCCGGACTGTTTAATGGACTTCTACTCTCTCTCCTAAAAGACTGCTTAAATTGATCTCCCCAGTTCTCAGGAACTACTATTAAGCTAAGTACTTCTCAGTTACAATTATAAGATAACCATTGTTAAACACTCTTGAAACTATTTCCTCTGCAATTAACACTAAATCTGCATACAAACTCTGGAAGCTATTTCTGCTGCATTTAATTCAATACTAAATCTGCATACAAACTTTGGAAGCTATTTCTGCTGCATTTAATTCAACACTAGATCTGCATACAAACTTTGGAAGCTATTTCTGCTGCATTTAATTCAACTCTAAATTCTGCATGCAAACTCTGCACTATCCTTAATTAGAATTGTAGACTTAATACAAAACTTCAGTGGCTTATTTTCTTCCTGCAACTAATAACTTATAACCTGTCATAAGAGTTTAAAGCTACAGTAACCAAAGTTTGCAATTCAATAAAATTATAAAATTATAATCGAAGTAATTAAAGTTCTGCAGTTGTGTTCCACTCGTTCAGCATTACACAATATAATTTAATGTGCTGAAGCGGAAAAAATGGGTAAGTGAAAAGATCTAAGTGACTTTGACAAGGGCCAAATAGTGATGGCTAGACAACAGAGCATCTCCAAAACGACAAGTCTTGTGTTTCCAGTCTTGCAGTGGTTTGTAACTACCAAACTTAGTGCACGTAAGGACAACCAGTGTAAAGGTCATAGGTGCCAAAGGCACTTAGATGCACATGGGGAGCAAAGGCTAGCTCGTCTGGTCTGATCAAACAGAGTGACTACTGTAGCTCAAATTGCTTTAAAATGTAATGCTGGCTCTGATCGAAAGGTGACTCACAGTTTGCTGTGTGTGGGGCGGTGTAGCCGCAGACCAGTCAGCAGCTAATCATGACCCCTGTCCACCAAAAGGGCCTTCAATAAGGACATAAACATCAGAACTGGGCAATGGAGCAATGGAAGAATGTTGCTTGGTCTGATAAATCATGCTTTCTTTTAGATCACGTGGATAGTTGTGTGTGTGTGTGTGTGTGTGTGTGTGTGTGCTTTATTTACCTGGGAAAGAAATGGCAGCAGGATGCACTATACGAAGAAGGCAGACTGTCGAAGGCAGTATGTGTGTCCTGGCATTCATGTGGCTTTTACTTTGACACATAGCACCTATCTGGAGATTGTTGCAGACAACGTATACTCCTTAATGACAATGGTGTTCCCTGATGGCAGTGAACTATATCAGCAGGACAATGCCCTCTGCCACACTGCAAAAATTGTTCAGGAATGGTTAAAGGACCATGACAAAAAGTTGAAGGTGTTGGCTTGGCCTTCAAATTCTCAATCTGATTGAGTATTTGTGGGATGTGCTAAACAAGAAATCTGATCAATGGAAGTGCCACCTCACAATATGCAGGACTTAAAGGATCTACTGCAAATATATTGGTGCCTGATCCCACAGGACACATTCAGAGGTTTTGTGGAGTCCATGCCTCGACGCATAAGAGTTGTTTTGGCAGCTCGAGGGGGACCTTCATGATATTAGGCAGGTGGTTTAAATGTTGTGACTGATCAGTGTACATGTCATGTGCCTCTAGGCACAGAATTCTAAGGCGCCCATCCCCCTTTAAAGAGAGGTTAAAATTACTTTAATGTATTAACTGGGCATTGCAGCCATAAAAGTTTCCAACAACTGACATTATTTTATATTTCTATGTATATGTGTACATTTCTGCTTGTAATGTATTGTTTGAATCTGTTGGCATAGTGCGTGTAGCAACTGTGTAGATTTATGCATAGTTTACATTATGTCAGAAATGGATATGGAATTTAAGTTTGAGAGGGGTTAAAGTCACAGTTAATATACTGAGGGTGTTTTGTGTAGAAGGATTACAAGAATAAGATGAGTTATAGTTATTATATAGTTTATTAATTTGGTTTAGGATTAGAGTGATGTTAAATTTAGTATTAGGGTATATTGGGTGTTTGTTTAAATGTACACTATAGTCACCACAACCACTACAGCTTTACATAGTTATTTCTTGTGTTTATAGCTTGTCCCTACAGGCTTTTTAATGTAAACACTGCATTTTCACTGCCTTTAATCAAAACTGCAACACAGTCAATGTAAGAATTTCATAAATATTTTATCTTTGTTAAATACTCCTTTTTGGGGGAAGGGCAGTGACAGTCACTTTAAGAATATACCTTTCATAAAACAGGAGGTGTTTATTCTCTGAACTGTTCTTTCCCAGCACCATCAAAAGAGCATTAGAACTTGCTTTCAGAAGCAGCCTACTATATATGTTCCCATCAGTTCAAGAACACAAAAAGTCTGAGAGAACAGCTGTATACTAATAAAATCCTGTACCTTTACATACTTAGAAAGCAACTTTATACAAGCAAAATTGTATACACTATCCCTGGAGAGGTTTTCCCTGGGCACCAGTGACCGCAATATCTGTATCCAGGTCAGAAGCCCTAACTTGCAAACAGTGAGGCAAGTTTAAACTTCTAAAATAAAGACGTATGACCAGATGTTAAAGAGTGGCTAGACTTAAGGTTTAGAGAATAGTCAGATACAGGCCAAGGTAAAGGATGGAGACCGATAAACGAGTAATCAGAACGAAGAGTCAAGGGTATAGAATACAAAATTAACTGTAAAACAAAGCAAGTCAGTTACCAGTATGCCAAAAAAAATAACTATGTATTCTCAGGCTATTAATAACCACAACAGGGCAATGAAGAGGGGTCACAAGGACTTAATATAGGCCTCTGATTGGTCTGTGTCACGTTGTGCACCTAAAATGAATGCAACCCACATTGTGGGGAGGAAAGAGTTCTAGCAGGGCGCTCACACAAGACGCGGGTTGTGACTAGCATAAAGGGAGGAGGAGGCAGAGCATTCTGCATCATTGCCGCTGTCAGAACAGTGCCCAGGACCATCAGGGACATCTGGAATGCAGAGAAGGTATGACCGCTTGCTTCCAGATTCTCCTGAAAGTATCTAGGTAATTAATCTAAACTAAGCAGGGCCACCTTCATTGGCTGAGCACATCAGCTGTCAGCCAATATGTATGGCCCTAAATTAGGCTGTCCTTTCCTCACGGGAGACACCAAGTTTCTCCAGATGCATTGCAGGTGCCTGTGACCTGGGTAAATTGTCAAATAATTCTTACACAATTTGCCAAAGTATTCTGTGCCAGGGCACTCTTGACACCATTACCAGCCCAGCAATCTGTAGTGGTCATGGTGTTTGGAGTGTTCCCTTAATATGTGTGTGTATATGTACCATGTATGAAAAGTTGGATTTTATACAGAAGTATTTAGGATTATTAAAATAAAAGAATATGCAGTATTTGTTGTAGTCTAATTATGCAACCTAGCTTCGCACTTTAAGTTTTATTAAACGCATACCAAAACAAGAACAGTTCTTCCACTATTCACAAAAGCAAAAATATCAATTGTCAAACTCTCTTTCACAAAAGGTAAGCTATTTAATCATACCAACTGTAAGGACACTGGACCTGCTATGAATCTCAGAACGAAGTTGTCTTTTCATGTTCTCTTTCATTCCTAATGCCCTCTATTTAAAGGGACAATATAGGCACTCAGAGCACCTATTCTCAATGAACTGGTCTAAAGTGCCAACATACATACACTCCAATATATGTTCTACAGTGTTCTTTATCAATTAAAATGATATGTATGTGAGGTAATGCACCATCAAACATCATGACTGGAAGATTCATCCCTTCTCTTCCCTCCAACATATGATCTAGTTTTCTTGACTTTCTTACTCAAAGTTGGCACTCACAAATTGTATATTTTGCATAAAGAATTATTTCATCATAACTGTACACATGAAGTGAGAAACTGTTTCTAAGGGACATATAAAAGCTAAAAAGTCTCTTCTTCTTAAATCTTCACTGTTAAATTCATTTGGACATGTACCATTTAGTAAAACTACTTAGCTCATGCATTTGCAATCATGATTATTATTGCAGGAATGTTTTTTTTTTTGTGTGTGTGTCTTTTTTACCTTCTTGACATCATATGATTTATCATCCTTCCCACAACAAGCAAAGACAGAAATCATATTGAAAATTCAATTTGAGCGTGATTATGGGTCTTTTCAGCTTGAGCAAGACTGTGCAAGAGGGACAAAACATGGTGTTTTTCTATGTTTTCTCGAATTCATAAAGTTGACTTAAATATGAAATATATATGTATTAATAAACTTGTCAATTGCTGGATAGGATAAATTGCACAATGTTCCGTTGCATACATGTGGTTTTAATACAATACAATGTCCAGGGTGATGTGTACAGCTGGTTTGGAGATCAAGTAAAGATTGCGCGACTGTCTCTTGCCTAGAGTAAGGATACCATGCAATATACTGCTTTCTTATAACATCTGTTTCAAGCTAACTTGTGATAAGTGACTGTCATAAATTATCCATGGTTGCGCTCCACATACTGTGATTGTACTTAGCCTTGTTTTCTGTTTACAGAGTCCTGATTGCGTCAGAGATGGAGCCAACATCTGCACGGACAGTTTACCCATGTTTTGATGAACCTGCATTTAAAGCAACCTTTAAAACTAGAATGGTTCATAATTCGAGCTATGTTGCCCTATCCAATATGCCTGCTATAGGTAGGTAATATGTTGTTTAAGAACAAATTTGTTTTCACTTTTAGTTGTTTAACTTTTAAATGGGTCCATCAGGAAAAAAATAACTCAAAACACATTTTCTATGAAGGACATTTTCTGGGAGTCATTTCATTAAAGGGATACTTCATTCCCCCAAAGCACATCAGCTTTCTGAAGTTCTTTAGGGATTAACTGCATGTCCCCTCTGACTTGTTTTGTAATAGTGCTGATTTCAAGAGAAATTGGCACTTTTCAAAATTAACTGAGTAACATGATATGGCAGTCAAGCAGACAGATGGGATGGATTCCTGTATCACTTGCTTTGAACTATAATACCAAGAAGAAGTGAGTAGTTTTCAGAGCGAAGCTTTGGTTTCAGTGTTGGCGGATCGCAGCAGTTGCAATGCTTGAGCCAGGTGTCGCTGTTTGTCAGTGTGTCCCAATTCTTCTACAAAGGAAGTCTCTGGATGCAAGTCATCAGTAATGATGCCTTCACGGGAGGTGGATCAGAGCTGCAGCCAGGAAAATGTCCAGGTGTTGGAATAAAGATGAGTTTAATAGCATTTGATGCCTAAATAGGGTAGGGTTAGGGGCATTGATCAAAATAGTTTAAGGATAAAGGAAATAATCTTTGTTTTTCTCAATGTAATTTATTATCAAAATAAATATTATGTTACAACACATGTAGAGAATACATACAAAGCACTGTATATAAGATACAAAGGTTTAAATTATGAAGTGTATGAGCCGCAGATACAGCCAAAAATGTCATGATTGAATTGTTCAAACATCAAACCAAACTAAAAAGTAGACAGCTTGAAACATATTTGGTGTAAACCCCAAAGAAGGGGATGGAGAGAAGGATGGCATAAATTCATCACATAGAAAGGATGGTGGGAGCAGAGTAGGTTTGAGAGAGAAGGTGAGCATATGTTTTGAATACTTTTTTGGGGTTACTGCTCATTATTATTTTATTATTTATACAGCGCCATCACATTCTGTAGCGCTGTACAATGGGTGGACTAACAGACATGTAATTTTAACCAGACAATTGGACGTTCAGGAACAGAGAGGTGGAGGGCCTTGCTCAATGAGCTTATATTCTAGAGGGAGTGCGGTATAGTGACACAAAGGGTAAAAGTAGGTGGTTAGCAAAGTATTCATTGAGGGCTTAGTTGGTAATTTTTGACCATTGCAGGAGAGGAGTCATGGGGGGTGGGGGATAAACACCTGCTAACAGTTTAGTTGATATGCTTTCTTGAAGAAGTGAGTTTTCAATGATTTTTTTTGAATGAGTGGAACGCCCTTCCCTTAAGGAGAAGGGAAGGGAGTTCCACAGAAGAGGTGCAGCCCTGGAGAAATCTTGGAGGCGAGCATTAGAGGTGGGCGTACGGACAGAGGATAAACGTAGGTCTTTGGTAGAGCGTAGGGGCCTCGACGGGACATACTCGTGTATTAGGGAGGATAGGTAGGTTGGAGCAGCATTACCTAAGGACCTGTAAGCAAGCACCAGAATTTTAAATTGAGCCCTATATCTAACTGGAAGCCAATGCAGGGACTGACAGAGTGGGGAGGCGTGGGAGGTGCGAGCGGACAGGAAAATGAGCCTTGCCTCCACATTCATCATAGATTGCAGTGGTGCAATCTGGGAACACATAAGACTACTAAGAAGGATATTGCAGTAGTCAAGGCGAGAGAGAACAAGAGCATGGACCAGCACCTTAGCCGCATCCGGGGTTAAATAGGGGCTATGTTTTTGAGATGGAAGCGACAGGATTTGGCGATTGATTGGACATGAGGGGTGAAGGAGAGGTTGGAGTCAAAAAGAACACCCAGACAGCGAGCCTTCGAGGTAGAGGTGATTGTAGCGCTGTTGACTTGGAGGGAGACAGACATGGAAATAGTAGCACTTGAGGGAGGAAAGACCAGACGTTCTGTTTTGGACAGGTTGAGTTTAAGGAAGTGAGCAGCCATCCAGTTGGAAATCGAAGAGAGGTAGTCAGAGACACGAGTCAAGATGGATGGAGAGAGATCAGGAGAGGATAGGTAGATTTGCGTGTCATCCGCATAGAAATGATAACAGAAGCCAAAGGAGCTGATGAGTTTACCAAGGGAGGCAGTGTGGATAGAGAACAGTAGGGGACCAAGGACAGAACCTTTTGGGACGCCGACAGAGAGTGGTTGGGAGGAAGAGTCATAGAAAGAAACACTGAACTCCTGGATCTGGGATGACTTTCGGGAGAAAGGAATGCATGATGTGATTGACCCATACATCAGTTACAGTTTAGTTTTCCAACAGTAACCAGAATTTCTCTGAGTCAAGGATACGGGGACGGAGTGAACGAAACTCTGAACATTGGCGTGGCTCCCTTAAGCAGATCTTTCCATTCACCCATTCCTTAAACCGTAGGAGAGGCTTCTGGTTTCCAGTGTCTCAGGATTAGTGCTCTAGCCTCAATTAGGCAGTCATTAATAAGGGAATCTTTCAAGATGGGAATAGTGGTATGATGAATCAGAGTTTAAATGTATTTTACGTGTCACATTACACTTTACTGCATTCCAGATATGAAAGGATTTTAGATAAATACAAGTTAATTATAAATACAAGTTAATTATAAACCTTCCCCACTCATGTGCTGAACAGGAAGGCTGACTATTTTATGATACTGAAATTTAAATCTAGCTCTAGTAAAGGGATGAGCTGAGATGCTGTTGATGTTTCACTCATCTGCTCTGGCAATTTGTCATTTTTTAACATATGGAAAGAGGAGGCTGTACAATTGTGAGAAAATGGAAAATTAATGAAATTGAAAAGTTTAAGCAGATTCTCAGAAATAACCTTTTAAACTCTTGTTGCATGTATTTTAATTCAGGGATGTGTGGAAAGGTTCGCCACTCTGATATCCTCATATTGGTAAACATTGACATTTTAGTAAAAAAAAATTGAATCGTCAGACAAGACAGAGACAAAGGGACAAGTGACTTTAAATTAAGAAAAGAGAGGACCTAACAGACAGATTATGGGTGGTTTTGTGGTAATGCTGGAGTAAGCTAAAGAGTAAATATTTTCGTTAATTGTTAGTATTACCTCGTCACACTAATTGTTATTTTATTGTGTTATATATTCTACTTTCACTTGACTAAAGGGCAAACAAATGTTTGAAAACAGATAAGCACTATCTGTCAAGAATGGGTGTTAGAATTAAAAATACCAACTACAGTACAGCTTGAGCTCTGTACTGTTACTACATATCACATTGTGCCAATTGCATAGATTCTCCGTTATAGTGTGAATGTCTGTACTAAGATTAATTTATTTCCTACAGCGGTGTCCAAAAGGGAAGATGTAGATGGATATATGTGGACTGTTACCACATTTAATACTACACTGAAAATGTCAACCTATATAACTGCTTTTGTAATTTGCGACTTTGATTACGTCAACACAACTGAAAGGGGCCATGAGGTAAAATATATGTATATGCTAAACCTGTTGACAGAATTTGTTTCTAAGGTTCACAAACTTTGATATAATATTCAAAATCTCATAAAAATACACACTCAAGGGCTGAATTAGGGAAAATGAAGATAACGTTTCTTGAGTATCCTTGGTTGTTTCATTATAATGGAATATTGATATTGGAGAGAACTAAAAACAATCCAGTGGCAAATTGGTAATTTGAAAAATGCTATTGTTATCCGATATATTTCTTATGTTGTAGCACGTTGCTATGGACACAACTGGTGTACCTGGTCCTTTGAGTTCTAAGGAAGCAGCAAGTGACTGTCCTCATGGAATGTTTGGGAGCCATTTTTTTTCTGCTCTAATAGTTACTACAGAGAAAACTATATCTACATTAACTAGGCTTAATGAATAGTCTTTTCTTCACACTTGTCTCCATATAATCAATAGAGACAAATTTCAATTGAGACCTGAGTAGTGTTGGCATCTAGCACCTCTGGTATAGATGATAATCACTCATTTAAAATGGTTGAAGAAAGGCACTCCCAATACATTTTAAAACATCAGTAATATTATGAAATAAAATACTGCTTTAGGAAAAACTCAATTGGTGCCATGTTTAATTAATTCCTGTATGAAATTAGTTAACAAATAATAATAAAAGTGCATGATTTCCATGACTTAGAAATCCTTCCATGCAACATTGTTTTGTTTAGTTTTTCCATTCTTTTCGCATTGTGGGAGATCTGTATTTGATTTTATATGATTATTTGTCTCTAAATTAAAATAGGAGTGCGACCTTGACATTGTTTCCATTGACATATTTTCCCTGTGGTATAAGGAGGTACATGAGTATTGTTAATAAACAAAAAATAGAGTGTAGGGGACACCCACTGAGAACAAAAAAGATCCATAGCTTAATTTACGCCTAAGTTGTCTTAGCTCATTTGGGCCACAGCAGTAGGAATTTACATCATATTCATACCAGATCCATCCAACCCATAGGGGCAGTCCTAATCCAAACTGCCAGGAATGTACAAAATAAAAAATAAAAATTTATATAAAGCAATACCAGACAATCTATTAGCTCTCAGGTGCCTTTACAGAAGGAACCTACCTCATTTGTATATAAAAGTTTACCAATAAGACAATACCTAAACCAGCAGGCCAAACGTCTTCAATGGTCATGTGATACTGTAGACCCAGACAATTTTTTAATGTTGTGAAAAAAAACCAAACTGAAGTGTCTATTGGGCTATGAAAGACCCAAAAGGCACAATGAGGTCCCTTTTAAATAATCAAAAGAAATAATGTAAAAATCCCAGTTTATTGAATATACTAATAAATACAGGGACTATGCAAATGAAAATTAAAAGAACAAATTAAAAAAGCCAATAAGGCTTTGTGGGTAATGAGAGAGGGTAACACTAACACTTTAGGACAGGGGGTGGGAGGGGGGAGAAAAGAACACTATGGGACAGGGGAGGGGGGAAAGGAAAGAAACACTAAAAGAGGGAGAGGAAACACGGGGAGAGAGAACAAGGGGCACTAAGGTACAGGGGAGGGAAGGGAAAAGGAACACTGGGGTAGGAGGGACCACTAAAAGAGAAGGGAGAGGAACATTAATGAGAATGGGGGGCACTAAAAGACAGGCAGGGGGGAGAGGAACACTAAGGGGCAGGGGATGGAGGGGAGAGGAACACTGAGGGACAGGGAAGGGAGGGGAGGAGAGCGGAACACTAAGGGACATGGAGGGGAGAGTGACACAGAGGGACAAGAGGGAGAAAGACACACAGATGGGCCTGTGGGTGAGAGAGTTCACAAAGGGGCTGGGGATGAAAGTGACACACAGAAGGGACTAGGGGTGGAAATACAAAGGGGGTGGGGTTGAAAGAGACACAGAGGGGCTGGGGGGAGATAGACGGGTTGGTGGTGAAAGAGAAACAAAGGAACTGGAAAGAGTAAACGACAAAGGGGCTGGGAGAGAAGGAGATACACAAAGGGGCTGGGGGAGTAAGACACACAAAGGGGGGTTGTAAGAGATACACAACGGATATGTAAGGCACACAATGTTGAGAAAAAGTGGATTTAAAAAAAAAAAAAGAGGATAAGAAATAGAAGGCAGATTAAGAGGCACACAGGTGAAGATGCTTTGGGGTGGGGGGGCATTGGTGCCAAAATAATCTTCACCTGTGTACCCAAATATCACTGGCCCTGATAGAGCCCTTGTCATAACAATCCAGAATGAACCCTTATCTGGTAGCAAATGTGTAAGGACATGTCTATGTAAAATTGGAAACAAACAACATCAGTGTGATTACTGCTGCTGCCTATATATGGCTTGCTGTCAAAATCTGTCTATACACTAGTACTGACTGTGTAAAGATTGCTAAATAAAGTCCATTCGTAATCCTCCTACATTATGCTGCAATTGTCCACCCCTACGGTACCAACAACCCCCCCTCATACATCCAGTTCCCTTATAATCCAACGTGCATAATAGGTGCAATATGGCAAAAAAAATATGATATTATATATATATATAATTTTTAATTCTGCTATGGTAGTCAGGTTCAAACACACCCTTTGTGGGGTTTTTTTTTTGGTTTTTTTTTGTGAACCTCCAGATACAACATGGCGATGTTGGGGGATATATATATATATATATAATCTTGGTTCATAAGCCCATGGGAAAGGATGTCCCCCTTCCACTTAGGGACTTCACCCCCAGATAGTCAACTCAATGTTTGGCGAATAAACAAATTTAATTGAGCTTCGTTTGTTGTATTTTACCCTACCCAAAGTTTTTTTGGGGGGGTAAAAACCCATTAATTCTCCATTACTTTTTGCTGAGAATATTTTATTCTGGGGCACTGAAGATTTATCTAAATATTGGGAGTTAGGAAATCTACATAAAGTTTAAAATATACACAAATGTAATGTTGTTTTACCAGTTGTATTTGTGGTTTTTTTTTTCTACTTTACTCATGGCGCTCTTTAGGGTATCAATTTAATAGCTCCAACATCTTATTCAACTTTAATGGCTCCTTATAAATGTATGGGTTAAACGTTAGGCTGCAATGCGCTTTTTATGTGTTGGAGATCGCTATAAGCTAAGCTTTAAGCTAACTTTGCCCATTGTAACTCCCTGCATTTAACTAAGGTGATATGTATTTTATCAGAAGGGAGGACCCAAGTTCGTAAGTTACTCCCATCTGTTGACATGCCTCATTTAATTAACCACCTTGTCAGATGGGATGTGCAAGGTTCTCAGTCTCCTTCAACCGGAGACATTGGCCGAGGGAGCCAGGTGGCTTTTGAACTCTACCATATATAAGCTCCATCGCATGGCAATTCATTTCAGTGCCCCAGATGAAGGCACATTAGCAGTGCCAAAACGTGCGTCGGGCTTTTTCTTTTTTTGCACTATCACCTATTATGCACGTTAGATTGTAAGGGAACTGGGTGTATGAGGGGGGGGGGGGTTGTTAGTACCGTAGCGGTAGAAAATTGCAGCATTATATAGGAAGATTACGAATAGACTTGGAAATCCTGTAGGACGAGCAGTATTTTCATTTAGCAATCTTTACACAGTCAGTACTAGTGTATAGACAGTTTTTTGTTTTTTTTCAGTGACAGCAAGCCATATATAGGCAGCAGCAGTAATCACACAGATGTTGTTTGTTTCCATTTTTTACATAGACATGTCCTTAAACATTTGCTACCAGATAAGGGTTCATTCTGGATTGTTATAGCAAGGGCTCTATGAGATATTGGACATTCACTAGCAGGGTGTGTATCTAGCCACTTTGTTTCAAGTGGGATGATTATTATTATTATTTTTTTTAATTCTTTTTGTAGTGCAAAAGTTGTCATACATGCGCATTATTACATTTCAGCAAGTTTGCAGAAAGTGTGAAGGGTTACAGTTGAAGGTGTTGAGAAGACATATTTTTTTTTTATTACAAAACTATAAAACATAAGTGCATATTTAATCATGCATTGGTTGACATAAGAGCGATGTAATGGCAATACCATAAAAGGTATGAAAGAGGAGTAACATGTCAAAATACGCATGCTTGTACTCATAGTGTAATATACTTGTTCGGTACAATGTGTTCCTTAAATCTAACATGACATTGGCTGGGGTTCAAAACCCAGTAACTGGTCGTGTAACTTAAACTAAGTATTAGTGGTCCCCAGGAGGTGGGCAATAAATGGTGCACCAAAAGGGCTAAGTAAGAGGAGGGGTTAACATTTACGCCTCAGATCCGATTTCAACAGAGAGATTGTATTCGGGGTGTGTAATGTACTACTACAAGCGAGTAATTTAGGCTTGAGGAGCTAACCCATAGGATTGGGGGCAACATGCACCTTGATGTGATACCCCTAACCTTAGGGGCGGCGGGGAGTTTGGGGGGGGGGTTATGAGGCCTATCATCTGGTGCTGAGATGGAGATAGATGGCACCGCTGTGTCCATTACGGGTAATCGGGTGCTAACTCTTGTTGCACCATTTATTGTGGTGACCCTTTGGTCGCAGGCAGTTGCACAAGAGAGATGTAATGTAAAAAAAAACAAGAGATAATTATATAACACTACTGAAAACATATTCTGAACTAGTGAGCTAAAAAATTGGGTACTTAAAGCCAAAACTTGTTGGTGGGACACGTGTGTGGTGAACATGAGTGTCCTACATCCGCTTTGGTGCAGCCAGGGGGCTTGGTTGCCCGGCAAGGAAGCTTAGTCCTGGTCCTGAGTCAGGTAGTTGGGTCTCGGGAGGATCCTGCCCTTGGTACAAAAGGGGTGATGTTGGTCAGATCCCAAAGATTCCAGGGTGTTGCTGGGGGTTGGGTTGTGGGCAAATCGAGAAAGTCCAGTGCTTTCCTGAAAGTGGGTGCTCCTTCTGGCATAGTTAAAGATTGTGTGGTCCCGTTGTGGGTGGCTTGTAGGGATCCGTTTGTTCCGTAAGCCACTCAAGCATTTCTTAGTTGAGTGGTTATTGTACCGAAGGATCTCCTCCATAACAGAGTGAATCTCATGAGGTCCTGGAAGAAGGAAAGGTGGGAGCCTTCGAAAGCCAGTGGGGTTTTGCCCTTTAGGGCTAACATAATTTGAATGTTGTCCTGCACCGATATACAACGCACGATCACATGCCTGACCATAGCTGTGGGAGCCTTGGCGGTAAATCCCATCTACGGCTATTTTCTTAGTGACAGAGTGAGGCAAGGTAGTTTTTAGCAAGCGTCGGCCATAGTGTGTCAGCTCTTCAACCGAGATTGCTTCAAGTATACCCCTGATTTTTATGTGGGTACGGTGCTGGTGGTCTTCTTGAGCAGTCATGCGTGTTGATAGTGCCCTCTGTTCAGTTTGTAGCTGATGGAGACAGTCTTTGAGTGATGACAGGTTGGACTGTACCTTCATGATGTTTTCCTCGTTTGTTCTCACTCTCTCTGTGACCTGTTGGATATCGGTCTTAACAAGGTTCACATCTACAGCCAACAGTTTTTGTATGTTGGCTAGGAGTACCCTGAGCTCCCGTTTTTGTGGTGGGGCTGAGTCATCCGTAGGCTTCTGGAGTAGAGCAGCCATATTTTCATCTATGGTTGTGATTTCCAGACTTAATGGTGGTGCAGGAAGTTCAGGAGGGTCTTCTGTGCGAGTAGGTCCAAGTTGTGCAGGCTACTGTAGCATCTCCCTTATGTCCCGACTGGCAGTCGGTTTGTGCGATCACCGTGTTTTGCCGGCATGCAGGCTGCTGGTGTGGTGGCTGGAAATAAAGAAGTAAGGCCCGCCAAACAGGTTCCCAGGTCCAGGATCAGCGGTGTGTAGTAGGCCGTGGTTTTGCGCCTATGCTTAGGCTGCTTTGGTGCCTGGGGAAAAATAGCATCCGTCGCTTCCTCTCACCATCAGAGTGCAGGTAAAGGTGTTGTGTGGCTCGTTGAGTTCAGTAGTTTGAGTTTTTTTGGAAAATCTTGTGGTTTGGCATGGAGCACACAGAGATGGCGTCCGACCAATCTGGCTGTCAACGGGACTGATAATTATTTAAATGATGTAACTGTCTAAAAAGCGAACAGCCTGGCTTTTTCAAGCAAGGATTTAAGCCATTCTGATTGTTTTACTTTTCTTTTTCACTTAAAGGCACCATAGAGCCTTCTCCTCCATTTTTTGCTTATTGCATATTAACATTGATTAACTTAAATGACCACTATAGGCAGCCAGACCACTCCAGCTCAATGAAGTGGTCTGGGTGCACGGTCCCTCTAGTTTTAACAAAAAGGAAGGATGGAAACCCAAACAGGCTTTAAATAGCTTCATATGTGTTCTAATTGGTGCACTGCATCTCTGTGACTCCAAACAGCATAGGGTCATCTAGATGATGTGGTCACTTTAAGGGCATAACATAAATTTTAAATTTATTTAAGGACGCGCACTTAGAGTGGGTAGTGTCTGAACGACTTTGCAGGGGCCTGAAGTTCATTTGCGGGACCGAAGTCTTACTTATTTCCCTATTCATGTCAGGGAGCAGTGCAGCCGTGTGGTGCATTCTACCCGTATGGCCCAAGGAGGGGAGCAGCTCGGGCGCCAGGTAATTAACCCCTGCAGCACCTTGGGATGGGGGTTGGGAGGGAGAGGAGCACTCCAGGGTCCTGCCTGGCACTGGAGAATCCCTTTAAGGAAAGCTTCATTTAAGTCAAGGTGCCCTTTAAAGCAAGAGCCCCACCATTGTCAAGATTTATCAATCGTAAGAAAAATACAAAAGACAAAGTAGTCCATAATTTGTTTTATGGTTTAAAGAGAAAGAGATCAAAAATTAAGAAAAGAAAAACAGATTCTGAAAGGCACGTTTCAAGTGACAAAATCACTTTAAGGGAATATAAACAACTTCCCTTTGGTGAATAGAAATAAATTATTTTGTCGAACAAAATGGTAAACTGTTGCTTTGTTAGATACAACACTGTACCTTTCCTAACTTGAAAATATGTAAATAAACATCAAAATAAATTTTTTTTTATAATTTTTACATGAATATTTTGTTGTTGGTCATCCAATAATTTTTTTTTTTATCTGTCAGTCAATATTTCAATAGATAACTATCTAATTAGCTTCAATTCAATTAATCATTAGAATATTTTCAACAAAATTTAAAATATTCAGTAGTCTAAAAGAAAAATTAACTGCACCCAAATATTTAATGGATACAACTGTAGATTAATTTGTCAAAAGTAAACATATAAATGTAAAACCACTTTGAATAATTAGGAAATACTACTGGTTATAAGGATTTAGTTCTGTATGAATTAAATTATGAAAGAAATAATATGAAAAAAAAATCCATTACATTCCATTAACTAAATGACTGTGCATTACAATGTTCTAAAGACTTTTTTATGGCACTGTTATAGATCCGAATTTGGGCTCGCAAAGAAGTTGTACAAAATGGGTATGCAGACTTTGCACGGAGTATCGTGGGACCATTACTTTCATTTATGGAAGATTTATTAAACATCACGTATCCTCTTCAAAAAACAGGTGAGATTTCATCACTATTATTTTATTTAATTTTCACACAGAGATAGCATTTAACTTTCATTAATGTTTTGCCATTTTAATTGGCGTAACATGGGATGTGTCTAGTTTCATGAGATTCTGGGGGCTTTATAGCTCTGCATGCCTATGGTCCTGTTTGTAAATCATCTCGCAGGACTGTAATATATGTCTGTGAATTACAACTTCCAATCTGAGACCTGTTGGTGAATGTTGTTACAGAAAGCAGGCAATGGTATATGATATTATATTGGGGCACCTGCTGCAATACACAGGAGAGCAGGAAAGAGAGATGTGTGTATGTTACTCCCTGCATTCTAAATAAACAACAGAGGACCTTGGACCTTTCTCTCTTGTCTCCCAAACCACAAAATATTTTATTTTTCTTCCCAGCTGCAAATATAGCATATCAGAAGCCTCTAAAATAATATTGATAAATAAATTAATAAGAATGAGTCAAGAACAGATTGGTGATGTACTCCACTTAGGCATACTCTACTATTCTATCATAACATCAGTTCAGTTTCCAAATATAAATATGACTTCCTAATCCTAAATGGTTTACTTTATTCAGCAACCAATGGTGGTTGTATGGCATTGCTGAGTCACGGCAAAATCTCTTTTGAGCATCTTCACTGAGTTGAACTGATCACTTGGATCATGGACTGAGGGCTTGTGGATCTTGGAGGCCTATCGATGGTTTCTAAATCGTGAACCAGCAGAGGCAGCTCAGATAACCATTAGCATTCTCTTTCCCTCTGTCCATCCTAAATGTTTGATTCCTGTCTGAATGAAGGCGCAGGGACATGATGTTATTTCATATCACCTCTCTGACTCCACACAGTGCCACATACAGGAGCTACAGTGTTGTTGCTGGGAGCAGCCCAGACAATTCTCTATAAAGAACTCAGAATTGCTGCACAGCAACTACAGTAGGACAGAGAGAATAAATATATTGTAAAAAATGCAATTAATAATTTAAGGATAGTGTCTGCAAGGAAGGAGAGGAGGGGGTTAGAGATGCAAGAGAGAGCGGGGAAATTTAGGAAGGAGGTGGAGATGTATAAGAGAGAAAAGGGGAGTGAGATAAAATAATGGGGGATATGGAGATAAAGGAAATGGAACATAAATTCACACACACGCCTTAAATATACCACGCTGCTTACACTCAAACTGCATGTGTACACACGGCCATATTTTACACGGGCATCCCCACATTTGCACATACTACTACAACACACAAATTCTCATTTTATTTTGTCCTTTTCAACAACTGTGTTTCAGTGAATGGATGCCCTCAGTTTGCATCCTGATCCTGACCCAGAAGATAAGAAGATAGAAAATCTAAAATTTAAAATGTTATTTTTCATATTTCTTTTTGAATCCAAGACTTAAAGCTCAACAAACCGTTTTTCCCTCCAAAGCTCCCCTCTAACAACACACATGATGTACATTATTGTAATGTGTGTGTGTGTGTGGGAATAATGTGATGCACAGCCAGTTTTCCTGAATGTTTCCTTGCTATTTGTGTTCTCTTCCTCAAAAATAAAGCATTAAAAAAAAGTGTACAGGACATTCTGCAAATCAAATGGACATCGTATGCTTCTAATTAATATTAATTTAATATGCATCGCATGTTTAGGATTAAAATGTGACTAAACGTCTAAAACTTTTTAAGTAATAACACACCCTTACTAAACAAACATTGGGACAAATCCCAGCTTTTAAACAGTTGTCATAATATTTTTAATAATTGTGATTTGGATTCTTTGAACAATGGCTGAATTTTACAAAGTTCCAAAAAAGCAGTGAGCCACTTCTCAATATACTTTTACGTGAATGCAAAGTAGACATGCAGCTCTTAACAAAGGTATTCTCTCAACCAACCAATACAAAAAGAGAAAACAGCAGGTAAAGTGTGCACAGTGCATACAATAATAATAATGGTATATACCTCCGGAAGGTGTAAAATTATGGAGATGCAATAGATCCAGGGACACTAAAACATGGTATTTATATCTGTTAAAAAAGAGTACTTTCATAGCGCAAAATATCACATGAAATGAAGTATACAAAGTAATAAGCAAAAATACTCACGTGGTATAGAGCTGGAGAGTTTAATACCCCCGAGAAAGACAAGAGGTAAAACGCATTGTGCAGATATTTAAGACTGGCCATGAGCACAGCAAAGGTTACTGCCATATTCATCATGTTCTCTGGCTTACTTTTACATTAAAGCCCCCATTCTTTCTTGTTTTTAATGTTCTTTTATACTGTACAATAAAATTGAATTTTAATTAGAGAAGTGTTCCTTTTTTCTGTTTCTCCTAGATTTTGTGGCGTTGCCTTACTTTGGCGTTGGTGCAATGGAAAACTGGGGATTAATTACTTTTCATGAGCCTTCGTTGATTTATAACCCGAAACATAAATTCCGCAATTCAAAGGCGTTGGTTTGCCTTATTACTGCTCATGAGATTGGGCACCAGGCATGTGGTAAAATGTCCTTAATCTTTATTTGTCTTAATTGTCAGCACTGATAAAGGAACAATACTATTGTATCACGCATAGAGTCTTGTTTTATAAATCTGTATCTTAATAGAGCCTTGATTGTGTAGTGTAGTGTAGTGTTATGTATTGTAGTGTAGTGTTATGTATTGCTTAATGTACATTGCTTTATAACTCTCTGTATAAATAGAGCCTTGACTGACATATTGTTACAGCTTCATGCTGGTGGTAGACAATGTTATTCACAAAAGTGAGAATTCAGATTTTAATTTTACAGGCAAAGTATCTAAACTGCTAAACTGGCAGTCCGAGTACTTTGGCTTGAAATTTGAAATCCACTTTTGAATTTTCACTTTAGCAATGAAATTTGAAATCAGCTATTATTGATCTCCAGATGTGTGTGACCTACCACGATAACCCACCAGCAATAGGTCCGGCAGATCACTGTTAGAGATGTAGTACCTATGTTAGCTCATTTTGTTTCAAAGTATTATTCTTCAAAAAAAATCTGTATGTGCTATGTTTAACATTTTCATCTAAATAGCCCAACACAATTAATACTTGTGTTGGCCTTATTTTGTGATTTTATTTGTATTTTTGTTTTTTGCACGATATGTAAATGCATATGGTCTTCTATTTTCACAAGTAAGCAAGTTTATTGACATTTTGTGAAGCTTAGTTGGTGCTGTTCTAAAAATAAATAAAATAATGCCAGGATCAGAAGCACAAGCAAGGCAATTTGGTATGCAGCTTTTTAATAAAAAAAAAAATTAAAAAAAATAATAATAATAATAACAGCCTCTGTGCTCAGATAGCAGTACAGTTTAACTCTTAAATATGTAACCCTGTTCATGTTTCCTTAAGGTAAAACCTTTGATTCACATCATTCACTTTGATTTACGTCTTCCTCTTTTGCGTGGAAGAAATTTAACTTTGTTTTCCAAATTATGCTGATCTGTGTAAATGAGACAATTTACACATCACAGTTCATTTCTGATTTTGTATAGAATCCTATTATCTCCAGCCTAATTGGTAAATAGCCGCTATAAGCGGTCATTATTAACTACAGACAGCAGCAAGTATTGGCTACTATTTACTGACTGCTTTCCAATCTCATTGCTCTTTCTAAACAGTGACTTTCGATAATATCATTGCAGCTTAGCTACTGGCTGGTAAGCACAGAAACTATTTCTGTGTAAATTTAACCACACGTTGCCAGTAATAATGCTCACCCTGAGCATGCTCTCCTGACCGTGTGACTGGTCTTAGTGGGAAATAGTGACAGCACATACACCGTATTAAACTGTGATTTAGTGCTATGCTAGATATGTATCTATGTCAATTCTGAGGTGTGTTTCTAAATTACTCTTGTAAAATTGCTCATTTATCCTTCCACATCATTTATATAAAGAATATTTTTATAGTTTCAGGTTAATATACTTTGAAATATGCTTTAACCCCTTAAGGACACATGACATGTGTGACATGTCAGGATTCCCTTTTATTCCAGAAGTTTGGTCCTTAAGGGGTTAAGTTTCATTGTAATTCCATACAGCCAACTTGCATTTTTTTTCGATATGATATAAAGTTATCCAGTTGCTAAGTAGCGGTTAGTGGCTCTGATATAGCATAATGGGAGCTGTTAGATGCTACTTAACTACAGATTTAGATGGTGGCAGCTGATCACTCCCTGTCGCAGTTTGGGAAATTGTACAATCAGTAAACAGCTGCTACTCACTAACCGTATTGACAGGCAGTTAAATTAGTAGAGGCGGGTTGGTCAAAGTATTGACAACATTGGGAATGAGCCTTGGGTGCTCAGCTGTGAACCGTCAGTTGTTGTACTAGAATAGCCATCTCATATATGTATTTTTAAAGATGTGACATTAGTACATGCAAATATAATTTTGTGTTTTTTTGTTTTTTTTAATTATTATTCAAGTGGTTTGGGAACCTTGTTACCATGAAATGGTGGAATGATATCTGGCTGAATGAAGGATTTGCATCGTACATGGAACTCTTGGGTGCAAGCTCCGTTGACTGCAAGCTAAAACTAGTAAGTGCTCTACAGGAGTAACATAAAGATCTTCATTATTACAGCTTTATATTGGAGTGTGAAGTATATTTTAGATGCATTGGATGGCTCGTATTTGTCAAATACAGAAATTCCTGATGGTTGTGCCAGCAGATTCCATGTGTCCAGGATTTACACCGCCATCCCTTTCTCACTATGTCCAGTGGAAGACAACAGATATTATAGGTGTCTTCTCCTTATGTCTCTATTCTTAGTAAATGTCAGGAAAATAGATTAGTTGGATGGATGGGTGGGTCGGTTGATGGATGAATGAACGGATGGATAAACAGATAGCAAGTTTTCAGAGGAATTTTTAGATAACAAGTTGTCAGTAACAAGAGCATTATTCAAGAGCTTGCTTTTAAAGGCTTCTACCACTGCTTGAAATGGAAACCGCATCCGTAGCAGCAGTGGGATTTATCTTTGTTATTGCTAATGCCCAAGGTGTAATATAGATACAAAAACACCTGTGTGCAGGTAGAAAACACACTTAGTGGGTAATAAATGTAAGAATACAAAAAATTACCCTTAGTCAAAAGTGAAGTAGATGAAAGGACTCCTCTTATGTCCTTAGAACAATATGCCTGCAATCAAATTGGGTCTGTGAGTGTAATCATTTATTTCTACAAATTCCCAATACATTACGTTACTATTCTATGTCCGTTTCTATTATTTTGTGTTGTAGATTGCCTTCTGGTAGTATATCAATGCCCAAGGTGTACCCATCGCAAGAGAAATCACACTATATCCTTCTTGATAAAATAAATAGCAAAGCAATGTGCTGGGTTTACCTCTGACACTAAAAAGGGCTAAAACGCAGAACGCTAAGGATATAACATGGGGGATCTACATAATGTATAGGAGATGGTGTGATGTTAAATAAATAAATATTGTATTTGCTTCACGTTACAGAATGAAATGTTTGTAATGCACAGCTTGGCAAACCTGCTCAGATCTGACAGCAAGAGACAGCTAAGAGCTCTCTCCGTGAAGGAAGATGACATCCATAAAACAGACAATATAGTAACATTTTTCGATATAGTCTCTTACAATAAGGTATTATTTTTAAGTTTACATTAATCAAAAGCTTGTTTGAAAATCTTGTGAACAATTGCAAGGTTTTTGCATATCATAATAAATCCTTAATATTTGAGAAGTGTTGTTGAATGTAACACATATAAATAGATGTGTATTTATTTTTCTATAAAGTTTTGAAGTGCTAGCTATTTATAGTATATATACATTTTGCACTGACTTCCCAACTGACTCCTGAAATGGAACAGTCAATATATTTAAAGGAACACTCAAAGTACAATAACTACTATAACTTACTGAAGTTGTTATGGTGCTTGGAATTCTCTGGCTCCCCCATCATAAATAATCAATCTGTTTTTGAATGGTTCGACTTCTTACTTGAGGTGCACTGGGTGTTGCTCCCTGCCTCCACTACTAACGCCACAGAGTCTGAAGTTTCTCCTGAGCTAGGCCTTACAGTGTGGGCCTTAGCCTATTGGCTGAGCGCATAAGCTAATTGTTCATTCAAGTATGCTTGAGTCTGGACAGCATGGTTGAAGGAGTGGAGACATTTGAATAGAAAGGCAGGCACAACTGCTGGTCCCAAGGTGATAAGCAAAAAAGGGGTATGTAGGAAATGCCAGCTGGACATGATGGTCATTTGGGGTATCATGCACCTACACAGCCAGAGGAAGAGAGCAAGAGTTGGCCTAAATATACACATGGCATAAATCTAGTCCTACTGCAAACTGTACTGAACAGGAAATTGTTGGAACAGTTCGGGTTTGAAAAGTCCCAAACATTAAGCCAGCTGCAAGATTCAAATATGGTGGAAGGTGAAAGATGTTATTAGTAGGTGGAAGATGGATCACCAAGATGACGGATTATGCACTAAAGAAGAGGTGGAATGGCTGCAAACAGACTGTAGAAAAAAAAAGATGGGCATAGACAGCCTACCACAGTTCAAGACAAAAACCGATTGGCCACCATCCAGTTACTATGTACATATAATATATATATACTATAATATTTGAGAGGATGACCACAGTTTAAGAGGCTTTGTGTTTTACTCACTCTGGAAGTGACAGCACACTGATTCTAACTGGTAAGATTATTTGCAAATCAATGTGTTTGTAATGTATGTTCTTATCTGTCCTCGATTTATCCTGATTGTGTTTTCTCTTCCAGTCTGCACATTTGTAGTTACATAACTTAAGAGTATTTCATAGGTTCTGACATAATATTCATGCTGTTTTTTTTTTTTTCTCCCTGTTCATATTTTATTTGGTTTGCAGTTTTCTGCAGCGTAACTTTTTGTCACACCTAAAGCCATTCTGATTGGAAGTTAAACAGTGTAGCTCAGCCAATAAGAGATCAATGTGATCTGAGCTGCTGACTTGAATCCAACCCCATAGCCAATCACTGTGCCCCTATTATCTGTATAGCATTTTATGTCCATGCAAAGTAGAAAATATTCCAATAATACGAGGGCAGTAATTGGCTGGAGAGCAGAGTGATGCCAGCTGCTCAGCTCATCATAGGCTGAGCTGAATACATACTCAAAATATGTTTAATGTGGAAGTAGCTTTATAAATAAGAGAGGGCTTGACCAAAGGGGCAGAGTTACACTACAGAAAGCTGCAAAATGTTTTTTAATCAAAATTTTGAATGTGAAAAAACAAAACACAGCATCAGTTTGAATGTAGCAGCCAGTTCAGTGGTTGGATAGCATGTTTTTTTACCTTTCCAGCATAATATCTTTTATATCTTTTTTTTTTTTTAAATGTCGGAAGTTCACCAATTTACTAATGTCCAGTGATTAAGAAACACTAGAATATGTAAAGAGTACTCATAAGTTATAATTAACCCCTTGGTGACCAGACCATTTTTCAATTTTCTTACCGTTAAAGGACCACTCTAGGCACCCAGACCACTTCAGCTTAATGAAGTGGTCTGGGTTCCAGGTCCTTCTAGGGTTAACCCATTTTTTAATAAACATAGCAGTTTCAGAGAAACTGCTATGTTTATTAATGGGTTAAGCCTTCCCCCTAATCCTCTAGTGGCTGTCTCATTGACAGCCACTAGAGGCGCTTGAGTGCTTCTCACTGTGATTTTCACAGTGAGAGCACGCCAGCGTCCATAGGAAAGCATTGCAAATGCTTTCCTATGCGACCGGCTGAATGCGCGCGCAGCTCTTGCCGCGCGTGCGCATTCAGCCGACGGGGCGGAATGGAGGAGGAGAGAAGGAGGAGAGCTCCCCGCCCAGCGCTGGAAAAAGGTAAGTTTAAACCCCTTTCCCCTTTCCAGAGCCGGGCGGGAGGGGGACTCAGGGCACTATAGTGCCAGGAAAAAGAGTGTATTTTCCTGGCACTATAGTGGTCCTTTAAGGACCAGGGCAAACTTCTGCGGTGTTTGTGTTTAGCTGTAATGTTCCTCTTACTCATTTACTGTACCCACATATATTATATACCTTTCTTCTCGCGATTAAATGATCTTTCTAAAGATACTATTATTTTCATCATATTATATAATTTACTATAAAAAAATTATGAACAAATTAAAAAAAAACACTGTTTCTAACTTTGACTCCCAAAATCTGTTGTGCATCTACAACCGCCAAAAAACACCCATGCTAAATAGCTTCTAAATTTTGTTCTGAGTTTAGAAGTACCCAATGTTAACATGTTCTTAGCTTTGTTTTGCAAGTTATAGGGCTATAAGTACAAGTAGGACATTGCTGTTTCAAAATATATATTTTTAAAATGTATCAATAGTGACATTGTAGCACTGTTATCTGTCATGAATCTCTGAATCATACCTCACATGTAGACAACTCTGGGTATTCAATATGGGGTATGTCCAGTCTTTATTAGTAGCCACTTAGTCACCAACACTGGCCAAAGTTAGCATTTATATTTGTTTGTGTGTTTAAAAACTGTAACTTTCAAAAACACTATAAAATCTGTACTTGGTAGGGGTGGAGGGGTACTGTTATACTCGGGGACTTCGATGAACACAAATATTAGTGTTTCAAAACAATAAAACTTATCACAACAATGATCTCATCAGTGAAAGTGCCGTTTGTGTGTGAAAAATGCAAACATCATCACTTACACTGACAATATCATCGCTGTGATGTGTTTTACTGTTTTGAAAAACTCATATTGGTATTCAGCAAAGTCTCCCGAGTATAACAATACCCCCCATGAGCACTTTTCATGATGTTTTAAAAACTTACAGGGTCAATATAGGGCTTGCCCATTTCAGTTTGCCAGATTGGTTTGTTGGGTCTATGTTGCCTTTTGAGACCATATGGTAGCCCAGGAATGTTAATTAACTCCATTATGGCACACCATTTGCAAATGTAGAAAACTGTCCAGTCTTTTGTAGTAGCCACTTAGTCAGGAACGCTGACCAAAATTAGCGTTTTTATTTTTTTTCATTTTGTTAAAACAAAAACTGCACTTTTACGTAGTGATAAGTTTTACTTTTTTAAACACTCATATTTGTGTTCAGCGAAGTCTCCCGAGTATAACAATACCCCCATGTAAAGGTTTTATGGTGTTTTGGAAAGTTACAGGGTTAAATACAGGGCTTGCCAATTAAATTCTCTGGACTGTCTGCCTGGGTTGTCAGGCAGGTCCCTCAAATTATAATAAAATCAAATAATTCTGTAAAATTAATGGTTAAATATATATGTAGAGTTTGTGTGTGTAAATCATTTTATTTATATATATATATATATATATAATTAAAAAAAATTAAATTTATAGTGTGTGTGTGTGTATGTATATATATATATTTACATTTATAAGTGTATTTTGAGAGATATGTGCAAGATAGACAGACAGACTTCCTCGAATCCAACTCTCTGCTTGACCCGCTTCAGTCTGGATTCTTATCTCCTGATCTATTAATTAAAACTTTAAATCGCACACAGGAGGCTCCTGAAGACTCTGGCATGTTATTAACCGAACAGGAGAAAAGAAATTCCAAATTAAACATACTGTGCAATTATTATTATTATTATTTTATTATTTATATAGCACCAACAAATTCCGTAGTGCTGTACAATGGGTGGACTAACAGACACATAATTGAATCAGACCACTGGACGTACAGAAACAGAGGGGGTTGAGGGGCCCTGCTCGATGGGCTTACATGCTAGAGGGAGTGGGGTATAGTGACACAAAGGGTTAAAGTAGGGGAATTAAATAGTTTGTTAGAGAAGGGTTTATTGAGTGCTTGGTAGGTCGTTTTTGACAGTTGCAGGAAAGGAGTCAAGGGGTGGGGGATGAGAAACCTGCTGACAGTTTAATTGATACACTTTAATGAAGTGAGTTTTCAAAGATTTTTTGAAGGAGTGGAGGTTGGATGAAAGTCTGATTGAGGAGGTAAGGGAGTTCCACAGAGTAGGTGCAGCCCTGGAGAAGTCTTGAAGGCGAGCATCAGAGGTGGGGATCCGGGCAGAGGATAGGCGTAGGTCTTGGGCTTAGAGCAGGGGTCTCAACGGGACCTACTTGTGTATGAGGGAGGATAGGTATGTTGGAGCAGCATTATGTAGGGATTTATAAGCAAGCACCAGAATTTTGAATTGGGCCCTATATCTAACTGGAAGCCAATGCAGGGACTGACAGAGGCGTGGGAGAACTGTTAAAAGTAGAAAACCACAGGTAGGGTGTGTCTACATAAGAAATGTAATTTTACTCCTAAATGACAGATAATTGAGCAGTGAGACTGCAGGGGCATGCTATATAAATCAAAACAATTGCATTAAGTTGTTTTAGAGTATCCCTTTAAAACTGATACTTCCCCTTGAAAACAACTTTGAAAGCTACCATGATAGTGTTTCCATACACTGAACAGCTTAGGAATTGCTCCGGACTAAATTTAAGACAAATATACTAGCTAATCCAAAAACGAATATATTGAGTTCTTTATTTGCTGCATAAATAGCCAGCAGACACGGCGTAAAAACAGAATAGCAAGCTGCAGATCCAATTAAAATGAAAGGAGCCCTTGATAAGTGCTGCAGGATCTTCAATTGGAGTACTTACCTTGCACCTTTCCCAGATCATGCTCCCATTTGATTTGCAATAAGGTGGCCTTTCAGTGGTGGTGTAGTCAATAGGACAAAGGCCGAGCCTTTTTTTTTCCCATTTCCAAGTTCATGGCTACACTTGCCCACAATGCTTTTAGGCTATCACTGCCTTCAACTTTGGACAGAATTTATATTGATAGTATAGAAGTATGAATATTGTATTTGCAAGTATAGGAAACACACAAGAAAAGCAGAGTTTTCTCAAACTATTTCCAAACAAGTTAATTAAAAAATGCTGGATACAGTGGCCAGACACGTATGGCATTTAATGGTTATGTTGCTTAGCAGTGTTCTTTCCAAGCATGTGCAATATTAAATATCTTGTGTTTTATCAGAGTATGGAAAAACTTATGTAGATGTGAATCTGCGTTAATAAAAATTCCTGAAAGAAAATAACCAATGATACTTTTCATTCCACAGGGAGCTGCTTTTGTTCGTATGTTATCCACCTTCTTAACTGAGAAACTTTTCTTAAAGGGGATCAGAGTGAGTTTTCAATTGAATGATTTTTTTTTTTTTTACCAGATTAACTAATTAATCACATGAAATATTACAATCCCTTTTACCTCCTAAAGCAATAATAAGCCTTCCATTTGTTTCATCGCAGTCATACTTGAAGACATTTTCATTCTCAAATGCTGACCAGGATGAGCTATGGGATCATTTGCAAATGGTATATTCCCCAAGTTTTTCTTTACTGCATCAGTACAGCATGTCTATAATATCTGATAATACAATGACTACATTCCATTACTAACTTATTTTAGTCTTTCTTTCTTATCAAATCAAACTTCATATTTTAGTACATGTTGCTGGACAGTTGCACAATTGTTAACATGTTAAAATAGGAAACCATATGTGAAGAACTCTTGTTATATTACTGATAATTAACATTCATTGCAGGGAATCTAATACAAAATCACAATGTCATTCACTTTGTTAATGTATTTGTTTTGTGTTTTTTTTCTTTTTTTTTTTACAAATCTTTACATGTAACTTAAGAG
The DNA here is from genome assembly GCA_933207985.1 of Pelobates cultripes. Taxonomy (NCBI): domain Eukaryota; kingdom Metazoa; phylum Chordata; class Amphibia; order Anura; family Pelobatidae; genus Pelobates; species Pelobates cultripes. The sequence continues at coordinate 244,653,574 of OW240916.1, forward strand.
TTGGGTAACGTCAGGTCTGAAGTCTGCCAACAATCCTACAGCATTGCTAAATAATTAAATAATTTACTCTGAGTTTCAGATATTGTCTCTAGCAAGTGAAGCCTACTTCATAGAATGTCCCTAAAGTTACACAGTCCTAAAGTTATTTTCACACTCCCAACCACATCATACTAAACACCAGTGCTCATAATCCCATAATCCTTTCATTAACCCGAGGCCCAGTTACATTATACCAACTCCAAGCACATCATTTTCACCCAATGTAATTACAATCATCTTACTGCAGCCTCAATCACATCACTCCAAGCCCAACAATCCTGTCATTCTCAGTGCAAATACATACAAATCGTATTCCATTGCCCCAATCACTTTACCCCCAGTTTCATAATCCTTTCAAACTCGTGCCCCTATGCCTGGTAGCCTAGTGGCACTGACTGTTGCCATGATGGATATTATTTGTGCATCTATGGTTCCCTCACGATTCCATGTATGAGAGCCTATGAAATTAAAGACATGGAAGGACCCTCCCACACACAACACTGGGAGGGAGCCATACAATGCACACAGTCTACTTTTCACTCTTCCCTTGTGATACAACTGAAATGGTAGACAGAGGAAAGCGTTCTGACCATCCTGTCTGCGCTAGTGTTGATACAAACACATTGGGGCATCTCACTAGGTTTTTACGGAAGCCCCATTAGGCTGCCTATTCAGTATGTAGCAACACGAGCCTTAGCTGTGAGTAAACCTGAAGCTGTTCGCACCATTTCCCTCTGTCTGTATGTCTACCAGATGATTTAAAGTTACATCATAAGACAGGCCTGAGGCAATCATCTTTATCCAATTTTAAACTTCAGTAAAACTTTAAGGGCTGTAGCAAGTTATTTATGGCTTCACCTGTTTTACAGATTGTGCTTAGTAATCGCCTTCCATAACTTCCAGCCATCATGGTCTGAATAAATAAACTTAACAAAGTTGGTAACATTATAAACTGAGAATTGTCAAAATCGACCAAGGATTTTCAAATTTTAGGCCAAAACAGCCCAAACTGGAAACATCTCAACTATTTTTGCAGTTCAGCTATTTATAGCCGAACATATACAATTCCTTAATCAATTCTCCCAGTTCCCAGTTTGTGACAGATAACCCTTATCCACTGCATTGGAAATTAATGGATCAAAATGATAACTGGGCCTATTAACAGTTTAGAACAAAGGACAAAAAGAAAAATGTATAAAGAAAATAAAATAAAAAAGGACTATTGTAGAATAATCCTAATTAGATTACAGCATGAGTCCAAGTATAAGTAATTAGTAGTGTACACTCAGAAATGCCAGTGAAAATGATGCTGGCAATTCTAAGAGATACTAAATATCAATAGAGTAAAATATAACCACTAACTATAGTTTAGTATACTATTGTATCAATTTCCCTTGAAGGGAACTGTCAGTGTAACTGTGCTAGGTTATACACTCTATAGTAGTGGAACTCAGCCTGAAAATCTCTTGTCAGATATATAAATCGGATTGTTAGTGTTAGTGAGCACTTCTCCTTTGCAAGATAATCCATCCACCTCACAGGTGTGGCATATTAAGATGCTGATTAGACAGCATGATTATTGCACCGGTATGCCTTAGGCTGGCCCAGGGCCGTCTTTAACGCGGGGCAAACGGGGCAGCTGCCCCGGGCCCAGTTTCTCTTGGGGGGCCCGAGGCACCTGCCCCGTGGGCCCCGCTGACCCCGGCGGGCGGGTGGCCGGTCGGGCAGGAAGGCGGGCGCGCGAGGGAGCACTCAGTGCTTCCTCTTCAGCTCCCTCGCGCACCGCACTGATGCCGGCGCCGGAAGATGACGCCATCTTCCGGCGCCGGCATCCCTACGCGGCGCGTGAGGGAGCTGAAGAGGAAGCAGTGAGTGCTCCCTCGCGCGCCCGCCTGCCCGCCCGACCGGCCACCCACCCAGGAGCCCAGCAGCACCACTGGACCCCAGGGAATCCCCCCAGCACTCCAAAAGGTAAGGAGGCTGGGGGGATTACATTTTTAAAAAAAAATGTGTGTTTGTGTGTATGTGTGTGTTAGTGTATGTGTTTGTGTGTGTGTTAGTGTATGTGTTTGTGTGTGTGTTAGTGTATGTGTTTGTGTATGTTTGTGTGTGTGTGTATGTGTGTGTTAGTGTTTGTGTGTTAGTGTATGTGTGTGTTAGTGTTTGTGTGTTAGTGTATGTGTGTGTTAGTGTATGTATGTGTGTTTGTGTGTGTTAGTGTGTGTTTGTGTGTTAGTGTATGTGTGTGTTAGTGTATGTGTGTGTTAGTGTATGTATGTGTGTGTTTATGTGTGTTAGTGTGTGTGTTTGTGTGTTAGTGTATGTGTGTTAGTGTGTGTGTATGTGTGTTAGTGTATGTGTGTGTTAGTGTGTGTGTGTGTGTTAGTGTATGTGTGTGTGTGTCAGCATGTCTTTGTGTGTGTCAGTCTGTCTGTCTGTGTGTCAGTATATATGTGTGTGTATATCTGTGTGTGTCAGTATGTGTATGTGTCAGTATGTCTGTCAGTGCGTCAGTATGTCTGTTAGTGCATGTGTCAGTATATCTGTCTGTGTGCCAGTATGTCTGTGTGTGTGTGTGTCAGTATATCAGTCTGTGTGTGTCAGTGTATGTGCCTGTGTGTGTGTCAGTATTTCTCAGTGTATGTGGGTGTCAGTATATCTGTCAGTGTGTGGGTGTCAGTATTTCTGTCAGTGTATGTGTGTCAGTATGTTGATCAGTGTATGTGTCTGTGTGTGTGTGTCAGTATGTCGGTATATGTGTCTGTGTGTCAGTATGTCTGTATATGTGCCTGTGTCAGTATGTCTGTCAGTACGTCTACCAGTGTATGTGTCTGTGTGTGTGTCAATATATGTACCTGTGTCAGTGTGTCTGTCAGTGTATGTGCCTGTTTATCTGTATGTAGTCAGTGTATGTATCTGTGTATCTGCTTGTGCGTCAGAGTGTGTACCTGTGCATCTGAGCCGCAACTTTAAATACAAATACACCCCTCCATTCAAACTTCAACACTACATATAAAACACACTCCTGCATTGAAACGTCAACACTACATACAAGCACACTCCTACATTCAAAAACAAACACTACACATAAATGCACACTTGCATTCAAACTCCAGTACCACATACAAACACATTCACACAAACATACTCCATACAAACACATGCTTACATTCAAACATACTAACATGGCTCAGTGCTAAATACAACCCTGCAAGCATGGGAAATTGGTAGAGTCCCAGCTGTCAAAGCATTGTTGGAGTTGCACGACAGATGGGGTTCTACCTTTAGTCCAACCTTGCAATTGGGGGTCCCAATAAAATTCATTCTACTTTAGTACCGCCACTGCGTTGGGATGGATGCCGTGATTGCATACCAGGGAGTGAGGGGCGAGAGCGGCAGGGCACAGGGGGCCCAAGCAAACACTTGCCCAGGGTCCATTCGTTTTTAAAGACTGCCCTGGGCTGGCCACAATAAAAGGCCACTCTAAAATGGGCAGTTTTACTGTATGGCGTCACCCACACTACGCCATACACGCTGTCTGCCATCTGCCCTGTACAGTGAAAACCGGAATTCATCTGTGAAGAGAACACCTCTTTAAAGTGCCAGACCCCATCGAATTTGAGCATTTGCCCACTCAAGCCAGTTACGACGACGAACTGCAGTCAGGTCGAGACCCCGATGAGGATGACGAACATGCAGATGAGCTTCCCTGAGATGGTTTCTGACAGTTTGTGTAGAAATTCTTTGGTTATGCCAACCGATTGTTGCAGCAGCTGTCCAGGTGGCTGGTCTCAGACAATCTTGGAGGTGAAGATGCTGGATCTGGAGGTCCTGGGCTGGTGTGGTTACACATGGTCTGCGGTTGAGAGGCCAGTTGGATGTACTGCCAAGTTCTCTGAAACGCCTTTGAAAACTGCTTATGGTAGAGAAATGACCATTCAATTTACGGGCAACAGCTCTGGTGGACATTTCTGCAGTCAGCATGCCAATTGCACGCTCCCTCAAAACTTGCGACATCTGTGGCATGGTGCTGTGTGATAAAACTGCCTATTTTAGAGTGGCCTTTTATTGTGGCCAGCCTAAGGCACACCTGTGCAATAATCATGCTGTCTAATCAGCATCTTGATATGCCACACCTGTGAGGTGGATGGATTATCTCGGCAAAGGAAAAGTGCTCACTAACACAGATTTAGACAGATTTGTGAACAATATTTGAGAGAGATAGGCCTCTTGTGTACATAGAAAAAGTCTTAGATCTTTGAGTTCAGCTCATGAAAAATAGGGGCAAAAATAATGTGTTTATAATTTTGTTCAGTGTATATACAATAAATGAAAAGATTTATCCAAGGACCATGACCACGTCAGTGTTTTGAAATTGTCATTTGGGATCCATGCTGGCAAGGGTTACACAGTGTTTTATTAAAACACTGTTTTTGGTTGGAGTAACCCTTTTAGTTATAGAATAGAATGGTATGGGGGCTAGAGGGCAGAAGAGTGTGATGACTGTGAGAAGACCATTGCAGTCTGGTGGATAGCCACAGTCCTATCTTATATAAGGCACCGAAGGATGAAGATGATGAGTTCTAATTTTGTAGTGTCCCTTAGTGCAAGGTTATTTTCAAGGTCATATGGTAAAGTTTTATGGTTTTATGGTAAAGGATGCTCTGCTTCGCACACAACTATTATTCTAGCTGGTCACTGCTTTGTTGCATTGCTATATTTTTTTGTTTACATGTAACCAGTGTGACTTAACACCATAAAATGTCAAAGGTATCAAAAGTATATGAAAAATTACTTGCAATTCTTCTTTACCCTCACTATTTTAATATTTCAATTTTATATATCCAAATAAAACAGAAGAAAAATTTAAAAGTAAAACTAAAACTCATTGATTCATAGGTAATGAAATATTTCTGAAACAATGATAGGAGATTTGCAACCTATTTTTTTTATTTATTAATAATGTTTCATCATGGAAAGATTTTTTTTTTTTGTACAGAGTGAGAAAGTTAGCAAACTGATGCATCGTACCAACTAATTTAAATATATTTTCCTATAAGAAAACATGGTTTATGCTTACAGGGTTACTCACTAAACTGAGAGTTCAGACTGAATTCAATGTGAATTTCAAATTTAAAGTTAAAACAACTGAATAATTCTCTAATTCAGCTGTGCTTTCAGTTTGGCTACTTTGGCCTTAATTGGAATGTCACATTGAATTTTCAATTTAGTAAATAACTCTGTGAGTTAACGGTAACCAGTTAGAGATTAGCTGGCTACGGTAAAATGACTTTACTGCAATATAACATATTAGGACTTTGAGCAGGGTCACCTGTGTCAATAAGACCATTGCTGACTGTCATTATCATCAATAATATAGAACATTTTCTAAGATTATAGATGATCAGGAAGAAGTTCAGTTACCAGCATCATTAAAGCAAATCATGGATTCATGGACATGGCACGAAGGGATACCGTTGCTAACTCTAAACACCTCTACTGGGAACCTGATCCAAGAACAGCTCAAGACTGCCAGTTCAAATAACATAACAAGTAATAATAAGTATGTTAGTATCTTGCAATTTATACATGACACACAAATATACCTAGTATATATTGTCTTTGTTGTGTTTTTATTTTCTTAACTATGCTAAAGCTATCTTTTCTAGTGTTCTATATGAAGTCGTCTTGTACTCACAGCAAACTTAAAGACTTAGTACTGAATAACTACCATGAGGCGTTACATCAAATATTTTACCTCGCTGTGATGATTACATTTATATTATGATCCTATTTGTACACGAACTCCGTTATCCTTGTTTCTTTTACTTTGAATGAATTTAGAAATAATAGGCAATTATGGGGGGACACTTGCAGGAATTTTATTTTTTACTAAAGTGAAAATTCTAATTGAATGCCTTCTGACAATGCAGCCCCTTTGGAAATCTGGTATTTTACTTGTATCTCACATTTCACCATTTTAGATTTATACTATTGTAATAGTTAATGTTTTAGAGAATCATGGACGAGTGTCTGTAAATACCCAGTAAATAAGACATGAGGATGCACAGTATTCTATTAAACTATTTTATAGGACTTATTTTAGGAACCTCTTAGAACTTGAAAGAAACTTTATAAACTTATACTTAAAACTGTACGTATTAATTATCTACATTCTCTCTACATTCAGTAACACATGGATTATCCCTGTTTCATGGATGAAAAATGGAGTAGAACAGTCCATAATTTGGCTAAACAACCAATCCAGTAAGTAAGAAAATATTCTATTATGTTACTTTTTGTCTGTTACCAATGTGTTAATATAAAGAGAAGATAAAGGGAATGACAAATGGATGGATACATTTTACTAGTTGGAAAATTCAGGGCTAAGACCATTTATATTCAACTATAACTCATTCCCTCCTTGTTCTAAATATCTGTACACATTATACTCCTGATCACATCAAAGATAGAGTGAGAGGAACTAATTAAAAGTATTTTGAAATATTGGGCAGACTAGATGGTCCAAATGGTTCTTATCTGACGTCACATTCTATGTTTCTATCTCTCACTCTATCTTTGATGTGATCAAGAGTATAATGTGTACAGATATTTAAAACAAGGAAGGAATGAGTTATCCCTTGACTATATCATGAAGCATCAATGATCTGACACACAGAATTAATATGGGCATCCACAATTAATACAATTTCGAAGTATCTGCTGTCATCTGCTGGTCACCATCACTGTACAATAGGTTTAGCATATTTACCAGCTTTATGTTGCTATGCTATGGTTTATCATTCAGATCAGACACAGTGCTAAAATAAAATGGGTTTCATGCATTGCACAATATATCAGAAAGAGCTTTAAAGATTTTCATATCATTTTAGGTATTTTTCCAGAGTTGAAAATCACTTCCGATGACGATTGGATTCTGATAAATATTAACATAACAGGGTATTACAGAATTAACTATGATGGGAAGAATTGGAATAACATAGCAAAACAACTTCAAAAATCCCACAAGGTAAAAAAAAACAAAAAAACTTAAATGGGTTTACATATGGCATTACTTTATTTGTGGTAGAGGTGTCTATAAGAAAATATTCAGATAACTGTGCTGTTCTAATAAATCATATCTGGTGTTAATGTTGAGTCCAAATTGCATGTTTTATGTTGTGGGTTATGCAACACTTGGTGCCTAGGCTGCAGATAACTCACATCATCCATAGCCAGCCTCAGGGTACCAGAGAGTGTCAGTATTGTGTTTGTAATGTTCACTACGCTGTGTTGTCTCACGTCATGTTTGTTACTGTGCAGGTTCTCCCAGTGGTTAACAGAGTCCAACTGATAGACAATGCGTTTACTCTGGCAAAGTGAGTATGAAACATAGTAATAATTTGATTGTAAAGTCCCAAATGTACAGCAATAAAATCCTGCCATAAAACAAATCCTCCCTGTACACTCACAGGGTTATTCACTAAACTGAGGATTCAAAGTTAATTTTAACTTTAAGGCCAGAGTAGCAGAAATCATAGTGTAACTGACTAACTTTTTTTTTTTTTACCTTAAATTTGAAATTCACTTTGAATTTTCACTTTTGTGAATAACCATGTAAGTGTATTATATAAGGTACAAGAGGCTGACTGACTAATGCTTTTTCTGTAAGTACTGACTTATTGTGTATTGTCTCCAACTCATCCAGACTGAATATATTAGCATTAAAATGTGCAACTCTATGCAACTCCAGGTTTTATAAATAAATCACAATGTAAATTGAATTTTTCTGAAAATGAAAAATATGTGAAACAAACAAACAAAACACTGTAATATAGATAATAATAATTATTATGCAAATGGGGGATAGGGGGTAAAGACTAGTGGGGAATATGGGCTACATTTGGGTGTAGGGAGTGGGATAGAGGCTGCAGTGGGGGTAACGAATTATAGTAGGGGGGTTGGAAGCTGTGGTAGGGTTACCATCTGCATTGGAGAATAGGGGCTGCTGTTTGATTATAAGGGCTGTAGTGGGGGGTAGGGGCTGCAGTAGGGTGTTAGGGACTGTAGTAAGGGGGGTATAGGCTGCAGTTGGGGGATATCAGTGCTTTTGGGTAGAGACTGTAGACAGTGGAGGATAGGGTCTACAGTGTGAGGGTAAAAGCTGCAGTGGGAATAAGGGACTGTAGTTAAGGGGGTTGGGTGCTGTAGTGGAGATAGGGAATGTGATGAGGGAATAGGAGCTGCTATTTGGGCAGAAGGGTGTAGTAAGGTTATGGACTATAGTATGGGGGTAGGGCTGTAGTAGAGGGACATGGGGCTGTAGTGGGGAGTTATGGACTGTTGTAGGGGGGTTAGGGCAGTAGTAGGGAGTGGTGCTTATATAAATGACAAAATAAATTATAGGAATCCTAATGAGCATAAATTCTTTTCATTTTGAACTTTAACAATATCTTAATACCAAAATACTTAGATTCACCCCTTACAGAATAAATTACACTGTTTTTCTCCATGTTGATACAATATAATTAGAAAAGATGTGTCTAAGATTTGCTTTTATTCATGACGTCGACAGGGAGAGCTGATAGGATGTAACCGCCTTGTAGGCGGAATGTATTACTGACATCTGAGAGGCTGCAGCCGATTGGAAGGTGGGACCAATAACTTTTATATACCAGAGACTCTCAGTGTGAGTTTTCACCCCTGACGAAGGTGCTTCTATAGCACCGAATCATGCGTCAGGATTTTCTTATTTTTATTCACCTAGCACTATGCACTTATTTTTTTAATTACACTTTGGTTTTGATTATTATCCTGTAACGAGGAAGAGGGGGTCTTTTGACTGGACAAGAGGTTTTCTGAGAAGGTAGTTGAGAGCGATCAGCCATAGCTGCGGGGATACTTAGTCTAACCGGCACCCATGAAGGTGCTTGAGGGACAGTGTAGCTAATCTGCCAGTCATTTAGTCGACCGTATATGTGGGAATTATCATGCATGCCAACCTTGTGGAGGAGGATGTTAGACATTAAAGAATTCTATGAGATAATAGCGTTTTAGATATTTTTTATTGTAACAGTCTTTATGGTACCTAATTTTAGTGTATATTTATAACAAGACATCGATTTTGCCCTGATTTTTTGGCTGCCTGATAGTCGTGTGCCTTTTAGTATCAGAGCCATTTGTTTGTTTATGCCTTTGTTACATTGTTACATAGCTGAAAAGAGACTTGAGTCCATCAAGTTCAGCCTTCCTCACATTTGTCTTTTGCAGTTGATCCAAAAGAAGGCAAAAAAAAACCCAGTTTGAAGAACTTCTGGTTTTACAACTAGCTAGGGAAAAAATTCCTTCTTGACCCCAGTATGGCAGTCAGATTTATCCTTGGATCAAGCAGTTATTACCCTACATTGAAAGATTACATTCTTGAATATTCTGTTTTTGCAAGTATGCATTTAGTAGCTGTTTGAAGATCTGCATGGACTCTGATAAAACCACTTCTTCAGGCAGAGAATTCCACATCCTTATTGTTCTTACAGTTAAAAAACTTTCCTTTGCCTTAGACGAAATCTTCTTTCTACCAGTCTAAACGCATGAACTCGTGTCCTATGTAAAGTCCGGTTTGTGAATAGATTTCCACACAATGGTTTGTATTGGCCCGAATATATTTGTATAATGTTATCATATCCCCTCCCAGGTGACATTTTTCTAAACTAAATAGGTTTAAATTTGTTAACCTTTCTTCATAGCTGATATGTTCCATTCCTTTTATTAATTTTGTAGCCTGCCTCTGCACTTTTTCTAGTGCCATATATCCTTCTTTAGAACAGGTGCCCAAAATTGCACAGCATATTCAATATGTGGTCTTACCAGTGATTTATAAAGAGGCAAAATGATATTCTCATCCCGAGAATGAATGCCTTTTTTCATGCATGACAATATCTTAATGGCCTTAGCCACTGCTGATTGACATTGCACATTGTTGCATATTTTGTTGTCTATAACAATTCCCAAGTCCTTTTCATGTAGGGTATGCGTTGCTTGTGTATTCTTTACACCGAAAAGCATAACTTTGCATTTTTCAACATTAAATTTCATGTGCCATTTGAGTGCCCAGTCCCCCAATCTATCTAAATCCCTCTGCAGCAAAGTAATATCTTGCTCACATTGTATTACTTTACAGAGTTTTGTGTCATCTGCAAACACTGAAACATGACTTTCAATGCTTTTTTCATGATCATTTATAAACATGTTAAATAGAAGGGGTCCCAGAACAGAGCCCTGAGGGACACCACTTGCCACCTCTGTCCAGCTTGAAAATTTACCATTAATGACAACTCTTTGTACTCTGTTTTTAAGCCAATGTTCTACCAAAGAACAAGCATTTTCATCTAGACCGATTTCCTTGAGTTTGAACACTAATCTGTTGTGTGGAACTGTATCAAATGCCTTGGCAAAATCCAAATAGATCACATCCACTGCAACACCCTGATCTATATTTCTACTTACTTCTTCGTAGAACGCAATCAAGTTAGTTTGACATGACCTGTGCTTCATAAAACCATGCTGATGCTTGCTGATAACCATGTTCTTCTCAATTAATTCTTGAATATTATACCTTAATAATCTTTCAAATATTTTCCCAGCCACAGAAGTTAAGCTCACAGGTCTTTAATTTCCAGGCAAGGATTTTGAACCCTTTTTGACTATAGGAACCACATCTGCCTTCCTCCAATCCTCCGGAACACTATTAACGTTCTTTAGTTGCTGCAGCAACCATTTAACCAATTACAATTATTTTGCAAGTTTTTAGTAGCAATCTTTTGCACATCTATTGTATTTTCACTCTACTCCGTCTATAATTTCATTGCCTTAACATATCAATTTGTGAGCACTTCTCCATCTCGAACTATCTCAGGTTGTACTTTATTATATCTGCCAATTTACCACTTTGTACCCAAGAGGGATTTCTCCAGGAGATTTTCCTCATTTCTTTTTATATTTTTTTCCTATACCTGTGTCTAGTACATAGTATTTGATTTCTATACATTGGTGTTTTGGGCATTCTGAATGTTTGGAATACAAATCCGGATTGGATCCTATTTCACACATTTGTGGTCAGTATTCAGGAATGCCTTATTAGGGTGTAGTGCCATACATCTCTTTTTTTTTGGCACTGAGTTTTGAATGAAAACGATCCATAAAGCACGTATACATTATATGCATTAACATAGATCCAAGATGCTTCTTCAAACATTTCAGAAAACCATATTGATCTTCGTCCAAATACCTTTTTCATCTTTATGTCTATGGCACTATTCAGCTAAATATATGAAAGGATTTATGACCTGGAGGATGTCCCCTGAAATATACATCGTGCTTAATGAAAGAGCAGTTTGTAGAACAAGATCCCAGTGGAGTGTTAATTTAACCTCAGAGGTGTCCTCGTATATAACCTGCAATGCAAGTTTCATGTTAAATGGCTTAATTCAAGAAGGCATACAACTGGTATAGTCAAAGAAATATTTATAAGTAGGTAAACATATAGTTTTGATATACCATTTAGAATAAAATGTCTAATATTTATAATTTATATTATATTTATAATACTATAATAAATAAATATATACAGGGTTTTTCAGTAAAGTGAGAATTCAAATTGAATTCAATGTTCAAATTTAAGGCCCATATAGCCAAACTGGAAGCATCTCTAAAAGAGAATGTTTCCTATTCAGCTATTTTTACCCTAAATTTGAAATTAACTCTGAATAATGCTGACCAGTGAAGTAGCTAGAGCTCTTGCCGCCCAGGACAGTCCTTGACTTTGCCGGCCCCTTGTGTCTTTTTATTTTTTTCGGCGATTCAAACCTACCTACCTTTGGGAGAGCTTGTGTGGGTCCTCTCCCTGAGTTCCAGTGACTCCTGTAATTTTCCAGTAGCTCACTTCTCCCTCGCCATGTTTAGTGATGTCAAAGCTGGAGTGACGTCATATTCCGGCTCCCAGGATCACCACAGAGGGCGCACAAGGGAGCAGTTAGGAATTTGTCACCTATTGTAACGGACTCCCCCGTACTCCGACCGAGTACCTTCCATTGATGGATGCTTCCTAGCTTGCGCCGAGGACCACAAGCACCGCACCGGACACCACAACCACCGCATACTCCACAACCGTCGTAGCTTAACTGGAGTCTCGCCATCTTCCTTCCACCCTGGATCAGCTTCTGTCCTCCAGGACCGTGTGAGGAAATACTTTTTCCTTCCACCCTGTATGAACCTCCAACATCCAGGACCATGTAGGGGAAGACCTCTCCTCCAGGAGAGCGTATCAGGAACAGATCTTAAAAGAGCTAAGTGATTAGAGCTCAAGGATTGCAGAGCATAGCAATCCCCACTGTGAATATAGCTGTCCCCTCCAATCACGAGACAAGACATAGAAACATAAAATGTGACGGCAGATAAGAACCATTCGGCCCATCTAGTCTGCCCAATTTTCTAAATACTTTAAAGGACCACTATAGTGCCAGGAAAACATACTTGTTTTCCTGGCACTATAGTGCCCTGAGGGTGCCCCCACCCTCAGGGACCCCCTCCCGCCCGGCTCTGGAAAGGGGAAAGGGTTAAAAACTTACCTTTTTCCAGCGCTGGGCGGGGAGCTCTCTGCCTCCTCTCCTCCTCCGTTCCTCCTCCTGGGCTGAATGCGCACGCGCGGCAAGAGCTGCGCGCGCATTCAGCCCGTCGCATAGGAAAGCATTTACAATGCTTTCCTATGGACGCTGGAGTGCTCTCACTGTGAAAATCACAGTGAGAAGCACGCAAGCGCCTCTAGTGGCTGTCAATGAGACAGCCACTAGAGGATTAGGGGGAAGGCTTAACCCATTAATAAACATAGCAGTTTCTCTGAAACTGCTATGTTTATTAAAAAATGGGTTAACCCTAGTAGGACCAGGCACCCAGACCACTTCATTAAGCTGAAGTGGTCTGGGTGCCTAGAGTGGTCCTTTAATTAGTCCCTAGCCTTATCTTATAGTTAGGATAGCCTTGTGCCTATTCCACGCATGCAGGGCCGCCATCAGGGGGTGACAACCATGCACTGGGACCCGCACGCTGTTGGGGTCACCCGATGGTGGGCCACCCGATAAGCCCTGTGTCTTCAGTGGGCCGATCAGCGCTGCGGCCGTGCAATTGCGTGACCGGCCCCTTTAAAAAAATCTCTGACGCAAAGCACTACTGGGAGGAAGTGGCAGTCACTTCCTCCCAGATCCCTCCCATCCGTGCCGTGCGGGAGGGAAGAAAGCCAGGCCGCGGGAGCCACGCTGACTCCCATCAGCCACAGCCTTCCACCTGCAAAAAAGGTAAGCAAAATTAGCTGTATGTTAGTATGTATGTATGTTAATATGTATGTCAGTATGTATGTATGTAAGTATATCAGTATGTATGTTAATATATATGTGTGTGTGTATGTGTGTCAGTATGTATGTAGGTCAGTGTGCATAGGTATTCGTTCATATTGTTTATTGTCCGGCCCCCAACAGTGTCTGAGGGACCGTGAACTGGCCCCCTGTTTAAAAAGTTTGAGGACCCCTGTAATTATGTATGCATGTATGTCAGTATGAATGTATGTCTGCATGTCATTATGAACGTATGTCTGTGTGTATGTCTGAATGGATGTCAGTATGCATGAATGTATGTATGTATGTATGTATGTCTGTATATATGCCAGTATGAATGTATGTATGTGTGTATGGATGTCAGCTTCTGTATGTCTGTCTGAAAATATGTCTGTGTGTATGTATGTATGTATGTCCTCATGCATGTTTGTCTGTCTGTCACTATGAATGCCTGTGTCAGTATGTATGCCTATATGCGTGTATGTCTGTTTCAGTATGTGTGTCTGTTAGTATCTATCTGTGTGTATGTGTATCAGTGTGTGTTTTTGTGTCTGTGTGTGTGTATTCCTGTGGGCGGGATTTGGAAGCGGACCCTGTGGGCGGGATTGGAGGCAGACGCCAGGGGGCCCAGACCCTGAGCTGAGTTAGGGGCCACAAAATTTCTGATGGCGGCCCTGCACGCATGCTTAAACTCCTTTACTGTGTTAAAAGACTACGTGTTGAGGATAAAGAAGATCTCTTTTTAATCAGCACCAAAGGGCTTTCTTTTATGCATACCGCCCACAGGGTACCGCCCACAGGGTACCGCCCACAGGGTTTTTTGTAACAGCCAATCAAACACGCATAATACAGTAAAACACTCCCATTCATTCCAGCAAAATCCTCCCCTCTGTCTGTGATATAATAACTGTACACCATGGGTTAATGTAACTATCACAGGCAGGAAAATACAGTTTTTATACAATTCCTATAACTTTAAAAGTACACATGCAATATTAATAAAAGTTACATATTCGATATCTGCATACTTCAAATATAAACATATCCAAAAATCAGACAATTCCCTCCAGTGGTTTAAAAGTTCCATGGAAGTCTCTTTTTGACTGGCCGCACGCACATTTTCATGCCCAAAAACAGTTCCAGAGAATCAGGCTGTGCAGACGGTCTATTTCCCATGTTAAAGTCAGTTCAAACAGACGAACGACAACCATTCGAATTGTCTAATGCATTAGTTCCAGGGAAGGTAAAACTTCAGAGGTGTTCGTGCCGTTTTGTAGCCGATTTTAGTTCCAGAGATTTGGCTGCACACACCGCTGACCGCGTTCGCCTGAATAAAGATGGCCGCCGCCACGTGTTAGTTTTCACGAACGGCGGCCTCCCAACGGTCGGCAATTAACCTTGTGGTTAACCACCAGCCTGGGAGGTAAATTGACTGCACACTTCCCCTTGTGTGTGGTCTGCCTGTGCAGTAAATGGTTCGATAAGCCCAATTACCGAACCATATGGGAAAAAGACATGTACAAGTTATTTTCACAGTCTGGGGACTCTGGGGACACGGTTTTAAAGGGGCATTGTTCCAAAAACATTAATTAATATTAATATAAGTATTAATATTAATGATACATATATATTGACCTATACAAAGGATCAGAATGCACACTATAACAATCACAAGTTAAATACAGAAATCCTTTATTCAAACAAATAGCATTGTCAATACAAAAAAATAAATGGACAAAGCAAAAAAGGCAAGATACGTAATACAAAGTAATTACCCAACTTCCACAAGCCTAACAGGACAGGAACATGAGCCAGGAACACAAGTTTTGCTGCTCAGATCAGGAAGACTTTTAGGAAGGGTTTTTGAAAAGCTCATAAGTGCAAATATTAATAAATTCATATTTTTACTGTATAAATACATGGAACCTAGACATTCCCTTTAAGAACAAATAAACCCTGTTTGAGAGTAATTCATAAGAATATGGGGAGAATGCTATCAACACCCATCTCATACTATTGAGCTGTACAATCATATGATGAATAGGTTGATTAGAACAGTAATAGCTATACCCAGCTCTATAATTACATAGGGTGAAGAAGTGTGCCACATGATGTAGATTTAGTTACACTTAAAGGACTACTATAGGCACCCAGACCACTTCAGTTTAATGAATTCGGCGGAAGAGGGAGGAGAGTCCCCAGCGCCGAGGGAGCCCGGCTCTGGAGAAAGGTAACTCTTTAACTCCTTCCTCCCCACAGAGCCTGACGGGAGGGGGCCATGAGGGTAGGGGGGACCTATTAACACTATAGTGCCAGGAAAATGAGTTTGTTTTCCTGGCACTATAGTGGTCCTTTAAGGTTAAGGAATGCCTGAGTTCATGATGCTGTGTATTGTAACTCTTATATTTCTCAGCCAGGCAAATCTTAATCAAATCTAAGCGTGACTATACTTAATGCTTCAAACTGCCCTAAACCTAGCCCTCACCCAAACCTCCCCCAAAACCTAATCTTACCCTTTTTAGTGGAATGATTCTTTACATTGGCATTGTTAACATGCCATCTGTGTAATGTAATCTATCTGAACACAGAGACATTACTGCAACACTACAAACAATGTCAACATTTCAAACTCAATATTCAATTAGCAACATTTCAACTGCATACTCAGTGGGTGAAATTCATGATTTGTGCTCTTGCAATAGATACCAAGCACAGCATTGTTAGCACTGTGAGAGCAAATTTATTTAAACATAACATGATTTATATACTCTACTCGGAAGTGATTTTAAAATGTCAATGACAGACAGAATTAAAGGGTAACTCCAACCACCATGACCACTTAAGTAATTTTAAGTGGTCCTGGTTGTAGGAACCTGGATATGCAGTGTTTCATGTTGACCTCATAACATCTTTTTTTATGAATACACATTTTCTAAGCTTTTGAACAAGAATTTGAGTATAATGAAAAGGTGTAGAACAGTAATTCTGATGTCAAGGAAAACCCTGATCTCTGAAATGTTTGTGTATGAAAACACAAATATAGTAAGAAAAAGGAAAGGCAATCCACCCATGCATTTAAAAATAGAGGGGCTGTGGGACACAGAGTGTGACCCCACACAGATATGTTTATTCTTTCCAGCCGTACTGCGGTTATAGGAAATTCGCAAGGGAAATGTGTTTGGTTAATTTACAACTATTCTATTCTATCTTTACGTATAATGTCATCTTGCGAAATGTGAAAGAATACATTTTATTTCTGGTCAATGATGGAAAAAAACAAGCAAATAGCTTTATAAACTTCTTTCTGCAAGTTCGATAGTTCACATTTGTTTCACTAATTCATAGTTATCTGGTGTTCTGTTTTTTATTTGGTTTTAAAACCAGACATGTTCAAGAAAACATTCTAACAGATGTCAAAAATCACTTTAAAGGATCACTATAGGGTCAGGATCACAAACATGTATTCCTGAACCTATAGTGTTAAAACCACCATCTAGCCCCCCTGCCTTGCCATGACCTTTCCCCAAAAAATATAGTACAATCTTACTTGTATTCAAGTCTGCACCTGCTGGCTCTGCCCCTGATCTGCCCGTTTGGCTGACATCATCAGAAGTGATTCTGTGAGCCAATCACAATGCTTTCCCATGAGATTGGCTGAGACTGTCAATGAGGCAGATCAAGCACAAGCCCTTGCCAATCAGCATCTCCTCATAGAGATGCATTGAATCAATGCATCTCTGTGTGGAAAGTTTCGTGTCTCCATGCAGAGGGTGAAGACAATGAATGGTAGTGCTGCACAACCCAAGGGAGCAACTCTAGCAGCCATCTGAGGAGTGGCCAGTGGAGTTATCACTAGGCTGTAATGTAAACACTGTATTTTCTCAGAGTAGACCATGTCTAAAGGGAATGATTATACTCACCAGAACAAATATAATAAGCTGTAATTGGTAGATACATGGTTTTAATATTTCGTTCAATACCACTGGTTATATTTTTCCTTTTTTAGATCTGGATACATAGAATATGATGCTGCTCTTGGTTTGACAAAGTACCTTGAGAAAGAGGATGAAATCATAGTGTGGGATACAGTGCTGTCACATATAATGCCCGAACGAAACCCACACATCAATTATATCACATTTCCACTGATAAAGGTATATTATCTTTATAGATTTATTTATTTTTTATGTTGGAAGTGTTCATGCCTTGTAAATGCAAATTTACTTTCAAAGGGCACTTAAACAACCATTACTGTTCTTCAAAATATTGAATCACTTGTTTAATATTTCCCTAACTGTAATTATTAAAATAGCCAACTGGTGTAATGTCAAGACCTAAAAAAATGTTATCCATTTTTGCCAGTTTATATTGTTAAAATACATAAATAGTTTGAGTGTTGCTTGTAGATGTAGAAGTAAAACATCTGCCTGCACAATGCAGTCATGATTATGTCATTATTAAAGGGACACTTTAGGCACCAAAAAAACTTTGGCTTAATGAAGCTGTGTTGGTGCAAAGATCATGCCCCTGCAGTCTCACTATTCAATTCTCTGTCATTTAGGAGTTAAATCTTTGTTGATGTAGCCTCTCTGCATGGGCTCTGCATGCACAGCCTTCCTAAACACTTCCTGTAAGGAGACATCTTATGTTTAAACTTTCTTTATGGCACATTCTGTTTCATTTAGAAACATCATTCT
Source organism: Pelobates cultripes (assembly GCA_933207985.1). Classification (NCBI taxonomy): domain Eukaryota; kingdom Metazoa; phylum Chordata; class Amphibia; order Anura; family Pelobatidae; genus Pelobates; species Pelobates cultripes. The sequence continues at coordinate 244,671,692 of OW240916.1, forward strand.
TATCTCCTGCTTGTTAATAGCCTTCTAGGCCATACAGGAGCTTCCTGTGTGTGATTAAAGTTCAATTTACATAGCAGAAAATAAAAACTTCTAAAGCAAGTTAACATCCAATTGAAAGTGAAACTATTTTTTTATGCAGGCTGTTTAAATCACATCCACGGTAGGTGTGACCAGGGCTGCATGGATAGAAACAAAAGTGATTAAACTCCTATATGGCAGAAAATCTAGCAGTGATCATGCCCTTTCATGGGGGCATGATCTATACACCAAAATTGCTTTGTTATGCTAAAGTTGTTTGGATGTCTATAGTATCCCTTTTAAGCATTTGTAGCTGTTATGTTCAGGTTCATAAAATGTTACGTGTTGAGCATTATTAATTTTATATTACTCTATGTGTTAGGAGATATATAAATATGGATAATACTTTTAGAAAAGCTTTTGAAATGATTTCATATTTTTGGATAAACTTATCAAATTATTTTTCAAACTATTAAAATATATATCGTATATAAAAAAAAATAAATCAATCTATCAAAGTATTCAAATATTTTACAAAAGTTGATACAAATATATTAAATCATTGAAAGACTTTTCCAAAAATATTAAACTGCGATATAACCGATATAAACCTATATATCGTAGAAATGCATCCTATACTCTGTGCCAGTTTATTAAATGTACGTGCATGTGGCATTGGGCAAAAATATACGGTTGATTAAAGTAAGTATTTTTAAATGCTTCTATATAGATAAATGTCTTAACAGTTTGTGTTTGAGAAGTGTTCAATGTATTGTCGGGCAATGAGTTACTTTGCAATTCACGTTTGCACTCTAAGGGCAATGCTTAATGTTAAAATTTAATTGATGTTGTCGAAGATTATGTCTACTCTAAAGAAAATACCATTTTTAGTTTTTCCTTTGTAGTTGCTGACTTTCATAACTGACGTTTAAACATAAAAATAATTGCACCTAGAGATGTATGATTAATTACCAAATACAAATTTCAATGTGATAGAAATGCTTGTTGCATCCTCTTTTTCAAATGGAGCAGGTGATAAGTCTTGCACGTCTACTGCTACCACAGTACCCAATGGCTATTATCACAGTTACAAAGTTTCACTGCAAAATTATAAAAAGCTTTTTAAATGTTTTTTTTGTTTTTTTTTAATACAAGCATATTAAAAACTACTTGGAAAAAGTATAGGCTGTTATTTGAGAGAGAAGTTACTTATACTATTTTTCCCAAGATATATGCACATTTTATTGACATAGATGCAAAATTTATCGAATACATACCATAGTTGGGATCTTTGGTTTTGTATACAGTCAGTAGATAAAACCCTACTTAAGACACTTGAACTTAGTCCAATCAAAACCAGAGGTGTACCACTGGACCACAAGAGACAGAAATTGGCTCCTCAAGTGTGTTGCTTGACTGGGAAACTCGCTGAGAGTCTCATCAAAGGTGGCCATTGTAAACCATGTGCCTATGCCAAGATACGTGGCACTTTTACATATATCAACCGATGGCAGATTTTTTTCCAGCACAGTGCATAAACAACCATTTTCAACAATTATTTGATACTACAGGTATTTTCTGTATAATATATGAAACAATGATGCAGTAAACAGCATATTGGAACACAAAGTATAGATCTTAAAGCAGCCCTGTCACCTTTTGTAGTCTTTGTTTATTTTGCAAAACTCCCAATGCTGACTTCACTGTTTGCAGTGCAGAAGCCCAAGGGTGCAGGGGAATTAAAGGACCACTCTAGGCACCCAGACCACTTCAGCTTAATGAAGTGGTCTGGGTGCCTGGTCCATCTAGGGTTAACCCATTTTTTTATAAACATAGCAGTTTCAGAATATTGAAATATTGAATCCGCTAGACAGCCGCTAGAGGCGCTTGTGTAATTCTCACTATGAAAATCACAGTGAGCGCACGCAAGCATCCATAGGAAAGCATTGATAATGCTTTCCTATGCGACCGGCTGAATGCGCGCACAGCTCTTGCCGCGCGTGCGCATTCAGCCGACGGGGAGGAGAGGAGGAGGATCGGAGGCAGAGGGCTCCCCGCCCAGCGCTGGAAAAAGGTAAGGTTTACCCCTTTTCCCCTTTCCAGAGCCGGGCGGGAGGGGGACCCTGAGGGTGGGTGCACCCTCAGGGCACTATAGTGCCAGGAAAACAAGTATGTTTTCCTGGCACTATAGTGGTCCTTTAATATTTTATTTATCTGAAGCTGTCCTTCACGGCCACCGCCATGACCACCTGGATGTTCTCTTCAGCACTTGAAGCTTCATCTGCCAGGAGCCTATGTCAGTCCTGTACTCTTGCGCGTGTGAGAGTACAATACTAATGAGACCTGTGAGCCCACTGGAGCCTCCATAGATGATGCTTTTTTTTCTGCACAGATGTCACTAGTGTTGCCTCGACAAAATAACATTAGCATTCAAAGTTTTCACCTTTTGTGAAGTTATGTCAGTTTTTGCATAAGACAATGTAGTCCCTACTCTATGCTATGACTGCGTTGGAATTTCAGTGATAACTTTGTGAAATACAATTTTTATTGTTAAGGGGAGGAGGTAGCAAGCCACTTAAAAATAAAAGGAAGAAAGCATGTGAAATAGAAAGGAAGTAGGAAAGGGGGATGCAGAAAGGTGGAGCTAAAATGAGTGTATATCCTGCTCCCACTAGAGGCTTTTCACATTTTAATATTGAAAAATGAAAACAGAGACAATGAAATATCAGTCCATCCCTCCATTCTGAGCACATTCCAGCTATGGTGACCACATCTTTTGGTACGACTTAATAGTCACTCTGATGACTTTTGAGTTGTCCTAGGCCACAGCACCCATCTCCAGCAGCAGAATGAGGTCTATGCAGACAACGTGCTTGGCATCTTTCCTCAGAAGTGGAACTGTTCTTTGCGGCAGGGGTACAAAGACTATAGAAGTAAAAGTTACAAGATGTGACAATGCTGGAAGAGGTTTAACAGTACTCTGAATATGTCTGCCAGTCAGCCTGCTTTATCTCTGGTTGTCATACCCTCCGGGCCTGACCATTCAATATCCCACACCATCCATGTTAACCTGGTGTCAGGGTTTCTTTGCTGTTTTAAACAGCAACCCTTCCTTTTTCAGTGTCTGAGTTTTCAGCTGAGATTAATGATCAGCTCCTTCAGTATGTTGCCACGGTTACTCACCTGAGAATAGTAATCAACCCTGCTGCTAATCAGTGCAGCCTATTTAAGCAGCAAATCCCAGTACCTCCTTGCCTTTGCGTGGTTTCCTGTTCCCCAAAAATCTCCTTGTTCCTGTGTTTCCTGTTTGTTCCTGGTTCCTGACTCTGGCCTTGTTCCTGACTTCGCTGCTCTCCGTTCTCCTAATCCTGGCTCGTCTGACAACCCGCTCTGGTGACTGACCCCTGCTTGCCTCCTGGACTTTGCTTTTGGTTATTTCTTTGTTATTTACTAATAAAGGTGTTTTTGCATCTAGTTCTGTCTCTGTCTGGTTCCTGGTCCCTAACACCTGGATACAGAACTGTTTGGGTTCTGGTTCCTGGTTAGTCTGCTAGGATTGGGGAAACTGCCATCCCATGCCTCCCTACAGACCTGCTTTTGTCAGGATATGCCGCTTTAGTTCCCTGGTATGCCACATTATTGGCACCGGGGAACTGTTCCCGGGCAGCACAGCATGAGCATATTTTATTAGATGCACTCCCACTGTGCAGCGGCCACTAGGATCCTGTAAAGAGAGCTTCAGAAGCATTCTCTGCATCATCCTCTATGTACGGCAGCTGTCTTTGAGCATTGTGTGCTTGATGCCATACTAACATGCCCCTCTAATCGGCAGACCCACCTACTTTCCTCGTGAATGCACAGGTGGATTTGACCCCTCATCACGCCATCCCCATGATTCCAGCAGAGTCAAAGCTGGCAGGTAGGATGCTATCATAGCCACATGTGCCAGGTCCCTGAGTCAGCCAACCTTATCATCACACTCCTACTGTGGAAAGATTTTGTTACATGTATAGAGGATCAGGGGTTTGCCAATAGACTATGAGCCCCAGCTCTAGTTAACCAGAAGGTAACAAGAAACGGACAAGTGAGGCCTATGAATAGTTAAATATCAGCAGGAGATTGCCCTTAAAATTAGAAATGGGGGATTGGAACTTTAAGGATTAATATTTATTGGCATCTAAAGGGTTAATTGTGAAGAATAATTAAAATGATGTAAAGTACAGGTGGTTATCATTGTATGGAAAGAGTGAATTTTACAAAAAGGTGCTGTATTTTGGTTGGCAGAACTGAAAGAGCTAATTATCTGTTTGTTTTAATGTTTAAAATGCATTTACTTATCTTATAGTGCTCTGGTTAAGCTGACCAACTGTGAGTCCACCTTTCCCGCACACAGACCCCACTGATACAAACCAGTTCACTTCCCAGAGTTTTACCAGGAAGCCACAAGTAGCATTATTTGGATACAAAGCACAGGAGCTGGGCAACAAATTCTCTCTACTGGGTATATGCCCAGCAATTGGTTCCTAATGTCTCACAGCAGTCTTCCATCAAAGTTATAACTGGTTGTCTCATCTTTATTTGACACCATGTATTCTACAATCATCCTGTCTATTGATATTATCTAGTTTTCGGATATGAGGTTTGGAGACATGTTAATGACTCCATCCATTGGTTGACTGATTGTTGTGAGTTACCACTAAAGAAGATGAAGCTGCTGGGAGAGTAGTGTAGGTACCAGGTTGATGTGGTAACTTCTGGAGCTTATTGGTTGCATAGATACATGATGGATACAGTAACCAAATTAGGTTTGGATCCAAAGGTGCCCCATCCTTAATAAAGCATGTCCTTATTAAAGCGTACCTCCATAGTTCCTCTCATTTCATTTTTTATTTATATGACTACAACTACAATTGTGAAATAAAAATAAAATGACAAATAGAATAATAAAAACGGAATTGGCTATTGTTCTCCAGCATATAGAAATGAAATATATATCATTAATTTCAGTTAATACTTTTTTTTTACTTTTTTTTTTTATTTACAGAAATATATTTTACAAAGAATTAATCCAATATATCAGCACTACGCAAGTTTAATTCGGAGTAACTTTGATGAAACAGCTGATGACTATTTAATTCAGTAAGTACTGCATTGCACGAGTCAGATAACCCAGAGCCTAATTTATCATGGGACATTAAAAAATAGACAGTCGTAAAACAGTTATTACTTCATGATTGGAAATGGATATATGTGTGTGTGTGTGTGTGTGTGTATGTATATATATGTGTGTGTATATATATGTGTATGTATGTATGTGTATATGTATGTATATATATATATATATATATATATATATATATATATATATATATATATATATATATATAATGTGTGTGTGTGTATATATGTGTGTGTGTGTATATATCGGTTGTAGATATGCTCCTTTCTAGATTGTTCGGATTCTGGTGAATAAAAGCTGACTCAATATCTATTGTTCCCTCCAGAAGCTCCTGGGTCATGTTTTCAGAACACAACTATTCATTCATTTTTCCATTTATTGTTTGGAATGTAGACAGGACAATCCTTGTTTCTCTGATCTGCTAGAATGTTACACATTTGTTGAAGGGACACTGGAGGCCATGGGTGTCCAAAAGGTAGATCCACAGATGTTTTAAAACTACAGCTTCCGTGATAATTGTCATTCTAAAGACAGGCAAAGCATCATGTGAGTTGTAGTTATACAACATTTGGGATCTACCTGGAGGTATGGCTAGGGCAAAGATTACACACTTCCTTCTAGTCATACAAATTCAGGTGAACTGAAAGATAACCTCTTCCCTGTAGTAAGACGTCCTTTGCTACTGAGGAGAACAAACCTATTCAGTGGAGTGGTATATTAAACGTGGGAGTAAACATATTACAGGAATAGTAAACACATATTATCTTTTGGGGTACTTACTAACCTAAACTGGTTAGTAGGAACATTTTCATCAAACTAATATCATAATTGTCAGCTATCCTATTTTTGCTGGAAAAGTCCCAGGAAATGCCCTGCATTAAAAGGCTACTAGACCAGCCACTATGTGGCCATTGTGCCGAGATGAAGTGATTACAATTCCTCCCAGGAGAGCTGCGAACTTGGGAGAGAGAGGCATCACGTGTCCACCCCAATACCCGCAGCTGGGGTCATAATCTAGTCATCTTTCACCCCACCTGCCACTGGCTCCATGTGGACTAGTTCCAGTACCTGTTCAGGAAGGAGGAGATGGGGTTCACACTGGTGGGGAGAGAGAGCACTTTGAAACCCCACCCCCCAAAAACAAATCTTTAGAATCTTTATGAAATACTCATTTTGACTGTGTTGGAATTTCACTACAGGGAAGAAGTTCACTGAAATTCCAACCCATTTAAGAGATCTACTGAGACAAAGTAGGGACTACTTTTTCTATGTATATTTCCTAGGCCTGACACTTCCAGACACTGGGCGGAGATACTGCCATCTAGAAGTGTCAATCCCCCCTCCCCCCAGCTGTCCAGTAACAGCTGCATGTAATTGGCTCTATCTATGGAGGTCCTCCATAGACCTCAATTCTCTACTCTTGCACATGCACAAGAGTACAGCAGTGACGTCGGCTCCTGGCACTGAAGCGGACCCGCCAAAGGAAGAAGGCGGTGGGCAAGGGACAGGTTCAGGTAAGTTACCTGCCCCCCAACCACCGGACTCCCAGAGGCAATGTCACTGTGAGCGGTCTTAATTCTGCAAATTCCCCAGACGGTGACAATGCCACTTTAATGTCCTAGCACATGGTCAATTAATATTGCTAAGTGGATACTGGGTGTCAGCCAAAATTGTGGAACCCTATTGTAGGGGTGTTAATGCTAATATGTATATTGTAGATGCTGCAGACTTGGATAAAGTGGAAGCAGCTAAATATGAAATGCACACTTTGTACATTTATAAGGGATGTGCTAGGAAATACAAAAAATAGCTTCTTGAGAATCTTTAGTTGTCTGTTATTCAAGACAGAAAAATCTACACTCAATATATAAGGAATAGGGATATATTATCGAAGTGGTGATTCTATTTCTTTCTTCCTCGTTTACCTTTTTATTTAATTCCTGGATAATTATTAATGTATTTGTAGATTATACCCAGTAACAAAAATGACGGATTTAGTAATTCTTCACTGAATATATTCACTCCAAAATGTTCCTGGATTTTTATTTTTTAAGTGTTGGCAAAGGTATCTAATACCTTTTATTGAAAGGTAAAATAAGAATAACTTTAAAGGTTCCAAAAACCAGACAAGCTAGGCTAATTGCAAAACCTTGTGTCACTTCCTTTAATTAAGTCTTATGTTTCACCCTTGATCTCTATACCAGTGTTGTTCCTTTTTTTAAGTACAACAATCAACAATATTTTTAAAACTGCCTGCTCACTCGGACTGCAAGATTGCTTGGACCTGGCGCGTGAAATGTACTCTGTAATGATGGACAACAGCACCAATGAGTAAGACTATATGTTTACTACCTAAATGTACACACAAGGATTTTCTAGTAGTGAATTGCATAGTTCAGACTAGAGTAGCAGATTTTAAAAAATTCTCCAACTCAGCTATGGCCACCGCTAATGAAAGGGTTTTGCAGAATTTATTTCTTATATATTTTATAACAATTGAAGAATGGGTTGCCGAGCTTCAAAATTGGATTCATACACACCCAGTGGTACTACTTATCCGTTATTAGTTATTCAGCACGTCTAGTAGTTATTTTCTGTTTGAATGCTTTGTTTCTCTAACTACTTGGACATTTCCGCTTAACATTATCATTACATTATAAAATTGTGCTTCCTCATCGGAAAGCCACTTAATGCAATATTACTCACAGTACAATGACATGCAATCTGTTTGTCTATGTCAAGTATTGTTGCTCTCATACATGCTGTTGTGGCTTCACGAGACTCTCTGTATTCTCATGCACAGCAAAACAAAAAAAAACATTGAATTCATACAGGCTTCACAACTGGAAGTCATAATAAAATTATTGAGAGAGCAGAAGTCAAGAACTGTACTAATTCTTCTTGTAATATCCTTTTTATAATTTTTTTATTTAACAAGGCTTGCTATTTCATTCTTTAGAATTCCATATTCCGTTCAAAATTCCATCACTTGTTATGCCATCTCAGTGGGTAATGAGAGGGAGTGGGAGTTTGCATGGAACATATTTAACAAGTCAATCAGCGAAGATCACTATGATTTTGACAATGAATACTTGAGCCAAAGTCTTTGCTGCACAAAAGAGCCCTGGCTGCTTCAAAGGTAAGGAACTGAACTGTCAGGTATCCAAAGTAGAAATGTTCACCTTAACCCTTTTCCCCATTATGATCCCAATTCATTGTGGTTTTAAACAGCTGAGGTGTTCAGTAGAACCTTCTCCCTAACTCTTTATAGTAATGACAACTTTTTATACAGCTGTACAATAGGTAAACCAGACAAACGCTAAATTCTTACAAAATATGATTGACATTTTGAAACACTAGGTGTAGAGGGCCCTGCCCAAACGAGCTTGCAATCTGAACTATATCTTATTAAAACTGGGAGTGCGTTTCCAGTCTCTCTCTTCAGATCTCTTAATAGAAGTGTGGGTATACTATCCATGTGTAAAACCAAAATTTTAAAGCACAAAGTTATTGCAAAAGTAAACCTAATTAATGCTCAAATTATCATTATCAAAAATACTGTAGAGGATTATAGACTCTATAGAGTGCCCTGGCGCCCACTTATTGTAAGTAGTCAAATCATTTTTGAATGGTTTGTCTCTTACCTGTGGTTCATTGGTGGTTGCACCCCATATCCACTACTAATGCTGGAGAGCTTGTGTTAGTTGTTATTTTCAAAATTTTTATTTCTTTATTTTCTTTGGTAGATATTTACATAATATCTTGGAAATTGGAAATGTACATGTTGCTTTAGACGTCTTCCAAGCCATGATCAAGCAAGATTTAGGAAAATATATCGCTTGGGATTTTTTGAAAGAAAACTTTGACCGAATAAAAGATCTGTAAGTATTGGGAATACTATTACTAGTATTGAAGATATTTTATCTTCGACTTATTAATATAGACTATCCTACCACAACGATGTTGTATTTTGTTATGTTTAACCACAATTAAGAAATCCTAAATGAGAAAAAAAACTAAACAAAACAATTTACTTGTGCAGTTTGGGAGATGTATTGGACATATATTGTTGATTGGTTCATTTTAAAAAAGCAGTATATATATTTTTTAATCTTTGGGATTATTTCCGATTTGATTCATTTTAAAGAAACCGTATATATATAAGTCCTGCCTCTGGCACTCACCATTAAGAAAGAAATGTAATCTGTAATACCTGGGTGCTTCCAGTGCCAAATATAGAAAGGTAGTAAATGGAGCACTCATTAGGAAATTTTCCAATCGTGAATTTATTCAGTAATCAATAATCAACGTTTTGACCCTCCTGGGTCTTGATCAAGATCAAAGAACAAGCAAACCATGACAAAATACATATCCAAACATAGATGAATGACTTACCAACAGATATGTAGTGTGACCTGTCTGTGCTCGCCGAACCCGGAAGTGATTGGGTGCATGTGCATGCCAATGATCCCTAACGTGCGTAATTACATAGTGTCGTGATCTAATCCACCTATAATGAAAGTGTCCAGTGAATAAAAGTATCAAACTCCCGAGAGCTAGTGCAAGTTAAAAACAGCAAAATGGATATAACCAGAGAGGATAGTATAAATGGAGCCATAATATTGCAAAAAAAACAAAAAAAAACCTCCTGCAATGTAATCATTTACTACATATATATATATATATTAATCTTTAGAATTATTTCCAATAAATATTAAGTCCAGAGCAGGTTATAACACAGAATTTGCTGGCGCTATATAAATAATAATAAAAATAATAACATTATAGTGCTAATCCATTGCTCAACCCCTATTTCTTTCCAATAGTTCTGTATGAACAAACTCCCAGATTAAAAATATTTAGATGTATGTGGAAGAACACAATCATTAACATACATTGATTATAGCATTTATTTCTAAACATCCATACAGTATTTTAAAAAACAATTTTTTATTTATTTATTTTCTCCCATTGAAATATTTATGCATTTATAATTCTAACAAATTAATGATTATGTTGACTAATCTTATAATAACTACAAATGGTTCTAGATGTAAAGAATTATTTATCATAATGAAAAACCTAGGATAGAAGGAAAAAGGGAAAAAGAATAAATACTATCTCTGGGATTGACAACATTTTGACATATATTTAAACTATCATTGAAAGTATACTAGACTATTAAGGGATCAGTGATTTTGAAAGCAAATATCAACTTTTCATATCTTTTTTTTTTTTTGTTATTGTTTTGTTTATCCTCTAAATATCAAGTACATAATGAATGCCCCACTGATAAGAACCCAGTGCCTGCGGCTGTAGCAGGACCTGCATTGTGGACTTAAGTATTTCCACTATGCGACAAGGAATGAATGGATGTTATATGAATTTTTTTTTTTCTTATTTCCCCCTTCTGGCTCGCTTGGACTACGGGACGGGCTGGGGACGGAGATTATTATAATAGAGAATGACACTTAAAATAATGACACTGAATGTTCAGGGACTCGGTTCCCCTCAAAACGAGATTGTTTACATAAACTAATGAGAGAGAATAAAATTGATATAATGTTCACTCAAGAAACTCACTGGCTAGACATACCTGATAAATTATAGAGATATAAAGATTTTCCAATAATTTATGCTTCTAATCTTATGGGGAGAGAAAAAAGTGGAGTGACTACAATTGTTTCAGCTAGACTTAAATTTGATTACATCCACAAGATAATGGATGTCAAGGGGAGATATCATGTTTTAATTGCAAAAAGTAATGATATTCCATACACTTTAGCTAATATTTATTCCCCGAAACCAAACTCCAACCAAGTTCATTAGTAATATCATTGACAAAATTGCATCTATATCCCAGGGATATCTTCTCTTAGGAGGATATTTTAATTGTATTCTGAATCCATCTCTAGATAAAAATAAAATCGGCTCCACCAGACATGATCACCAGATTAAACTTATATCTCCAAGACACATTAACATTATTTATACAATTGTTGGAGGACCTTTCATCCTAATGAAAAGGATTATACTTTTTTTTTCGCATGTCCACCAATCTTATTCTTGTTTGGACGTGTTTTTTGTTCAATCAAAATTTTTGAATCGTGTAGTAAAAACAACCGTAGGATCAATCGTTTGGTCGGATCATGCACCGGTATTTTTAGAATTCAATAACAATCAGGATTTTAAGACAAGGTCCAAGTGGAGGCTGAATGAGAGCCTATTAAATTCTACTTCAAATGTAAATCAAATATTTCTTGAGATGGAAGAATTTTTATCATTTAATGATGATGGTGCATGTTCTCTTATCACACTATGGTGTACATTTAAGTGCTTTGCGCGAGGATTATTTATAAAACTGGGATCAAAATTAAAAAAGAACAGAGAAAAGGATCTTTTGAAACTCCAAATTGAAAAGGTTAAATGAAATACAAATAAATACAAACCGTACCCTTGGGATCACGCGAATTAGAGATAAAATAGTGGGGAAAAATATGTAAACAAATTAAAAGAGCTATAACTATATTAAAACAAAAATGGTACCATGTCAATAATAGAACAGGTAAATTATGAACTAAAAGTTTGCAATATAATTCAAAAAGTAAGACAAAAACGATCTTGGAAGATGGCACCACATATTTAATTCCAAAAGATATAGCTAAAACATTCTTAGAATATTCTAAATCTTTATATAATTTGCAAAATACTCCTCCATCATCACAAGTTATAGCTGAATTTCTAGAATGACTTAATCTCCAAAGGATTACGCAATCTAAACTTGATTTGTTGAACATTCCCTTTTCATTATCTGAGATTATAGAATCAATTAAAAAAAAACTAGAAATGGCAAGGCATCTGGCCCAGCTGTCTTTACTGCCCTCTTCTATAAAAAAAAAAATGTATAATCTAGTTGCCTCTCTATTGTGGAAAACATTTATTGAAATACCTAACAATAAAACAATACCACGAGAGATGTTACAAGACACATTGGTCCTGATACTAAAACCCGGCAAAGATCCATCTGCAACTTCTAATTGTAGACCTATGTCACTTAAAAATGTTGATATAAAAATATACTCCAAAATTCTGGCTGCCCAATTGAGCCTTGTTATACCTTGTATAGTTCATGGTGACTAGTCAGGGTTTGTGAGGGAAAGGAGCACGTCTGATAACATTTCTCGCATATGCAACCTTTTACACAGATTAAATTCACAATAGCACTAGACAGGGGTGCCCTTTGGCATATATATTTTAACAATTAACAATTGAACCATTGGCCATAATGATGAGGAAATCAACACAAGTTAGGGTAGTCCCGGTTGGCCCTGTGGAACACAAGATAACACTCTTTGCGGACGACGTGCTCCTCTCCCTCACGGACCCACTGGCTTCGATTCCAGCTGCTTTATATACTCTAACTATAAAAATACTTGCATTAAACACAGATTCTGACAGCATGGATACAAAAGGGAGAAATGGACGATTTAAGGAAGATACAGTATTTTAATTGGAACAACATGTTCATAGATTATCTGGGCATCAAACTGAGTTTTGACTTTAAAGCTCTACTCGAACAAAATCATGCAGACTTAGAATTATTGAATAAATGGAAGGGATTAGAAATATCGTGGCTAGGAATAATCAACTTAATAAATACCTACATATTACCAAACGTTCTCTATTTGCAAAGATCCATCCCCCTTAGAGTTAATCAAACCATACTTCATAAATATAAAAAATAATTCTCTAGCTTTATATGGATGGGACGGAAGCCTAGAATTTCAAATAAAATTCTTGCTCTACACAAAAAAAAAAAGGGAGGGCTATCTTTCCCAGACCTGTTTATTTTACATGAAGCATGTATGCTTACACATGTACTATCTTGGTCTATTCCAGCCTATTTTGACAATACCTGGTTCGAAATGGAGAGGTTAGAATGTATGCTATAATCTCTCTCAAATATTATACTAATCACTGTAAATTCCCATTATAATGGACGCTTTGATTACTATAAACAAAATAAAGAGAAAAATGGGTATTATTAATATCCTGCTTTTAAAGACCCCTTTAGAGGTACTGCAATATTACATTCTCTATTTAAATCTTACCTCATGGATCCAGAAGGGTCTAATTTACCTAGTGGATATATACTTTATCAGGATAGGATCATTTCCTTTACAATATTACAGACTCAGTGGATTATCAAGAAACTAAATGTTTACTTATTTTATATTAAAAAGCTTCCTATTATCCAGAACTATCTCCCCAAATCATATTTTCGAAGATTTTGTATTAAATTTAAGGAAAAAAGGGCAGATATAGAGATCAATTAAATAGTATGGCACTTACTTCTAAATCCGCTCCTATACTTAAATGGAAAAAAGACTTGAATAAGTCGTTCACAGTAGATGACTGGATGAGCGCAACTAAAATCTATGCTGGAGATGTCTATTAGAAGTGGGTAACATCTATCATATTTTGTTGAATCCATTAAAAAAAAGTCTTTGTGTAATCTTCTTAAAAATCTGTTTCCAGATATCTTTACTATCTCTCTCCGAGGTGTTGATTTAAGCCCATTTTATGTGTTTTTCTTTTTATCTTAGCCAAAAAGCATGCACCGTACCAGAGAGACGATCGTCTATCTCTTGTTTCACAGACCCAGACATTAGTTTAAAATATTTATTTTATGTTTCTTTTTAGTACCACAGAATAGAGAAGTATGCTTTGGTCCGTCTCTGAGAAGGTTAAGTTTACTGCCATAGCATATCTAGTGGGAGGAAACATGGTTCCACAATGCCTAGCATTTATGCAAAGTTATGCAAATAAACAGACCTATTTTAAACACCCACAGCATTACAACACAATCTAGTAAATAGATATTGGCATAGTGGTTACTATGGAGCAGTTCTGACTGAGTTATAATAGAATTTTACTGTAACTATGTAGTGTCATTAAAAAGAAAATGAGATATATATATATATAATGTATAAAATTTATTTTGCTAGTAGTAAATACTTGCTCTCAGTCTTTTAATGTTGTTTTTGCCAGGTGCTCCAATACACAGTTCATAGAAGTTATGACAGCACTCACGGTCTTTTAAGGGAGTTCAACTTTAATTTAATTTATACAAAAAATTGCAACGCTTTTGGGATTAAATTATCCTAAAGAATGTCCCACGAGGGGAGTAAAAAGTCAATCATTGGATTTTCTTATATGAATAAAGGTTGAACACCCTTAAAAGACCGTCAGTGCTGCAGTGCTGCCACAACTTCTATAAACTGTGTATATATATATATGTGTGTATATATATATATATATATATATATATATATATATATATATATATATATATATATATATATATATATATTGTGGTCCGGGACAACAGCCGTATTTCTAGAGGTGTATGCAAGTCGGTTGTGCCTAAACCATCGTATCTGGTAGGCCTGTTAAAAACTAAGGCCCACTAAGTAATTGTTAAAGGGGAGAGTTGGGAGAGATGAACCAAGCAGTGTGTGTGTGTACACACATATATGTATATATGTATATCTAAACCAATCTACATTATATATATATTGGACTCTAGATTGACCTGCATGATCACATTTATGTTCTGCCACCATCTAACTCAAGATTGGATCTATAATATGGACATGATTAAAATGATCCGATCTTTGCAATAATAGTGCACAAATAAATACACCTGGTGTATTCTCACAAAAGGGATTTGAAAAAAAATATTATTTTGCATCATATGGATACCATGTACTAAAGATCATGCAGCAACCCAAGTGGTGCTAATGTAAGGGAAAAACACTTGATTAAAACTGATCATGACGATACGAACATGCAAGATATTATTTACCTTCACTTGTTACAATCTGTTTGAGTCACTTTCTTTTGTTTTTTTGTTGTTTTTATTTACAGAGTTGAAGGCAAAGATTACCTCTTTCAATTATTGCTTCCAGAATTTGGGTATAAAGCCATTTCAGATTTACACTATCAAGAGGTGCGTATGGGTAATGCATTATTATGATATCTTCAACATACAGAAATAATGATCTGTGTCTGAGATAAAAAAAACATGCACCCTAAAGATCACACCTCAAGACATTCTAGGACCCAACAAAGACGCTTCAGAAGCATGCTTCTAAATACTGTGGTCATCTGCTGTGCTTGGGACCAGGTCTGCATTTGTTGTAATTAATTTTATTTATATAACATCACCATAGTCAAATTAAAGCACATGGGACACTAATCATGGACTAATTTGTAACATGAAATATGATTTTAAATGACTTTAGTGCATATGATCGCAGCAGATGTAAAGACTGACCCTAAACATGCACAGTTCTCATACATAGCTCTCCATTTGTACCAAATTTTTATTCTCACTATTTATTTTCACCTTGTTTCTTTAGTCCTTGTTTCTTTAGTTTCCCACTTCATCTGGCTTATCACACATTCCTTTTTTACCATCTTTCTCCCTAACTCTAGCTGTGTGTTTTCCTATTTATATCCACAGTATATCCTCTTCCAAGATGAACCCACTCCCAGCTCCTCAAAGCCTCATTCAGTGTTTTTATAAAATACTTGTTTCAAGTCTCTCTAATCCCCCAAATCTCTAAGCCAGTGTTTCTGGACACTTTATTACAGGAACCCACATTATGTATATGACATTAACTTGGTGACCAACTCTTCAATCTTAAAATTGTAAGCCATTCTTCAACTGTTCTATTATATGTAACAAAATTATTTTAGCAAAGCTCAAAATTCCTTGTCCTAGAGGGGTCATTCTTTACCCTTGGGAAGACAGTGCTGTTACATTAAAAAAATGTATCGACGTCAGTATCTTGGGGACAGATGAATCACCAGCAATTGAATCACATTTGGGCTAAAAGCAACTGCTCTAAATAAAACCAGTGATTTTCTACAACTCCTTCAAACCCCTGAAACCATCTGGGAAAAAAAAACAGGTCTACTAGTTAAACCTAGTTGAGGCTAGTTGAGACTTACCCAGTCACTGTCCACTGAGTTGGAAGGCTATAGTTGTAGAGCTTTGTGACCAGCCACAACCCCTGCGACCATGGGTCATCATAACCTCAGGCATGGCCACCATCAGGGGAGTAACAAACATGATAGTTGTCACAGGCCCAGTGGTCCTGATCTGATCTGTAGCAGCTGCACCAGGGCCAGAACACTGATGGGGCTTATCGGGTGGCCCATGAACTTTGGGCCACCTGATGGGCATATGTCTTCAGGGGTCCGGTCAGCACTGTAGCCCTTTAATAGCGCAATCGGGCCCTGTTAAAAATGGCAGCCATAGCCATTTCTGAGAGGACATGACCGTCACTTACCCCCTGCTTAGGATAGCCAGCTGCCAAACTGACTTGCAACCGCCCCAGCCACCCTCCTGTACCCAAAAGGTAAATAACAGAAGGATGGCTAAGAAATGAACTCAAACTCTGACCCAATGTCAATGTTATGCCCAGTTCAACACGATCAACCTACAGATACACATTTGTTGGAAAGAACCACTTCAAAACCGATCCCTGATGCTGTAACTCAATGACAGCCCTAGAATACCAAATGGAAAATTCCAGTCCAGGAGGTGATTGCCTAATGCAAAATCAATGGGTTATTTGCGAAATCATGTTAGTGCAGAAAAAACAAGCACTTAACAAAAAAACAGCTGCCCTGACCCTGTACACTAGGGCTTGATCCCCAAAATATATAATTAATACTATAACAAAACAAAAGGAAAAATGTAAGGAGGATAAACGTTATTATTGTGCCCTTGGACCAGACAGCATGTTCGAGAGGACTATACCCAGAAAAAGGGGCATATTGACATGATTCGTTGATGTTAGCCTTATACCAGCACCCACAAGCATTAGTAACAGGGGTGGAGTAAATTGCTGAACTAATCACGACAGACACAGCATGCTTTTAACAGTAGCATAACATAACAACATTGCTTTGCTTTCTTTTGTATTCTTATTTGTCTACTGCAACAAAAACTGGGAAGGAGCTGCCCAATCTGCCCATATGGATTAGTCTCTACTGTCTGCAACCTTTCTCTGGGTCTCTAAGAACCCCATGCATTCCTGGAACTGTGTTGCCTATGTTACCCCACCTGCTGGACCTGCTGTCATTTGATCACTAACCTAATCGTGACATAGGCTGCTGCCTAGGTCTCCTTGTTGTTGATCCAGCTAAACAAACATTAAATGATGCCTGCCTTTTTAGTGTTGCAATCCGTTGTAAACGTGGCACTGCAGAATTTTAATAAAATTTGAATCATATTTTTTTTTTTTTTTTTTACAGATACAACAATTAATTAACAGGACGGTTACAGACAGAGACAGCACACTGGAGAGACTTGAAAGTAACAGGAAATCCACCTTGGAGTGGACAAGCTTATGGAATACCAAAATATACAACTGGTTACAAAAGAACACGGATGATTCGGACTTCTGATGAAAATGTCAATTTTTATGAAAATTGAAAGTATTTGGGGAATTAAAAAAAAAATACATTTCTGTTTTTAAATTTGTTCTCCTGTATATACAAAGTTTCACTATTTTGTACCTAAACAGCAGAACTCAATTATATATTGATTTTATATATTTTTTTACAACTTATAAGAATGTGAAATAAATTTGCTCTGATTCATGGTTCGGTACATTTCCTGTTCTTTATTCTATTTACCTTAGAGTTCACAAAAGTAAAAGATTAAGTATACATTACTCCAGGGACGTATTAGCCGCGAGGCAAACAAGGCATTTGCCTTGGACGGCATTTTACAGGGGGCGGCAAAAAACGCCGCCCCCAAATGCCCAGGGCAAATGCCTTGTTAGCCTCGCGGCTAACAGACATGCTGGGCTGGCGGGCGGCGTTGTCGAGCGGCGCTGGCAAGGGAGCTCTTCCTCTGAGCTGACTGCTCAGCTCCCTCGCACGCCGCAGAGTGAGGCTGGGAGCCGGAATATGACGTCATCAACCCGGCTTCCAGCCTCACTCTGCGGCACGCGAGGGAGCTGAACAGACCGCTCAGAGGAAGTGCTCCCTCGCCAGCCGCCCGCCCATCAGCCCGACCGGCAGCCACTGGACCCCCAGAGAGAGAGAGGAACCCACCCTCCCCCAGCATTCCCAAAGGTAAGGAGGCTGGGGAGGGGTTAAATAATCATTTTTAAAAAGTGTTAATGTGAGTGTGTGTGTGTGTGTGTGTGTCTGAGTGTCTGACTGTGTGTGTGTGTCTAACTGTGTGTGTGTGTCTGACTGTGTGTGTGTCTGTGTCTTACTGTGTGTCTGTGTCTGACTGTGTGTGTGTCTGACTGTGTGTGTGTCTGACTGTGTGTTTGTGTGTGTGTCTGACTGTGTGTGTGTATATTTAGAAGGTGGGGTGGGGAGAAGGCTTGGGTGGGGGTGGCGTGGGGGGAGGAGGGAGCCTGAGGTTTGTCCTGCATAGGGCAGCACAAAACCAGGATACACCATTGCATTACTCCTTGAACCATGTATTTTTAGGTGAGGTTTATTGGTAATGTAAGTGTTAAAGGGTTAGTGTTATGGTAATGAATGGGTTATAGTTGAATGTTAGTGTTGCAAAATGGCTAATGTGTAAAGTAGGAGTTAATTTGGATGATAATGTTGTGTGTTAGATTATGTCCTGGTTAGCCCCCAGAGTTCTCAGAGGTAATCCATTAGGCAGGTCATGCAAAATAGAAATATAGAGAGAGTAAGTGAAAAATAAGCTCTGATGACTGAAAATGCATAGGCACTTTAACTCTGTAATGCCTGCAAGGGTTCTCAGTGATGGTGCTTGGTTAAAATTCTGCAATGGAATATAAGTAAGGACACTGGCAGTTTAAATCTCTGTAAGAGTGCAGAAAGCAACCAACACCTACCTGACACAGGCACCACAAACATGGTTCATAAAAGGCTAGAATGAAAAGATTTATGTAGGAGGGAGAGATAACAAGATAGTTCCTTTCACCAAGTTTTCATATGTGTAGATGTGCAGGGATACTTAAAAAAAAAAAATATGAGCATTAATTACAGTGAAGCTGTAGACAGCCACAGAGGACAGACTTAGAGCTGCAATGTAAACATGAAGTGGTCTGGGTGCCTATAGTGTCCCTTTAAAACATACACAGGGTTATACACTAAAGTGAGAATTTAAAGTGAATTCAAAGTGAATTTCAAATTTAAGGTCAAATCCGAATGTGAAATAATTGTTGGTTAGCTATGTTTTCAGTTAATCTACTCTGGCTTAAATTTTTTTACTTCTCTTTGAATTCCCACTTTAACTATGTTACTGCTTAACTGCTGCAAAGAGGGCTTTTAGTTTTTTGTTTTTGGAGTTCAAATAAGCTGTCCACATGTTTGGAATAGAAATACACCATCCTTTAGGCCTGAATGGAAAATTGATGCAGAAACTGACCTCTGCAGGATCCCTCGACAGCTCTTAACTGCCAAAGTTAACCATCAATTACCTTTCTGTCTGCTGTACTTTACATGTCTTACTTTCTACTGTATGGGCCTGTAACCTGTAATGTACATGTGGCCAACCTTCAAATGAGCCCTTTTCACAGACAGGGGTATAGACAAGCAGTTCAACTCTCACAACCTTAGTCTAATGCAGGTTAATCTGCTCATGTAATCAATAATAATTACAAGCTTCTTGTACATTCAACAGCATCTGTTCCCATTCATTAATATGGATATATAGGTGTATCACAGTCCTTTTGTAATCCATAATAAAAAGGGAGATATGGTGCCCCCCTATTGTAACTATTCAAACCATTTTAGAATGATTTGACTTTTTACCTGGGGTCCACTGGTCACTGCTCTCCACCTCCCCTACTTCTGACAGAAAGTCAGAAGCTCCTGCTAATGAACTTGCACTGATGAGCCACACAAACCACATGCCTATTATCGTATAGGTCCCCCTCCTGCTGCTCAAACAGCTCTGATGCATCAAGGCCTCTGAACCTGTACTGTGGTATCTGGCACCAAGATGTAAGCAGCAGATCCTTTAAGTTGTGCAAGTTGCGAGGTGGGGCCTCCATGTATCTCATTTATTGTTACAGCACATCTCACATGTGCTCAATCAGATTGAGATCTGGAGAATTGCAACACTTTTAACTCTTTGTCATGCTACACAAATCATTCCTAAACAATTTTTGCATTGTGGTAGGGTGCATTATCCTGTTGAAAAAGACCACTGCCATCAGGAAACACCATGGCTGTGAAGGGGTGTACGTGGTCTGTAACATTCTCTAGGTAGCTGGTACATATCAAAGTAACATCCACATGAATGCCAGGACCCGGGGTTTCCCAGCAGAACATTGACCAGACCATAACAATGCCTCCACCAACCTTCATGTTGCCTTCCCTTCCCCAGGTAAACAATGTACCCGGCCATCCACCAGATCTAAAAGACATGATTAATCAGACCAGGCTATCTCCTTCCATTGCTCCATGGTCCAGTTCTGACTCTCATACCCACATTGAAGGCACTTTTGAAGTTGGGCAGGGGTCATCATGGGCACTCTGACCAGTATGTAGCCGCATATGCAGCAACTGTGATGCACTGTTTGTTCTTACACCTTTCTACCATGGCACGCATTAAATGTTTCAGCAATTTGAGCTACAGTAGCTCTTCTGTGTAATCGGACCAGGCGTGATAGCCTTCGCTCCCAATGCCTATCAATGAGCCCTGGGTGACAATGACCCTGACTCTGGTTTACCAGTTGTCCTTCCTTGCACCACTTTTGGTAGGTATTAACCACTGCATACTGGGAACACAATACTTGCCATTTTGGATATGCTCTGACCCAGTTGTCTAGCCATCACCATTTGGCCCTTGTCATAGTCACTCAGATCTATTTGCTTGGCTATTTGAAATGTTTTAATCAATGTTATTCACTTCACCTGTCAGTGATTTTAATGTTGTGGCTGATCTGTGTATGTTTGCTCTCTGTCTTATGCTAGCCCTGCAACACAGAGCTTTCTCATTGGCTGAGAGGATCGGCTAGGGGCTGGGGAGGTGAGAGAGAGACTCACAAAGGGACTAGGGGGGATACGACACACAAAGGGGATTGTAATAGACACACAAGAAGGGTGTAAGATACACAAAGTTTAAAAATGGGGGATAAGATACACTAAAGCGGCTAACAGAATCAATAGAGGGGATAAGAAACACAAAGGGGGTAAGAAATGCAAAAGGGTGTTAAGAGAAACACAGATAAAGGAGAATTTTTGTTGCGGGTGGAGGGGGGTGGAGGCGAAAAAAATTTTTTCGCCTGTGTATGAAAAAGTCCTTACACCGCCAGTGCTGGAATGCTCACCGTAACAGCAGATTGTCAAAGATATTATTCAGATAATTGTTTATTTTAAGAGTGCAATTTTGACGTGGAAATACGGGGAAATAGACTCTACAGTGTTTTTTTTTTATTTTTCTTAAAACCTTAGACACACCCAGGTAATCCCTAAATCCTGGACTTGTAGGGGTCCTTGAGGACTAGGTTGAGAACCCCTGATTTAAAGGTTTAAGACCTTAATTTAATATTTTTCAATAAACTTTTAAAATTATTTAATATTTTTGGATACATTTTAACAATATTCTTTACAATATCAAAAAGTATATCAAATATAAAAAAACACTATATAAAAAAATATCAAAATATATTTTTTAATGATTGAACATTTAAATGTGTGAGCATCATGGTGAGGCACATGTAGGCAAAAGACAGTAATTATTAGATAGAGCGTGAAACAAAGTATGACACAATGAAGTGAAAAAAATAAATAAATAATGCAATGTAATAAATATATGGATATAATTTATGATGTGCCCTCATTCTTGTCTTAACAAAAGAAGTTATATAATTATTGTTAATGAGACCATGAAGTTATATAATTATTGTTAATGAGACCACATCTACACATGCCTTTATAGAGGAACAGATGACCAACAGGAAGTTTTGCATGAGAGGTTCACTTTCACTGATATCAATTTCGTAAGCAAAGAACATATAATTTATCAAAACCTTAAATCATATATTTATTGTTTAATAAGATATTAATTCATTGTTTACTTCCTCCCTAGCTCTGATACCACTATTATGCTGGGTTTGTGGGAGTTCCACCAACGTGACACCTATCGCAACGTTGCCTCATGCATTCATGATCCTACAACCCTCGGACGTGATTGGCTCTCCTTGGCAATGCTTCCTAAAACAGAGGACTTCTCCTACATGGAGCCGGATTGAAGGCTTGGGAATCAGATCTAAAGTGTATAAAAAAAGAGGCAGTATGTTCATCCTTTAGTGTTATTTGTCATTGGCCAGTAGAGTTATAGGATTATTCATTCATTTGAAGTGGTCATGGTGCTGTAAATCTGTTTATGCAGCACTTTGAAATGCTGTACATACCGAGTTCAAGCCATTTGCTATGTTTGGGGTTTCGCAGCCAGACTAGAACTAGAGTTACGGGCTGGCTAATTTTCATTATGTGCACATTTAAGTTCACAGAGTATAATTCATTGGCTGAGAGCAGTCAGCTGACAATTTCTACTCTCCCTCTGCAAAAGCTGAATGCTGTAAACCCAGCTTCAGAGAACCCTCGGCACTGGGAAGGATCTGGTTATAGAATGTTTTGGCCCATCACCAAGGAATAGCACCAGGGTACTCCTAATATCATAAACACTACAGGGGGCTGTAGAGGTTATGATGGTTGGAATAACCCTTTAACGGAACTGTCAGGGTACCTACCTCACAACGGCATCTTTCTTCCCATGCTAACCATACTGTGCACCATCCCAGGGTCCATATTACAGTAAATCTTTCTAACCTGGAATATCCTAATTACATTGTTTACAATATTGACGGAAGACTTCCTTGTCAGCAACAGGAAAATTATGCCTTGTGCAGTCAAGGCAATGACACAAGATTCTGATTTGTTTATTTAACAATAATTACACAAGCCTGACATCATCCCGGCGTAGCTGTTCTTTGACATTTTGGCCCATAGTGATGATGTCAGACTCTAGGCCTATTTTTACTTGCTCCTTGTAGAGCTCAGTGCCCTGTCAGTATTGTTAGTAGCCACAAGGTGTGTTCCTGCATGTTATTGTTATTCCTGTATGCTATTGTTATTCCTGTATGTTATTGTTATTCCTGCATGCTATTGTTATTCCTGTATGTTATTGTTATTCCTGCATGCTATTGTTATTCCTGTATGTTATTGTTGTTCCTGCATGCTATTGTTATTCCTGTATGTTATTGTTATTCCTGCATGCTATTGTTATTCCTGTATGTTATTTTTAACTTGACTTTTGCTGATCTCTCCTATTCTAGCCTTGGCTTGTTTTCTTATCCTGTTTTTACTCCTATGATCCCTGGCTTGTTACCTGACCATTCTGTACCAGCCTTATATGTTAAAGGAACACTATAGTCACCTAAACTACTTTAGCTAAATAAAGCAGTTTTAGTGTATAGATCATTCCCCTGCAATTTCACTGCTCAATTCACTGTCATTTAGGAGTTAAATCTATGCAGCCCTATCCACACCTCCCCTGGCTATGATTGACAGAGCCTGCATGAAAACAAAACTGGTTTCACTTTCAAACAGATGTAATTTACCTTAAATAATTGGATCTCAATCTCTAAATTGAACTTTAAATCACATACAGGAGGCTCTTGCAGGGTTTAGCAAGCTATTAACATAGCAGGGGATAAGAAAATATTAATTAAACAGGACTTGCAATAAAGAAAGCCTAAATAGGGCTCTCTTTACATAAAGTGTTTATGGAAGACTGTGCAAGTCACATGCAGGGGGGTGTGACTAGGGTTCATAAATGGCAGAGGATTGAGCAGTGAGGCTGCAGGGGCATGTTCTATACACCAAAAACTACCTCTTTAAGCTGAAGTTGTTCAGGTGACTATAGTGTACCTTTAAGCCAGGCTATCTCTAAGGATCAGTAATAGGTGCCTTTTACATTACTATGTATATATCTTTACTAGAGATCTGCATGTTGGGACTCTGTACATTCCTGACAGCACCATAACCACTACAGTTTGTTGAAGTGATTATGGTGCCAGGAGAACAATTTTTTAACAGTCTTCAAAAATTCGCTAAGTGCAAATACCTGCTAAGATTCATTCCCCTTTTCCACAACTGATGCTGGAGGGCCAGAAGCTTCAATACCCGAACCCCTATTAGTTCTCCTGATCTAAGCCTTGCAGTGTAGAGATAGTTGCATTAGACTAGATAGAACCCATTGGGGAATGGGTTAATTAGTAACATGGAGGTTTATTTACTTAACAGTGAATGGCTGTATATTAAAGCTGAATTACCAGAAAAGGCTAAACTAGCTAAATAATGACTAATGACTACCTGAGTTGGAGAATTTTTCCAAACCAAATATTTTTGTCTAATCCACTACAATTTAGTACTCCGTAATAATAAACAAAAGGAGTTAACAATCTATAATATCAGTACCGTGTGAATTACTAACTAGGACAATTTATAACAGATGCAAAAATGATCAGGTATCATTATATTGTAACCCTTTGCTGGACATATTTTCAATCAACACACTGTAATTCAAACATTTATTATTGATTGTGCTCACCTATATTTTGTATAGTTATTACACATAAAATAGTGTTTTTATTATTATTATTTATTATTAATAATTACATTATCAGCAAAATGTGCAAAAAAAAACAACAAACAACAACAAAACAACATTGGTAACTGAATAGAATATGGTATTAGAGGATATTCACAACAAAAAAGTAGCTGAGATGTGGAATAGCACTTTTATGAAAATCCCTTTTCTTTTTTTTTAAATCTTTAATTCCACATTTCACACCTGCTGCTTGGGAAGGTTTGTGTGCAAATACCTGCATGTAAAATTAAACCAGGTACACCCCAGAGACTGGTGCCATCATTTTAGATGAGCCAGCTGGGGCATCCCTAGTAAATTCAGCACCAAAACAAAAAACAAGTCTGCCCCTCCCTGTGTGCTCTGCATGCTGCAGACTGGGGGCCTCCATTCATCGTTTGCTGCACAGGTGATACTGTAAAGACAGGTGAAGATAGGAATTCACAGGTATGTATGTACAGGTACATCACACAGTTATTTTAGCTTTACGCATTAGATACCCTCTGCTTAACTGGCACATACAGTGTAAGATTAATGATAGGACATCTAACTTCTTGAGCATAGTTTAATTGACAGCACAATATTAAATATTAAATTTGGTATTGTTTTAGACTAGACAAAATGTGACAGTAACTATTATAGGATACTAATGCTGATATGTTATAATGTTTCTCAATTTCCTGCTTTAAAATGATGCATAGTGCAATATTTCATAGTGAGATACTAGTCATTGTGCTACAAATTTATCCCATTGTAAAATTGTCAGATTGTAAACTATTGTAAGTGAATTGTTGCTAATTTCAGTGATTGTATTGATAAACTGTAATGACTAACATGGAAATTCATGCCTTCAGTACAAGGTAACAAATAGATGGTTAGCTGCATAGCAAAGTTATTTAGACTACATACCCTAAAAGCAATTTTAGGTATCCTTGCTAATTTAAAACTCCAGGTGGCATGCTGGGTACTGAGTCACAAGGAGACACTCTAGAGATATATACAGAGGTATTTACTGAAGTGAGAATTCTAAGTGAATTTCAAATTTAAAAGGAAATTTTAATTCCTTCATAGAAATTAAGTTGTTATGGGGGCAAAAGGCCCCAGGAGCTTTCTTACCTAAATGGGTTAAACTGTTCTCAATCAGTTAAACCCCAAAGGTTCCCTCCAGCAACGGATCTCCAATTCGCCTGCAACATACGGCTTCTGAAATTGGCACTTGGGTCATTGGCGATTTGGAGCTGGAGGCAACCTTTGGGGTTAAACTATTCAAGAACAATTTAACCCCTTAAGTATAAAACCGCTCGGGGGCCTCCTGACACCACAACAAATCTATTTCAATTAAGTAGTTATGGTACCAAGAGTGTTCCTTTAAGGACAATGTAGCTGAATTGGAAGCATAACTGACTTCGATAATGACTATTTTTACCTCAAATTTGAAATTCACTTTGAATTCACTTTAGTTTAACTTTGTTAGAGTGATGACTGGTTAAAACAAGTAACTTTGTAGGCAAAGCAAGATCATGGTTATGTAATAAAATGTAACTATTGGGCATGTAAAATCTAATCAGCATGTTTTATTGCTCAGCACACAGGCAGACAAAGTGTTAATTGTCAGGGCTTTCTCAGAATTAGTTTCAGGGTGGAATTCTCCAGGTACACTGTGAGAATGTACAATAGAAGTGAGAGAAAAGAAAAATAGTGGCAGATGTTTGAACTAGGTAATGATAATGCATCCACCCTCTGTGTCCGGGTTAGCAGAGTGCAGCCATTATGACAATCCTGTGAATTCCGAGTTACAGAAAACGAACAAGACTGATACTGCACATAAATAAAGATATCTTATTAGAAAACATTATATTATTACAACAAAACAAAAGGTGTGAGTGAAAGATAGAGTAATGAAGGAAACACTTATTTTCCCTCAATTACATTAATAGTGTATATCGAAATTAACTAGGACAATTTAGAATCAAATTGTGGAAATTGGTTTAACTAAAAAATTGTGTCTAAATAAAAATGATATTAAAAAATTAATTAAAAAAAAACAAACAAATATATATATATATATATATATATATATTTTTTTTTTAATGTATTTGTTTATTTTTTAATATCATTTTTATTTAGACACTGCACGTAGAGTCAGGGCCGTATTAACATAGAGGCTGATGGAGTTGCAGCTCCAGATCCATTCCCATGGAATGATTAAAAAATGATTTACATTTTTTAACTTTTAATTTTACTACTCTTCACATGCTCTTGCTTAAGTATGGAAACTTAAGAAGAATGTAGGGGAACAAAACTGTTGTGGATTGGCTTTCTTATAGCTATATCCTGTGAGTTTCCCTCCAGCACCACTTACACCAGAGACATGACGCTTGGGAGGTATAACTGTTTTAGTGTTCTGTCAATAAGATTCTGTATTAGGTCCCATCAAAATTGTCAGCACCAGGCCCTATGGGCGCTTAATCGGGCCCTGCATAGATTAATTTAACTGCACAATTAATTAGTTAAACCAAATTCCACAATTTGATGCTTCATTTTCCTAGATCAATACAAATGTGATGCCGGTTGTAAAATAAACAGTGAGGACACATGATTGTCCAATTGTCCAGTTTTTGTTAGCATGGGAAATGTACTGTTTACAAGCCCTTCACAGTATGATAATGGATTAAATGACCACATTTCCACCAGATCCTTCTTTAATAAATATAAACATTGTCTTCTAGTAACTCTTAACGAATCCCATAAAATGTGCAATGCTGAAAATTTGCTGAAAAAATGAACTTCATATTTTATCGTGTAGAAGAAACTTGATCAGAACATGCTTTAGAAAATAAACTATTTTATTCAAAGAATCAAAAATACTGGGTTTAGCTGAGATAGGAAATTAAATAAAACAGAGTCTTTGCTGAATCATATTAAGATGGTTTGGTCATTGGGCCTAATGAAATATTGTAGCTTCAGCCCTAATGGTAAGTCAGCAGAATTATTCATGTTAAACAGGTGTAATCACCACGTTACTGGCTGTCAATCATAAGGACGATCAGATCAGTAGACTTAGAAATTAATGAAACCCAGCACCAAATCATTTTACAACCTTGGAAAATGAACCAGTAGGTTTAACTGGTTTATTCAATTAGTTATATATTGAGATTGATAATTACACACCCATTATTTGAGGGCTTCACATTCATGTAATATGTATACTCAGATACAGTATTTTTTTTTAGCAAAAATTATGTACAAATATGTTCCGTATTTGATGTGTATTTATTTATGAAATTGTTTTAATTGCTAAGGTGTTAAACCTTTTACCTGTTTTACTCTCATTTCTAATTGTAACAGCGTGCAGGGTTTTCCACGTAAACAGTGTTTTTTCCCCATTTTCAAGAGCTATAAAGAAATGGTTCAAGGAACACTCCACTGTCATAAATAAAGATATATATTTAAAATTGAGCTTAGGTATGCCTGAGTACTTTTAGATTGCTGGGCATCCATAAAAAAAAATAAATGTAATAATAAGTTAAATTTGCATTTAATTTAGCACAGTCCTGGTCTTGGTTCCCCCATCTGCTTTTCTCGCAGTGAGATCATTGCTATCGATAATCTCAGGCCATTCCAAAGCTTCTCACATAGAAGCATCAGGGGACAATGGGACATGTACATTTCTGTGTATGTTGGTGCTTATATTGTACCTTTTACCTTCTTGAATAAGATACATTTCATCTTATGTCCTATTCTTTATCTCCATTAAAAACAGCAACATTCTTTCTGTGAAAAGGTGTTTAGGGGAAATATGTAAGACTATAGCTGCTCACAAGCTGCACTTAATTGTCATTCTTGCTGATTTTGAAGTGATTGAAGAAATCACATTTAATAGCATTCAAAAAAATATTGGGCAAGTAGCTCCTGGATGGACTGTCTAAGATATTGGTATTAAACATGTGGATTTTTTTTTATTAAGCCTTGGTTAAAAAAAAAAAAAAATTCCTATTATTATTATTATTTATTTTTGTTTTAAATAAAAGTTTTATAAAAGTCTTCTGCTCAGACAAGGGCATTCTGAACAATTTTTTTTTTTTGTATTTTGTATGAAAGCATTTAATTTTATTACTGTAAGATTTTTTCACTCGTTAGATCTCCATGCCACGCTCATTCCATCCATTTAGCTATGTATAGTATTCATTAATTAGAAGAGATTCTCTGTAGAATACTACAATAAATTATTTCTCTGGGGCTCTGCAATCTGTGTATGCAAAATGAGGACAACCTCCCATGGGCTTAATCTGTCTGACTATCATAATACAGGGGAGGAAGGACCCATGGGAGCTCTAACCTGCAGTTCCGCTGGGTTCTCCTCACACGAGCTCGGAGCGTTGCCGCGGTAACCACGGCAATGCTCCGAATCTCGCGAGGAGTGAACTCTAGCAGCTCCTGCTAGAGTTCACTGTCACCACTGGGACCATCAGGGCTTCCCCACCAGACCACCAGGGATCAGTACTCTCCCCCCTACCAGGCAAAGGTAAGCAGGGAGGGGGGATATCATTTTTATTTTTAATTAAAAAGAAATAAAGTATTTATTTATTAATTTGCCTTCCTACGCCCAGAGACACCATACACACACACTGTCCCTCCATACACACACTACCCCCATACACACACACTACCTCCATAAACACACACTATCCCTCATAAACACACACTATGCCCATACACACACACACACACACTGTCACCCATACACACACACACTATCCCCCATACACACTGCACCCCACACACACACTGTATCCCCCCCACACACACACACTATATCCCTCACACAACCTGCCCCCAGCCACACACTGTAAAAATATTGAAATATTAAGGGCGCCTTGAACCTAAAAAGTTTGGGAACCACTGCTCTATCCAGTCTGATAGGAAGCTACTTGCTGAGAGCACCAAACAACTTCCTGTCAGACTGGGAAGACAATAAATAAGGATCCTCTACCCCAGTCCATACGGCCACTCTACAAGGAGGTAAGCAGACACAGCAGGGGCAAGGGGAAAGGGACCACAAAGGGGGGCACACGGATGGGAAGGGAGAAGAAGACACACAAAAGAGGCTGTGTGGAAGAGACACACAAAAGAGACTTGGGGAAGGAAAGAGACAGGAAAAGAGACAGGGTAAAATAGACACACAGAGGGGATGGGGAGGAAAGACACACAGAGGGGCTAAAGAATGGGCATAAAAGATGCACAAAATGGGCTGGGAGACAGAGACACAGAGAGGGCTTGGGTAATGGGAAAATAGACACAAAGGGGTTGCGGGATGACGAGATAAATAGAGAGGATGGGGAGAAAGACACACAAGGGGCTGGGGGGGTGGGGAGAGACCCACAGAGAAAGGGTGGAAGTAGGGGGTGATTCACACTAATTTCATTGCACATACATACACAATGTAAAGTGCTAGTGAAAGTTGGGGGAAATAGAAAGAAAAAAACAGTTACTTAAAATGAAAAGAGAAATGGGCTGAATGAAAAAGAAACCCAATGTCAAAAACCTCATGGAGAGAAATCTAGGAGTGTAATAGGTTAAATAAAAAAGGTAAAAATTAGGAGCAGAGGAAAGTGCAAGTTGAACAGATATGGAGAATCCGAAATAAGAGATGGGGGAAAGGAAGGATGAGACAGACAATCTATGAAAACAGAAACTCAGTGCTGCTTAGGCTAATGCTTTCTCACTAGCCCAAGTAGCACAGATGGGATGGAATGTTTAGCATTTAAACAGTTTATCGCTGAATGGAAGGACAGTGCCTGTGGACTCCAGACACTATAACCACTTCAATCAAAAGAAGCAGTTACTGTGCTTTCAGTGTCCCTTTATGTAGGGTTCAAATATATTCCTATCATATGAATAAATGAGAACATTACATTTTGCTCTGTTGGCATTTGCACATCTTTCAGACATATGTTAATCTTTTTGACTTGCACAATTGTACCACACCTCATGTCATCTGTTAGTCATCTTGCAAAGTTTTCATTCATGCTGTGTGAGGTTAACCAGCCTACTTTTAAAGAACAAAGGTGACATCTAGTGGCAGATTTACATAACTACATTTGTGTTGCATACATGTACACTGATCAGTCAACATTAAAACCACTGACAGGTGAAGTTAATAACATTGATTATATCTTTACAGGGGCACCTGTCAAGGGGTGTGATTTATTAGGCAGCTAGTTAACAGTCAGTTCTTGAAATTCATGAAAAAAAGGCAAGCAAAAAGATCTGAGTGACATTGACAAAGGCCCTATAGTGAGACTGGGTTAAAGCATCTCCAAAATGATGAGTATTGTGGGGGGTTCCTGGTATGCCGTGGTTAGTACCTACCAAGAGCGATGCAAAGAAGGACAACTGGTGAACCGCCGTCAGGGTCATGGGTGGCCAAGGCTCATTAATGCACGTGATTAGCGATGGTTAGCTCATCTGGTCTATTTACACAGAAGAAGCTCAAATTGCTGAAAAACTCAATGATGAACATGATAGTAAGGCCAGAACACACAGTGTATATCAGTTGTCTGAGTATAGGACAGTGTAGCTGCAGACAGGCCAGAGTGCCCATGATGACCCCTGGCACTGCCAAAAGCACCTTGAATGGGCACTTGAACCTCAGAACTGGACCATGGAATAATGGAAGAAGGTTGCCTGGTCTAAGGAATCACACTTTCTTTTAGATCCAGTGGATGGCAGGCAAAAAGATCTGAGTTGCTATTTGACAAGGGCCAAATAGATAACTAGGTCAGAGTATCTACAAAACTTGTGGGGTGCTCCGGGTATGCAGCAGTTAGTACCTACCAAAAGGTTGCTGCATAGCCACATACCAATCAGAGTGCCCATGAAAAGCCCCTGGTTTGATGAAGCACATTTTATTTTAAATTAGGTGGATGGCCTCAAGTTTGTGCGTTGTTTACCTGGGGAAGGAGGTAGCAGGATTCACCATGGGAAGAAGCCATAAAACAGATTATGGAATAGTAAAAAAAAAAAACACATAAAATTACATTTTAACATTTTATAAGGCTACTTACAATCACCTCTCTCAGCAAACAAACGTGGGGATTTAGTTGCACCATATGGCCATTTTGTGTTAAGCCCAGCACTACTTCACAGTACCCTGCCACACTGCAAGACATTGTTCAGGAATGGTTTAAGGGACAAAGAATTCAAGTTATTGCTTTGGCCATCACATTTCCGAGATCTCAATCAGATTGAGCATGTGTGGGATATGCTGTAACAACAAATATAAATCCATGGAAGCCACACCTGCAACTTGCAGGATTGAACGGATCTTGTCTTGGTGCCAGATACCATAGTACAGGTTCAGAGGTCTTGTGGTGTCCATGCCTTGATGCAGCAGAGCTGTTTTGGCAGCATGTGAAGGACCTACACAATATTAGGTATGGGGTTTCAATGTTTTGGCTGATCAGTGTATTATCAAACATAACTCAGCCAGGACTTCAGGAAAAAAAAAAAAGTGAACGTAAAACCCAAACTGTGCAAAAGAAAGATAAAAAAACAAAACAAAAAAAAACATCAATTTGGATTAGGGGTAGGAAATGGGATTAGATTATGGATTTATTTATGGGTAACATTTTAGGTTGGATTCAGTGGCGTACATACCAGGGTCGCAGGGGTCGCGACTGCGACCGGGCCCTGCCCACCAGGGGGGCCCCTGCGACCCGGTATGTAGCCACTGGGCCAGCCTCTTCCCCTGGGGGGGCCAGGAGCCGACCACCCCAGGGCCCCCCGAGGCTGGCCCTGCGGTCACCGGGCAGGCGGGCGTGCGAGGGAGCACTCAGTACTTCCTCTTCAGCTCCCTCGCGCACCGCAATGATACCGGAGCCGGAAGATGACGTCATCTTCCAGCGCCGGCATCCCTACGCGGCGCGCGAGGGAGCTGATGAGGAAGCACTGAGTGCTCCCTCGCGCGCCCGCCTGCCCGCCCGACCGGCCGCCCGCCCAGGAGCCCAGCAGCACCACTGGACCCCAGGGAATCCCCCCAGCACTCCAAAAGGTAAGGAGGCTGGGGGGATTACATTAAAAAAAAAAATCATGTGTGAGTGTTAGTGTGAGTGTTAGTGTGTGTGAGTGTTAGTGTGTGTGAGTGTTAGAGTGAGTGTTAGTGTGTGAGTGTTAGAGTGAGTGTTAGTGTGTGAGTGTTAGTGTGTGTGAGTGTTAGAGTGAGTGTTAGTGTGTGTGTTAGTGTGTCTGCTAGTGAGTGTTAGTGTGAGTGTTAGTGTGTGTGTCTGCTAGTGAGTGTCAGTGAGTGTGTTACTGTGTGTGTCTTACTGAGTGTGTGTGTGTTAGTGAGTCTGTTTGATGTCTGTTAGTGAGTGTGTGTTTGTCAATGAGAGTGTATGTTTTGTAAGTGAGTGTGTATGTATGTCTGTCGCTGACTGTGTCTCTGTCAGTAAATGTGTGTGTCTGTTAGCTAGTGTGTATGCGTCTGTAAGTGAGAGTGTGTGTGTCTTCAGCACTTACCTTTCTCCAGCGCCGGACTCCCTTGGCGCTGAGGATCCCTCAGCCTCTCAGCTCCGAATGAGACCGCGCACGCATTCAAACCGCCCATAGGAAAGCATTACTCAATGCTTTCCTATGGACGTTCAGTGTGCTCCTCTAGCGGCTGTCAGTGAGACAGCCACTAGAGGCTGGATTAACCCTCAGTGAAACATAGCAGTTTCTCTGAAACTGCTATGTTTTCAACTGCAGGGTTAAAACTAGAGGGACCTGACACCCAGACAACTTCATTGAGCTGATGTGATCTGGGTGTCTGTAGTGGTCCTTTAAAGGACCACTATAGTGCCAGGAAAACACTCGTTTTCCTGGCACTATAGTGCCCTGAGGGTGCCCCCACCCTCAGGGACCCCCTCCCGCCCGGCTCTGGAAAGGGGTAAAACTTACCTTTTTCCAGCGCTGGGCGGAGAGCTCTCCTCCTCTGATCCTCCTCTTCTCCTCCCCGTCGGTTGTATGCGCACGCACGGCAAGAGCTGCGCGCGCATTCAGCCGGTCACATAGGAAAGCATTCATAATGCTTTCCTATGGACGCTGGCGTGCTCTCACTGTGAAAATCACAATGAGAAGCACGCAAGCGCCTCTAGCGGCTGTCAATGGGACAGCCACTAGAGGAAATAGGGGAAGGCTTAACCCATTCATGTGTTTATGAAAAAATGGGTTAACCCTAGCTGGACCTGGCACCCAGACCACTTCATTAAGCCGAATCAATTTTGAATCAAACCCACGGATCAATTTTCGCACCGGGGCCCCATGGGTCATGTGTACGCCACTGGTTGGATTAAGGAGCAGATTAGGTGTAGGATTAAAGGAAAATTTATACATGTGGGGTATCATTGTACTCAAGAACAGACAGTGGCAAAATACAAACATGGGGTGTTTGCAATAGTGGGACATGCATGGACTGTGAATTTCCTTAAAATAAGAATCTTTTTTATTTTTATTTTACCTAGGATTGTAATAAAATATTGTAATAAAAATTGTCAAAATGCTCTTATTTATATCGCCTGGGGGATGTACTTTCTACGTAAATACTTGTGTACCAGTTTTGGATTCTGTGACTACGATTGCTTTTGTAATCTCAGCATGCCAGATTTTGCAAAGGTTTAGCTTTAAAAACGTAATTCACTCCTTGCGGTATTTGTTTTATAACTTATAAAAATGTATTGAAATCCTAGACATATTGGACATTTTAGCAATCAGAACTAATCAGTGAATCTATTTTTAGTTAGTTGTCTTCATTTATACTTGGTGTATAGGATTTATTAAATGTGAACTGAGGGAAAAAAATTATTTCTAAAAAATGTTTATAATTTTTAAAATATTTGATTCCATATTTTAATATTGTGTAATTTTTTTATTTTATTTTTTTAAATTCTTTATTTTTCGTGCATAGATATATAGATAACATTAAGTCTAGTAATGCCACAACAGCGATTACTGTAGTTTTCAGAAACAGAGAATTACAAATGCATGGCATGAGAGACTGTGCACATGTTTTAAGGTTAAAGAACAGTAGCATGTTACAAGTCAGTGTGTGTGCTTGTGTGTTGATATAGCGTAGCCATTGACTTTGTTATGGGAAATACAAATATTTTAGCATATGGTGTAGCAGGAAGGGCTATAACGCTATGTGATGAATAGTGTAGTTAGTCTACTTAATATTGTGTCATGACTACATATAGGGTATCAAAAAAATAAAAAATATTATATATAATATATAGATGGGTGTACATAAATAGCTCTAGGGAAATTGTATTAGAATGAACGCATTGCAAAAGGGCCAAAAAAGCCTTGGTCACAAACGTATCGCATCACAAAAAAGTCTTCATCCTTAAAGGCAAAATTTTCTGTTACTTTAATCCCTTATCTTTTCTCAGAACTCATAAGGGTGTTACATTTGGGTGTCGCACTTCTTGTTGGTGACTGCACATGGGTGTGGACTCGGAGTAAGTTTTTTTTCTTTATTGAACGATATTAAATTTTTCTTTAGTACGTTGTATGGTATGCTTGATAAATGTCATGAATGTAGGACTGAAGCATTGTTTTTTTGTATCAATATTTTTTAATGCAGTTTTTTCTTTATTGATCTATGGTGTGCTTTATAAATGTACGGCTGAAGCATTGCTTATTTTGTTTCATGTTTGTTTATTGTTTTTTTTTCCAATAAGAACCTTCCACTGTTTGGCTACTGTTTGGAAAATATATGTTATAGGCAGTTATCATACGATATTCTGAAATATATGTCATTCGGCATTGTAACTGTAATCAGAGCAGGAACAAAAAAAATTAAATTCAATTAAATAGGGGGGGGCAGGTATTCATAATAACCCCAGTCTATCTTTGCATACATTTTAACATGCTGTTTTCTACAGGCAAATAACATATTAATCGCAAGGGAGTCTGCTAGTAGAGTAGGGTAAAACAATTAAATTTTTTTTTTTATATATATTTCTTAAACAGTGAAGCATACGATCTTAAAAGCCACACCAGATCTTCTGGAGGATTCATACCTATACTCATGACTCCTACTAATCTTGGTAAGAAACTGGATGTGCATGTTCTGGTGCAGCAGTTGCAGTAAAATCCTCCCCTTAACCCTTTAAGGACACATGACCGAAATATTCCGTCATGATGTCCTTTTATTCCAGAAGTTGTGTCCTTAAGGAGTTAAATTATACACAACATTACATCATCACTAAATGTTTACTCATACAGTAAACTACACTATTAACTATAGTACCCTAACACGAACCCTCAACCTTTACACTTACCATTCAATAACTATTAACCCCTGCACTGCCTTAACAACTGCACTAACAAACCTTAATATATAAGATACATAATAACCAATTGAGTGTTAGGGGGAAATGATGCCATTTTGGGGTTCTGGAGACCCTTGTCATTGTAATTTATTATGAGGTCCCAAGATGATCTCTATGGCTGTTCACAGTTATACACCTTCTGTCAGACAGTGCTTGAAACCAGCAGTTTGTCTCTATGGTCTTCCCTGTTTCACTCAACACACAGAGCAAGGAAGACCATAGAGACTAACTAGTGTTTCTTATTTTTCTTCTTCTTCTTCTTCTTTAGTTTTTTTTTTACACATATACTCCATTAAAACAAACCTATTACCTTTCAATAATTGATGAAATGAGTATTATATTAAATAATATTTGAGGTGACAGTTGTGAAGGTCAGAAAATGATTGAAGTAGCTATAATATGGAATGTCAGCTACTAGTCAGCACCTGCAGCCACAATTCTCTCCAACATG
The DNA here is from genome assembly GCA_933207985.1 of Pelobates cultripes. Taxonomy (NCBI): domain Eukaryota; kingdom Metazoa; phylum Chordata; class Amphibia; order Anura; family Pelobatidae; genus Pelobates; species Pelobates cultripes. The sequence continues at coordinate 244,708,390 of OW240916.1, forward strand.
AATCTGATTGATATGTGAAGTTAGTTGGCTATAGGATAAGAAATAACAACTTAAATATTATTTTGAGTTGTTTTACTTCCAGTTCAGCTACTCTGGCCTTAAAGGGACTCTAAAGTCAAAGAAGTGGTCTGGTTGCAGTGGCCCTGTCCTTTTAACAATGTCTACATTGCAGGGTTAAATCCACCTAGTGGCCGCTTCCTGAAAGCCACTAAAGGTGATTTCCTGAACAAACCAAGTAAAACTGCACTGACTGAGTACAACTCAGGTCACATGACCTGGAAGCTCATAGGAGAGCATCGCCATGCATGGGCACCAAACAGGAGGGTGGCTGGAGATATAAAAAAAATTACTTGTGCGTGAGTGTGTGTGTATGTGTATGAGTGTGTGTATGAATGTGTGTGTGTGTGGGTGAGTATTTGTATGTGTATGAGTGTTTGTGTGTGTATGAGTGTGTGTGTGTGCATATGAGTGTGAGCGTATGTGTATGAATGTTTGTATGTGTGTGAGTGTGTGAGTCTGTGTGTGTGAGTATGCGTGTTTGTGTGTGTATGAGTGTGAGTGTTTGTATGTGTATGAGTATGAGTGTGAGTATGAGTGTGTGTGTGTATGTGTATGAGTGTGTGTATATATATATGTCAGTGTGCTTCTGTGTCTGTGTGCGCGCATACATCTGTGTATGTGCATCTGTGTGTCAGGGTGTGTGTTTTTATGTCAGTGTGTATCTGTGTCATGGTGTGGGCATGTATCAATGTTTGTGTGTGTCAGGGTGCATGTGTGTATGTGTTAGTCCGTATCAATAGGTGTGTATGTGTGTCTATATGAATTTGTATGCATCTGTGTGTTAATGTGCATGAATATCTGCTTACGTATGTATGTATGTGCATACATCCAAGCAGACAAACACCAGCAACATACAAGCACACTCCTGCAATCTAACACAAATATTACATACAAACACACCCCTGCATTAAAAAAATATATATACAAACACACCCCTGCATTCAAACACAAATACTTCACACAAATATACATTCACATTTAAAAGTGAACACTACATTCAGACACACCCCTGCAATCAAACGCAAACATCACATACAAACACACCGCTGTATTAAAACACAATAAATGTATACAAGCACCTCTTCAAACACCAACACTGTACATTACACTATTACACCAATGCGGCAGATACACAACCTAGAAATTTTGACTTGGGGTGCCTTGGAAAAATACTGAAATATCAAGGGTGCCTTGAACCTAAAACGTTTGGGAACCACTGGTTTAGACCATCGCTGGAGGCAGCCACACCTCCTCAATGATGCTGTAGGAAGCGGATAGGTAAGCAGTAGTTTGTGTGCCAGTGCATACATCAGTAAGTGTCTGTCAGTCAAAGTGCGTGCTTCTCTATTTAGATCCCTACAGATTACTGAACAACCCTATGGTTGAAATCGTAACATTCTATATAAAACTTTTCTTTAGCTCCAATTTAATATTTCATAGCTTTATTTTCAGTCACTGTCCACATTGCTTACTTTAATACAGCTGCAAGGAAGCTGCTAGTCTGGTCTTGGCATGCTTAAGCGGCAGATAAAGCATCAGGATTCCCTTGCACTCCTGCATTCCTATGTACAGTTGGACCATTTAGAGGATTTGATGTCTTAAAGGGTTATTCCAACACCAGGGCCGTCACTAGGATGGAGGGGGGGCAGAGGTGGCCATGCCCCCCCATATTAAAATTTGGGAGCACTGTTGTGTTCTACCCTTTTCCCACCAGCGGCTAGCAGGGGCACTGTGCTGGGAGGACTTCCTCCTGGGTCACCGAGAGCAGTGCAAGGGAGAGCAGAGCTCTGCACAGAGGCATCCAGGTAGCTGCTGGTCAGTGTGTGTGGGGGGGGGCTCAGTCTGTGTGTGTGGGGTGGGTCAGTCTGTGTGTGTGGGAGGCTCAGTCTTTCTGTGTGTGGGGGTCAGTCTGTGTGTGTGGGAGTCAGTTTGTGTATATGGATCAGTCTGTGTGGGGTGGGTCAGTCTGTATGTGTGTGTATGGGTCAGTCTGTGTATGGGGGGGGTCAGTCTGTATGTGTGTGTATGGGTCAGTCTGTGTGTGTATGGGTCAGTGTGTGTATGGGTCAGTCTGTGTGTTTATGGGTCAGTCTTTGTGTGTGTGTGTGTGTGTGTGTATGGATCAGTCTGTGTGGGGAGGTCAGTCTGTGTGTATGGGTCAGTCTGTGTGTGTGTGTGGGAGGAGGGTTGGCTCAGTCTGTGTATGTGTATGGGTCAGTCTGTGTGTGGGGGGTCAGTCTGTGTGTGTATGGGTCAGTCTGTGTGTGTGTGTGGGGGGGTCAGTCTGTTTGTGTGTATGGGTCAGTACGTGTGTGTTTGTGTCAGTCTGTGTGTGTGTGTGTGTATGGGTCTGTCGCTGTGAGGAGGCAGTGTGTGTGTGTGTGTGTGTGAGTCAGTCTGTGGGTTTGTATGGGTCAGTCTGTGTAAGTGCTTGAGCTCCAAGATAGATACCTCTCATCTTGTGACCCTATACCCAATGGATAGGCAGGCTTCTCAACCACCACAGATGTGATTGTGCCACCCCCTCCCTGCAAGGTAAGATCAGGGAAAGGGGAATATTGTTTTTTTTGGTTTTGTTTTTTTCAACAATTATTAAAGTAAAAATTGTAAAGCTCTTCCCTATCCCACTCTCTACACCCCCACCAACACAGGTGCTAGGTCGCCATGATGACTAGACATTTCGTCCTGGTGCTTGGCATTTGTAAGCCCTTTGCTAAGCCGTGCAGGAAACATTAAAGCCGGCCACACCGGGGAGCATGGAGGCGGCGCGTGAGGGAGCAGTAACCTTCCTGCAATTCCTCTCTGCTCCCTTGCGTGCTGTTTAGTGACATGGCGTCACTCCGGCCCTGGCATCACTACAGAAAGCTCGCAGGGGAGCAGAGAGAAACTGCAGGAAGATTGAGAGGATACACACTGGATGCCAGGGAAAGATCCACTCAGATCTCCCAAAGGTAGCGAGGCTGGGTGGATTTAAATTAAAATAGCAATTTGTGAGTGTGTGAGAAAATGCGTGTGTGTCTCATTCATAGAGTGTGTGCCTGTCACTGTATGTCTGTCAGAATGTGTGTATGTCTGTCAGTGTGTGGCTCAGTCAAAGATTGAGGGCGGAGCTTCTGCACAGTGGCAGAACTAACGTAGGGTGGGCCTTGGTGTAAAAACTGTTTTCGGCCCCTGAAGACACATGCCCAAGGGGTGGCCCTAAATCCACGGGCCACTCGATGGGCCCCGGGGTAACCGCAACAACAGCACTGCCTGTAATTCCACCGCTGCACCTTCCTTATTACAGGCAACACACCATTTTTATGAAAACTGGAAAACCTTTTCAGGAGATGCAAGATAATTTCCCATGGTGTTTAGAAGGGGCTGTTTAGAAGGGGCTGTGGTGAAGTGTGTGTATATAGGAGTCTGTTTTAAGTGTACTATGTGTAACTAGGGGCTGTAGTGTGAGCACATGTTCATGTATAGAAGCTTTTGAGATTGTGTGTGTGCTGAAAGGGCCTGTAAAGCGTGTGCGTGTGTATCTATGGGCTGCATTGTGAGTGTATAAGTATTGGGGTTGCATTGCGTGCTTATCAAGGAACTGTAGTGTGTATGGTATGTATCAGTGTTTGCAGATGACACAAAACTTTGTAAAGTAATAAAATGTGAGCAGGATATTGCTTTGCTGCAGAGAGATTTGGATAGATTGGGGGACTGGGCACTAAAATGGCAGATGAAATTTAACATAGAGAAATGCAAAGTTATGCACTTCAGGGTTAAGAATGCACAAGCAACTTACACACTAAATGGTAGTGAATTAGGGATAACCACACACAAGAAGGATTTGGGAATTGTATTAGACAACAAATTAGGCAGCAATATGCAATGTCAATCTGCAGTTGCTAAGGCCAGTAAGATTTTGTCATGTATAAATAGGGGCATAAATTCTAGGGATGAAAATATAATTTTGCGTCTTTATAAATCGCTGGTAAGACCACACCTTGAATATGCTGTGCAATTTTGGGCGCCTGTTCTAAAGAAGGATATCATGGCACTGGAGAGGGTCCAGAGACGAGCTACAAAATTGATAAAAGGAATGGAGCATTTTAGTTATGAAGAAAGGTTAAAAAAATTAAATCTGTTTAGTTTGGAAAAACGGCGCCTGAGAGGGGATATGATAACTTTATACAAATATATTCGGGGCCAGTACAAACCTTTATCTGGAAATCTATTCATAAACAGGGCTATACATAGGACACAAGGTCACACATTTAGGCTGGAAGAATTGAGATTTCATCTAAGGCAAAGAAAAGGTTTTTTTACAGTAAGAACAATAAGGATATGGAATTCTCTGCCTGAAGAGGTGGTTTTGTCAGAGTCCATACGGATGTTTAAACTGAAATTGGATAAATACTTACAAAAACATAACATACAGGGATACAATTTTTAATTAGTGGGGTAATAGCTGCTTGATCCAAGGAGACATCTGACTTCTATTTTGGGGTCAAGAATGAATTTTTTCCTAGTTTGTGGCAAAATTGGAAGCGCTTCAGACCAGGTTTTTTTGCCTTCTTTTGGATCAACAGCAACAACATTTGTGAGGAAGGCTGAACTTGATGGACATATACATACACAAACCAGACACATATATACACATTTAATAACGTCCTCCCTATTCTTGTCCCTGGCCCCTTATGTGCCACCCCAAGTATGAATCCTGGAGATGCCACTGTTCCAACCACCATGACCACTTTTGTGATTTGAAGTGGTCATGGTGGTAGGAGTCAGTATATGCAGTGTTTCTACCTTGAGCACTGCACATACGCAGATATTGCTAATTGTATACCCCTAGCACACGTGACTTAGGCAGGCTAGAACTCTGCTCTGGGATACCTAATGTAAATTCTGTGCATAAAATAAGTATTTTGTCTGCGTGCAGAAGATAGCTCTCCCTCCCACATTTGATTGTGCACCCTCCACCAGCATTTGTTTTTCTAAAATAATTTTTTTTTTTTTAAACTTCCTTCCCTCAGTATGCATTTGTGCTCAAAGACGGAAATTAGTCCAATCACAGGCTTCTGTATGAGAATCCTGTGACTGGACTGTATGCAGACCCAGAGACTCCAGGAGGGGCACGGGTACTTCACCCAGCACACACTACTAATTGAGAGAGGACCCCAATAGGGCATTTTACATTTCAGAAGCCCTCCCCCCAACAATAGGGTTATATTAACCCTTTAACTCACTTTGTATGTATAAAAAGTGTTCTGTTCTTTAGACAGTGGTCTAAAGTATGAAAAGTCACCATGGAAACCAGTTAAAGCAGCAGGCATTTTCCATTGACTCCACCCTTTTTTCATGTATGCACCACATTTCAGAACAGACACTGTTTATACATAGCCCCCTTTGTCTTTGAGTCAGTATACTGTGTGGGAGTGAGCACTCACAGTCAACTGTTTTCTGTCAGTTTAAAATGGATGGCAACAAATGGCCAGGCTGGCTCCCCAAACTAGCCGATAGAAACAACAGTCAAATATAAGTAGATTCCAGTGTATTAAAAAAAATAAAAAAAAATTAAAAACCATTTATTTTCTTTATAAAAGTTTATTAGAAATAGTATATTAAATACATTACATAACATCGAGTGAAATGTTGTCACTTGTAGGCTTGCAACTTGCCACAAGTAAACTATTGCCATTTGCAAAAAGTTTAGGTCCTAGAAAAGTTTTGTTTTTAATTTTTACATAACATTTACATTATTATTTCCTTGTTTCTTTGCGACATCTCCGTACATATTATCCATCGCAGAAGCAAAAGACCCATGCTTGACATTCAGTATTTCGGTTTAACACTATCACAGAGAGAGAACAAAGTAAGACATGGGATATGACAACAAAAATAGATACTAAATTAGATAATTACCAAATCAGATAAACTAGTCATTTCAAATCGTGTTACCTTTTAATAGTGTCTGAGATGTAGCGCAAAGCCGGACTTTTACGACTTAGTAGCTTTTATTAAGCGTGGCAGGTAAATACCCTAGATAAGTCATACACTACTTAGAGTGACCCTACCGATATAAGTGAAATATGAGGTGTGTTTTTTTTTTGTTTGTTTTTTTATAATTTACATACTTATTTTCCAGTATAGGGAAAAGTAATCCATCCTGGAGCTGGGTGCCTCCATCTTGGAAGCCTATCAATTATTGTTATAAAATTTCCAATTGTTTGCCATTGTACACAGTTACTAAATGAAGAGGAACTAAAACAGCGTTTCTTTTCTCCTTCTCATTTGCATTGTGTGCCTTGGCTGAATTTGTGATGCCATTGTCTGAATTAGCAATATAGATATTAAAAGAAAATGGGGAATCTAATGAAAAATAGGTAGACAGAAGCTGTAGGTGATAATCAGTGTTTTATTCAATGGTGTAATTTATAGAGAAGTCACAGTAACGCTTTAACGGATCTGCACATCATACCTTTAGATCTATATGAAGATGTTCCTTTAAAAGATCTAGATCTTTGCTCCTTTAGACCTGACTCATTACCGTATCTGTGTAGAGACCAAGAGTTTCCTATGAAGCCTTTCTGGTTTATATAAAACAATTTACTATAAGAACGTAAATAAACATCATTGGAGGATCTATAAACAATAATGGCATGTCAAGCTGTTTCGTTTCCCCATAAAATGAGTGGACATCACTACTCTTGGTAGGATAGAGAGTTATATTTAAACTGTGTTCCAAATTAGCCTGATTGATTATCTAATTCACCTGTCAATTACTAAACTGCCTATTGAAAACAACTGGTTAGTAAACATATTTGCACATGTGACCAAAGCCTGCTGAGGCTTGGAAGGATGAAATTTAAGTCGTCTCTGTGACAAAAGGGTTAAGCCTTGGCCCAATTAGCACAGATTTTCACATTACCCCAAATTAAAATCCCTACTCTTATATGCAGGTCTGAGAAAACCAAACTCTCTCAGTGAGCAGATACCTTTCATAAATAAAGGTTGAAGGACTAGATGTAAAACTCCTAGATCCATCTCAGTATATACACTGGTAAGAGGAATACATTTGGTAATACGAACTCTTTGCCTTAGTTATTGTTTCACTTGGAAACAGCTTAGCTGTCCAGCCTGGGGTTGCTAGGACCTTATGCAAGAGAATACTTCACAATATTTCAAATGGACAAAGAGGGACACTTACATTGTAGGTGTTATTGGTGGTGTGGCCAGGGGCTGTGCTGTTCTGAGAAATTTAGGTGATTTACTAATAACTTTTTATAAAGTTAAAATGTAACTTAGAACAACAACAATGTATCTTATTTACACAGATTACCCTTTAAACACACATTTAGAGTGTTAAGAGTTTTGTTTTACTGTATAGCTCTGTAATACACTAAGTCGCACTTACAATATGGCGCTCCAGGAAAAAAAGGTCTGGGGGTACTTGGGTCCACTGTAAGGACAGTCTATCCTAAATATGGCCATTTGTTGGGAGGTATGCAGGAATAGTTTTTCTCGTTTTCTGTTTCCCATGTTAAAGCAAAGTCTACCCTGTGTAAAGCAAATCCACATGTTTAATGCAGAAAACCTGCATGATTTACATTATCTTGATTACCAATCACCTGCAAAAGTGCCTTAGCAGCTGTCAAACCAAAGTAACTATAGTGCACACCAGATGCCTATCATCCTAATTCATCTACTTAAGAATCCTTCTCCAGACACATTGATGGGCAGGAATCCTGATATTAACAACATATGGTTGGAATCTGGTTTCAGGACAGGAACATTCCACAAAGTGAGAAATAATGACTCCATGAATATTGTGATCTATATATTATATATACATAACATGAAGCTCTGCGTAAACTGAAGTGTTTGCTACATTCAAGTTGTATCTTGTTCTAGAATTCAAATACACACTCAGACCCCACACACAGTCACAATGTTTTTCTTGCATCGGTAGAGAACTAAAGTTAAAACATGTCTGTTTATACATTATTGAGGTAGAGAGAGCTGCTCTCCCCAGACACAATAGAGAAAGCTGGGATAAGTTACACATTTCAAACCACAACTCTTACAACTTCGTACTACTTTACACAAGAAGAGCTTATAATTGACGCAATGTGAGAAACACGGCTGCAGCTATCTGTCTGTTATCCTGGATTTCAGATAATAAAGGTAAATATTTTTTTTATTTTTTTCCCTCCTCTGCCATCCATCATAGATCCAACTTTTCTGTGTATACTTTAGGACAGGGGTGCCCAAAAGGTAGATCCCACACATGTTGTAAACCTACAGCTCCTATGATGCTTTGCATGACTTTAGAATGACAATGGATCAGGGAAGCTGTAGTTTTAAAACATCTGTATCTACCTTTTGGGCACCCATGCTTACCATCTCTTTCTAGAGAACATGTGTTGTGACCACGCACATTCTTAGTCAGTGGCTTATCAAGTCATCACACACAGCCCTGGTGTCAGGATTACTAATTGATCCAGCACGCAGAATTGTATTCACACCTAGGATTAAGGATAACGTCTAACCGGACCTTAGAATGGCCGGACTTAACGTATCCAAAAATAGTCAAAATACTTGCCGAGGTCAGTGATACAGAATCAGACACAATGATGAGAAAAAGCCAAAAGTCAAGGATATCAGAATGAAGCCAAAGTCAAAAAACAAATATCAAGATCAGGAACGCACTCTTGGATTACCATCAGGCAGAAACCACAACAGGGCAATGAGAGACTGTAAAATTTAGTTTAAATAACCCTCCTGTTTATCCGATTGGCTGTAACCGGCCTTTGACCCCAAAACGTGCGTTATGTCACACGCACGCCGACATCGTCAGCGACGTGGGAGGCCATGGGGCTATAAAGTGGCATTGATCCGCAGTGGCCGGCATCCCTAGACATGCTGGGTTGCAGATAGGCACAACTATTACTGTCAGGACGGTAAATACCACCTTGACAACGTTTAAAATGTGTAAAAACGTTTCTATGTGTGGATGAATCCGTTACACCTCGTTCATAGAAGTTCAAATAGACAGGTAGCAGTTGTGGTATGGCTGCTGGCACCTTATGAAACAATTCCATTAATTCAAGCAAGGTGATAAACTATAGCAAGGGTCATGTTTTTTGGGGGTTTGTTCTCAGGGTCGGGACTGTTCTGAGACATTTTAGGTGACTTAATGACTAATTTATGCAACTAAAATGTAATTTAGAACGTGAACAATATCTTATTTACACAAGTTAATTTCTAAACACATTTATTGCTATCATTGTGAGAGTTATTGCTGTGGAACTCTGATTTCCACACCAACAATATAGGGCTCATAAAAAAAAGAGGGACAGCTGGATGTTGGCCCAAAATAAGGACTGTCCCTCCTAAATAGGAACACTTGGGTAGTATTCAGGGTTTTGCTTGTTTGTTTTCCCCTCGGTTTCTCTTGTAGCTTAAATCTCAGTTTACCTTGTAATTGTATTTAAACATTTTACTTTCCTTTATTCATCTGCCAGCAACATCACAAACTTGTGCAGGTGCTTAAAGTCAAGTTCTTGGACTCTTAAAAGTTAGCTTTTTATTTTGTTTTGGTTTGACAATTTTTAATCTCAAATTCGTTAAAAAGGGTGTCCATTCATGCATATAATTTCCCTACTATAAGCGATCATGTTATAATCACTGCATTCAGATTACACGAGTGAATTATGTGCTACAGTCAGGGATCCTGCCATGTTATTTGGGGGGTTTGGGCTTTTATTGGGCTGAAGTGTAGAGTTTGGAGTCCTTACTGCTCAGGTAATGACATAAAAACCAAGGTCGGTATGAAGGGAAACTCTTAACACCAATAAAACTGCATAATAATAACGCATCTGATGCGTTGGCTTCATTAATAAGCTATATTTTTGTATGCTCAAAACTTTATTTTTTTAGTTAATGCACTAAAAAGTTTTGCAGAATCCTGCACCAGAAGCCTGCCTCCTTGGCCACGCCCCTCTCATGCGAGTAAGATTTCCTTATTAGTGTATGTAGACGAAAGGTACCCATGGATAAGCACCATAAATGTATAGGGATGCATTTCTCCAAAGTATCACAGTGGAGTTTACTCAATAAAGTGACGTATAACCAGAATAGCAAACATTTAGGCAACTATTGCCTTCGTGAAGCTTATTACAGACAAACTCATTGGAACACACAACCTCAATACATACAAGCTCAGTGACACACACAAAATTACTGCAGACAGGCTCTCTAACCCACACGATCACAGCAGAAAAGCTCTCTGACCCACACGATCACTGCAGACAAGTTCTTACACATGTGATCACTAAAGACAAGTTCTGACACAATCATTACAGACAAATACCTTGGCACACATAGATGTGTATTATCAATCATGGCATGCTGGGCATTTGTAGTTTGCCTGGCACTGAGGACTCTGAGGCCTTTCACTTGCCTCTTTCTGTCTGAACTTGTTAGGTCAGGTGGTTTGGGCTGTGGTGGGAGAGGTAGCCCACTTCTGTGCGAGTTGGCTCCTGCTGCAAACATTAATTCCCATAAAAGGTGGGAGCGGAGGGAATTCCAGGGCTTCACTGGACAATAGATTATGGTTACATGGAGAAGAGCTGATAGAGCAGAAACACTGGCCAGCTGTTTTATGAAAAACCTGGCCTCAGCAAAAAAAATGTAAGTGGACATACAGATACCTGTCTGGCCTGCCGACTGTTAGCAAACGGTTTAATTATGTACATGGACAGGGCTCCAGGACACTTTGTGGTGCTTGGATTGTTCTGTTAAGTCCACTTTGCATAAGTAATGTTTAGAGAAATTAATTAGAGGAATAAACCTCAGCAGACTGGTGAACACTAATACATTAAAGTGACACTGTCTTCTCATTGAAGTGGTTATAGAGTCACCTGGTGTCCTTCAATCCAGCATTAAACTGTTTCTTTTAATGTTCAAATTCTAAGTAAGAGTCCTCTGCACCCCATACTTTCTGTGGGGTATTGAGGATGCATTAGCTTGAGCAGCAATGGGTGGTTGTGATTGGAGAAGAGTGTTAGCTGACTGCTTCTAGCCTCTCACAGTGCCTATTGCTGGTATGAATATGTATACCTAGAAGGAAGTGTGTAATCTCTGCATTAGCCATACCTCCAGTAGAGGCCACAGGGCTGTGGGCAGCCAGGGACCCATTTATTTAGGTGTCACTAGTGAAAGAACATAAAAAAAATTCTTAAGGTAGTATTAGGATGTAGAGATGTCGCGAACCGTTCGCGAACTTTTTGCGAACGGTTTGTGGCGAACTCCGGTCAGCTGACACGTCCCGGCCAATCTCCAGCAGACCCTCCCTCCCAGACCCTCCCATCTCCTGGACAGCATCCATGTTGAAGCTGCTTAGTGTTATGGGTACAATCCCCTTCTTCTCTATCAGAGGTTTTTGATCAACAGAATTATGGAAATTCAATTTCAGTTCCATTGCATTTCACCAAGTCATATGGAGATTCACCTAATTTTAACAGACGGTTAACTGGTTGCTGAATGGAAATGCAAATTTAGTTGGCATAACTGAAACTGCCTTTTTATGAAAATATGGCCAGATTGTGAAGAGAGTTTGGTTGCATTTGACCACTTATTGACTAAACCCCGGTGGATTTCCTAGACTAAGTTTTCTAACTGCATTCTGATTGGCTGAAGGCATCAAGCAGCCAGTAAGAATACAAAAAAAAAAAAACTGAAGTTTTTGCTTTAATATCAAATAATGCCTGGCAAAACTGCATGACCCAGTGTGCAATTGACTTATATCATAGCCATTTATTTAGATATTGCTGACATTGTAATAATGGCTTTTGCTTTGCCCATAAAAAGTCATACAAAACAGAAGAATCATGTTCTCTCCAATATGTTACTCACATATATCTATATCTATATCTCTCTTTCTACTAGGTCTGGACATGAGTGTTAAATCCGAGAAATCAAGCACAATGAGAAATGATGACAGACAAGTCCAGACAGAGACACACAAAGAGGATTATCCCAAAGCACAAAAACAGCTGGTAAGTTTCTTAGATATTAAAAATGTAACTAAAATAAAAGAAATGTTTACCAATATAAAAATACTCCATTGATAAGCAAACCTGTTATCGTGTGTGTGTATGTGTGTGTATGTATATATAGATAGATAGATATAAATCTAACCGGAGACAGGGAAACACAAGCTGCCTTGGGAGCTGAGATTCAAAGTAACCGCACAGACACACTGTACAAATTTCAAACCCAACTCATTTATTGATCCAAAAGTAAGATATTAGATAGATTAGTGGAAAACTGGCTTAGGTAATGCATCAGGTGTATTTCATCAGTTAGTTAATGGTAAATTTACATGGCAAAAAGGAACATGGGGAAGATGAGAAAAATGCGTCAATTGAAAATGTCATATGTCAAGCTAAAATAAACATGGCAGAGAGGTGTTTTCTTGATAGAACAAGATATGATGTTCAAAAACCTGTATTTTGCAACTACATCTTCATGCCCATTAGTAGGCCAGTCTTACACTAGGATCAGGCTATAGCCCAATCAAAGTAGTTACAAGTGCCACTGGTAATAGCTAGCTAAGTAGATACCCAGATTTGTTAGTGGGATTTTCTAAAGAACCTTTTTTGTCTTCTAGCTACTTTTTTTTTTTTTTTTATCCTATAAAAGCTTTGTAGTAGAGCAAGGGTTTCTAGATATTTAAATTCATGTATGAACCATTTAAAGTAGGAAAGGAATTAGCAGATCTACAACGATCAAGATGCAAAAACAATTTATTTATTAGTTAGGCCAAAAGAATCATAATGGTTTTGTTGGTACCTAACTTGCTTTAAAATGTGGAACACTTCCTTTTTTTAGCAAAATCAGTACATTTTGTAATGTAGAAAAGGATACTGTTTGATTTTTGTCACTCAGAGCCAAAACTATTAATTTAATTGAAACTTTGGGAGCAGTGCCATTTCTGCCTATTTGTATCTTTTGTAAGTTCATTTGGCTATTTTGTACACATGGTAATGTTTGACTTCTGAAGTAATACCAAACTCTGGTTTTTAGTCTGACACTGGTTTTAATTTTTTTGCAATATGTTTTAATCTAGATGAGCATTACATAACCTAGTGAATGCAGTAGTGTTGGTTTTAAATTGTGGGTTTTCTTTTTTTAAATATATTTATGCATATTTTAGCAGCAGATTGAACGGCAGCTGAAATGTTTAGCTTTTCAAAACCCTGGACCTCAGGTAGCAGATTTCAACCCAGAGACTAGAATCCAGAAGAAGAAAGCTTACCTGTCCCAGATGAATGGATATTACTCTACAAACAAGTAAGATACACCAGTGTATTTGCTAAACGGGCAGTTGGATCGATATATTATACATTTTCCCAACTCTATATTTTTGATAGTTGATTGTGAACTGTTGGTAATCTAGCTTACATTACATCATCAACTTTACATTTTTTTTTTTCTTCATGGTGGAATCTGCTTGACTGAACATAATGACAAATGTAGTCTGCTCAACTGGTGGGTTGCATATTAAAGGGAAACAATAGTACCAGGAAAACAAATTTGTTTTCCTGGTACTATAGCTTCCCTCTCTGCCAAAACCCCCACAGTGCAGAAGGGGGAGATAACATTTTCTGTCACTTACTTGGGTCCAGCGTCAAAGTCACTCGGTGCTGGCTTGGGTCCGCCTTCAATCCTCCCCAGTTGGCGGGGGGGGGGAACTAATGCGCATGCCGATCTTGCATTAGGATTTTCCCATAGGAAAACATTATTCAATGCTTTCCTATGGGGATTCCGGTGACGCTGGAAGTACTCTTGCATAGCATGAGGACATCCAGTGTTATATATGCGACCAAAAGTCACCTTCCAGCCCAGAAGTCCCTCTAGTGGCTGTCTGGTAAACAGCCACTAGAGGAGGAGTTAACCATTGTAGGTTTATGAAAAAACTGCAATAATTACATGCTCAGGGTCAAGGATGATGGGACACTGCACTCACACCACTCTAACGAGCTGAAGTGGTCTGGGTGCCTACAGTGTCCCTTTATTGTTGCTATTTTTTTGGAAGTGAATGCTTATCTTGTAACTTTGTGACTGCTGCTACTTTACTTCACTTGTTTTCATTAAATATAATTAGATGGACCATAAAGGGTTACTGTAGCCCTTTTTATTTTATTTTTTTATATAAAAACCATTATTCTTTTCAAGCTAAAATGACCAATTGAATGTTATTAAACCCCCTCCTGTAAAAACATCATTCAAATATACCTGTAATCCAGCATCGGGCAAATCTCCTGGTGCTGATCACCCTCCCATATCTGATGTCAGCAGGAGGCCTCATATGGTCCATTCAGTCTTCTCATAAAGAAGCATGTGATTCAAAATTTTCAGCAAATCAGAGCACATGTGCACACTCTGCACAGGGATGGGGTGAACAGGAAAGGGATTTTTTATTTTTTTTTTTAACAAAAGCAACGCAGGGTGGGCTTAATAAAGGGGAGTGCAGAGTGAGCTCCACCTGCAAGGATAGAAGTTAAGCACGTCAGCATGTCTGACATATTTAGAATATTAGCCGTTTTCCTGTCTTTCTCAGGGTTTCTTTGAAGAAGTATGACAAGAAAGGCAAACTCCTTTGCAATAACAGAGACTTATGTGACTGCCTGGAAGAAAAATGCCAAGGATGCTTCTATCCCTGTCCCAAATGTAGCTCTACAAAATGTGGACCAGAATGTCGCTGCAACAGGAAATGGGTGTATGACCGAATCCAAACAGAGTCTGGTAAGGTCATCAGCAAGCTGCCATTTTATGTTCCCAACTAAATGTGGCAGTCACCAGAGAATGACATTGTCATTTGTTTATTACAGAATATGTGTAAAAACTACCGGTAATTTGCTTTGTTGGTATTACTTGAAACAAGTTGCTAAAACAACTGGTTTTAAAAGTTGTGATTTTTTTTTTTCCCCTCTTTCACTGTTTTAATTTCCATACTTGAAAACTCTTTAAATTGAGTTGAACTGAGAAGTTTACCACAGATTTGTATGAGCTGTATCATAGGCTGATAGTTATTTACTCACTCCAAAAAAAAAAACCAACTTGTTTAAGCTTTAGGCAGAATATGCTGATATTTAATGGCTTAAAGATATCATGTACATGGTTTTCCTCTAAACCAAGCATTGTGGAATTGCAGCCCTTATAATGGACAAAATGGAGAGTGAACTAATTTTGGCTATACTATCTTAAAATGTGCAATTTCCTGGTAAATCCTCAATCAGCTCCCTTATAAGAATGAACCTGCTGTTTCTCCAACTAGCATAATATGATTGAGCAGCCACTACACATGATTAATGGTAGAATCCATCTTCATTTTCTAGTGCTGTACAGCTTAAGCAGAATTCGATAATAGCAATAAAATTGGACACAAGATCATAAAATACTAGTATATTTCAGACATTTATGCATTGGGTCATATTTACTTTAAAGTACTTTTTAGAATAGAAATGTTGGATAATATATTAGGTTCCATGCTATAATTCAAAACACAATTGCAAATTCATGTTAAACTCGCCAAACTGTGACTGTGATTTGGAGAATTGTAAATAGACCTTCTAATGTGAATTGTAACCTTTTTCTACATTATAGTTTGAGTGTATATACTGCTGTAAATATATTATGGTAATTTTGTTTTTCTTGGTATACAATTAGTCTAATTATTTTGGGATCTTGCAAGGTACTCAATATATAGTTGAATGCAGTTTTCAAAAAACTAAAAGAGGAAATGGCAGTAAAATGTTGAACCAAACGTCTTGCTAACGTTGAATGTAAATTTTTGAATTTTTGTACATAAATGTATCTGAAAATTTTGTAAAATGGAACATTTTGTTAATATTGGGGTTTTCCAATAAAACATTTTTTTTATGCTTTGTTAATTATTTGGTGTTGTGTATTATTTTAATGGGCTTCATGAGAGGTTTCCTCCATGTATTAAGAAATTGTGCAAGTTATTCACTTGCAGCATTGAAATATTGTTCCACGGCAGCTTGGACAAACTCAATTTCAGCTATTCAGTGAAAGCTATTCGGATAACCACACTTTAAGAGAACCTATAAATGTAACAATGTGCACCAATGTAACCACAGAGTGCAAAGCTATTACAAAATTGCTTTGAATATCTTATTCTCAATATAGTGTTGGGGCATCAATCGACCCATACATTCAGAAGGTTAATCACAAAAGTGACAATTGTCAGGAATTCAAAGTGAATTTGAAATGTAAAGGGTTACTCCAATGTCTATGACCACTTATGCTTTTTGAAGTGGCCATGGAGGATAGAATCTGTATGTGCAGTGTTTCTGCTTGATATACCCCTGGCACACACGATTTGGCAGCACAAAAATCTGATCCAGACTGCCAAATGTCAATTCTTAGCAAAACATATGTCATCAGAACTGCATGCTGGCAACAGATGTCAGTTTTTTTTGTTTTTAACTTGCAGGGAAAGCTGTGAGCAGATCTGCAAGTGAAGCATTTGGACTGTGTTCTGCCTCAAACAGCCCTGCCTCAATCTTTCCACGAGTGTCCGTGTTAACATTTAAATATTCCCTCACACCCTCTCCTTGCAATAGTGCCTGCCGTTGTACTCTATCTTCCACTGTACCTCCGCTCAGTTCCCTCCCCATGTCCACCACCGTGGGTTTCCCTACAGTTCCTCCTCCTCCTCTTTGGTGCATGCGTCCAAAGCCAATCAATGCTCCTGTATGGGGAACATTTGATTTGGCATCAAGGATGAAGCTGATGACATGGCACCACATGTGGAGAGGTGTGTAACAGAACCAGGAGAACTTGACCTGGCGCTGGATTTCAGGTAAGTCATCCTGGCTACTCTTAATGTGTTGCAACCACTGCCCATGAACTTTGGCTGATATGGTTACTTTTATAGGCGACACTGCACATGCATGGTAGGGAGTATAAGAATGTGACTCTGTTCAGATGCTGCCAATGAATACAGCATGTCAACGCCATGGATAAGATTTGCTCTGTTTGGGGATACTCCCCAAGCGGACAAATCAAGCAATGGAGTGGGGACTGAAGGTGAGTTACAATAGTGTAACAACCACCAAGAAAAATACATAACAACCCTGCACTGGGGGTGAGTTTATAATTTAGGATTTTTAGTTGAATACGTAATTTATCTCTGATAAATGACATATTCAATGCATAAAGGGAGGATAAGGGTTGCTATAACAAATACAGAGCAAGAAAGTAGTGTGTGTTTTATATATATATTGACTAACACAAGCAATACAAATCTAGTTCTGGAGCAGGAGGAGCTGGCATAGAAAGTGCCAGAGACATCTCACAATGCATGCATGGCAGTACTGCAGACTAGTAAACCAGAGCTGGCCATACATACAGCACTAATAAAACTACCTCATATGATTGGCAGTATCCTGGAAAACACAAAACTGATAAGTACTGTATATACTTGCCAAAATAACTTCTCTCATTGACTGCTAAACTCTTGTGAATTAAACTGGTGAGTTAATACAAATATCCAGGCAGATTTTATACTTTACCAGCATACAGACTGCGTGAGCCTTACCCTGACTTCTTGCTGCAGTGTGGTCATGCCCTAGTGGTAAATCTAGCTATGGTAGCTGACATTATAGTGGTTGCAGCCTGCATGCAATTCACACTTTACAGTGCTAATCCATCATGGTGGTCCATGGGCCCTGGACCACACAAATTATGATGTTTTACAAGAAATTGAGTGGTATAATGATAAATAACTCAAAAGACACACTATACACTAGTCGTTGGGCATGTTTGAGTTTCACAGAGTTGAGAATTGATTTGATTTGGGAAGCACTGGACATTCAAATGTGAGGACTCGGGGAATGTTTCAAATTTGTTGAGCGCATAAGTCACCACAGTGACATATTGTCAAACTCAACTACTTCTCCACCTT
This sequence comes from Pelobates cultripes, assembly GCA_933207985.1. Taxonomy (NCBI): domain Eukaryota; kingdom Metazoa; phylum Chordata; class Amphibia; order Anura; family Pelobatidae; genus Pelobates; species Pelobates cultripes. Next base: position 244,726,427 of record OW240916.1, read on the forward strand.
GGCAAATATGGATTCAAATTTACAGTTCACTAGTCAGTTCTACACAATTGTTGCATTAGTGAAACACCCCACTTGGGATTCATTTTAATCTAAAGGTTATAAATAAAGGGGAACTGTGACTTCCATGGATTTTTAATAGTATATTAACACGTCCCTAAATTTAGGAAATATGTATTTGTGTGGTGTGAAGAATGAAATTAAATGTAGAAATCAATACCTCTTTATCCTGCAAATGGACAACTCCATCTTAGCTCCCTTTTAATCATCCTTATAAGTTCTTCACCTGCCAGTCAGAATAAAGAGAAGAAAACAATGTATCAATTTCTCCTTTTCAGTCTTGGATTGCCTTGTCTGAACTGGATTATGATGTAATTTGCAAATGATTTTAATACACGTTAGAAGGAAACAGTATGTTTTTAGCACGGGCTTCGTATCTAACAGGCTCGCCATATGTAATGGCACCAGACAAGGCTGTCCCCTCTCCCCCCTAATATTTATCCTATGCTTGGAACCGCTAATAAGAATAGTAAAAAATGATCCCAATATACATGGGCTGCACACCCAGGGGGGCGAAAAGAAACTAGCTCTGTTTGCCTTTGACATACTGCTGTTTGTTACAAAACCAGAGTCCTCCCTTCCCAATCTCATGAGAACGCTGGTAGACTATGGGAAGATATCGTACTATAAAAACAACATAACCAAAACGCAAGCTCTACCCATAAACCTACCAAAACCTACATTAGAAAGGATAAAACCGCAGCACCCATTTGATTGGCGCACCAATTCCTTAAAATACTTAGGTGTAAACCTCACCAAATCCCTTCAAACGGTGATCAAAGAAAAGCACTACCCCGTGCTAAAGAAAATCAAATCCTGCCTCGAACAGTGGGCTAGTATGGATACCTCCTGGCTCGGACGTATCAATCTAATTAAAATGATGACACTTCCACACATACTATACCTATTCAGAACCCTGCCCATATCCCTCCCGACTGCGCTGCTCAAACAATTCCAAAGCACGATCAATGCACACATCTGGAAGAGGAAACCCCCGAGAGTGAATAAAGAGTGTCTGGGTCTCCCTTACGTCCAAGGTGGACTGGGGATGCCGGATGTTCCTGCATACTACAGGGCCTCTTTCTTGGCACAGGGTCTGCGACTCATCAGGATCCATAATTTCCCCCGTAAACCGCTCTGGCTGTCATTAGAAAATGAATGCCTAGAGGCACACGACACAGTCCATTACTTGTGGATATGCTCCACGCCCCGAACATCTGTGGGCATGACCCTGAGATGCTCGATCACTATGCTTAAAGCATGGAAGACCTGGTGTCCGAAGGTGCTGGACCCAGTACGGTTATTTAGGGAGGCACCCATCACGACCCTAGCAGCCTACTCCCCAGGCATACAGGTGGGCAAATGGCTCAACAAGGGAGCGAGATTAGTGAGGGATTTAATGTCAGGAGACGCGGTGAAACCATTCCCTGAATTGAAAGAGGAACTGGGGTTAGACTTGAGAGATCTGTACCTTTATTTAAGGATCAAAAACATAATACTAACCCATGGTAACCAAACAGCCGCTAGAACTGACTCTCCGGTACTCCAACCTAGCCACTTATCTCTGATAAAGGCAGCAAAACCACTCTCCCTATGTTACAATGCGTTGGTCACAGAAAACACCCCAGATAAACTGAAATACATGGCAAAATGGGAGCAGGACCTGGGATTTCATATCTCCCAAGCAGACTGGCAGTCTGCAAGGGCAAATACAAAACAGGCATCGAGTAGCCTCTCGCCATGGGAGGCCTACTGCAAGATAACTATGAGGTGGTATCTGGTACCACAGAGACTAGCGAGTATGTACTCAGGCGCTACGAACTTGTGTTGGAGATGTGAGTCGGACACTGGAACCATGCTACATGTGTTCTGGAAATGTCCGTTGCTAGACGGATTCTGGAAACAAATCCAAATCCTGATCTTGAGTAAAACTGGCACCTCTATCCCATTGCGACCGGAAAAGTACTTATTACATGTCATACCAGACCTAGTCACGCATCCACACAAAAAAGTGATTCTGAATATACTGACGATAGCAAAAGTAGCTTTAGCTGGTAACTTGAAAAGCAAACAAATTTTTATCAACAAAATGAATGTGATTAGTATGTACGAGAAAATGGCCAGCAAACTGAAAGGATGCCTAGGAAAGTATGATAAAGAATGGGTCTGTTGGGCGGCTACATAGTCCCTGACTGACAACTAAGACAAACCGACTGCTCAAACCAAATGGTTAACCATCATAGTGGGCCAGTAAGGGAGCACACAGGCGCAAATGTTAAGGGACCAAAGGGGTCAGGGCGTTGAGGTGCTCAGGGTACATATAGCCTCATCAATCTCACAAGCTACATAAGGAAGGTGATCTGTACTGTACTGCTGGCTGCGATGTGAAGCTGTGTCCAGGGATCTCCCCTCCCCCCCCCCTTTTTCCTTCTGTATCCCAACCCCTCCCAAGTTAACTATAAAAAACAAAAAAATGTACCGCATGCTTTGAAACTGTATGCATCACATCGAACATCGCCTGACACACAGATTATTTGTATGATTATTTGTATGATTATTTGTATATTTAAGCGGTTAATTGATCAATTGAGCGAGAAATAAGGCTCTACATAGGGCGACATGCAGAATGTTATCCGCAAATATCGCTGTGTAGGCGACCTGTAATTGCTTACCATGTTATGTGTTGCAATTGTCATTCAATAAAAATGATAAATGAGAAAAAAAAAAGAAGGAAACAGTATCTCATAAAAAAAAAATAAAAAAAAAATTGAACACAAGTTATGTGATTTTTTCAATGTTTTATTCAATAGAGTAAATTGCAGAGAAGTGACAGTTTGCCTATAATAGGCCAAACTATATTAGTTTGCAAGGTCAACCTTCTTATTCTAATTCTCTGCACTCATTTTACATATTTGTTTACTAAATAGTTTAACATTTTAAACTGCTTCAGGTGCCCAACATTCTTTTTTCTTTATTCGCAAAATTTCTTGTCCTTTTTGTGATCGGTCACTCAAGTCTAAGTCCAAGTCCTCAAACTTAATATTGTTGGATAAGCTTTTCGAATTATTTAATATTTTTGGTTCTATTAAAATATATGTATGTTTAAATTATAATAATAAAGAAAAAAAACATATCAAAATATTAGACCTGAGGAATAGGTGACTGAGTTAAGAGAACACTCCAAGCACCATAACCACTAAAGGCCTCTGTTGTCGTTATGGTGCTAGGAGTGCATCCAGTAGAATTTTAGAATGGTTTACAATGTACCTTAAAAATTTAGGGCTGTCCCTCACCACCGTCTACATTGGGCACTATCAGATATCAGAAGAAGTTCACTGGGACCTCTATCAGGCCAGTGCTGAGCATGATATTCACATTTCCCCAGCCTCTGGGTGCAGCAGCCTCATGTGCCATAGTTTGCAGACCAATACAATATAGCTCTGTTATTTACAGGGATTCTTAAACAATACTTTTCCTTCTACATGATACAAATGTGTTACAGTATACCCATTAAAGACTATATATATATATATATATATAGCACATGCTAACAAAATAAAACAAACCACCAGCGAGCTACCATCACACTGAATACTTAGTAAAGCTTTACAGCTACTGCAGCTGTGTTAAGGAGCTACCAGGCTTCCAGCGCTGGGATAGAGGTAACCGCGTTCAGTAATTGTCTTTCGAACTTTGAGGCACCTGACTCGCCGTACTACTTCCGGGTGAGCGGGTCAGCTGACTGCCCCAATGTGGATCACATGACTTGTGCAGCCTAGGCGCGTACACCGGTACCCAGGGCTTGGCAGAAGAGTTACCGGCGCGCGGTGTTACCATGGCAACGGCAATAGTCAAGGAGACCACAAGGTAGTGACAGATGAGCAGTGTCACAGAGTGATCAGCATGGTGTCTGTCAGTGTGTTACCTGTCACATCCATGTGCATTTACAACATTCGGAAACATGTGAAGCTATGGTGGCAGCATACATACCGTACTTAGAATTAATGTGTTTTTTGGTTACATAAGTAAACCATCCTGGGGGTTATTATGGGTAGTGTTCTGAGGGTTAAGCAGTTACCATGGAAACAGTAGCACATACCTGCTAACTGCTCCACTTTCAGAATTATGCCTTTGATTATAAGTGTGATTTGCAAGTATCCAGTGCTATTTTGTGCTGTCAAATAGGACAGTGGTATGTAATAGAATTCGTGAGGCTCTAATTTATCTCTAATGTTTATAATACATTACTGCTATCTTTGTGCTTACAGGAATTGGTACCCATAGCATCTCAACCAGTCAGGCTTCCAAGCTCTCTTGTACATGGCTTTGAAAGTGCTGCAGTTTGTCATTATGTCAGGGTTTAAGGGCGTGAAAACCATTTGCAAAGAAAAGTGGGGAGTAGCACATTACACTTGTATGGACATTCTCGGTATTCGGAGAAATGTCACCTAATTCTACTTGTAAATAATGTAAAATGTGCCTTGCCACTTCGTTCAGGACAGTGAGCAGAGTAGAGCAAATAATGTTATTTGTTGTTATACCAAGAGTTTAACAGTAGTTCAATCACTAGTAAGTGTGTTGTTTCCATACTGCTTGCAGTTATACATGTAGTTGGGACATAATATAAGATTGAAGGAACACTCCAATATATAAAAGTGTTTATACACATTTATTAAAAAGGTCCTATACCAGAGGCTTGGGAGTCTGAGGGTTCTGTACAGTATCTTAGCTGTTCCTAGAACTGCACTCTTCTGGACAGCAATCTCAGATTTCCCACCTGGAATCTGTTCGAGTCACAGCCCGAGTGCTGCTATCATAACTGGACTACTACTGCCTTCCATTTCCAGATCGTTTTAGCTCTTATTTCAATCCTTGCTGTTTGTACATCTTCTCATGTTATGTTATAACTGGGTATTGTAATATCCACCACCACTGCAGTCTTCCGTTCCTTGTCTACCAACACAATGTCAGATTGGTTGAGCAGTACTTGCTTGTCTGTCTGGATCTTGAAGTCCCACAGGATCTTAGCCCTGTCTCAACTACCCATCTGGATTTAGGCAGGTCCAATCTGTATTCTCATCAGATGTTTCGGTACACAATCCCAGCAACTTGGTTGTGCCTTTCAGTGTATGCTGTTCCTACTAACATCTTGCTGTCACGATTCGGGGAACCAAACACGCCAACACACACACACACACAAAGTGCCGTACCGGACCTTAGAGTGGCCGGGCTAAGCACACAAAGAATAGTCAGAAAACAAGCCGAGTAAGGGGAACCAGAAGACAGAATAACGTGAAACAAGCCGAGGTCAAAGGGTAGGAGAAAGTCACAGAGTCGGATAACAAGCCAGAGAGTACGTAACCAGAAGCACAAGTTCAGAATCAATACTAACAAGCAAAGACCACAACAGGGCGAAGAGGAACAGGAAAGGTAAGTATATAAATCCAAAGGTTAATTCTGATTGGATAATTTCCAATCAGAATTAACAATCACACGTGGGAGATATCTAAACCTCCCACTGTGATTGAGGCACTGTACCTTTAACGCCGGGTCAGGTGACTGACCCTGGCGTTGGTTAAAGTGGGCGGTCTCCCAGCGTGCAGCGTCATGCATGCTGCCGCTGGGAGACACAGAGGAAGAGGCGGACGGCACCCGTGGGAGAGAGGGTGCCGCCCGCCGAGCACACGGCTGAAGGGGGACCGCGGACGGCTGGAGGGTGAGTGCCGCGAGCGGACTGCAACCTCCCCTCGCAGCCGCCCGCGGGACCCTGACAGTACCCCCCCCTCGAAGACCGCCCAGAGGGCGGGAAGCAGAAGGCTTCAAAGGAAACCGGGCATGAAAGGAGCGGACTAAAGAGGGGGCGTGCAAATCAGAGCTCGAAACCCAAGACCGCTCCTCAGGGCCGTAACCCTTCCAATCCACCAGGTATTGCAGCCGACCCCTAGAAACACGAGAGTCGAGAAGGGCAGCTACCTCGAACACGTCACTAGAGACAGCACGAGGGGAAACGGGCCGTCCGAGAGGACGAGAGAACCGGTTACACAGCAAGGGCTTCAAAAGTGAAACGTGAAACGTGTGCGGAATACGCATGGAAGGAGGCAAGTCCAGGGAGTAGGAAACGGGGTTGACCCTACGTAACACTTTGTAGGGACCAAGAAACCTGGGAGCAAATTTCATGGAGGGGACCCTGAGACGGAGGTTCTTGGAGGACAACCACACCCTATCACCCGGAGCATAAGAAGGGGTCGCTCCCCTATGGCGATCAGCGAACTTCTTCTGAGCAGCTGCTGAACGAGACAGCGCAATATGGACCTGATCCCACGTCTTCCGTAAAGAGGCGAGGTGCTGGTCCAAGGCGGGCATTCCCTTGTCAGAGAACGCTCCGGGAAGGACAGAAGGCCGAAACCCATAAGCAACCTCAAAAGGACTTAAGCCAGTAGACGAATGAGACACCGCATTCCTGGCAAATTCAGCCCACGGAAGAAGGCGAGACCAGTCGTCCTGGTGCGCATTAGTGAAGCAGCGCAAATACAATTCCACAGACTGATTAGCACGTTCGGCTGCACCATTAGATTGCGGGTGATAGGAGGAAGTGAACGACAAGGAGACCCCCATCTCAGCACAAAAGCCCCTCCAAAACCGAGAGACAAATTGCGGGCCCCTGTCAGAAACAATATCCTGAGGTACCCCATGCAATCGGAACACTTCCTTGGTAAACACCTGGGCAAGCTGAATCGCAGAGGGTAGTTTCTTAAGTGGAATAAAGTGGGCCATTTTAGAGAACCTATCCGTCACAGTTAATATCACCGTCTGACCATCAGAAGGAGGAAGGTCTACAATAAAATCCATGGACAAGTGGGTCCATGGTTTCTTGGGTATAGATAGAGGCATCAGTAGGCCTTGGGGTCTCATATTAGGAGACTTACACTGCGTACAGACCCGACAAGCCTGAACAAAATCCACTACGTCTCGCCTGAGTGAAGGCCACCAGAACTGTTGAAGGAGGCTCTTATAAGTCTTGGTAACCCCCGGATGACCAGCAGTTTTGGCGGTGTGAAATAATGTTAATAACTTTTTTCTGTCACTTACTTTCACGTATAGTTTACCAACAGGCTTCTCCTGAGGCGCTTGGGTTTGGTATGTCTTAATATTCTCAAGGAAGGGAGATGAAACAACCAAACGGGTAGCAGCTATGATCTGAGAAGCTGGTACAATAGGTTCAGGGGTTGGGTTAACAAATTCTAAAGGTTCATACTGTCGAGAGATAGCGTCAGCTTTGGCATTACGGCAACCAGGTCTATAGGTAATAATGTATTGGAATCGCGAAAGGAATAGAGACCATCTAGCCTGTCGGGCGGACAACCTTCTAGCATCGGTTATATAGGAGAGGTTCTTATGATCTGTCAGAACCATAATTTTGTGTCTAGAACCCTCTAATAAGTACCTCCATTCCTTAAAAGCTAACACAATAGCTAATAGTTCTCTGTTCCCAACATCGTAATTCTTTTCTGGATCAGACAACCTTTTAGAAAAGAAACAACAGGGATGGAGGGGTTCGTCATACGATAACCTTTGTGATAGTACTGCTCCCACCCCCGATTCAGAAGCATCTACTTCCATAACAAAGGGAAGAGAAGGATTAGGGTGGTGTAGTACTGGAGCAGAGGCAAATGCTTTCTTGAGAGTTTCAAAGGCTTTAAGGGCTTCAGGAGTCCAAACCCTAGGGTGTAGACCTTTTTTAGTCAGCTTTGTGATAGGAGAGATAAGTGGTGAGAAGTTTTTATAAATTTTCTATAATAGTTAGCAAAACCTATAAAACGCTGGATAGCCTTAAGTCCTTGGGGAAGTGGCCAGGACAGTATAGCTTCCAATTTAGCAGGATCCATACTAAAACCCTGTTCAGAAATTATATATCCCAGGAATTGCACAGAGGTCTGATCGAACAGACATTTTTCTAACTTACAATAAAGTCCGTTCTGTAATAATTTTTTAAGCACCATCCTAACATGTTTATGATGTGACTTCAAATCAGGAGAATATACAAGTATGTCGTCAAGGTACACCACGGCACAGACATGCAATAGATCCCTAAGGACATCGTTTATGAGATCCTGAAACACAGCAGGAGCATTACACAGTCCAAAAGGCATGACCAGGTATTCATAATGCCCACTACGCGTATTGAACGCTGTCTTCCACTCATCATTCTCCTTTATACGGATAAGGTTATAAGCTCCCCTGAGGTCTAGTTTAGTAAAGTACTTAGAACCTTTAACGCGATCAAACAACTCAGTGATGAGGGGGATAGGGTAGGCGTTTTTAACCGTTATATTGTTCAGACCCCTGTAGTCTATACACGGCCTCAAATCGCCCTCCTTCTTTGCCACAAAAAAGAAACCAGCACCAGCAGGAGAGGAGGACCTTCTAATAAAACCTTTCCTTAAGGATTCTCGTATGTACTCCTCCATGACCTGGTTTTCTTTCTCAGAAAGAGGGTAGACCTTACCCCTAGGGGGCATAGTGCCCGGTAAAAGGTTTATGGCACAGTCATAGTCACGATGTGGAGGTAGCTTATCTGCCTCCCTCTTTTCAAAAACCAATGCAAGATCAGCATATACAGAAGGGACAGAAACAGAGAGTGGTTTAGCCGTGGGCACGTTGAGTAAACAAACAGGACGTACCTGAGCCATACAGTCTCGTTGACAAGATTCCCCCCAGGATAGTATATCCAAGCAACCCCAATCGAGAACAGGGTTGTGTTTCACTAACCAGGGAAAACCCAGAACGATGGAAGCAGTAGGGGAGTCAATTATTTGGAAGGTTAACCTTTCCTTATGCAAAACACCTACAGACATCACTATTTCTTGGGTCTCATGGGTCACCAGAGGTTTCTCAAGTGGTCTACCATCTATGGCCTCAACGACCAAGGGTGTGGCCTTTTGGATCAAAGTTAAGGCTGCGGTTTTAGCGAAGTTCTCATCCATAAGGTTGTCTGCCGCACCTGAATCGATCAAGGCTTTGGTGGTTATGGTGGTTTTATTGACCAAAAGAGAAACCGTAATAAGCGGTCTGGAGATGGACACATGAGGGGACAAAGTCATAACACCCGAGGCCGACCCCTCTCTAGGCCTTAGGTGCTGTAGTTTCCCTGTAACTTAGGGCAGGCATTACAGTGGTGCCCCCTCTTTCCACAATAAAGGCATAACCCCTCCCTTCTACGATATGCTCTTTCAGCCTCAGTTAGCCCCGTAGCACCCAATTGCATGGGTTCGGGGGTTGGTTGACTAGGAGCGGGTAGTGCTAGTAAAGCAGTAGAGGGGGGAGCAGGTAATGCCCGTGTATCCATCCGTCTTTGACTACGCCTCTCTCTAATACGGTTATCAATAAGAATGACATAATCTATGACATCATCTAGAAGAACAGGCAATTCCCTGGATGCTATTTCATCCAGTATGTAGGCGGCCAAACCCTCCTGAAAGGCTGTTACGAGGGCATCATTATTCCAAACCACTTCAGCTGCTAGCGTGCGGAATTTGATAGTATAATCCGCTACAGATCTATTACCCTGTCGTACCCTAAGCAGAGCTTTGCCAGCAGAGGCAACCCTACCGGGTTGATCAAACGTACGTTTGAAAGCTGTCAAGAACTCTACAAAGGACATAGGAGATGTATTCTCCCACATGGGGTTAGCCCATGCTAAAGCTTTCCCGGACAGGTGATTAATCAAAAAGGCAATTTTGGATCTGTCAGTGGGATAGGAACGTGGATTCATCACCAAATGGATGTCAATTTGGTTAAGGAAACCACGACACAATGCTGGGTCACCGCTGTAGCGTTGTGGCGGTGTCATGTGAACAACATGAGCAGGAACGGGTACCGGAGTGGGAATGGGTTCGGGCACAGCAGCAGCAGCCTCCTGGACGGCAGGTTGCAAGTGTGCAGTACGAGCCAGTATGGTTTGTAAAGCTTGGGCAAACTGGTCCATACGGTGGTCCAAGCCATCCATTCTAGCCTCCTGATTAACTAGGAGCTGTGGGATGTCAGCAGGTTCCATTATGGCCCTGTTGTAATGTCACGATTCGGGGAACCAAACACGCCAACACACACACACACAAAGTGCCGTACCGGACCTTAGAGTGGCCGGGCTAAGCACACAAAGAATAGTCAGGAAAACAAGCCGAGTAAGGGGAACCAGAAGACAGAATAACGTGAAACAAGCCGAGGTCAAAGGGTAGGAGAAAGTCACAGAGTCGGATAACAAGCCAGAGAGTACGTAACCAGAAGCACAAGTTCAGAATCAATACTAACAAGCAAAGACCACAACAGGGCGAAGAGGAACAGGAAAGGTGAGTATATAAATCCAAAGGTTAATTCTGATTGGATAATTTCCAATCAGAATTAACAATCACACGTGGGAGATATCTAAACCTCCCACTGTGATTGAGGCACTGTGCCTTTAACGCCGGGTCAGGTGACTGACCCTGGCGTTGGTTAAAGTGGGCGGTCTCCCAGCGTGCAGCGTCATGCATGCTGCCGCTGGGAGACACAGAGGAAGAGGCGGACGGCACCCGTGGGAGAGAGGGTGCCGCCCGCCGAGCACACGGCTGAAGGGGGACCGCGGACGGCTGGAGGGTGAGTGCCGCGAGCGGACTGCAACCTCCCCTCGCAGCCGCCCGCGGGACCCTGACACTTACACTCCATAGAGGCTTGAGAGGTGCTGGGGAGGTGCAGGGGACAGGGGGTGCTCAGACCCTAGGTGAGGGGGTCCTGTGTACGGTCTCTGGCCCTGAGTGCCCACGGAGCCACGGAAAGCCCTGTGGCTGGACAGTGTCCTGTCTGGGGAGGACAGATGGAAACCCGGCGCACTGGGGTATGTTGTTGCTGTGCCATGAACAGCCCAGATTGGACCAGTATAGAGACCCCAACTTTGGCCATTATGCTTGTACCCTACCTACCCATATTTTCGTATTTCTAAATTTTCATATATTTCATATGTCCTCATAAGTTTTCATTTTGTTTTTTTTAATATAATTCTACATGTTACAACTGACAGTTTTGGACCTTGTGATAATGACCTTAACATATGGTGATAATAATATTGCAGGTTTTGCTTACCAGCCTTTAACTAAATTAACTTGGTACATAGCTATTAGCCAACCTGTATGCATATAGTAGATGATGATATTGCTTTCTGCT
>OW240916.1:244740492-244797992 GCA_933207985.1 Pelobates cultripes
CCCCTATAGAGCGCAGACCCCCATATATAGTGCAGACCCCAATATAATAATGTACTAAAAACCCCCACTCCCCAATATAATGCACTGAACCCCCCCTAATATAGAACCCCCTCCCCTCGGATGGCTGAGAGTGTTGGGAGCAGGGAGAGACTGACCTGTTCCCAGAAAATGCTGTACTCAGACGATCAGAGTCCGCGCATGCGCAGTATAGGGGTAGGGAGATTTCACAGGGCTTAATGGCCATCAGATTTCCCTACCCTTATACTGCGCATGCGCGGTGTGTGAGAAGCGCTCCCTGTCCCCAAGTGCGCACGCGCGCTGTACCTCCGACGGGAGTACTTTGGCGCGCGTGCGCACTATGCCTTTTGTCGACTACTCGCTGTGCAAAGTCCCTACCTGGGTGGTGTGCGCCTGCGCGGTGGCGCACACCCCCGTCCCAACGTCACTTCCGGTGCGGCTTCGTCACCGGAAGTGACGCGGGTAGGGTTTTCTAACGGGGTAGGGAAATTTGATAGAACACCGCCCACGGGGCCCGCCGCTTCTGCGCATCTCGGTATGTAGCCACAGGCCAGCCTCTTCCTCAGCTCCAGGAGCCGCCACCCCAGGCCCCCTGAGGCTTCTTGCCCTGTTGACTCGGTGGCCGGTCGGGCAGGCGGGCGCTACAGGGAGCACTCAGTGCTTTCCTCTCGCTTTTCCTTCGCCGCGATGGATACCGGGATGAAGATGACGCATCTTCCGGCTCCGCATCCTACGCTGGGCGCTGCTGGGGCTGAAGCAGGAAGCACTGAGTGCTTCCCCACGCCCCGCCTGCCCTATCGCCACTTCAGGAGCTCAGCAGCACACTGGACCCAGGAATCCCCCAGCACTCCAAAAGGTAAGGAGGCTGGGGGGATTAAATTTTAAAAAATGTGTTTGTGTGTTAGTGTGTGTGTGTTAAAGTGAGTGTGTTGTGTGTGTGTGTGTGTGTGTGTGTTAGTGTGTGTGTGTTAATGTGTGTGAGTGTGTTAGTGTGTGTGTGTGTTTGTGTGTGTTAGTGTGTGTGTGTTAGTGTGTGTGTGTGTTAGTGTGTGTGTTAGTGTGTGTGTGTTAGTGTGTGTGTGTGTGTTAGTGTGTGTTAATGTGTGTGTGTTGTGTGTGTGTGTGTGTGTGAGTGTTAGTGTGTGTGTGTGTGTGTGTTAGTGTGTGTGTTAATGTATGTGTTAGTGTGTGTGTGTGTTAGTGTGAGTGTTAGTGTGAGTGTTAGTGTGTGTGTGTTAGTGTGTGTGTTAGTGTTACAGTGTGTGGGTGTTAGTGTGTGTGTGTTACTGAGTGTGTCTGTTACTGAGTGTGTCTGATGTCTGTTAGTGAGTGTATGTTTGTCAGTGAAAGTGTATGTTTTGTAAGTGAGTGTGTGTCTGTCAGTAAATGTGTGTGTCTGTTAGCTAGTGTGTATGCGTCTGTTCATGAGAGTGTGTGTCTTTACCTTTCTCCAGCGCCGGACTTCCTTGGCGCTGGGGATCCCTCCGCCTTTTAGCTCCGAATGCATATGTGCTGCAAGAGGCGCACACGCGCATTTAAGCCGCCCATAGGAAAGCATTACTTAATGCTTTCCTATGGACATTGAGTGTCTTCTCACTGTGATTTTCACAGTGAGAATTGCGGAATCTCCGCTAGCGGCTGTCAATGAGACAGCCACCAGAGGCTGGATTAACCCTCAGTGAAACAGCCGTTTCTCTGAAACAGCTATGTTTTCAGCTGCAGGGTTAAAACTAGAGGGACCTGGCACCCAGACCACTTCATTGAGCTGATGTGATCTGGGTGTCTGTAGTGGTCCTTTAGGTGTGTGGGCAGCATACCAGGGTCGCAACCCTGCGACCAGGTGCCCGCCCCCATGTGTTGCGGCACTGACCCACGCCGAGTAAGCGCGCGGGGGGGCCCACGGATCAATTTTTGCACCGGGGCCCCATGGGTCATGTGTACGCCACTGCTTCGGGTGGTTTACTGACGATGCATATATTGATGGGGAAACCCCATACAGATCTGTAGGTCCAGGCGCAAACCAGCTCTCAGTTAAAATGGACACTATACGGAGTTAATGGGCACTATAACCACTGGAGCCTTTTCAGCCTATACCCATTACAGCTGGAACACCACTATTTTACCTGCTGGGCATTTTGGGACTGCTAGTCCCAGTTTACGTTTAGTCACACAGTATTGCGCTGTCTAAAAGTGGCTAAGGGTCCTATGTCACAGGGTACTCTGCAGATTTACATATATCTAGGGGTCTCTGCCAAACACAGAGGTCCCCACTACTCATTTATACGCAGCCCAGGGTGAGCCACTACGTCAGTGCCCCAGTAATTGGCCTGCTATGTCTGTGCCCCACTAATTGGCCTGCCATGTCTGTGCCCGATTGATTGGCCTGCTATGTCTGTGCCCCACTAATTGGCCTGCTATATCTGTGCCCCACTGATTGGCCTGCTATGTCTGTGCCCTTCTATATGGCCTGCTCTGTCAGTGCCCTTCTATATGGCCTGCTCTACCGGTGCCCATCGTTGGTCGGACCTATCTGTACCCGAACCCCCCTTTTAGCCACAAGCCGGGGGGAATATCACTGAGGAAAGCTCAGTACCCACTATTGACATGGAGATAGGTGGGTGTCCAGGCAAGCACTGTTGCCATACTATCCAAGGGAACACCAGGATACAGACACCTAAATATGATTGGAAGGGTGACAGCGCTACACCTCATGCCCTGAGAGGCAAAGCTTTTATGAAGATTCCCGGGCACACATCCATAGTTTGCACCAATCCTGCGGCGACACATCTCCTAAGAGAATTTCGCACAAACAGGGACCAGTGCTCAAACGCCAACAGGGAAACCGTTTCCTTGCCGTCAGCAACTAACCATTGGCTGCCTTCCTGGTACCCATCCTAGGTATTGGTAGTTAGTCCTACGTCATATTTAGCTCCTGACCCTCTCAGTTGCGTTTACTTGTATTGCTTTCGATCGGTTATTTCCTTCTCTCCGAGGTACGTATTTTCCGTTATCTACATTTTTTTTTTTTGTCATTGCTTGGTTTTGGACCTTTCTATTATCCTATTGCTCGGCTCATCGAGAGGCCCAACTTCATCTCACCCGACCTTCCTAGCTCTCGTGGATCGCGGAGAACGTCTCCAGCTTTCCTCAGGCTACCAACGGTCACCCTGGATCCTAAACTCTGAGGTTGGTTACTGACGGGCGCTCAAGGCTATCTGCCAGACGCTGTCACAGAGTTTCAGTCACATTATTCATACATTCAACACACTATGGTACCGTCTATTTATTCATCACACGGGCTTGTACTTGTACAGGACAACGATGATTGCATAGAGGGGCTTCCCACCTACATTCAATTAAATCACGACCATGCTACCGATTTCGTAATACAGGGCTGCCTGATCATACAAGGTATACAAATTTAGACTAGATCCCTTTATTTCACCTTCTATAATGGAGCTACTGGATTTGGACCACTGTACTCCACGCGAGAAATACTCACAATGGTATTTCGGGGAGAGAGACTCCTCGCTTATTTACACACACTCCTGGAGACGCTACGGCTAACGGATTAACCTCAGGTATTACGAGAGTGCAGGTTTTGGCATGATCTGCGCTATATCAAACAGGCTATTGCACTCTGTTTAAGATTTTCAGACCATTGCGAACAAACTGGGCAGACAGTTTTTTCCCGTGTCAAGGTGGCAGGAGATCCTGAGGCCTTCTTAGCGCGAAAGGGCACTGCCCTGCTCGGGTAACACAACTAAGGAAGACCCACTGCCCGGTCTGCAGGTACGCCGTGCACATGGATCGCATGGATACTTTAAGACCAGAAACCCCGGTTAATATGGATTCCCTGGTCATTACAATCTTGGGATAGGATGACAGGACTGCCCCTTCTCTTCTGAGCACATATCTGGAGAACATGGCTCGGATATGGAGGGTCCTCCTTCTATACCCTATATACCTCACCGGAACCATCTTGGTTTGGGTTCTCGCTAACCCACCCTTTCGACTACCATCAAGGAGACCTACGGTGAACTCTAGGCAAGAACCCTGTGTGCCAGACGCCTAAACGGACATCGAAAGTCGGGACACAACCTACCGCTGGAGTACTGCTCTGGAGGTGTAGCAGACTCAGGTAGGACTTCTGACATTTTCAAACGGGACAACACCTGCTTGTTTTTTCCGCTATATCTGCTCTTTGGAGTCACCTGTCTTGACTTTGTCTTGCCTGCATATTAGAGAACGCTATGTGTTAGCGGGACTCCAAGCTTAGAAGGAAGGTGTCCCTCTATAGGGAAGCCTTGACTTCAGGCTGCGGGGCTAGAGTTTACTCACCACTGGACCACCAGAGATGGCAGCACCATCCCTAAAAAAGGTAAGAAGGGAGGGGGCATATTAACTAAACAGTCCCCCCACAAAATACGCACACACACAGCACCCTTACACACACAGCACACACACACACTAACAGCACCCTTACACATACACACACACACACACTAAAAGCACCCTTACACAGACAGCAACCTTACACACACTAACAGCACCCTCACACATAAAGCACCCTCTCAGATACACACACAGCACACACTAAAAGCACCCTCACACACAGCACCCTCACACACACACTAACAGCACCCTTACACACACACACCACCCTCACAAACACACACAGCACCCTTACACACACACAGCGCCTTCACACACACAGACAGCACCTACACACACACACACACAGTAGTGTGTGTGTGTGTGTGTGTGTATATATATATATCTATATATTCACACACCCTGTTCCAAATTATTATGCAAATTATATTTTTCTCATTTACCTAAATAATTGATGTAAATAACAGTCAGCATAATTCTCATGTTATCAGCTATTAAGAGTACAATTCAAATTTTATTGAACAAACCTCCTAATGATAACAGTGTTTTTTTTAAACATAAAAAACTTACAATGCACTGTTCCAAATTATTACGCACAGTAAGTTTCAAAACACTTTATAGGTTGTAAAGAACTGAAAATTGTCATTTGTTGTGTTTGCAGCATATTTACTGAAATCAAAAGCTATTTCAATCAAACTTATAACAACATTTTAACTTTTTAAACATTTTAACAGGTCACGTTACATTTTACCATAGGACCCGTTATTTGATAGGAGCTTCACAAGTCTTGCATCCATTGAACTTGTGAGTTTTTGGACAGTTTCTGCTAGAATTGTTTTGCAAGATGTAAGAATAGCCTCCCAGAGCTGCTGTTTGGATGTAAACTGCCTCCCACCCTCATAGATCTTTTGCTTGAGGATACTCCAAAGGTTCTCAATAGGATTGAGGTCAGGGGAGGATGGAGGCCACACCATCACTTTCTCTCCTTTTATCCCAATAGCATCCATTGATGCAGAGGTATTCTTTGCAGCATGAGATGGTGCATTGTCATGCATGAAGATGATTTTATTACGGAAAACATAGTTCTTCCTTCTGTACCAGGGAAGAAAGTGGTCAGTCAGAAACTCCACATACTTTGCAGAGGTCATCTTTACACCTTCGGGAACCCTAAAGGGGCCGACCAGCTCTCTTCCCATGATTCCGGCCCAAAACATGACTCCACCACAGCCTTGCTGACATCGCAGCCTTGTTGGAACAGGATGACCGTCCACCAACCATGCATTACTCCATCCATCTGGACCATCCAGGGTTGCACGGCACTCATCAGTGAACAGGACTGTTTGAAAATTCATCTTCATGTATTTTTCTGCCCAATGCAGCCGTTTCTGCTTGTGAGCATTGGCTAGTGGTGGCCGAATAGAAGGTTTATGCACAGTTGCAAGACTCTGGGGGACTCTACACCTTGATGTCTGTGGGACTCCAGAGGCACCAGCTTCAAATATCTGTTTGCTGCTATGTAATGTAATGGTATTTTAGCAGCTGCTCTCTTGATCCAATGCATTGATCTGGCAGAAATCTTCCTCAATGTGCCTTTATCTGCACGAACCAGTCTGTGCTCTGAATCAGCCACAAATCTCTTAATAGTGCGATGATCACGCTTAAGTTTTCGTGAAATATCTCATGTTTTCATACCTCGTCCAAAGCATTGAACTATTTCACTCTTTTTGGCAGCAGATAGATCCTTTTTCTTTCCCATATTGCATGAAAATGGTGCTCTGCTTAATAATGTGGAACACCCTTCTTTAGTAATTTTTCCTTAAATTGGGCTCACCTGGCAATCTAATTATGTCCGAGATTGTTTTCAGTGTTTTCAGTGATCAAAAGAATCCTGAGACACAATGCCATCCATGAGTTAAACTAAAAAACAAAATATTTAATCTTTGTGACACTTAAATAGAATTTGCATAATAATTTAGAACAGGATGTGTATATATATATATATATATATATGCAGCATGTGTATTTGTGCTTTAGGGTGCACACCCTTATTCCTATGAAAATACTCATGTCAGTACTAAGGGCCATAACAAAGGTCTTCTTCAAGACCTATTCAGAATAACCTCTATCCAAAAATCTTTTCTTCAGTTCAAAATATTCATACAGAAAAGTGTCAAAGGTGGAAACGTTACATCTAGAATTAAGAAACTGCCTTATGAGAATACTTTGAGTATTTGGGAGGTTTGGGATGTTAAGAAGAAGCATGCAGTAATGTGACCTGCTGTCACTTTTCTGAATTCAACTTTATTGTACATTCAACTTCAAATCTAGAATCGCAATATCTGTTTCACTGTAGTTCAAAGTAAACTTCAAATGTAAATCATTGTTATTTAATTGATTAAACTAATCAGAAAGAGAATATTTCCAAACCACCAAAAGATCATCAATACACCATCTATAAAAGAAATGTGAACATTCAAATTAACACCGAGTTAATTTCCATAGATGTGGGACTCCTCTCACAAACCCATATGTAGGTTGACAAAGGAGGGTGTAAGCTATGCTCACTGGGGTACTGGGTACTGGTAGTACTGGGAATTAAAGGCAAAACAAGCATGTGTTAGCATGTATAACACAGAGCAAAGAATACAATTCTGATTGTAAGTAATGGATTTCTCAAGATGGTTTTTATTGGCGCCATGGGTTTGGTATGAGGAATGGTAGAATATAAAGAGGCAGCATTTAAGATCACCAACAAAAAAATCATTACTCCAACTCCAAGTTAGATGCTCCAATTTAGATAACAAATGTTGAGAGTCTCTAACACAAGTTGTGAGGTGCAGAACTAACAGTTGCAGGTGCAGGTCAAGTTCAGCCAATCTTTAATTCAAAGACCCAATACTATACTACTGTATAACAGTATTATTATAATACTATTGAAGTTCATTAAGTCATATGTGCTAATTTAAATAAATGTAAAAGCTTTAGGCTTACTACATGAGCAAAGGTTACCTGGACACCTCATGTCAACATGTTGATGGTCATTATGTGAAATGTGTTGCTTGGAGTCATAAGCACTTTCTTCTGAAAGAGGAACCTCAATGGAGCTGCTATGAAGATTAAACTCATTCCTACGTGCAGCTTTTGAATTCTAATTCCTGATGCGTTGCAGGTAAGGTTGATATTTGTGACTAGTGATGCATGTTTGTGACTTGCTAGGGGCATGTATAGTTGCGTATTTGTGTATGTGGCTAATTAGTAGCTAGTTCTGTATGAATGTATGGCTAATTATGTTTGTGCGACTGTTTACACTATATACATGTGAGCAGCTAGTTAGATATGTGTGTATGTGGAACCACTGGTGTGACCTCTGGAAGTTGGGATTGAAGTGTGGATGGTGAACCATATTACCTTTGGAACCCAGTAGCAAGAGGCTCATCCGCTTAAAAATATTTGATTCTTAGAAAAGAGGTGGCCCACAATATCAAGGAAAAAATCTAATGTGTCCACCACACTGCAAATGTGTTTCCAACAAATTTCATGCCAATTAAAACTAGTGTTCGATGGGGTTTATTGGTACAACTGCAGCAAACTGAATTCTAAATAGTAACATTTAAGCTAGAACAGCCAAGCTGTAAAATAATGACTAAGATCGAGGAATTCTTTACATCAGCAATTTTACTTTGCCATTTGGATTTTAGTTTGCTCCAGTAAACCCCAAATAACAGATAAACCTGAATAGAAAGTCACCATTAGGTGACTAGTAGTCTTGCCACAGGATTTGCAAATCGGGATAACCCAGTAATACAAACACTTGAGAATTAAGTATATGGAATAACAGAACCTTTTAATTGTTAATGGACTACAAATCCCATGAATCTTTGCCAACCAGTTGGTTTGTTTATGTCATACAAAGGTTTATAGGAGATGACATTCCCTAAATATAGTTGTCCTGTCTAACAAATATTTCTGGACACATATTACTCTTTAATATTGGTGGACAACAAATGGAGAGTCTGTAAAAATGATGTGAAATGAATGAATATGCTGTAGGTAGGAAATTAAGATGGTGGATTCGGCAACCCCGTCTCCTACAGCTAAAAGTACTTCCAGTATTAAAATATCCTGAATTTAGTAAACAAAACCCTGAGCCCTGAAATTCACATAGTCTTCTTCTGTAGACTAACAAAGAACTGATGTCACATGCTAAAAATCACATTAAAATATTTTGTGTGGTTTACTGATAACTTAAAATACAATTAATAAAAGTAATAAAAAGCTTAACTGCTGTGGCTCAGTGACAGAGAAGAGATTATTTCGGAATGTAAACTAAAACGTGATTTATCAATTGTCTGTTAGAAAAACTATTCCAAACCTGGTCTCAGTATTATTTCTGATACATGACAATTTCTCTTGGCACAAAAGCCTCCAACTGAGAATCCATTATCTTTGTTGTGGACATGTGGTGGTGTAGACAGGAAATGATTCTCATACCTGACCTTTTTATTATATAAGTTTAGGACTTGCCTGTGCCAGAAGCATTCTGCAAAAGAACAAAGGATACACACAAAATTGGTACAGTATTTCCTCCTGGGTGGGGAGGCGGTCTCATGATTTTGGTATTTTAATATAAAACAGATTGGATTTTTTTTAAATCCTGGAGAGAAACAGATGCATATTTAAAAGTTATTTTCTTTTAAAGGCAATAACCTTTGCTACATCAAATGGAAAATGTATACAGAACCTAAACAGTATGTCTCAATGGGGATCTACTGTGAGGTTGATACATCCACCCTGTTTTATTCTACACATATAGCATATTTGTTCTAGTGCGCATGCCATGATAAGCACTGCCATGATGCAGATTGCTTTTACATGCTGCAAATTTCAAAATAGTGAATTAACCAAGACAGTTCTTTTGATTAATGAATCCGTTCCCTTCCAGTGGTATGTAGCATGAATTCTACATGCAGAGCAGTGCTTGCTTTCTTAATGTTCTATCTAACACAGTAGTTCCAAACTGAACCATCAAGGCACACCAACAGTCCTGATTTTGTCAGTATCTCTACTGGAAATAAAACTTGGCCTAAACCGTGGATTGTCGGATGGTCTTCAGAACTGGGTTGGGACCCACCAGTCTAGCAGAATGAAGAAGTTATGTCTGTCCAGGAAACATGATTCATCATAATCATCTACTAAAGCCTCCAAGAAAAGACATGAACCACAAGTGCTTGTAGCACTCCCAATATGAAGAAGATAATATACAATGCAGAGATATCCTTTGTGTATTTTCTATAGCAGGAAGCTCAATGTATGGTAAAAGAATTGGAGTAAGAAGGTGGGGTGTGGGTTTTTAGAGCATTGGCCTGATTTTTAGAAAAAAACAAAACAAAAAAGTTACCTGCACTCTCTCTTTAATCCCTATGTATATTTAGACAAATGGAGGTCATTTAGTTACTCCAATGGCCATTGGAGGGAATGCCCGCCTGCCATCGTCAAGGCAGACCCCCCTAAGCGGGTCCAACACTGATTTTTAGACATGTGCAATAAGTTTTGTTCCGAATGTAAATTAGGATGAATTTTGGCAATTTGGATATTCGGATGCTTCCGAATGTCCGAATTCCTGAATTGCCGCAATTTCTGAATTGCAGAAGTGCCGAATTTCAGAAGTGTGGAACAGAACCGAATTGCTGAAGTGCCGAATTTCTGAAATGTGGCAAAACAGGAGAGGGAGGGAAAATTACGGGAATGATGACAGGAATCCAACCCTACTCTTAACCCCTAACCCTACCCCTTACCCAAGATGTGTAAGTGGTTGTGGGGGTTAGGATTAGGGGTATGGTTAAGGGTAGGATTAGGGGCAGGGTAGGGTTAGGGAATTGTCGAAGTCTCGAAGTGCCGAATTGCCAAGGTCACGAATTTTGGAAGTGCCGAACAAATTTTTTTGCCCATGTACATCCCTACTGATTTTGCATTTAAATCTTGATAGTAAAGGTGAAGCACCTGAATGGGAGAGGATCTGCTGTATTTGTGGTCAGATTATACAATTTGAAGATGGTAGGAGTGAACAACAAAGAAGGCTAAATAAGGTAGCTATTAAAGTTTATTTGAAAGTCAGGGGTCAGCTGAATTTAGTTGCTTCGAGGGGGACCAAAACCCATGCTATGCAAATAGAACTGAAAATGAGTCAGGAGAGGCAACTTTAAAAAAAGAAGAAAAAAAAGTTTATGAAGCAATCTTGAACCCACATTAAAAGCATGTTCATGCTGTGTATCATATATAGGAGAAAGGGCAACAAACACATAAGGAGAGATTTATCAAAGTGTCATGCAAACTTTTCTGTCTAATATTTTGTGGAGTTTTTTGGCACAATTTAACAAACATGTCCATTGCTTTTTATGCATCCTGATCGTTATTTTTGAATATGCTCCATTTTTATTTATTTTTTTACAGACGCTATAGATTTATGAACTTTTACACCAATATAAATTTGGCAGCTTTCAGAAATGGTAATTTCTGTGAAAACTGTTGGAGTTTACTAAAAAGTAAACCATTACTTTCTAGATCACTCTGATAGATAATATCAAAAGAATGAGGGACTTTTCAGAACACTGTGATAAATATCCCCCAGCATTTCCACAGTGATAAACTGTATTGAGGCATATTTTAAGAAAAACAAATAATGCAAAACATATTTACTGTGTTTGCCTAGTAAATGGCCCCTAAAATATGTATTTTGTCTTAGAATGCACTTTACATATAAAATAATAAAGAATGAACTGGATTTGTGTAATGTTCCAAACCTAATATCCTAGTGCAGTAATGTCCAGCTGGTGATCCACAATTTTCAATGTTTTAACTTACATCTGTTTATTTTATATCTTTTCTTTTCTTATTGACAGAGTAAAAATCAATGCTCAGCACATTTAGAATAGTAATAAAGTGCTCTCCATGACATGCAATGGATCTGTACTATTAAAGGATCACTATAGTGTCAGGAAAACAAACCCGTTTTCCTGACACTATAGTGCCCTAAGGGTGCCCCCTGCCCTCAGGGTCCCCCACCCTTGGCGCTGAATGGGTAAAACCCCTTCAACAGTTTACCTTAATCCAAGTGCCGCACGCGCATTCAAGCAGTCTATAAGAAAGCATTTCTCAATACTTTCGTATGGACGTTCTGCACGCTGGATGAGCCTCTAGCGGCTGTCAGGAAGACCGCCACTAGAGATGGATTAACCCTGCAATGTAAACATAGCAGTTTCTCTGAAACTGCTATGTTAACATGTCAAGGGTTAAAACCTGAGGTACCTGGCACCCAGACTACTTCATTGAGCTGAAGTGGTCTGGGTGCCTATAGTGTCCCTTTAAGTCTCTGACTGAAAATATAATCATTATTTTCAGCAATCTTTCTTTTTAATAAAAATGCCTACAAGGGAAAAATGGAAAAGCAGATACTGCAGAGCAACTGAAGCTGAACATGAAAAAAAAAAAAATAGAACAAATTATAAGCAAGAGAACTTCTAGAGCCAGACTTGGCATCAGAATCATAGGATGTTGCAATCATTGGATGAAGGCTATGTATTAGGGCCAGGGGGATTGCTGAAATCAATATCTTTTGGATCAACCATCATATGGCCAGAAGGAATTCAGATTCTAGATATGTATTGTGATGCACGATCATCTCTCAATTTGTTGGCTAAAACAGAGTAAGATTTATTGTTATTTTGTCAAAGAGTTATTAACTTTCTTTAAACCTCTTATGACATTACCTGATGATTTTATATTAATTTTAGACCATATGTCCGAGATAGTTTGTAATGACCCAGCATTTAAAGTCACCTGATGTTTGTTTGATACTTTTTGTAGCTCCATTTGTTCTTTTTTTTTGTAATCAAGAGATGGTCGAATCTAGAGTACATTCCTTAAGAATGTGAATAATGACCTGGATTAACAGTCCTCAAGACAATGCAAAAAACCTACAAAAAACAGAGAAGCTAATAGGTTTTTCAGAAAACCAGTGTTTAAAAATGTTCTCCAATCAATAGTAAGTGTGGACCACCACTTTCCAGAAGTCCAGCTAGAGTGTCATAGAGTCACGTTCATCTAGAGCATAGATGTTCAAGATTCTCACATTACAGCCATTAAGTTTGCCAATTATCAGAAGCAACTATCTTTGACCCTTGTGATATAATCTTCCAAAAATTGTGTTTTTTTGTCTGAATAAATCCGATACAAACACACTTATTTGATGTACAAGCATGAAATGTATTCAGAAATTAAGGTCCCCAGTAAAACTGGATTGTCTTTTTTTGTGAAATTAATTTCCCGGAACAGTATCAAATCTACATCTACATGTTTTAATAATAATTCAATACTTGTCCACGCTTCACTATGTTTAAGCCTGGTGTGTTATGCGTGACGAACATAATATCACAGCAAGTCACCACGGCTTACAGCCATCCAATCACTCAAATACAATAGAAATATAGGGTAGGATAAAAAATATATATATATATATATATATATATATATATATATATATATATATAAATTAATTAAAAAAAACAAAAGCATTAATAAAGATAAATAAATATTTATTTTTTAAAAAATTGAGAACAAAAGAGACTAGTCAAATGAAAATATATAGTAACAGAATTTGAAAGAAGACACTCTCAGGACAGGAAGGGGTGCTGCCCTGAGACAGCACTATACCTTTAAATGTGGGAACCCAATTTGCAGAGAAATAAATGCCAAGACACAATGAATAGAGTAAATCAAGATACAGTTGCAAGAAAAAGTATGTGAACCCTTTGGAATCATATGGATTTCTGCACAAATTGGTCATAAAATGTGATCTGATCATCATCTAAATCACAACAATAGACAATCACAGTCTGCTTAAACTAATAACACACAAAGAATGAAATGTTGCCATGTTTTTATTGAACACACCATGTAAACATTCACAGTGCAGGTGGAAAAAGTATGTGAACCCTTGGATTTAATAACTGGTTGAACCTCCTTTGGCAGCAATAACATCAACCAAATGTTTCCTGTAGTTGCAGATCAGACGTGCACAACGGTCAGGAGTAATTCTTGACCATTCCTCTTTACAGAACTGTTTCAGTTCAGCAATATTCTTGGGATGTCTGGTGTGAATCGCTTCCTTGATGTCATGACACAGCATCTCAATCGTGTTGAGGTCAGGACTCTGACTGGGCCACTTCAAAAGGCGTATTTTCTTCTGTTTAAGCCATTCTGTTGTTGATTTACTTCTATGCTTTAGGTCATTGTCCTGTTGCAACACCCATCTTCTGTTGAGCTTCAGCCCCCACCACCATACTTCACAGTTGGGATGAGGTTTTGATGTTAGTGTGCTGTGCCTTTTTTTCGCCACACATAGTGTTGTGTGTTTCTTCCAAACAACTCAACTTTGGTTTCATCTGTCCACAGAATATTTTGCCAGTACTGCTGTGGAACATCCAGGTGCTCTTGTGCAAACTGTAAACGTGCAGAAATGTTTTGTTTGGAGAGCAGTGGCTTCCTCTGTGGTATCCTCCCATGAAATCCATTCTTGTTTAGTGTTTTACGTATTGTAGAGTCGCTAACAGGGATGTTAGCATTTGCCAGTGACTTTTGTAAGTCTTTAGCTGACACTCTAGGATTCTTCTTCACCTCATTGAGCAGTCTGCGCTGTGCTCTTGCAGTCATCTTTACAGGACGGCCACTCCTAGGGAGAGTAGCAGCAGTGCTGAATTTTCTCCATTTATAGACAATTTGTCTTACCATGGACTGATGAACAGCAAGGCTTTTGGAGATACTTTTATAACCCTTTCCAGCTTTATGCAAGTCAACAATTCTTAATCGTAGGTCTTCTGTGAGCTCTTTTGTGCGAGGCATCATTCACATCAGGCAATGCTTCTTGTGAAAAGCAAACCCAGAACTGGTGTGTGTTTTTTATAGGGCAGGGCAGCTGTAACCAACCCCTCCAATCTCATCTCATTGATTGGACCCAGTTGACTGACATCTCACTCCAATTAGTTCTTGGAGATGTCATTAGTCTAGGGGCTCACATACTTTTTCCACCTGCACTGTGAATGTTTACATGGTGTGTTCAATAAAAACATGGCAACATTTAATTCTTCGTGTGTTATTAGTTTAAGCAGACTGTGATTGTCTATTGCTGTGACTTAGATGATGATCAGATCACATTTTATGACCAATTTGTGCAGAAATCCATATCATTCCAAAGGGTTCACATACTTTTTCTTGCAACTGTATATATTATAAAAAGAACCAAAAGACAAAGGATAACAAAAACAATATATAAATATACAATGCCACAATAAACTAGGATTAGCACCAATAGTGCAGGCAGAGTATACAAAACAGTCCTTTGGTATAAGGAATACAGCAGCCACCACGAGCAATCGGTAGGACACAGGTCCAGAGCCACAAGGCAGATACAATGACACCAGGAAGCAAGGCCAGAAGCAGGATATACGAACAAGGCTGCAGGATCAGGATCACTGGTAAAAGATCAGAGGACAAGAACACAGGACCGGAGGGCACAGGACTAGGAGGACACGCGAATGCCGGATCAGGAGGACACGAGAACACAAGACCAAGAACTGCAGGATACAGGACCAAAGAACGCAGGATACAGGATGAAAGAATGCAGAGTCAGAATCACAGGAACCAGGAAACAATGATCTGACAAGGAGGGAAGGGTGAAGCCAAACTATAAAGGTGCTTAACAGGGGCCAGGTGAAGTGCTAAAATGACAAGAAATGAGGAACAGTGCCAAACAGTGATAGTGGTAAGTATGGGTACTGCACGAAGGCATATCAACTAAGGAGTGAACCGTGACAGACACATACATTACTCTAAAGTGGTTATTGTTTTACACAGGCCAGAATCATATGTTTATGTATAAGGACACCTAGATCAAAATTAAAGTATTAAAGAATTAAAGTAGATTAAAACATCTTTAGAATCACCCTAGAAAGTACATGGGCACAATACATTTCATGGATGAATACTCAGGGAGTGAGACCACAGAAGAATACAGCATGCTAGGTAGTGGGAGACCGGCGACATGACCCTTAGACACATAACCTGCATAGATATGGTGGACGGGGATGCTTAATGAGTAAAGATGGAGACGGGACATATAGGGCAAACATAACAGTGCAACGTTCCATTACTCGGACCCAGGATCCGACACTTAAGACAAACAGAACACTTGCACCCAGGCCCAACTGAGCATGATCCTCCCATGGACCACATACAAGGGGGGAACTTTACCAACACAGTTAAGTTAGACAAAGCAACCAAGTGGGAACAGGACCGCTCATAGCGGTTTGGGGGCTATGGTAGGCCTGAAGTGAAAACCCGTCCGTTGCGGCCACACTGGACAATGGGTACTATAGATCTAGCCAATAAAGTACTTGCCATTCACCAGAGACTGTACTGATCTTAATGTGCAATAACAGGAATGAGATGTAGGAAACTCTGATGCAATAAGCCGTGCCTTATCAGGTCGCAACTAAGTGTAACTCTTGCCAGCGTAGAATACAGTGGCGCTGCATCTCTCACATTGTGCTATGTTTTGTTTTGGCTGAAAAATGTGCTGTATTGTTTGACTCTCTGTGAAAACACTAAATGGAAAATAAAGATTGTTAAAAAAAATTTCTTTAGAATAAAAATATGTGGAACAGCTGAGGCGAGATATGCTGAAATACTTGGAAGGAGGGACAAACACCTTGAACTGTGGACGCCATGGTACTTATACACGTCACAACAAGGATAGGGGATGGGTCACCACGGGGATCCTAGACAGCTGGACCAACACGCGCATCTTAACACAATCACCCTCTTCCCCACCTCAACCAGACCTGAACTGATGGACTAACTCGGGAGTCAGGACAGACTCATGCCACACCATAGCTATGCCCCACACCTTCCAGACCTCCCCCCTTACACACTCCCACCCATACCTATCTTTCCCCTCCTCTTCCCTCTCTCTTTCCCCGGGCGAGGCCGGGGACCGCCAGGCGCAACAGGGCCACGATATATTTGAGCCCGAGAAGGCACCACGACTTCCCTATGGGACGTGGGCCCAACGAGACATCGCTCAATTGACTCAGAGGGGTCCCATGACGTGGGAACTCCCACAATAAACAGCAAACACAAGCCAACTCTGGATGACTGATACAACTGAGCACTGAGACATCACACCATCCCCATCCGAAGGGGGAAACACTTCAGACACACCATAGATACCACACGTGGACAGCGACTGAAGCATGATAACGATGACCGACCACAAGTAAGCAATGCGACAGAGACGGCTGGCCTGGGTGCTCCCCCCCCCCCTCGCGGCGGGGGAGGGGACGCAGACCCGGGGAGAGGGGGTAGCTGACCCAGGAGAGAACCCACAACATATCTAGGCACCACCAAAGTTAAGGAGAAGACAACAGGAAAGGGAGCCCCAGGCCAGGTGCACGACTATAGGACCTGATCCCGCAAACCGACCCCTTTCTCACTCCCCATGTACGAGGACGTGACCTGGGACCTACCGCACCACTCACCATTGGATTGAGGTTCAGCTATAGAATTATACGGCCCTCACTGATGTGGGCCAGCGGTCATCCGCTTCCGATAACGTTTTATAAAGGTTCATCTAGAGTTGGCGGTACCTGTGTCAGACGCAATTGGAGACCTGCGAGTCTCACTGACGATATAAGCTCTGCTATCTGTTATTGTTTGAACTGCTAATAAAAGCTTTATTTACAAAAATATGTGGAACTGAAGATCCTATTTTGCCTGGCTAGCAAAAAATATGGATACATTCGAACTGTAAAGGGGACAACTCCAAAATGTAAAAGACTAAATAAAAGGAAAATGGAAAGGGAGACCAACCATGAAGAGTTAATTATTATCAAATCGTAATTTCAGTTCACTCAGTGACTATACAGACATTAAAAACCACTTGAAGTAGACTTATTCAAAGCCAGTGTTTACTTTGATCTTGATGACTAATTTAAGCTTTTAAGGTATTATTATTATTATTATTATCATTTATATAGCGCCAACAGATACCGTAGCGCTTTACAATATTTTGAGAGGGGGGATGTAACAATAAATAGGACAATTACAAGAAAACTTACAGGAACAATAGGTTGAAGAGGACCCTGCTCAAACGAGCTTACAGACTATAGGAGGTGGGGTATTAGAAACATTAGGACAAAAAATATCAAGTAGGTATGTGGTCTTTTAATTTTCTTACAAACTGCTCTTATCCATGCAGGATTAAACATATTAACATTTGTTTATACTTAACAGGTTACAGACAGTTCAATAAAGATAACCATGGCCATTAGCTTAACTATGATGACTAAACCAATTCTTAGCAAAGAAGTCCTTACAGGTTTTTTTCCATGGAATTTCAAAGACATTTTTCAGTGAAGATGGGTTTAGCGCCTAATTAAGTGATGACTCTATACCGTCTAGAATTTTTAAACTTTATTAAACACAATTTTAGGCAAAGACATCACTGGGGATCACTAGGGGTCACTGGGGGATAGCTAAACTGGCACTGAAATCCTTGGTTAAGTGTAGTATTTGGTCTTGTGAGTTGAGGGGCATTGGACCATCATCATGTATTTTTTAGTGATAATTGCCATGCCATTGTTAATTTCCTTTGATATTATGCTGCTTTAATGCTAGCTAGCAAGGGCATGCAAACTTATCATGAAAAGCATATTTTAGAGTGCATCAGCTCACACCATTTATCTGTGGCTAGCATCAGCTAATATAGTCATGCGCAAGAACACTAAATTAAAAGCTAAATGGAAAACAACTTTTTCTTAATGGGATAGATCATACCTCTACCAATTTTCTGCTCAATTGTCTGACATTTAGGACTTAAATTAGTTTGTTTATGCCTTAGTCATACCCCCCGGTAATAACTCACACAGTCTTCCTACACACTTCCTGTAAAGAGAGATCTAATGTTTAAACTTCCTTTACTGCTTTCATTTAGTATATCTTATCTCCTGCTCTGGTAATAATCTGTAAGAGCCTACAAGAGCCTCATGTGTCTGATTAAAGTTAGTTCAATTTACAGAGCAGGAGATTAAAATACACTTTGCTGCAAGTTCTGATTTAAAATAAAACCATTTTTCATGTTGGATGTGTGTGTCACAGACAGGGGAGGTCTGGCTAGGGCTGCACAAACAGAATCAAAAAGGGATTTGACTTCTAAATGGCATTGAGCAGTGACACTTCAGGAGCATGATCTTTACACCAGAACTGCTGCATTAAGCTAACGTTGTTTTGGAGCTTAGTGTATCCCTGAATTATAATAACATTGAAGCTGGCTGTAAAATCAAACATAGCTTTAACAGCACTGTATTTAGCGCAAGGCTGACAATGCATTTGTCTTGGGCGGCACTTTCAGGGGGGTGGCAAAAAAAGCCACCCCCAAAATGCACTGGCAGATGCCTTGTCAGCCTCTTGTCCTGGGGGGCCCAGGAACTCGCCGGCTGGCCTCCTTGGCCCCCTCAGAGGCTGGCATCTGATTGTGATGGAGGTGAGCGGAGGTGTAAGGATGTAGGTATTAAGCAGTATATGTATATGGATGCATGTATTAGGCAGTGTGGGTTACTGGATGTAGGTATTAGGCAGTATGTGTGTATAGATACATGTATTAGACAGTATTTCTGTTTATTGATCTATGGATGCATGTATAAGGCAGTATGTGTGTAAGGATGTAGGTATTAAGCAGTATGTGTATATGGATGCATGTATTAGGCAGTATGTGTGTATGGATGCATGTATAAGGGAGTATGTGTGTAAGGATGTAGGTATTAAGCAGTATGTGTATATTGATGCATGTATTAGGCAGTATGTGTGTATGGATGCATGTATAAGGGAGTATGTGTGTAAGGATGTAGGTATTAAGCAGCATGCGTATATGGATGCATGTATAAGGCAGTATGTGTGTATGGATGTACGCATTAAGCAGTATCTGTGTATGGATGTACGCATTAAGCAGTATGTGTGTATGGATGTACGAAATAAGTAGTATGTGTATATGGATGCATGTATTAGGCAGTATGTGTGTATAGATGCATGTATTAGACAGTACGTGTGTATGGATGTATGCATTAAGCAGTATGTGTGTATGGATGTACGCAATAAGTAGTATGTGTATATGGATGCATGTATAAGGCAGTATGTGTGTATGGATGGATGTATTAAGCAGTATGTGTGTATGGATGTACGCATTAAGCAGTATGTGTGTTTGGATGTACGCAATAAGTAGTATGTGTATATGGATGCATGTATAAGGCAGTATGTGTGTATGGATGGATGTATTAAGCAGTATGTGTTTATGGATGTAAGCATTAAGCAGTATGTGTGTATGGATGTACGCAATAAGTAGTATGTGTATATGGATGCATGTATTGGGCAGTATGTGTGAATGGATGTAGGTATTAGGCAGTGTATGGATGTAGGTTTTAGGCAGCATGTGTGTATAGATACATGTATAGATACATGTATTAAACAGTATGTGTGTTTATGGATGTATTGATTGTGGCAGAACCAGCCTCGCCACTGGGCATTGGAGAAGGCTGATTGCCAGCCTCCTGCCCTGTGACTATGGCCCCATGTTGAAATGCTTGACTTTCCCCTGCAAAGACCCGAAAGCCGGGTCATTTGGTACTTTCCCTATGTGAGCAGTGTTACTGCAGATAGCTATGCCATGGAACCCATTCATATATGAAAGACTATGTGAAAGACTTTGGCTCCATGGCAATTGAACTGTATTTATGTGATCTGAGCGCCATTCAGTAATAATGTGCGCTCATATCTAAGCTATCTGGGGATATGTTGAATGTACCTGCACAGTTATATGTTTTTATTGTATTTTGCTACCATGTGGCTAATGGAGTTTTGCCTCTGTCCTTGGAGATAATTGGATTACTTCCCAATTATCTCCAGGATAGAAGACTCTGTGGAACCGGTTTTGGGCAGAAAAGCCATGCTTCATTTGGTCACAAAGGGACTTTCAACTAACTTTTGACACACTGGACCAATTTGTATGATTTTGACGTATGTTTGTATTTGGAGTATGCTGATGTAAATGTAAGTTTTATGTTAATGTGATGTATACTTTTAGAGTTATGAATATTGTGTAAAACTGTGTATTTTCCTGTCTGTGATAATTAAGTTAGACCATTGTGTTCAGTAATTATATCACAGGCAGAGGGGAGGATTTTGTGTGGGAGTGTCTGAGTGTATTGTACGTATTGATTGTTTTTTCTGCAAAACCCTGTGGGCAGTACTATGTGTGTAGAATGTGAATAAAAGCGGCTGTATGTGCCAATACAGACAGTTCTACTTCACCCTCAATTTGGAGTGCCGTCTCTTATTGGGGGAATCTGCTACAAGGGACTGCTATGCTTGTCATACTCCCTTGCTAAATCACTAATAAGCTCTTGTAAGAGCTTGTTCCTACCTTGCTCTCTGGAGGAGTCTACGGTGGTTATGGTGTTGGCTGAAGTGCTTGGAGCCCTCAGGAAGCGCTAGTAGCATCCATCAATGGAGGTACACAGGCGGGGTGCCAGGTGATCCGTTACATGTCCTACCCTTTTGCCCAGCGGTGTTTGGTCATCAAGTGCCTGGAACTAAAATCGGCTTCTCGACGGCACGAACACCACTGGACTTCCAAGCCGTTCGGGAGCGCCGGTCTTTCGGTACTTTTTCCCCAATGGTGTATTCGTGACTTTTATGATGAATGTATATTAAAGTGTGTTTTTTGTGCGGTGTTCGGTTATTTATGCTGGGATCTGAGCGGTACTTTCACAAAGTGTGCGCTCAGACCCCAGCTATCTGCCGAACGGTCATTCGGTACAATAGCACGAATAAAATATAAGTTACTGATTTTTGTGTGAAAAGCCGGTTCTGCTGTACGGAGGGATAATCCACTTAACAGGATATTCTCGTGGGAGTATCCCTCTCGTACAGCAATGCATGGTGGTAGAAATGTCCTGCATATTCAGTTCCCCATGTAGTCCCGTACAGGGTAATTAAGGAAACCCCTTGCATGGGGAATCACATAAATATTGTAGCTTGTGAATAAAATCGTCAGTTGATTCCCAGAACTGTGTTTCGTCCGGTTTGGGATACTGCCTTCATTTTCAGCGCTTTACTTGGATTACTTTCTGTACCAGTGGAGATATTGGGATTTAACATTGCAGCTCCGCGACACTCTGCATTACACACATACACACACACACATAAACACTCTACATCTGCAAAAGGAGCTGAGGGGGAGAGAGACACACACACATAGGGATAGGTGAAGACACACAGAGAGGCTGGGGTGGAAATAGACACACGGAGAGGCTGAGGGGAGAAGAGACATACATATGGCTGGGGGGAGAAATAGACACACAAAAGGAATGGGGACACACACAGAGGGTCTGCGAGAGATACAGACACACAGAAGGGCTTGGAGGGGAAGAGACACACAGAGGGGCAGGGGGCAAGAAAAAAACACACAGAGGGGCAGGGGTTGAAATGAAACACACAGGGAATGGATGGAGAAAGAGACACACAGAGGGTATGGTAGAGAAAGAAACACACAGACGGTCTGGGGAATGGGAAAAAGATACATTTTTGGTGGAGGGGGTGACAAAATGTATCTTTGCCTATGTAGCAAAAAAATCCTTGCACCAGCTTATTAACTCTGCACACATACACACTGCATCATTGTGGGTGGACTTGGTATGGGCAATCTGGGCAGCCTCAGGGGATGGCAGTCCTGATGACAGAGATAAGGAAACTGTAGTCCAATTTTTTTTTTTACTATTGAGGTCAAACAGGGTTTCAATAGAATATTCCAGATATAAAATATTCCATTTGAGACATTAATCCTGCTTGATGTATTCTTGATTGTGATATTGTGATAAAGGAGAATGTTAAATTTGCTTTGTGTCTCTGAACTTGTAGAATCATGATGACTGAGAATATAACAATGTTATGTCTACATTTGGTGTATTGTCAGTTCTGAATATGTGAGATCTTTGCCTTGTGATTAGACGATGGGAGGGCCTCGCTGAGACAAGGGAATGATATCTTATATATTGGGATAGTGTTCATATTTCTGTAGCATGATTATGCTTATATTTGCAATATAACAAAAACACACTAAATGACAAACAAAAACAACGAGTCATGAGTGGTCCGTGGTTTATACTCTCAGGATTCAGTGCCAAGTAGGCCTCAGTTCAGCTGTGCAGACAAACCGTAGGGCTCCTGAGATTTGGTGCAGCCAAACTGTAATTAGTCAGTACTTCTACATAGCAGGACATATTCAGAGCAAACACTGTAAGACAGAACTGTGGTAGCAGGAGGAGTCCCAGTGTCAGGGTATGAATTGCTAACATTGGTCCAGAGTTTCTGTTTTTCTTTCCAACTAGTTAATTTTAGTTTATTCCACGTTTGTGTTAACAACTGTTGGTTATTTTCGATTTAAAAAAATAAGGCTCTAGTGAACCTATAATAATGGTATTATCATGTTATTAAATTGTAAGCTGTTCTTGGTAGTGTTATTAGATAATGTGTTACTTGAGGGGGTTAATATAATCTCACAGGGTAACTCAAGGTGCCCAATAAAATGTCTTGGTGGTGACAGCAGACTAGTGACAACCTTAAATTATACAGGTAAAATATGGGGATTAATTAAGTGCATCTTTATGTTGTTACATCTCCCTTAACCTTTCGTATCCCTAAGATTAAACCCTTGCTCCCCTAACTGGAGTATAACAATATACCCAGTGCTGCAATAACCCCAGTATTTATAAATGGAGCTACAAAATAACCACTGTCTTTTTAAAGCACTATTATGAAAGTCTTTCTAAAATGATGATGACTTTTTAAAATAACATTAAAGGTAAAATATTACAAAGTCCAGGAAAATATGGAGAACTACTTATGGGCTATCTCTGCTTTAGAGATTAAGTGTAATTCAAAGTAATCTGTGACCGGAAATTGCAATTTAAAAAATGTAGTTACTACAAGCAATAAATCTCTCAGAAAAAAAAACATAGCTAGCATCCCCTGTGAGGAATTCTAAATATGTATACAATATGCAAACTGTCTGTTATTCATGCTAAATCGTTCACTGTACAGATAAACTTAAAAGAAAAGGAATCTTGAATAGCAGCAACATTTCACGAATATAAGACAAACAAGGAAGGAAGATTCTTAAAGGAATTCTATAGTGTTAGGAAGGCAAAGTTGTATTCCTAACATTATAGTGCCCTCTCGTCCATCCCCCTCACACACCCCTACCTGGCACAGAAAGAGTTAAAAAAAACATTATTTACTTACTAGGCGCTCCACCTCCTGCAATGTCATCTGATGGTGGGCATTGAGAGCACATTAAGCCCTCCCCATAGGAAAGCACTACCTGCATGTCCTCATGTAGAGCGTGAGGGTATCCAGTTAAGGAGGTCCAGTTAAGGGACCTGAAGTCCAGTTCTGCAATGTATGCATTGCAGTTTCTCAAAAGCTAAGGACTAAGGGGGACAGGGACACTGCACCCAGACCACGTCAATGAGAGGAAGTAATCTGGATGCCTATAGTGTCCCTCTATAGGAGCAGTCTAAACACCATAACCACTTAAGAATGCTGCAGTGATGATGGTGCTTGGAGGTTCCTGGCACCCAACTCCCTCCTCCTCCAGTGTACATAGTCAAACAGTTTGGCATCGGTCACTTCTGCCAGGAAGAGCAGGAAGCTCCTGCTCTGAACTTCCATTAGCTTTTATGTTCTAAATCAAGCTGTGCAGGTCCACTCCATTGGGCTTAGACCAGAGCTGAAAGCTTTCAGTTTTCATACTGGCATACAATTAAAACCCAAATTGCAAAATGAAAGCTAAAATAATTGATCTGGAAAAATTCTCCAACTCAGCCAATTATTGCCTGAATTTTACAATTTTACAGTAGCGGTTTACAGCCACAGCCAAGCTTGTTTCAACTCTAGTATAGCGAGTTACCCGATTTCTGACCTGGCTGGTGTGCACTGCTGGAGTTGGAGAGGTATGTGAGGCTTGTTTGCTGCACTGTTGGAATCATGAGGCATGGTGCGCGCCAGATGGGATATGGCCGTTCTCATTGTTCGGAGATGCCCAGCCGCAATCAGCATCATGAAAGTGCCCCGCTTCCCCCCCCCCTTTGGACCAGCAGGGGTAATTCCAGTCCACCCCTGGGAGGCTACCCAGCCCGGGATGAGGCCGCAAGGGATGTTGGCAATGTACCCAACATGGTGGATGCCACGTGGAACCCTAGCAATGCCGAACAAATGCTTGATACCCTGTATAAGCTGGATGAGATTTTTTCAAAATTCGGACAGAAGCTGGAGAGTAAGATGAGTCGGGCGGTGCTGCCACGGCCGAGTGGCCACTCACCTCGCAAGCTGAAGCAAATCCCACAGCAGAATCCCAAGGCTACAGCAATATAAAAGGCCCTAAAATGGAGACGGAAAAGGAAGCATCCAATGTTTCAACAAAAGGCAGCTGGATGGTGAGAACAGCTGCGACCTAGCGCTGGGATTCTTACCTCTTCCGGGGTACAGGAGCGAACCCCGACTGTGACACAGCCCACCTAGCCGATAGCTATTCTCCCATGTTGCAGCACTGTGTTATACCCCTGGTTGGCATAGGCTGAGCTCCCGGGAAGGGCCAGACGGGACCTGTTGCCATCTGTTTTAACCTTTTAATATTGCTTAAGTGAGGAGATATCAGGGTCCCTGCCCAACATTCAATCACCCCCCTCTGCCACCTTTTAGTTAACCTTATTATTTACCATGTTATGCTTTTAATCAGTTGGGGACCTCCTAGGACAGGGATAGGTAACCTTCGGCACTCCAGATATTGTGGACTACATCCCCCATAATGCTCTTATTATTTTTTATTATTATCATGTTATTTATATAGCGCCATCAAATTCCGCAGCGCTTTACAATGGGTGGACGAACAGACATGTAGTTGTAACCAGACAAGTTGGACACACAGGAAGAGAGGGGTTGAGGGCCCTGCTCAATGAGCTTACATGGTAGAGAGAGTGGGGTAAAATGACACAAAAAGGTAAGGATAGTATTAGACTAGTGACAGTTACAGAAGAGAAATCAGTCGGGAGCTATTAACAGTTCAATTGATGCGCTTTTATGAAGAAGTGGGTTTTTAACGATTTTTTGAAGGAATGGAGACTGGGTGAGCATCTAACGGAGGAGGGAAGCAAGTTCCATATGAACGGTGCAACCCTCGAGAAATCTTGTAGGCGAGCATCAGAGGGGGGAGTACGGACAGAAGATAGATGTAAGTCTTCAGCAGATCGTAAAGGCCTAGACGGGACATACTTGTGTATAAGGGAGGATAGATAGGTGGGAGCAGCATTATGTAGAGATTTGAAAGCAAGAACTAGAATTTTAAATAGAGCTCTATATCTTATATGAAGCCCATGTAGGGACTGACAGAAGGGTGAGGCGTGGGAGGTGTGGGCGGACAGGAAGATGAGCTTCGCCCCCGCATTCATTATGGACTGTAACGGCGCAAGTTGGGAGCACGTAAGACCACTGAGAAGCGGATAACAGTAGTCAAGGTGAGAAAGGACAGTGGAATGGACCAGCACCTTAGTCGCATCAGGCGTTAAGTAGGGGCGGATGCGCGCAATGTTTTTGAGATGAAAATGGCAGGATTTGGCAATAGACTGAACATGAGGCTTGAAGGAGAGGTCGGAGTCAAAGAGAACACCTAGGCAGCGAGCCTGCGTGGTGGAGCTGATGGTAGCAGCGTTGACTTGGAGGGAGATAGACACAGGAGTAACAACACCTGAAGGAGGAAAGACCAGAATGTCAGTTTTGTTCAAGTTCAGTTTAAGGAAGTGGGCAGCCATCCAGTTAGAAATAGCAGAGAGGCAGTCAGAGACACTAGTCAAGAGGGACGGGGAGAGATCAGGAGAGGACAGGTAGATTTGTGTGTCATCTGCATAGAAATTATATTGGAAGCCAAAAGAGCCAATGAGTTTACCAAGGGAGGCAGTATAGATGGAGAACAGTAGGGGACCAAGGACAGAACCTTGGGGGACACCAGCAGAGAGGTGTTGGAGAGAAGAAGCAGAGTGTCAGGATTACAGAATAATCCAGCACGTAGAATTGTGTAACACAGAGAACTGATAGGTAACGTTTACCGGACCTTAGAATAGCCGGACTAACGTACAAAAGAATACTCAGGAATAGCCGAGGTCAAGGGATACAGAAAGAGACACAATGATAAGGAAAAGCCAGGAGTCAGGGATACCAGAAAACAGGGAAGTCAAAAACAATACCAAAGTCAAATAACCAGAATAACCAAAATCAATAACGCGCTCTTGGACAACCACAAGGGAAACCACGACAGGGCACTGAGCAGGATGAGAACTGGGCCTAAATACCCCTCCTCTAGATCTGATAGGCTGTAACCGGCCTTTGACCCCAGATGCAGTTACTAGGTTCCCATTTGCATAATTGCTGCTCAGCATTAACCCTTCTGTGGATTTGGTTGCTGTTCGGCACAACTTTTCATGTGTGGACAGTAAATGCCATTAACCACATTTTTATAACGGGATGAATACGTGACATTACCCCCACCTGAAAAACGCCCACCGGGCGGGCAGGACCAGGCTTGAGAGAAAATTTGGCATGAAAATATCGAATCTTGCGGCCAGCATGTATATCAGATGCCGGAACCCAAGAACGATCGGCTGGTCCATAACCTTTCCAATCCACCAAGTACTGTAAAGTGCCCCGAGAAAACCTCGAATCAATTATGGAGGAGACCTCATACTCTTCCTGTTCAGAAACAACTAAGGGAGGAGGAGGGACACTTGAGACAGTATATTTATTGCACACAAGAGGTTTGAGTAAGGACACATGAAAGGTATTAGGAATTTTCAAGGCGGCCGGAAGGGCCAGAGAGTACGCAACAGGATTGATCCTACGAAGGACACGAAAAGGTCCAAGGAACCTAGGAGCAAATTTCATGCTAGGGACTTTGAGCCTGATGTTACGAGAAGATAACCAAACCCTCTCACTCACTTGGTAAATAGGGTTGGCACTTCGACGTGTATCAGCATGATGCTTGAAATGGTCAGCAGCAGTACCCAGAGCAGATTGAACTTTATCACATGTATTACGGATGGAAGCCAGACGGTCATCCAAAGCAGGAATAGCCGTATCAGAAAAAACAGCCGGTCGGACAGTAGGATGCCGGCCATTATTAACAAAAAATGGACTATGCCCAGAGGTGTCATGGTCAGCATTGTTCCTAGCAAACTCGGCCCATGGTAGTAATTCGGACCAATTGTCTTGAGTACTATTAACGAAACAATGCAAATATAATTCCAAGCACTGGTTAGCCCTCTCAGCTGTATCATTGGTCTGGGGGAGGACGAAAAAGACAATTCAATCCCTAATTGTTTATTGAAGGCCCTCAAAAACCAAGACACAAACTGAGAACTTCTGTCAGATACTATATTGTGAGGAATGCCATGCAGACGGACAATTTCTCGTATAAAGATTAGTACCAGGTCTTGAGATGATGGCAATTTCTTGAGAGGAATAAAATGAGCCATTTTAGAAAAACGGTCCACAACCATGAGACTGGTGGTATAACTGTTAGAACTAGGAAGTTCAACAAGGAAGTCCATGGACAAGTGGGACTATGGGACCTCAGTAATAGGAAGAGGTTGTAACAAGCCACAAGGGAGTTTATGAGGCACTTTCGAAACCGCACAAACAGAACAAGCCTGCACATATTCCTTAACATCCCTCCTGAGGGAATCCCACCAGAATGATAGCAGAAGTGGATTTATTAATACCTGGGTGACCAGTAGACACATTGTAGTGAAACACCTTCATGATATTATCCCTCTCCCACAATGGAACGAACAGTTGTCCTGAGGTTTACCGCAGGGCGCCTGAGACTGATCCTCCATGATGGAGCCTAGCAGTGGAGAGGACAATGAAAGGACAGTGGACGCAATGATACATTCCGGGGGAATGATATGGGACGTTTCTTGCTCTAGTATAGCCTCAGTATCAAACTGCCTGGTCAAGGCATCAGCCTTGACATTTTTAGAACCAGGTCTGTAAGTGATAAGAAAATTAAAGCGAGAAAGAAATAGAGACCACCTAGCTTGTCTAGAAGATAATCGCTTAGCATCTCCTATGTAAGCCAGGTTTTTGTGATCAATAATGATCAAAAGGGAACCCTCTAGAAGATGTCGCCACTCCTTGAGAGCTAGAATAATGGCCAACAATTCTCTATTGCCAATATCGTATTTGCGCTCAGCAGGAGACAACTTTCTAGAAAAGTAACCACAAGGATGTAACGGAGTTTCCTGGCTCTCCCTCTGCCCCTACCCCTGTCTCTGAAGCATCAACCTCCAGTATGAAAGGCTTACTGGTGTCAGGATGTATCAATATGTCGGCGGAGGCAAGCCGCTGTTTAAGAGTTTCAAAGGCTTCAATAGCCTCCTTAGACCATATCGTACTACTAGCCCCCTTGCGTGTCATATTGGTGATGGGGCTATTACTGAAGAAAATCCCTTTATAAATCTTCTGTAATAATTGGCAAAACCAATGAACCTTTGAATGGCTTTCAAACCAGTTGGTAAAGGCCACTGTAGAACAGACTCTAGTTTTTTAGGATCCATCTGAAACCCCGAGGCAGAAATATTATATCTGAAAAACTGTACTTCAGACTGGTCAAAGATACATTTTTCCAATTTACAATAAAGTTGTTTTTTTAACAAGGTTTGCAGAACTTGTTTAACGTGATCGTGGTGAGACTGGAGGTCAGGAGAAAAAATAAGGATATCATCCAGATAGACTAAGACAAACGAGTAAATATAATCCCTGAGTACATCGTTAATGAAATCTTGGAAAACCGCTGGAGCATTGCACAACACAAATGGCATCACTAGATATTCATAGTGTCCACTTCTGGTATTAAATGCAGTCTTCCACTTGTGGTTTTCCTTGATTCTCACTAAATTGTAAGCACTTGTAAGAGTAAGCTTAGTAAACACTTTAGCACCCTGGAGTCTGTCAAATAATTCAGCAATAAGAGGAATGGGGTAGGCGTTTTTAATGGTGATTTTGTTCAATGCCCTGTAATCGATACACGGGCGCAACTCACCATTCTTTTTCGATACAAAAAAGAATCCTGCACCAGCAGGCGAGGATGATTTTCGTATATGGCCTTTATTCATTGAATCCTTAATATATTCCTCCATTACACTACTCTACTGGGGAGATAGAGCATAGACTGCTCCTTTAGGTGGCATAGCGCCGGGTAGTAAGTTAATGGAACAGTCATATGGTCTATGAGGAGGTAGCGTATTAGACTGAGTCTTGCTGAATACTTCTTTAATGTCACGGTATTGTATAGGAATCTCAGGATTTTGAGGTGTACTAGTGGCTAATTTGAAAGTGCCCACTCTTTTGGTGACATGCAATATACAGCTTTCATTACACTCCTTACCCCATTCTAAAATTTCCCCATTAGCCCAGTCAATCTTAGGGTTATGCTTGCTAAGCCATGGAAATCCTAATATGATAGGACAAGAAGGAAATGCAATAACTTGAAATATAATCTCTTCCTTATGTAAGGCATCAATGGAAATATTTATGGGTAATGTTTCATGCGTTATTAATGGTTTTGAGAGTGGTCTCCCATCAATAGCTTCAATGGCTAGGGGTGATAGTCTCTCCTTGACAGGTATAGTATTATCCTTGACAAATTAGACATCAATGAAATTTCCAGCAGCACCTGAGTCCATCAGGGCTTTGCATGAAAAGTGCTTTTTGTCAGGAATAATCGAAATATCAACGAGAAGTCTATATTTATTCTTTTCAGAGGACGTCTCCATTAAACCTAAGACCTGTCTCCTTAAGGCATTTAGGTGCGGTAGTTTCTTCGGACAAATGGGACAATTGTCTCTC
The DNA here is from genome assembly GCA_933207985.1 of Pelobates cultripes. Classification (NCBI taxonomy): domain Eukaryota; kingdom Metazoa; phylum Chordata; class Amphibia; order Anura; family Pelobatidae; genus Pelobates; species Pelobates cultripes. Next base: position 244,770,964 of record OW240916.1, read on the forward strand.
ATATGTCCATTACTACCGCAGTATAAACATAAACCTTCATTTCTCCTATATTGTTTCCTGGCTTCTGACAGTCTAGTGACCCCCAACTGCATGGGTTCAGGCTCGGACTGTATAGGAAGGTCAGGAACAACAGGTTCAAAGAGACGGGGTGTTAAAGGCATAGTCATACGTCTGGTCTTATTTCTAGTATTCTCTCTGGTTCTTAGTCTATTATCAATTTGCATAACAAATTTGATGAACTCATTAAGTTTCTTGGGTAGATCTTTAGCAGCAATCTCATCTAGCATAGTGTCAGTCCCTTTTTAAATGCAGAGATTAGCCCACTGCTAGTCCAGTCTACCTTGGAGGCCAGGGTACGAAACTCTATGGCACAATCCGAGATAGACCGGTTCCCTTGTCTGATGTGCATCAGAGCAGTGGAGGCGTCGTCCTCCTTGCCTAAAGGTTCAAACATAAGTTTAAATTCCATAAGAAACTCCTGGTAATTGTGTGCCACACTCCTATTACTCTCCCATAATGTATTGGCCCAAGCTAAAGCTTTACCTTTTAACTGATTCATCAGGTAACCAATTTTAGCTCTGTCTGTGGGAAAAGATCCTTGTGAGGCCTCAAAATGAAACTCCATTTGGTTAAGGAATCCCCTGCATTCTTGAATATTACCATCAAAATGCAGGGGAGGAGATAGGGAGATATTAGGTGCATTGTGTACTATAGGTGGAGGTACATAAGGTGGAGGTGAGGCCGCAGGTTGCAGATGCGCTGTTCGAGTAAGAAGAGTACTGAAGGCCTGGGCAAATTGATCCATGCTGTGATCATTTTCCTCCAGTTTCCTTTTGCAAGCAGCTATGTGCTTACACAATTCTACAGGATCTATGGCCATGTCATAATGTCAGGATTACAGAATGATCCAGCACGTAGAATTGTGTAACACAGAGAACTGATAGGTAATGTATACCGGACCTTAAAATGGCCGGACTAATGTACCAAAGAATAGTCGAGGTCAAGGGATACAGAAAGAGACACAACGATAAGGAAAAGCCAGGAGTCAGGGAAAACAGGGAAGTCAAAAACAATGCCAAAGTCAAATAACCAGAATTACCAGAATAAATAACGCGCTCTCGGACAACCACAAGGGAAACCACAACAGGGCACTGAGCAGGATGAGAACTGGGCCTAAATACTAGATCTGATAGACTCTAACCGGCCTTTGACCCCAAAGTCAGTTACCAGGTTTCCATTTGCATAATTGCTGCTCCGCATTAACCCTTCTGTGGATTAGGTTGCTGCTCGGCATGACTTTTCATGTGTGGACAGTAAATGTCATTAACCACATTTTTATAAGCGGATGAATACGTGAAACAGAGCCAGAGAAAGAAACACTGAAAGAGCGCTGGGAGAGGTAGGAGGAGCACCAGGAGAGAGCAATATATAGTAGACCGATATTGCGGAGGATGAGAAGAAGCTGTTGATGATCAACAGTGTCAAAAGCCGCAGACAGGTCAAGGAGAATTAGGATAGAGTAGTGACCACAAGATTTTGCAGCGAGTAGATCATTGGATACTTTGGTCAGTGCCGTTTCCACAGAGTGCTTAGCGCGCCAACCAGATTGTACCGGGTCTAGCAGAGAGTTGGACTCGTGGAAGTCTGTCAATCTCGCATACACAATTCTTTCAAGGATCTTGGATGCAAAAGGCAGTAGCGAGATAGGACGGTAGTTGGATGGGGAGTTAGGGTCAAGGTTGGGCTTCTTTAGAATTGGGGTTACAGGTGCATTTTTGAAGGGCGATGGAAATATACCAGAGGACAGAGAGAGATTGAGAATTTTAGTGAGAGGTGGAGAAAGAGAAGAAGACAGAGTATGGATGATATGCGAGAGAATTGGATCTAGGGAGCAGGTGGTGGGCGGCAGGACTGGAGCAGAGCAGAAACCTCTTCCAATTTAGCGGGTGAAAATGAACATAGAACAGCAGAGGGAGTGAATTTAGTGGAAGTATTGTAAGGGGAAGAAGAAAGATGAGAGATCTATTCCCTGATTGTAGAGATCTTGTCAGTGAAGTGAGTTGCAAAGTCGGAGGCAGTCAAGTTAGTAGTTGATGGAGGAACAACAGGGAGAAGAAGAGAGTTAAATGTGTGAAATAGTCGTTTGGGTTCGCGGCAGAGTGTGGTTATGAGGGTATTGGAGTAATTTACTTTTTTTTTTTTTGAAAGATTTTTGCTTTTTTGGGGGGGGGTGGGATACAGAAAGTAAAACAGGGGGTAAACAGTTGTAGTCCAGTTTTCACAACATGTACATATTCTTGTTATAACATACTTTTCATGAAAAAACGATAGTGTGTAGGCATTTTGCTGGATTTTAGGGTAATTTCATATATTAAGTAACATGCTTTTCATCGATGCTGGAGTTTGTATCTTTCGTTCTTGGTTTCTGTGATTGTCGTTTGTGCTACAGTCGTATCGATTTTTAATAGCAATTTTGTTCTATGGACTTCGGGGTGGTGGGTGGGGGTACAGAAAAGAAACGGGGGGTCAACATTTTTCATTCTATTTTCCCTACATACACTGATGGTAGTTATTTTGCATTGGTATGGGTGAGAAGGGAGGGGTTACAGAAAAGAGGGTGGAGGGGGGGGGGTAAGGGTAGTCTGATGCCATTTACAAATTGGTAGTAGTGCCATCGCCGGGTGTTTTATTGGGTTTAAGTTTACAGTTACGTAAAAGCGTGCAGTTTTCTTTGGTGGTGGTAATGCCATCATTGGTGGCATGTTGTAGATGAGGTCATTTTACGTGGTTGGTTGTATCGTGTCAGTATGTCTCTGAATTTCACAAAATTCCTTATTTATTCACTGCATTGCCTGGATAAAGGTGGCGGTAGCATTTGTTAGATGTCATTGGAACCCTTGTGGGGATTGGAAGCCTGCCTTGTTATTAGTTTGCATTGGTGGGTGTTTGCAACTGTGTTTCATGTCTTTTTGTTCTTACTGGTGTTGCAGCTTTTCGTTTGGGTATTGTAGGGTCTCAGTGTGTTGTTGTCGTGGAGGCTTTCAATGGTCCCTTGTCTGTTTAGGGCACTGCTGTGTCCTGCTTTGTTGTTGTACATGGGGGTGGGTGGGGTGGGGTGGGGTATGGGTTTAAGGGGTTCAGGGATTTGGACTTGGGTGACGGTCAGCAGATTGCCCGGGCGCACAGCGCCTCCCCAGGTGGGTAGGGGTGGGCTGTTTGGTGCAGGGGTGGTTGTGTACTGTGGTTGCTGGCTTGGGTAGGTGCGTTGGTTTTCTCAAGGGGTGTTGATCCGTTTGTATATAGGTTTTACCATGGTATGGTTGTGTTTCCCTGTAGCCATGGGTCCCATATTTTGTGATACTGTTTGGGTAAGTCATGTACTTGTGCTGTGAGTTTATCCATGTGCGAGCTGTCAGTTATCTTTCTCAAGATCATTTCCTGTGTCGGGATACGGGTTGTGGACCACAGTTCCGCTATGGCCCTTCTTGTTGCTAGGGCTATACGGGCTATTAATTTATTTTCGGCTCTGGTGAATGTACCTATTGGTTTGGAGAGTAGAAGTGCCCAGGGGTCTATGGGGCAGGGTTTGTACAGTATCTTGGCAATCAGTTGTGTGACACTGTGCCATAGAGGTTGGAGTTTTGGACACGTCCACCAGCAATGTAGGAACGTGCCCTTTTCCCCCGCATAGTTTCCAGCAGGTGTTCGTCGGTATTTGGTGCATAGTGGCGAGGCATTGTGGTGTGAGGTACCAGCGGAACAGCATCTTGTATGCCTGTTCCTTGTGTGTGACACATATTGATATGGATGCCGTTGCTTCCCATATGTCTGACAAATCGGTGGCTTCGTCAGGGGGGCCTAGGTCTGTTTCCCACGCTGTTATGTATGGGAGGGCCAGTTGTGTGTGGTGGTTGGCTATTGTCATGTACATGTCAGAGATTTGCCCTTGTCTATTAGGCTGCTTTGTGCAGTCATATTCAAAGCGAGTGAGTGGGGCTGTACCGGCTTGTCGTATGATCGGGGTTGCTGCGAAGCTGCGTAATTGTATATATCTAAAGTGATCAAAGGTGAGTGAGGATGCGTCTTTAATTTCAGAAAATTGGATGATAGTGTCATTTTGGTAAAGGTGTCCCAATCGTGATATGTCTCGTTGTTCGAAGTGGGCAAAATGTTTTGGGGTGAATCCTAGTGGGAATAATTTGTTCCTCCAGATTGGGGTCATGGGGGAGAGGTAGGAAGATAGCCCAACTTTGTCTCTGAGTTTGTCCCAGAGGTCAAGTGCGTGTGTGATCGCGCGTGCAGTCGTGGGGGGTATGGGCCTGTGTGGTTTTGGTGTCCACATATAAAGGGACGGGTGATCCCAGACGAATATCAGGTGTTCTAAGTCCACCCATTGTTTTTCCCCTGGTGGGACATGCTATTGTTGTATCTGTGCTAAGTGCGTTGCTGAATGATAATGTACGAGATTAGGTAGTCCTAAGCCTCTGCATTTCCTGGGTACGTACAGAGTGCCCCTGCGTATTCTTGGCTTGTGGCCATTCCAGACAAATGTATCTATAGCTGATTGTAAGGTTTTGAAATCTTGTTTGTGGATAGGAATTGGGAGAGTTTGGAAAAGATACAAGAATCTGGGGAGGAGGTTCATTTTGATGGAGGCGATGCATCCCATCCAAGAGATTCCTAAGGGTCTCCACTTTATTAGGTCCTCGTGGGCTCTTCTAAATAGGGGAGTGTAGTTTCTTGCGTATAAGGTGTTCGTGTCTGCCGGTAGTTTAATACCTAGGTATCCTATTTCTGTGTGGCAGATTCGCAGGGGGACTGCGTGTGTGATCCTGGTTAAGCTCTGGGTTTGTATTTGTATCAGTAAAAGCTCAGATTTAGTTAGGTTGATCTTATACCCCGAGATTTCAGAGTATTCGCGTATGATGGTAAGAAGTGGGATAAGTGAGCTTTCCGGGTTGGTTAGGGTCAGGAGTATGTCATCGTCTTATGCCGAGATTTTAAATGTTTCTCCTCATACTGTGATTCCTTCTACTTCCCGGCTGGAGCGCACCACCTGCAGCAGGGGTTCTAATGAAAGGGCGAATAGTAGTGGTGATAAAGGGCATCCCTGACGTGTGCCGTTTGATATGGGGAACTGCGGTGGGACTATGTTTGGCAGGAGGAGTGTGCCTGTAGGGGAGTGGTATGTCGCTTGCAAGAATGAGGTAAATTCATTGGGTAGTCCTATGTGTGCTAGGGTTCGGTGTAGAAACGGCCATAACAGGCGGTCGAAGGCCTTTTCTGCATCTAGCGATATTATGGCCGTAGGGCTGTGTTTGTGGTTGGCCAGCCAAATTAGGTCTATGGACCTCCGTGTGTTGTCCGCTGCTTGCCTATGGGGGATGAATCCCACCTGGTCTGGGTGGATGAGGGAGCCTAGGTATGGGTCCAGTCTGTTAACTTTAGTCATGATTTTGAGGTCTACATTGAGCAGCGAGATAGGTCTGTAATGAGCGGGGTCAGTGTGGTCTTTTCCAGGTTTGGGGAGGAGGCAGATGTTTGCATTAGTGAAGTCTGATGTGAGCTTTTCCCCTTTGAGTGCCGCATTAAAGACTGCGCGGAGGTGTGTGAGGAGTAAGGGGCTAAATTCTTTGTAGTAGATGGCAGTATATCCATCAGGTACCGGGCTTTTGCTGGGTTTGAACGATCCTACTGCCTGTGCCATTTCCTCTACCGTGACTTCTTGTCCTATTGTTCTTTTGGCCTCTTGGGACAGTTTGGGTAGTGTTGCGTGTGGCAGAACCCGCCTCGCCACTGGACATTGGAGAGGCCTGGCTGCCCGCCTCCTACCTGCTGACTATGACCCCTGGTAAATTTGTACTTTTAATGCAATATTTGGGCATGTGATATTTTATATTGCGGCTACTGACCCTTTAAGGGCCATCCGGGGACATATTATGACTTTTAGGAACAATACCCCTTTAAGACTTGGTAGCAGATTACAGTAAGGATGTCTTTTATATTATGTATGTTTCTGTGTGTTCGGGTAAATTGTTTATGTGTATGCAGCATTCCCCTGATTGTTCGGTAGAATCACTCCATTCATTATATTGAGTGAAACTACCGAACAACCAGACCACCCAGGAAGAAGTGTGCCTCCAATTACCGTTTGCAACAATGTTGCAAACGGGTAATTGGCAATTGGGAAACGAACATGTGGCGGCGGCCATCTTAAACTCCCGAACAACGGTGTTTTGCCGAGTGTCTGGAACTAAAATCGGACACTCGACTAGGCAAACACCGCTGAGACCTCCAGACTTCCATGAATTTGTGTAGAAACTACCGAATGACCCGCCGTTCGGTAGAAAGAACCCCACGAACAAGGGAATTCATTTAAACCCTCCCCAGGCTCTATAACCCAGGCAATTCCTGTGTTTTCATTCCCTTTTCTGTGACCGACTGCAGGGCCAAAATACATGGAACTATTTTCCGATACTTTTGCCATGCAGTCGGTCAAAACTTTAACCCTCCATAATTCCCGAACCCCTGGTCCGATCTGGGTGATTTTTGGATATGTGTCTCACCCAGATCAGGGCTACCAGGGAATGTAACATTTAAAGGGGTAACCCTATGTTTAGGGGTACATCCAGTAACCCAGGGAATTTGTGTCTGTACTAATGGGATTATGTGTCACACAAAGGGGAGGAGATGTGTGGGAGGTAACTGGTACATTATTGGCTGGGGTACTAATTGTTGTGGATCCTTCCCTTGCATGGGAGAATGTCTTAAAAGGAGGTGGTGTGAATAAATCTTGAGTTCCTGCTTAACCCTCAAAGTGAAGTGTCGTCTCATTATTGGGGAAGGATTTATTGTATGCTGTTCCAGTTTGACTGCTAGGAGTCTAAACCCATCCGTATGGTTTTTGCCTATTCAGCTGTTTATAGCATTCCTATGCTTGAGAGAAGGTATACGCTTCTCCGGTTCGGTGATTGTAGTGTCTGCCAGAGTGCTTGGAGTCCTCAGGAAACGCTAGGAGCATCCTTTAACGGAGGTACCCAGTCGGGGTGCCAGGTGATCCGTTACATTGCATTTTGTAAAAAGGTGTCTGTGCGTGTGGTGAGGGACTCCCTTGTTTCAAGGGGTTGTTGGTCGTGGTTATAAAGGTCCGTATAGTAATCCTGAAAGATTTTACCTATACGGTGTGGGCAGTTGCTAAGATTCCCTTCCTCTGTGCGGATTGAGGAGATCCGCCTATTGTCGGTGCGTTTTTTGAGGCGGCGAGCTAGCATGGTATCTGCCTTGTTCCCTTTTTCATAAAATTTTAGTTTGAGCCACATGAGTGCTTTGGCTGTGTCTGCTTGTGTGAGGGTTTTGAGGAGGTCCCTAGTTGCTGTTAATTCCTTCAGTGTGGTGGGGTTAGGGCATTGTTTGTGCTCTGACTCCAGGTGGCGCAGTGCCGTCATTGCTTCAGTTATTTGTCGTTGGGTTTGCTTTTTCTTATGTGTGGCTAGGCTAATGAGAGTACCCCAAATGACTGCTTTATGTGCAGCCCATAGAGATATTTATGAGATTGCCGTGGGGGCATTGAATTCAAAGTACTCTTTGATTGCTTTGGCTATTTCATCTCTAATTAGCTTGTCGTGTAGTAGCAATGGGTTTAGTCGCCAGGTCCAGTGTCTGTGTATTGCCGGTAGGTTTATGGTTATTGCTATCTCCGTATGGTCGGACCAGGCTATTAAGCCAATGTCTGACTTGGTGATTTGGGGTATTAGATTTGGGGAGACCAGAAAGTGATCTATCCGTGAGTATGTGCCGTGTGGGTGTGAGAAGAATGTATAGTCTTTGGTTGATGGGTGTTGCGCTCTCCATATGTCATTTAGGTGTTGGGTGTCTAAGAATTTAGCAAAGAGTCTGTCGTTCTGAGATATGCGGGTGCGTGCGGGGTTGGGTTGTGTTCTGTCAATGGTCGGCGTGTGGACGGCGTTACAATCACCTCCTACTATTAGGCGTGTGGCGGAGTAAGTGTTGAGGTGCGTTGCTAATTGTTGCCAGAAGGCTGCGTCTGGTGTTGTGGGTGCATATATGGAAGAGAAGGTGTATGCTACTGTACCTATTTTCCCTGTGATTGTGAGATAGAGCCCTTGTGGGTCTTTTGTTTGGGTGATGTCTATTAAGGGGCAGCTTGCGGTCATAACTATTGCTACTTCATTAGTTTTGGAGTTTGTGGAGGAGGCGGTGAAACTATGGGGGTAGTATCTGTTGGTGAGGGGGAATGTGCGGCGTGTTGTGAAGTGAGTTTCTTATAATTTTTTATTTTTGTAGTGCACAGAAAACATTACAAGCAGGCATGAGGTGCCCCGAGAGCAATCCTCAAGCTTTTTCTCGCAAAACATGCGGGACATTTGCTTAAAAGGCACATTTTTATATTATTGTTAGCTTATACATATCAGTTTGTGAGAGTAGTGTTACACTTTAATTAGGCTAGAACAGTGTTTAAACTAGTCTGTGTGCATCACAGGTTATACATGTTATATATGAAAGGAGAAGAAAAAACAGACGTAGGTGTTAAACATGCAAGTTGCCAGGCAGGCAGGTATATCATCTTTATGTTAAGAGGTGACAGGTTAACTGGGAGCATGGCCCATGCGTACAGTAATGCATAGTGCAAGTGTGGGATGAATATTATGAGTGCAAAACCAATTAAAATGGGTGAGCGGTGAATGTTACTTTAAAGTCCTCTGTCGGTGGAAAGTCTCTACCCAAGAGGTGCCAATGTGGTATGGACAGCGTCTATTGTATTAGAGGCTTTGGGCTTATATCTCTGTGTGTCCCGGTCTGGGAGTGCTCGGTCAGCCGATACCCAGCGCATTGAAGGGTGTTGGGATCGTTTGAAAGTCCTGCTGAGGCTCTGTCATGAGCAGCGCTGTGTGTTCCAATTGCTGTCTCATCTGCTCGTCACCGCAGGAACCGGCATGGACGTTGCGGGTAAGTGTATTCTCCGTTTGGTGCTTTGGAGCTCTCCATGGCGTCGGGTAGGATCGGAGCTGTGAGTGAAGCTTGCTTGCTATTGGTTGCTGTTCGGGTCTCCGCTTCATGCAGGGTCTGGGGTGAGCTTGTGGGCCAATTCGGGCCAGGGTCACAGTGTGGCTTGATCTTGCCTGTTTGTGTTTAAGCAGGTGGGATCTCCGTCTTTGGCGCCAACTTTTAGGTCCCATCAGGTGGGGGCCTATGCGGTTGCGGTGGGTATGTGCGGGTCTTTTGATGGGTTTACACACTTTAGTGTGTCGCTCCTTGCTCGCTATTCGTGCCCAGAAGGCGTCAAGTATGGCTTTGAGTTTGTCCATAATGCTGTGCTTGTCCGTGTGGCAGTTTTGAATGCACGTGGTGTCCGCCATTGTAAGTGCCCGTGTAGCATGGGGCTGCCCTGTATGTTCTGCTGTCAGCTTGCGCTTAAGCCCTGCTGCCTGGAAGAATTGGACCGGGATCACCCCCGCCGGTCCTGAGGGGGGGGAGCGGGTAATCGGAGTCTCTGGGCCCCGGGCGCTGAGGCGAGGGGAGCGGCCGTCTTCCCCCTGCCCCGTCCACCGCGGGCCGCAGCTTGCCGCATTGAGTTCTCGCTTGCGGGAAACACTCGAGTCCGGTATCGGACGATTCACCAGGGCGCCCCCAGCATTGGTAGCACACCCCGGCTTCAATTCAGGCATGAGAGCTGCTAGTATTTCCCTATAAACAGCCTGTGTGATGGGAGCTCATCCACCATGCGACTGCACTGCTTGCAGGTCAGGCCCCGCCCCCGTGAAGTGAGTTTCTTGAATGAGAAGGATATCGGCACGTTGTTTGCGTGCCCACCTAAGGATGTTATGTCTCTTGGTGGGGGAGTTTAGTCCTTTTGCGTTGATGGACACGCAGCGTAGGGTAGTCGGCATCGCAGTGTGTGTGGGGTGTGTTACCCTGTGGTGTGGGACGTGGGCCTGTTCGGCCTGCGCACCCGGGCGAGCCCGGACCGTCAGGGTTTAGAGGGGAAAGGCGGTAGGAGGATGGGGGTTGTCTCCCTGAGGGGAGGGGGGGTTTGAGATTGGTAGGGGGAAGAAGAGTTGGGGGAGTGGGTTGTCGGGTGTCAGGGATCCACCAAGGGTGGCGGGTGAGTGGTGTGGTAAGCTACTGGGCTTATCTAATGGCCAGTAGGATGTGGGGCGGTCCGTCCAACCGCTCCGTGGGTACGTCCTGGGGTCTTGGTCAGGAGTCGTGGGGGGTAATGGTCTTCAGGTCAGAGCCACCGGCAGGCTGTTCTATGTTTGGTGTGTGCCCGTGTGGTTGGCAGTTGGTCAGTGCTGTTGGAGATTGTCAGGTTGTACCTGTCTGTTTCATGAGGGGTCAGGAGGAATCATGCGAGTTCAGTCATCTGGTTGTCTCTTCGTCGGTCTGTCGGTTGGTTGTGCTTGTGTTCGGTGACTGGTCAGTTGTCGCAAGGTCTCCTTTTAGGGTTATCTGTTATTGCATCTTGATGGGTATTCAGTGCACGGTAAGAGAAGGAGGTTAAAAAACAACATATCTTTAGTTTAACATTTCAACAGCAACAATATAACGTTTTGCAAACTGATTGGAGCGCGGACCGCTGTCTCTGGTATCGGTTGTAAGGGTTTTGGACCTTCTTGTTGATTGTGTGTCGTTGGGTTGGGCTTACTAATAGGGGATGCTATGGAGTGGGTGAGTTTGTTTCATAGTGGGTTCTTACGTGGTCTAATGGTCTATTTTCGCTATCGGTAGTTGGTTTATGTGCGTGTGGTTCCGGTACCAGAGTCCTATATACCTAAATCCCATGTTAGTTAATTAATATGCCCCAGCCATCGAGCAGTTACACTTTCGGTGGGTGGTTAAAGTGGAGATCTGTTATCTTAGCCCTAGGTGCGTGGGGCACATATTAATTACTATAACTGGCCAGTGATACATTTGCATTATTGTCTGTTGGTCATAGTGTAGTTTAGGTATTTTAGCCCTATAAACATACAATACACATTTGGTACCTCAATCTACTTAAAAAGTGTTAACATGTTAAAATCAATGTGCTCATTAATGCAGTTATAGTTACGATATGGTAGTTCTTGTCTGGATGTGGATAGTGCTGCTGAGGTTTTGGGTTTTCTGTGGCGTTTCTCTTGTGTGTTGCTGGGAGGTGGTTTCTAGTTCCGTCAGGCAGTTTAAGAAAGTCCTCTGTATCGTGGGGTCGTTGCTCCGGCTTGCAGGATTAATGAGTGTGCTGTGACAAACCTATCCTTAGGTGATATATTTCATCTGCAGATGTCTAGGTAATTTATACAATCACTCTCTTTAACCTCCTCTGAGGCCCCTGTGGGGAATTACAAGATTTTTAATTCCAAAGTGTGCATGTGGCCATGCTTGTTATAGAGTATAGTTATATTTTATTATACTACAGCTTATATATACATTTAACCCCCCATCCTTTCTTTTCTAATACTATAAAACATGTGATGTTGATGGAACTGATATGTCACATTATATAAAATCTGAAAAAAGATTGTCAGGGGTTTGGAGTGGGAGGAACCCAATATGCAAAAATTACACCAATAGCAAGGTACAGGAAGGGAGAATCTAAATATGTCAGTCCAGGCAGCGTAGGTTCTTAGGCAATTAAAGGACAAGAGGTCAAAGGCCAGGGAGTCAGAATAAGTGCAACAGGTACCACCAGACTGGAGAACTATGGGCACACAAGTGAATACTGGGGTGAGCTTCAGAGAGTAATAAATAGGGAAGGCACCATTTCCCTTCATTAAATCCCCATCATCAAATAGGGGAGGCACCACTGTGTATGTTGTGCAACCACTGCCTAAGGAACCTAGGGACTTACCCCTTTACTGGTGAAAGAGGCCCGAACCTGAAGCGTGGCTGTGGAGGGTGCCGATATGCAGATATTTGGGGCACCATCTGAATCACCAGGGAGCTGAAGACCCTGCCAAAAACCCTCAAGCTGAACTTGTAAAATAAATGTATTTATTATCTGCAGATTGTAATCAAATATGGCATTTCCAGACAAAATCAGGTTTCATTAAAATATTATTTATTCTCTAACCACATTTCCTGTTGAGGTTTATCTTGGAATGTGCCTTCAGATACAAAAGACCGCTGGACCCTGAAGAATTCATCCCATAAAAATGTTGGGCAGCAATTAAAGGGAATATTTTAGCTACTCGTTCTGTACGACATTCGTATTCATAAAGACATGTCTCTTCAGAAATGTAAAACTAAATATTGGATAGAGTAACAACTAAATGTTATGGTATGAAAAGGTATGAAAAAGGTTCTAGTTATAGTAAGAGTTCAATACTGGTTCTGTGACCTATAATGTCATTCATTGAACTGAGGATGTTTAGAATTAACTTGGGAATTGCAAACCTTTTAAAAGAGATGATCGAAAAAATAGCTGCAACCTGTTACTTATGGGCTGACGCAAATATTACGCAGGCTTGAAGTTTTTATGTTTTTTTTTATAAATTAAGTGGCTCACTTTACCTGTCTACTGTTCTTTTTTACACCTCATTAAAACCTACATTTTTGGATATGCCAATAGCAACATGTCTACTGGTACACTGCAAGTGCCAGGGAGAGCCCTAATTTTTTAACAAGCTATACCAAACTGGGGCCAATATAACTGCTACACTGACCTATAGTGTTTATGTTACTTAGTGTTTATGTTACCTTTGAACATGTGTACTTGATGTTTTTAGAAATAATATTCTTATTTCATTTCCAATAATATTTAGATTTATTATTATTTTTGTATATTTATAAGAGATATTTTGAATACACCATTCTTTCACGCATGTATAAAATGTAACTTAAAAAGCAGCAAAAGTTTAATGAATGCATATTTCTAAATATAAAATTAAGCTTCCTTGAATCAAATGGATTCATTATTTTGAATTCTGAGAACTCGCAGGTACTATCGTGCTGTGTTTAGTAAGTGTATTGTTCAAATGTATATTTATTTTTCCCAAGAATAAGTAACACAATGTTCTTACTTTGATCATATCAGAGAAAGTTACAGAATTCCCACATCTTCCTGTTCTGTTGAACAGATAGACGCAATACCGACAGATTAAAGGTACAGTAACCTCTAGTTTAAACAATGATCCCTCTGCTAAAATTACAAAGCATTAAGAGTCCAGGAAGAAAATGCATGAAGTCCTGCTCAGATTGATTTTTAAGTTACTTTTGACTATTAATTCTTCTGCTTGAAGATAATTCTCTGTTAGCAGTGGACCATTAGTTTAGAGAACTGGAACCTCATTGCTGAAAGACAACACATCATTGCGTATCACTCCCTAGGAATGTTAGGACATGGGAACGGACTCCAAGAGAGCTTGTAATTTCACGTGCAGTTATTAGCATTCCAGAGTGTGCATGCAGTGTCTTCTTTAGGCTCTTTAATACTTTTAGTTTGTACTTATAAAAGCATCATAACCTCAGTAGATTGGAGTATACATAAGTTTTTTTCAAATCTTTTTTTCATATTTAATTATTACATGCTATACATTGCATACTACACACTCTTGATAAATATAATTATTCTAAATCTTATATTTTATTTACTTTGATGGTGATCTTTCTCATGTGAACATATATTATGGGATATGACCAAAATGAAGATTGAAGGAAAGCCAACATGTCCAGAGAGAATATCGATAAATAGTACCCACATTTTCCAAAAACATTTTGAACAAAATGAGAAATGCACAAGACAAGATTATTCATAGTAAGTACCCCAATTAAAGAGTGTAAGTGACATATTGTGCTGTCAAAATATTAGAGAAGCAATAAAGAAAAAAATAAAATAAAATACGAACTCTTAAGAATAAAATATTAAGAGAAAAGGCCTTCAGTAGTGTGGATTTACTTCATTACCCTGAAGCATGGCTAGGATGTGGTGTAACAGAAACATGCCTATCACTGACAGAATTACATTGAGACAAAACTTTATAGAAGGTTACGGCCTAATGACATTTAAACTACAGAGGATCCTGGTGGAAAAAGGGAGAGACATTCATATTATCCACAGTCCTAAATCCGAGCCTGTAAGGCGGCTCAACAGGAATTATATTCTGGATGTATGTCTAGTCTTGCAGGTGGCAGCTTTTGGAAACGACACTTGAAGGCCCAAAGATTGCAGCAATGGTGTTTTATCTCCAGCTTCTGAGAATCAGAAGAGTTGGCCAGCATGTTCCACTATAAGGTGCAATGGATGGCAACGTTACGTAGAGGTCGGATCTCCAGCTTAATACTGGAGTACTATTGTAAAGTTGCTCTACAGAGGTCATGAGAATAGAAAAACTGGAAGGTCTCACAGTTAATTAGTGGCAGCAACTCTTACTGGTTGAAGAGTTCATGCTTTATACTTTCATGTTTGGAAGCATATTATTGCATCCCATGGTGCTTATGGCAAAGCTCTGGGGGACTTGGGCAAGCGCTACATACCATCCAGAATCAGGCACTTTGCTTACGTTGGTGTTAATAGGGAGGCAAAAAGTCTGCAGATGAATTGGGTGAGTTATCCCACAAAGATGGAATCTGCTGTGCCATAGGTTTTCATATTTCATCTCTTTTGTAAGACCTCCATTCGGTTGACCTTGATGGTAAGTAAGGCACACTGTTTTTGTCCAGCCTGTTTGTGCTTGGGATTTGTCTAACTGGAAGTGCACACTGAGCACTTTTATTTACCATTAGAATTAGTACATATATTGGTGATTTTAAACACCTGTCTTGTAACAATTATGTACCAATGTTTGGTATGACTTGATAAAGGTCACAGAAGGTGACTAAAACATTGCCCTACGTAATGCTTCATTAAAAAGCTGTTAAATTAACTTCCTGGATCCTGGACCTACTTTGATCTACTGGAATCCTGTAACTATGGATTGGGGCCTTACCCAAGCCTGCAGCACCACGATTGTACTTTGAATTATTTGCTTTGAGGAATTTTATCTATTTGGATGTGCAATCCCCTACACCGGAAATGTATGATATCAAACCCAAACATGCAGAGTATTGTCACGGGTTTGGGTGAATGGGCTCAGGATACAGAGATGGAGGCGAGCACAGTCACCAAATTAACAGGTCTTTTATTTGTAATGTAAATGCCGGCTAATATGCAGAAAATAAAGGAACAGTAAAGTAATAGTTTCAATGTGCAAGTAAATGTCTTTAAAGAAAATAGTCCTTTACCAGAGTTACTTCACTAGGTAAGGCAGATCAAAGGAGAATCAGTGTAGCAAGGGTTAATCCAATGTGAGGTCAAATATGCAAAAGTCCTATAAAAGGGGGAATCAGCAGGAAACAGGGACACAGCAAGGGTTTTCCATAAACAAAGGTAGGCAATATGCCTTAGGAGATGGCTCTTTACTCCTAGGGATGAACAAAACAACTGAGCACAGAACCAAGGGTATTCTGCCCTTTTATAGGGGGACAAGGACCTATACAAGGAGACAGGGTAATCCTCTATTGGGTGGGATGCTATGTCAATTTGTATACCCGCTGACCTCCACACTGCTTCCAGGTAGCTCATACTAGAGTGCACGGGATTCTAAGAGTTTTAAAGGACCACTATAGTGCCAGGAAATCATACTCGTTTTCCTGGCACTATAGTGCCCTGAGGGTGCCCCCACCCTCAGGGACCCCCTCCCGCCAGGCTGGATGGCGAGGAAAGGGGTTAAACTTACCTTTACTACAGCGACGGGCAGGGAGCTCTCCTCCTCCTCTCCGCCTCCGATCCTCCTCTTTGGCTGAATGCGCATGCGCGGCAGGAGCTGCGCGTGCATTCAGCCGGTCTCATAGGAAAGCATTTACAATGCTTTCCTATGGACGCTTGCGTGTTCTCACTGTGATTTTCACAGTGAGAATCACGGAAGCGCCTCTAGCAGGTGTCAATTAGACAGCCACTAGAGGATTTGGAGGCTGGATTAACCCATTTATAAACATAGCAGTTTCTCTGAAACTGCTATGTTTATAAAAAAAGGGGTTAATCCTAGAGGGACCTGGCACCCAGACCACTTCATTAAGGTGAAGTGGTCTGGGTGCCTAGAGTGTTCCTTTAATAGAATCCTGGAGCAGCGTGGGGGTCATGGTACACGTCACCTGATCAGTCCGCCAGAGGGGAAACACACTGGCCAACAGGCAAGGTCTGTGGGGACACTTCTACACGCCACGACCCACATGATGTGGTCACGACATTTAGGGAAACTGCAGCAGTGATGGCATGCCTGGCACTTGCAGCACGCCGCTGCGGAGTGGCAGGGAATACAGTTAAAGAAATCAGGTAGCAGACGAATCAGAGGAGATACTGAACCCACCTTATGGACAGCAAGGTAGAGAACCTGATTGGGATGCTGGAGCGGAGAGTTCAAACCCAGCCAGGTCTCTTAAGGGGGTGGCCACGTCTTGCTGTCTGCAGGGCTTGGGGTGTTCCATGACAAGTATATTATTGTTGTTACACTGTAAAACCAGATAAAACTGCCTTATTTGATGGAACCTAAAGTCCTTTAAGTCCCTCTCTACATACCTCAAAACAGAATGCACATGTTATGGTTGATTATATATTTCAAACCTGTTCTATGTTAAATTTTGTATATATTGTGTATTAATATTGTTTTGTATTTTATTGTACCCTAATGTAACAATGCAATGAAAATGAGAGAAATCTCAATGTATCTTTCCTGGTAAAATATTTTATAAATAAATATTGGTACACTATCCAATAAAATGCACTCAAATAATAATTATTATATATTTGTAAGCATGATTAAAGCATGTTACATTTTTCTTCTGTAGATTTCCAATATATAAAATTGAGTTTTAATTTACTTGTACACAATCTTAAATCTGTCATTAAGGAAATGTTTACCCTTGGATTTAGGGAATAACTTGGTTATTCACTAAAGTGTGATATTTCAAACCAAATTTTAAATGTATTCACAAAAGCCAAATAGGCAAAATTGTCCAAGTAATCTATGCTTTTAAGTATTTTGCCATTTTGATTTAATCTCCCTGTTTTATTAATAAACCCCTAAATGACAACCAGGTTCTACCAGGGACATAGAAAATAGATAATTCAGAACTGCATTACACACCCCTCAAAATGTATTTTTCATATGTTTCTGTAAATGAAGTGATAGACCTTCTTCTACCCATCCCAGCTACAGAGATATTAGCAGTATCTATGAAGGATCCCACAGTCTCACGGGATCCTCCATAGACTTCAATGCTGTACTCTCATATATGCAGGGACCGGCTGAAAGAAGATGGCGGCGCCCATGTGAGGCAGGTTCAGGTAAGCAAATCTCACATTTCCTTGGCCCACCGACCACCGTACCACCCACGGTGATATTACTGTCATAGGTCTTTCAAATTATGCAAATTATCCCCAGTCAGAGGTCTTTCAAAAAATTCAAATTATCCCCAGTCGGTGACAGTGCCACTTTAACGAAAATTGCTGGGAATTCATAGTGAAAACTTCAAAATTGTTTCCATTTCAGCGATTTTGACCTTAAATTTGAACTTCACTTTGATTTCTCACTTTAGTAAATACTCCCGTGTGTCACAATTCTGTGCACACTCAGAAAAATGAAAACTACTAGCTGTCTATCCCTGAAGAAATTTGTATAAAGACATTTCCATGTACGGAGCACGGCCAATAGCAAACCTTTAAAAGGGACATTGTATTACATGACTAACATATAACACATATAAAACATTGCAGCAGTTTTTAATTTAACCTTAAGCCAGTGAAATATATCTCCTTGAATTTTATTACTACTGTCACAACTATGCAATGTTATTATTTTTAAGATAAGCACCCCTAAATAATGTTTTTGCTTATGACTGCACATGCCATTTATCTCTTGCACTGTTTATGCTTGACAGGAATGGATGACGTGTCTGTTATTGCTTCGTATTGTTATGTCTTTGCATTCACTTGGGTATGCGATGCCGTGATTAACTGTGTGTATATTTAAAACATATAAGAGATTTTTTGATTCTTTAAAGGGATACTGTAATTTACCATGATTTGTAATATTATATTTTTTTATCCATTGAAATTAACAAATATATATATTTTGAGGTGTAAAAAAAAAAATTACATGTAGAATTCTATACAACTTAATCCTGCAATTGAGCACATCCATCTTGGTTCCCTGTCACCGAATTACTGAATAAATGCTGTCATTTGCCATCAGGAATAAGAAAGTATACAGAGACAAGCAAAAGGTGGATTTATTTAAATGCTCTGTTTTAAGAAGTGTCATTTACTACAAAAATGGGGTCAGTCACATTTCATTGGTAAGTTATACATTTCGCACCACTTTCGGAAAAGAACACTTTGATAAATCTCACCCAATATTTCCATTTGCACACCTCGTTTGCCCAGTGAACCCTGACTGTGCCTGGATTGACATGGATTGCAATGCTATTTGTAAAATTTTTAATATTAGTGTAAAACACAACAAAACATCACATAAAAAAAGGTTTCCATTAGTTTTAAATGTTTTATTAATTGTTAGCTCCTTTGCGTTTGGTTATTTGAGCCAAAAACCATCATTAGTGTGTCATAGGCCATGTGAGAAGGAAACCAAATTCTTAATGTCCTGGTCATACCACATGTATATTTACGTTGTATAGCTAGGGACCCTCGTTTGTGTGTCTGCAGTTAGATACTGTACACTGTTTGGCGCCACCTAGAGCCCATTTATTTAACAATAAATTGGAAGTACAATAACTCAGTCATGCACAATCTGTTTGCTTGTTTATTTACCTTTCTACCCATATTTTGCTCTCAACCAGGGAATTTTACAAATCTGTAAAAAATCACAGGCATGTTTTCTCTAATGTAAATGTTATCCAGCATTTGAAATAAAAGGCTTAGAAACCCTGTCAGTGGACATCAAATCAATTACATCCTGTAAGTGCAGTGCAAGATGTGAGTTTACAATCTAAACTGATATTGCACACTGAAACAAAAAGTAGCAAGGAGAAAATACATTTGATAGAATAGAAATAATATATCAAGCAGAGAAACAGGCCCAGCTGACCCTTGGTTAAGAAAGTTTACAATGAACATAAGATAAAGAAATATAAGGGAGGTTAGGATAGATAAGGGGGGGTTTACGAGGTATGCACTCCATGTTTCTTGTGTGTAGATAAGGGAGGCTAGGAAGGATGCACTCTGCATTTCTAGCTAGGTATGTGTACAGAGTCAGTCTGAATATGAATAGAAGAGCTAGTTTGAGGAGACAGGTAAGGTTCAGGGTGCTACCCTGATGGGGAGCAGAGAAATATGGGAGAGAAATTGACAAATACATTTGACTGCAAAGGATAAATACAGAATTCTGTTATGGATTGCCATGGAAGGCTTTAATATAAAGCTTTGTTTTAATGTGGATAGAACACCTACCAGGCTTTCCTACTAACTGCAACGGATGCCAAGGTGTAGAGTCCCAGCTTATGGAGAAGTAAAATGTTCTGCAATAGGTGAGGATCTATGTTTTGGTCACACATGACCTAGAGCAGTGATGGCGAACCTTTTTGAGCCTGAGTGCCCAAACCGTAATACATGCCAAAACGTCAATTAAACCTGAATACTGAGGTTTAAGTTTACAAAAAACAACTCATACAGTTGTCCAAACTAATTAACATCTCTGTGTGTGTATTAAGCAGTTTGTGTGTGTGCTCGGCAGTCTGTCTGTATGTGTATTTAGCAGACTGCTGCATACACACACAGACTGCTGAGTACACAGTCTGCTGAATACACACACAGACTGCTAAATAAACACACACACAGACTGCTGAGTGTTGTCACGGTTCTCACCTGATAGACAGACGGCAAGACGTGGTCGCTCTTGGAGTTCCCAACAGGGGACTTGAACCGGGGATCTTCTCAGTCCTGGTCCTGCTTTCTACCTCTGAGCCACAGCAGCTATTTACAGTGAAGACTGATTCCAGTCCTGTTCATCCTGACATGGCTACTACTCTGGGGGCTGCACCTTGACTTGGCTGTGTTTCACCTGACTCTGATCAGTCATCAGCAGGGTATATAAACCCAGCCTCGCCCTGTGCTCAGTGTCAAGTCTTTGATCCTGTTTGTTCCAGTGTTCCTGTTTCATCGCTTCGCATTATTGACCCCGGCTTCCTGACTCGTTTATTCTGACTTCTGGCATCCCTTGACTTCGGCTACTCCTCGTTGTTCCTGTCCTCTGGCATCCTTTGACCTCGGCTATCCCTCGACCATCCTGCTGGTTCAGTCCTTGCCTGTCCTGCGTATTGGTACTGCATCCTGCACAGCCCCCGTGCACAGACCCACAGGCCAGGTGAATTCTTACCTGACCACCTCGGCCTGTGGCTATCTGCAAGGGTGAGCATCATATCTGCGCTACAGACTCCCAACTCAGGTAAGACCCTGACAAGTGTACACACACAGACTGCTGAGTGTACACACACAGACTGCTGAGTGTACACACACAGACTGCTGAGTGTACACACACAGACTGCTGAGTGTACACACACAGACTGCTGAGTGTACACACACAGACTGCTGAGTGTACACACACACAGACAGACTGCTGAGTGTACACACACAGACTGCTGAGTGTACACACACACAGACAGACTGCTGAGTGTACACACACACAGACAGACTGCTGAGTGTACACACAGACAGACTGCTGAGTGTACACACACACAGACAGACTGCTGAGTGTACACACACACAGACAGACTGCTGAGTGTACACACACACAGACAGACTGCTGAGTGTACACACACACAGACTGCTGAGTGTACACACACACAGACTGTTGAGTGTACACACACACAGACTGTTGAGTGTACACACACACAGACTGTTGAGCGTACACACACACAGATCAAGCTGAGAGTGTACACACACACAGACTGCTGAGTGTACACACACAGACTGCTGAGTGTACACACACGCTAGACTGTTGAGTGTACACACACACAGACTGCTGAGTGTACACACACACAGACTGCTGAGTGTACACACACACAGACTGCTGAGTGTACACACACAGACTGCTGAGTGTACACACACACAGACTGCTGAGTGTACACACACACAGACTGCTGAGTGTACACACACACAGACTGCTGAGTGTACACACACACAGACTGCTGAGACATTGCATTGAGGGGTACAGTGTATGTGTGTGTGGGGTACTGTGTATGTGTGTGTGGGGTGATGTGTATGTGTGTGTGGGGTGATGTGTATGTGTGTGTGGGGTGATGTGTATGTGTGTGTGGGGTGATGTGTATGTGTGTGTGGGGTGATGTGTATGTGTGTGTGGGGTGATGTGTATGTGTGTGTGGGGTGATGTGTATGTGTGTGTGGGGTGATGTGTATGTGTGTGTGGGGTGATGTGTATGTGTGTGTGGGGTGATGTGTATGTGTGTGTGGGTGGTGGTGGTGGTGGTGGTGGGTGTGGGTGTGGGTGTGTGTGTGGGTGTGTGTGTGGGTGTGTGTGTGTTTGTGTGGGGTGATGTGTGTGTGTGTCGTCCCCCCTCTCCCCACCCCCATTGTTTTCTTTCCCCCATCCCTCCCTCATTTTTTTCTCCCATCCCACACTCAGTTTCTCCCTCCATCTCTCCCTCAGTTTCCCCCCTACATACCTCCCTCAGTTTTCTCCCCCATCTCTCCCTCAGTTTCCCCCCCATACCTCCTCAGTTTCCTTCTCCCCACCATACCTCCCTCAGTTTACCCCATACCTCCCTCAGTTTCCTTCTTACCCCATACCCCTCAGTTTCCTTTACCCCCATACCTCCCTCAGTTTCCTTCTCCCCCCGCCCATACCTCCCTCCGTTTCCTTCTCCCTCCCCTCCTTGATCTCCTACCTTGTAGCGTGGCCAAGCGCACCGCGGAGCTCAGTTTCCTGTACCCAGATGGACAGGAAGTGCTCTCTCTGTGAGCACTTCATTTCCGTCCGCCCGGGTACAGGAAACATAAGTTCCTGTACCGCGGCGCGCTCGGCCACGCTACACAGAGTGCCTGGCAGGAGGGAGCGCTCTGCGCTATGCGCTCACCTCCTGCCGGTCACTCCGGCTTTGCGCCCGCCGGGCCTGTGCGCCCTAAGGCGGCCACTTGTGCCGCCTTATGGATGCGCCGGCGGAGCGCACCCTCCCTCCGGCGACCTATGGCCGCGTGCCCACAGAGGGGGCTCTGCGTGCCACCTGTGGCACGCGTGCCATAGGTTCGCCATCACTGACCTAGAGCATTACTGCTCTCTTTACATACCTCAAACTTTGAACTTCAAGCTTATGCCCTTCTAGCGTTTTCCTAGCACCTATTCTTAGTAATAAAGACCCAATTTAATATTTACATTCTATTATTACCTGTATGGAGATCCATCAGCTCCACTGATACACCATATAATGTATGTGTTAGACTGAAGGAGGTTGCTCAACTTGAATGGTGAATATATCCTTCCATCAACCTCCATCAGTATGGCCAGCACAACATGATGGTCCATTCACAGAATACATTAGAGACACTGACTCCAAAAATAACTGGTGTGTGGTATGAATGTCAGAAGAACTATCTCATCTCGCCCAACTCCTTTGTCATATGTCACAATTACCAGTTCAATAACAGTGATTACTGAGAAAATAGAGCATGGGTGAGGTATACTGGAAGAGGATCCACAACAGACTTATCCACAGAGGAAACATTTCTGTTCGTCCAAAGCGATGCATCTGAAAAAAAATTTTTGTTTCTTACAATTAATGTTTCGTCTATGTGACATTTTGTAATAAACTATTCAGATGAATCAAAATGGCCTGAAAATTGGCCACTGTTCAGCAAAATATTTATTTATATAATATTTATTCATAAAATATTTTACCAGGATTGATACATTGAGATTTCTCTCGTTTTCAAGTATGTCCTGGCCGGGTTCACAAAACATTGCATTGATACAATAGGGTACAAAAAATACAATATACAAACAAAATATATATATATATATATATATATATATATATATATATATATATATATATATATATATATATATATATATATATATATATATATATATAGTTAATACAATGCTAAACAAAAATCTGCACACCAGTCAAGCCATAAGATTGGTGTGCAGATTTTTGTTTAGCATTGTATTAACTATCCACATACTTCAGGTGGAAGGGGTTTTCAATCACAATTTTTCCCCACCATAATCTATTTGGATCATATATATATATATATACATACATATATATATATACATACATATATACATATATATATATACATACATATATACATATATATATACATATATATACATATATATATATACATACATATATATATATATATATATATATATATATATATATATATATATATATATATATATATATATATTATAAATTTAACACATAACAGGTAAAAAATATATTTAATCATGTCACAATGGTGGGTAAAGTAATGACATTCTAGTACAAAGCAGCAGAACGAGTTATATAACGTATTGAGTTTATTAAGGTGGGTTTGCGATGCAGGTGCATACACAACATCCCTATTAATGACCGGCACTATCTGTTTCCTTACTGTAGGGCTTAGACAGGCTTTGTTTCTGTACAGGGCACCTAGTTTTTGGTAAAGTTTTGAAGATATTTTTTCAATGTGAAGGCCAAAGGATAGATTGGGGTCTAGCCACATACCTAGATATTTGAAAGAACAGACTGTTGCCAGTGTGTAATTGAATTTGTTCTGATACACAGTTGTTGATTTTGTAGTTTATGTAATTTAGGTATAGTTCCAAAGATCATTGTAACAGTTTTGTCAGTGTTTAGGAAGAGTTTGTTATCCTCTATCCACTTTTCTACCTCTGTGAATTGGTTTTGGAGCACAGTCTCAAGCTGCGGTAGATTTGGTTTACTAGAATATCATCTGCATACATGTGTTCGGTTGAGGATTTGCAGACGTTAGGCAAATCATTTATAAATAATGCGAATAGCAGGGGGCCGAGTATGGAGCCTTGGGGAACACCACACATGACTGGAAGAGGGAAGGAAGAGCTATCAGAAATGGACACATATTGCAATCGGTCTGACACATATGTTTGAAACCAGGTTAGCGGACGATCACCAATGCCTGAGTTTTTAAGTTTTTTGCAAAAGAATGCCGTAGTCTACTGTGTCAAAGGCCTTGGCAAAATCAAGGAAAATAGCTGCTGTTAAGTCTCCTTGTTCCAAATATAAAAATTATGTACATTTTTTGCTGTACACTGACAGGTATATTTTCAGACCATTTGGCTCACAGATCAAGTGAGAATATAGTAACCAATAGAGAGAAGAAAGTAGGAGCAGTAAAACATTCATATTCATGTAGCATATACTAAATCAATTTCTTTTATAAATATAGATTTTTTTTTTTCCCCCTCCTTTTCATCTCTTTAATGGTCCCTTCTCACATGATAAGTGCATAAAATCAACATTTAGTGGTTGTCTTCGAACTATCAATCATATTTTTTCTTATCAAACATCCTTTTCTTTTGGCGCCAGGGATGGAACTCTGAATCGCGAATCAAACGATTTGTTTGTTTCGTGATTCGTCCATATAGCATCTTGGAGTTCAGGATTTTGGACAAACCTCAAAATTCTTATGAATCAAAATTAATTTGAAACCTTATGCACAAGACTAGCACACAGTAAAAATAACAGATTTACAGTAAGGCATACAAAAAGCCATGAAAGGGATTCACAGATTTAGAATTCATACATAGTCAGGATTCAGCATCATTTCGACTGCTCTGGAATGTGTGAACACTTCTTTTTATATATTTCCTACCTAAAAATCTTTGACATTTTCCTTACTAAGGTACAATGTTGATTTTACGGATTTCTGATCTAAAGAAACATGGCTTATAGGATACCGAGGCAAACTGGTGGGTATCCATAACTAATAGTTGAATTTTCAGCTGTATATGTAAACGATGTTCTGTTTAATAATAGGAACTGTCATCACTAAGCATCTGGAGAGTTTATTATTTTACTTCCATCAGAGTATATTTATAATGAATAGTTTTAAATCTACTGTAATAAATGCATCAAAATATGCATTAAATGTGTATGGTGTAAAGAATTAATTTAAAAAAAAATTTGATTCAGGTTCAGTCGGTCTAATTGTAGAACACCGTAAGATAATATTCTCCAAGCTATGTTGTTTGCAAATGTGATTAAATTCACAAAAACAGAATATTTTCTCCTCCTATCTCCTTTTGTTTTGTTATACTCTTGATAATTGGCCAACCCTGAACAAACAGCATTTCTAGACATTTTAACTCAATTTTAGGATACACTATATACTTGTGTTTAGGGAAACTGGTTTGTCTTTCAGCATTTTCTTCTGTGAAAAATTAGCTGTGTCCAAGTGAATAATTTATGTTTTGTATCTGTATGTTAACCCTTTCTGTCAACCTGTGAATGCATATTAAGCTCCGATAAGAAGCACTCGCACAAGTGTATGGAGGTTGATGGGGATGTCTGTCCTGCTTTCTTATGAAAAGTAAAATAAATAAATCATGGGTGAGCTTTACATTTCCTAATTTAGCTCTCAACGCTCATTGCAAGAGGGAAACAAGTGGTTAGAACTTAGATGCAAATTGTTTTCACTTTTCAGAATTATATTTTGACAAGTGATTAGAACTCAGGTGCTTTCTTGCTCCTTACAGATTTGATGTGTCCCTTTAACACAACAGGGGGAAAGAAGACCTTGAACAAGGAAAAGCTAGTGTATGAGAAGTCGTGAAGTAGTGGTGGGCTTAACACAATATGACCATATGGTGGAAATGAATCCCCATATTTGTTTGCTGACTTAGGTGATTTTAAGAAGCCTTATAAGATTTAAATTTTCATTTTTATGTTTGTGCTGTTCCTAAATCTGTATTATGCATTAATTTTGGTCACTACGGCAGCACCATTCCTACCAGTGGCGGATCTGGTGGGGGGGGGGGGGTAAAGGGGCAACCGAGGGTCTCCCTCTCCCCTATCGGCTAATGCAGGGCTTTAAGCGCCAGCCCTGCAATGTGCCTTCAAGGATCGCAGAGGAGATCAGAGATCTCCCTCCCCAGTCCGCAGGCACCGTGCTGGCAGCCGGCAGGGGAGGGAGGGAGAGAGGACCCGGGAGCTTAACCTGCAGCTCCTCCGGGTCCTTCTCTCACGAGCACGGAGCGTTGCCGCGGTTACCACGGCAATGCTCCAAATCTCGCGAGAGTGAACTCTAGCCCTGGAGCTACGGGCTAGAGTTCACTCTGACAACTGGAACCACCAGGGATTCCCTACCAGACCACCAGGGATGGAGAAATATCCCCCATCCTCCTCAATAAAGGTAAGAAGGGAGGGGGGACATAAAGAATATTTGTTTTAATTCAATTTAAATAAAAAAACACATATAAGAAGGGTAGGGGGGGCTTTTAATATTTTAATATAATATGTGTTGTTGCTTTTTCTAAATTTAATTAATTTGTATGTATGGGGCAGTGTATGTGTGTGGGGGGGGGGGCAATGTGTGCGATAAGAAGGGTAGGGGGCTTTTTTATAATCACACACACAAATTGCCCGTCCCTCCCCGCCCACACACACACATACACTGCCCCCCATACACACACTGTCCCACATACACATACCCTGCCCCTATACGCACACACTGCCCCACATACACATACACTGCCCCCATACACACACACACACTGCCCCATACACACACAACCCCCCATACACACACACTGCTCCCATACACACATTGCCCTACACATACGCTGCCCCTCCATACACACACATTGCCCCACACTCACACATACACTGCAATCCTCACACACACACACACTGCAAATGTTACACACAAATACTGACCCACACATACACTGCCCCCTAACACACACACACTGCACCCCGACATATACTGCCGCCCTCAATCACACACTGCAACCTTCACACACACACACTGCTCACATACTGTCCCCCTC
>OW240916.1:244802992-244829420 GCA_933207985.1 Pelobates cultripes
TGCATTGAATCAATGCATCTCTATGAGGAAAGGTCAGTGTCTTGGTGCAGAGGGAGGAGACTCTAAATGGCAGTTCCTCACAGCACTGTTCCAGGAAGCACCTTTTAGAAGCCATCTGAGGACTATCCTGAGGCTGTAATGTAAAAACTTTGAAAAGATGGTGTTTTCTGCAAAAAGCCATAAAGGAACAATTCTACTCACGAAAACAAATACAATTAAGCTGTCGTTGTTCTAGTAACTATAGTGTCCCTTTAACTTTGTTACATAACAAACACGTGTTGTCACATTGTGTACATGTGATTAGCAATAGTATAATAAGAAATATAAACCCTGGCTCACTGGTATACATGTTTTATGCTTCACAATCATCGATAACAAAAAAAACATGAATTTCCTGCCATTTATTTTGTAAGTTTATATCAGAGCTAGTATTGAAGAGATGTACATTTTGGAGGCAAACAGCGATGCTAAGTGAAAGCTTAGTTTGTTGTTTCCCTGGAAAAAGTAGATTTTTTAGATGGATAATATAAATGTTGTTTTAAAGGACTTTGCTTAAATTGAACATTTGACTAAATAGAGGTTAAGCTATTTACTTTGAACTTGAACTTGCATAATAATTAAGTCAAGCTATTAATTAAGGTGACCACATACTATTTACTCATTTAAACTTTGCGTTGGTTAGGGAGATTCATAGTTTACTTGATTAACACTTGTGTCTCACATCAATCAGAGTTTTACTTTTAGTGGTATCTTTTCCATAAAAAATTGAAATGTTTAACTTTACAGACAAAGTTAATTACTACCTGTATTGAGATTAAATCAAAATTCAGACAGATAATAATAACCCTCTTTTGTATACCAGGATTGTTGAGTTGAATGATTTTAATTGGCTGTTGTTTTTCAGAAATCAATCTTTGATCCTGGAGGCAGTCAAAATTCAGACTGCACAAGCCAAACATTGTTGTCGTTGTCCCACAATCACTATCTTCAGAGACCACCACAATATGGCTGAATGCAAAAAGGAATGCTTTACTTTATTTCAGTTTTGATGTTGCCTACCTTGCAAAACATCCTGTTTCATCAATAAGTCTTACAAGCAGTGTAACGGTAAGATGCCACATCAAACACTGTGCGAAAAAAGATTTAGGACACAAAATAGCGTTAAAATCGGCTGATAGCTTAAGGACTCTACGACAGCCACTATATGGACAACTGTAAGAGAGAGTGGTTTTAAGAGTAATTGATTCTGGTATCTGCACCCTGTTATGTTACATATTACTATGTGACTTGATTAAACAATGAAAAAGAACAAAAAATAACAGAACAGCAAAAATCAAGTGCCACATCAAGAAACTGGCACTATATAAAGACGAGGTACATTTTCAGTGGAGTTTACATCCCTGAGGAAGTATCCAGTATATGAAACATGTTAGGTTTAAGTCTCTGACTGATTCTATCTGTATGTTATATTACATGCTTTTATTGCACTGTTTTTTGGTACTTTGGGAAATGTGAGTGAGTTTTTAAATGGGTCTCTTATAAGGAGATTCAAGTTGAGTTACATTCAGGCTGTCCTACTAGGTCAGGGGTTCCCAACCCAGTCCTCAAGTATCCCCCAACTGTCCAGGATTTGGGGAATACCCTGTTGTGTCTAAAGTGTTTTTTTTTTTCTTTCTAAAAACACCTTAGACACAACTTGGTAATCCCTAAATCCTGGACTGGTAGGGGGTACTTGAGGACTGGGTTTGGAACCACTGTTCTAGGTGAATCTGCACTGTGAAATTGCACATCAAGGCTCTACACAGTGTTACCCCTAGTCATTACTGCAGGTATTTTTATTTTCATATGGAAGTGTTCAGTGGCGTACACACAAACCATGGGGCCCTGGTGTGAAACAGATCCATGGCCCTCCCCCCTCCCTCCCTCTTACCCCTCCCTCTCCCCCCCCACCTTCTCCTCCCCCCCGACAGACACACACATACATACAGAGACACACACACACAGACAGACAGATACATACAAACACATACACACACGACACATACATACAAAGACACATACATACAAACAGGCAGGCACACATACATACAGACACACACACACACACAAGACATACAAAAGACATACAAACAGACAGGCACACATACATACATACAAACAGGCAGACAGGCACACAGGCAGACAGGCACACATACAGACAGACAGACATACACACAGACAGACAGACAGACACACACACACATACAAGACGCACATACATACAAAGACACATACGTACATAAAAACAGACACATACATACAGACACACACAGACAGACACACACATGCAAACACACACAGACACACACACAAGACACATATACATACAAAGACATTTACATACATAAAAACAGATCGATCGATAGAAACATACATACAGAAACAGACACACACATACAGACACACACATACAGACACGCACACACACACACAGAAACACACACACAAGACACACATACATACATACAGACAGACACACACACACACACACACACAACATACAAACAAAGACACATACATACAAACACACACACACACACATAATATTTAAGTCACCCTCCTATTTCCTACCTTTTAGGTGCAGAAGTGTGACTTTCCCTGGGGTCCAGTGGTGGCTCGGGCTGGTGGGAGTCAGAGTTCCCAATCTGACTCCCTCTACTTCCTCCCGCGCGGGCTCTCAGTGATAACTGGGAGGAGTGACGGTCAGTCACTTCCTCCCAGCGTGTGATGATCTCATCACAGGGGGCTCGGTCGCGCTGTTTAAGAGCTGTAGCACTGACCGGGCCCCCTAAAAATCCATACCCATCGGGAGGGCCTGACGGTTTACAGCGTGGGCCGGGGCCGCCAATGATGATGACCGGTCGCAGAGGTCTGCAGGGTGGCCTGGCCCCCTGGAGTGACGGGCCTGGTCGCAGCTGCGACCCCTGCGGACACTATATGTATGCCAGTGGAAGTGTTCATACCACTTAGGTGGTGCAGAGTGGTATAACCATTTAACAGTTCCCCTCTGTAAATATTTCCATTGTTGTATTTGGTTTTCCTTTGAGAATACCTCTCTAAAGGAGTGGGTATAGAGGGCATTAGGGCACTATCTATGAGGTGGGGGATTGGGGCACTATCTACAGGGGAGGGATTGGGGCACTATCTATGAGGAGAGGGATTGGGGCAATATCTATGAGAAGGGGGATTGGGGCACTATCTATGAGGAGGGGGATTGGGACAATATCTATGAGGAGGGGGATTGGGACAATATCTATGAGGAGGGGGATTGGGGTAATATCTATGAGGAGGGGAATTGGGGCACTATCTATGGGGGAGGGATTGGGGCACTATCTATGAGGAGGGGGATTGGGGCAATATCTATAGAGAAGGGGATTAGGACACTATCTATAAAGAGGGGGATTGGGGCACTCTCTATTAGGAGGGGATTGGGGCACTATCTATGAGGAGGGGGATTGGGACACTATCTATTAGGAGGGGGTGGGGCACTCTCTATGAGGAGGGGGATTGGGGCACTCTCTATGGGGAATGGGACTTGGGTACTATCTATGGGTAGGTGGAACTGGGGGGGTAGAATATATACTATCTATGGGGGGAGAATGGAGTGAGGAGGAAAATTGAGTACTAGGAGGAGAATGTAGTACTATCTATGGGGGAGAGGAGGTGAGTAGGTTACTTCTATGGGGGGATTGGGTACTATCTATGGGGGAAGAGGAGGAACATAGGCTATTAACTATGGGGGGAAGGGAATGGGCTACTAACTACAGAGGGCAGAGACTAGGCTTCTACCTATGGGAAATGGGGGGGGGGGGGCAAACTACAAACTATGGGACAGTAATGGGCTACTAGCTATTAGAGGTGGGAATGGGATTCAGACGAGAGATACAAATTCACCATTTCAAAAACACCTTGACCCACTACACACTTATGCACCTTTACGCTCATCAAACCTCCAGACACGTCCCTGCATTCACACACAGACTCTCTCTACACACACACACACATGTCCCTACATTCAAACACATTGACCTGCTCCATATATATGCACCTGTATCCACACAAACTGCATACATATATGTCACTGCATACACACAAATTGAAGTTGTGTATATACCTGAATAAATAAAATTAAAAACTTTAAAAAAAATACTGTGCACAAGCATTTGAGATGTCACACTTGACTGGCAACTCAACCTCTTCTAATCTGCATTCACACACCAACATTCCCCTGCACTCCACTATCCTGCTCCAGTTACTAATTTATAAACATAGAATATATATATATATATATATATATATATATATATATATACACACACACACACACACGGCACAATGACTTATGGGACTGGCATAGATTTTTTCCAGGGCTGCTGTGTATCCCCAGTCTGGCCCTGGCTGTCTCTGCCTACTTGCCTGCCACGGAGGCAGAGACAGGATCTCTTGGCTGTCGCTTAGCTGTGGAGTCAAAGGGAGGGAGAATGGAACGGCCACTCACTGGCTGACAGGGAGTGAGAGTTGATGCTTTCCGGGAGTTGTAGTTCCTGCTAGAGGCTAACTCATGCTCCCAGGGGGCCGGGGAGAACCCAGCTTTAGCTCCACGGGAAACTACAACCCTCTCACATCTTGCACAGACAATCTTCTTGAAGGTTGGAGGCAGATGATAGGCACTAGGCAACACCAGCGGAGCGAGGGAGAGACTTGGTGTGACTGGCTGCATTATAAAACCAGGAAAAGGTGGGCATGGATGGTGAGCTGATTCGGTGGTGCAAGATGTGAGCCCTCCCCTGGTGATTACCCTGTTGTGAATATACAAAGGTGTGCACACATATACACATATTTTTATGAAACTAATATAAACACTTTATAGTGGTGTAGTGTCTTTTGCTTTTTGCACTCAATTATGAACCAATATTTTGAAAAGCATTTCTAAAGAACTAGTAAATAGCACTTAGAGTTGTCATCAAATATAACAGGTATTTTAATATAATAAGAGATTTGCCTCTTATTTATGTATTGTATTAATGATTATATTTCCATTTATGTTCACACTCTGTATTTGTAGATATATTTTTGATCATATCTATATCTTTAGTTTAATGAGGGACTGTATAACAGTATATCAGGAGTCCTTGCACTCAATGACATTTCAGACCGTTATGTATCACGGCAGTGGAAAGCATAGATGCATTCCACAGAGAAAGGAACTTGCAGCCGAACCGTGTGACCACTACACGAACGGAACGTGCATTCCACGGGACGGAATGTACGTTTCACTCAGGACTCTTACGGTTTTACAGATGCCGGTAATTCTGCAATCAAGCTGAGATAAAAGATGGAATGAATGCTGCACAAAGTATACACCAACTGAGGAAGCCAGCTGATGGCGAAACGCGTTTTGGACTTTAGACATTGTCTTTTTACAAGTAATTTTGATCAGTAGATCATTTTTTATTTTATTTGTTTTTTATAATAAATTAATCTGTTTACTTCTACTATTGGAGTCTTCCTGTCCATCCCTACTAAATAATTTGGGTATAAAGGAGGTGAGAAGGAGACAGAAGAGGGCTGTGGATCTCCCTTGAAGATCCCAGAGTGCTACACACAAGAGCCAGGTGATCGATTGGCTATACTTGTGAGTTGGAAATTGTTATACCTATACTCACCTAATATTGGATATACTATCTGCACTACGAATGTGTCATAAATTGTTCACAGGTTTCTGTAAAAGATTACAACAGTGCATTCATCTTCAAATTAGATTATTCAGGTATTTTAGAGCTCCACTTATACTTTTTTGTGGCTTACCCTGTTGTGTCTAAGGTGTGTGTGTTGTTTTTTTTTCTTTCTAAAAACACCTTGGACACAACTGGGTAATCCCTAAATCCTGTTAGGGGTTACTTGAGAACTGGTTTTGTCATGAATAAATAGGGGCATAAATTCTCGGGATGAAAATATAATTTTGCCTTTTTATAAATCACTGGTAAGACCACACCTTGAATATGCTGTGCAATTTTGGGCGCCTGTTCTAAAGAAAGATATCATGGCACAGAGACGAGCTACAAAATTGATAAAAGGAATGGAGCATTTTAGTTATGAGGAAAGGTTAAAAAAATTAAATCTGTTTAGTTTGGAAAAAAGGCACCTGAGAGGGGATATGATAACTTTATACAAATATATTCGGGGCCAGTACAAACCTTTATCTGGAAATCTATTCATAAACAGGGCTATACATAGGACACAAGGTCACACATTTAGGCTGGAAGAAAGGAGATTTCATCTAAGGCAAAGAAAAGGTTTTTTTACAGTAAGAACAATAAGGATATGGAATTCTCTGCTTGAAGAGGTGGTTTTGTCAGAGTCCATACAGATGTTTAAGCTGCAATTGGATACATACTTACAAAAACATAACATACAGGGATATAATTTCTAATTAGTGGGGTAATAGCTGCTTGATCCAAGGAGACATCTGACTGCTATTTTGGAGTTAAGAAGGAATTTTTTCCTAGTTTGTGGCAAAATTGGAAGTGCTTCAGACCAGGTTTTTTGCCTTCTTTTGGATCAACGGCAACAACATATGTGAGGAAGGCTGAACTTGATGGATACAAGTCTCTTTTCAGCTATGTAACTATGTAACTAAGTAGCTTCCTATTCATTTGAAAAATACTCTGCTTTTTTCCTGGTTTCCACCTAACTCCTCTACAGGGTAAATATGATGGCAGGGAAAACAGAAAATAATAGAGGTTGGATTCCTTAAAGCTAAATTGGTAGGTTATATACCAAACTATAGTGCCTGAACACATTTCAGCATTTATTTATGTGACCATCTTTACCATATTGGTGTGGTATATGCAGGCTCTTGAATCTATTGACCTGTTCCTGTCTCGTCAATCAGCAATAAGAGACAAAAGTTTATGACAGACATCTTGCCATGTAGAGAAGTTTTAGGAGGTACCAGGTTACTTAAAGGGAAACTATAATGCCAGGAAAACAAACTCATTTTCCTGGCACTATAGATTACCCCTCTGCCAAGCCCCCCTATTCTGTCACTTACCTGGGTCTGGCACCGATGTCCCTCAGTGCTGGCTCTGTCCGCTTTCTCTCTTCATGTCGATATCATCATTAGGATTTCGCCAAGGAAAGCATTGTTCTGTGCTTTCCTATGCGGATTCCAGTGACGCTGGAAGTCCTCATGCATAGAATGAAGACATCCAGCATCAGTTAGGCGACCAAAAGTCTACCAGACAGCCACTAGAGGTGGAGTTAACCCATAAAGGTAATTATTGCAGTTTATAAAAACTTGCAATAATTACCATTGCATGGTTAAGGGTACTGGGACACTGTACCCAGACCACTTCAACGGGTGTTTGATTTTTTGATTAACGTATTTATTATTATTGTTTTTCTTGTTCTCTTTCTATGTGTAATTACTGGGGGGCGGCACTTTGGTTTATGTAAGCCATGGGTCGTCAACCTGGTCCCTACCGCCCACTTGTGGGCGTTTCAGGATTCCAGGTGGGCGGTAGGGATTTCGGCGGCTAAATCCTCTTTTTAAGAGGATTTCTCCTTTTGGGCTGGCGCGAGCGGCTCTGCGGGCGCAAGTTTTCAGTGACCGGCAGGAGGAAGTGCTCCTTCCTGCCAGGCCATCTTCTGGACCCCCAGGTGCGGCAGAGTTCTAATCCGAGGCGGCAAGGAAGCTCTAACCTCTCTGCACTGCTCCCTCGTGCGATATTTGCTGATGCCGCGGGAGCCGGAATATGACGTCATATTCCGGCTCCCGGCATCAGTAGACAGCCCGCGAGGGAGCAGTGCAGAGAGGTTAGAGCTCCCTCGCCGCGTCTGATTAACACACAGCCGCCCGCCGAAGTGAAGCCCCACTGGACCCCAGGGACAGATCCACACCAGCTCTCCAGGTATGGAGGCTGGGTGGACATTTAATATTAATAATTTGGGTGTATATGTGTGTGTCTGTAAGTGTATGTGTGTGTGTGTGTGTGTGTGTCAGTAAGTATATGTGTGTGTGTCTGTAAGTATATGTGTGTTTGTGTCTGTATCTGTGTGTCTGTTAGTGTATGTGTGTCTGTCTGTGTATGTGTGAGTGTCTGTAAGTGCATGTGTGCATGTGTTTCTATGTGAGTGTGTGTGTGTGTGAGTATGTGTATGTTTGTGTGTATGTGTTTCTATGTGAGTGTGTGTCTGTAAGTGTATGTGTGAGTGTGAGTGTTTGTCTGTGAGTGTGTGTGTCTGTAAATGTATGTGTGAGTGTGTGTTTGTCTGTGAGCAGAGTACTTGTAGAATAGAAGTAAGAAGGAGCAGAGTATTTGTAAAAAGGAGAAAGAAGGTGCAGAGTACTTGTAGAATAGGAGAAAGAAGGAGTAGAGTACTTGTTGAATAGGAGAAAGAAAGAAAAAGAAAAGGAGAGAATTGTTTTTGACCAATAATAGTTAGTGGCTACCTAGCTCAGCCTTCCTACTAGGCATTGCTATAAGGAAGGTTAGAAAATAGAAAAAAGGAAGACAAAAAAGGTGGGGAGGGGAATTGAGGAGGGGAGCTGACGCACAGATGAGAAATCATTTTATGAGCAAACAGAGAAGTCTTCTGAATATCACCGAAAGAGGAGACCTTCGTTTGTTCCTTACGAAAATCGAACCAGATATCAAATATTTAGTCTCGCAGCATCAACCTCAAGGATCTCATTAATCACTAGTAAAGGTAATTTCAATTTACTTTATTGCTACCTCATTAAACTTTATAAAGTTAAAAACATTATAAACATGCATAAAGTAGAAATAAAAAGATAAATGTACGTACATTTATTTATTTTTTTTAAAACACCCTCCTTTCTAAAAAATATTCCACGCTTGCGCGAAAACTGGTGGGCGGTAAGGAAATTTTTCCATCAAGAAAGATGCATTAGTCGGCGGTAAGTGAAAAAAGGTTGACTACCACTGATGTAAGCCCTTGTTTTATGTATATATACTGCTGGTATTACTTGTACACATTAGCACAGCAGTTCCCAAAGTGTGGGACGCTGACCCACACATCCAGGGCCGCCGGGGAGTCAGGCAGGCAGACTGATTAGTCGGGCTCTCGGTCTGTGACCGGGGGCCTGACACCAGGAGAGACCCCGGCGGCTTGTCCTGTATGCCGCCGGGCTCCCTCCAATCAGTCTGCCCAGCACCTCCAGTCTGCAGCTCCGCCGGGTGCAGAGCTGCAGACCGTGTGATAGAAGTCTCGCAAGCACCCAGAGCGTTACCATGAGCTGTGAGATTTTTATTACATGGTCTGCAGTTCTGCACCCTGCAGAGCTGCAGACCGGAGAGTTACCCCACTGGACCACCATTGAATTTATGAACGGTAGGACACAGCCCCCAGACATCCCCCCTGCCCCAATGTAACTCCTTTACTCCCTGCCCTCCCCCCAATGTAACTCCTTCTCTCCCTGCCCTCCCCCCATGTAACCCCCTCCCTCCCTGCCCCCCTCCCACAGTGTAACCCCTTCACTCCCTGCCCCCCAATGTAACCCCTTCACTCCCTGCCCTCCCCCATGTAACCCCTTCACTTGTCCCCCTAACCTCCCAACACTGTAACCCCTTCACTCCCTGCCCTCCCCAATGCCCCCCCTCCCCACACTGTAACCCCTTCATTCCCTGCCCCCTCCCCACACTGTAACTCCTTCACTCCCTGCCCTCCCCATGTAACCCCTTCACTTGCTATAAGGAAGGTTAGAAAAGCCCTCCCCCATGTAACCCCTTCTAAATCTGACTGCCATGGTGTGCCAATTGTATGCACCTAAAGTTGCCATGGTGTGCCAATTGTATGCATCTAAAGCTGATTGCTATAGTGTGCCAATTTTATGCATCTAAAGCTGACATAATGTTCCAATTGTATGCCTGTAAAGCTGATTGCCATGGTGTGCCAATTGTATGCCTCTAAAACTGATTGCCACGGTGTGCCAATTGTATGCATCTAAAGCGCATTGCTATAGCTTGCCAATTGTATGCCTCTAAAGCGGTTTGCCATGGTGTGCCAGTTTTATGCCTCTAAAAGTAATTGTCATGGTGTGCCAATTGTGTGCATCTAAAGCGGATTGCCATGGTGTTCACTTTTGAAAGTATGCATTAAAAGCAAGAGGGTCTCGAAAAATTACTGTTTTGAAAAGTGGGTCTCGGCCCATAAAAGCTTGGGAAGTCCTGCCTTAGAACATTAGCACTGAGAAAGGGCTTGTGCCCAAAACGTCTGCTATCTGTACTGTGTCCTCTAATAAATTGCAGTAGCACCTGGGTGTGCACAACTACACTGGATGCGCGGGACTCCGTTTTTTCTTTGTTTGCTGTACTACACTGCTGGCACTACAGTGTGGAACTGCTGCAGCTCAGGTCAAATTCTTTTTACTTTTTACTGTGACTGTGTAGGCATGTGTTGTGCCTCTACCTCATCCTATGCATAGTGAGCACCTGTAGAACGGTAAAAGGTCTAACATATAAACACCCAACTTGCATGTTTTGGTTAGCCACCACTTCATGGTGTGATTATTTTGTAATTTTTTGGTGTGGTGTATTGGGAAGACCACATTATCACAAAAACATTTTTTTGTAAGCTCCTGATCATAGTTTCTCTTTTCGGTATTTTTGTAACTCAAGTGACCAGGGCTCTACACACTATTGTCTTTTTACGAATTAGTCTCAAATGTATTTATCTCATATGATATGTATATCTCTGGAACTCTGCTCATTAAATAGATTAGAAAAATTATTGTGTGATTTTATTTCATCAGAATGGTACTCACCTTTTGGATTTTTTTACTTTAACGACAACATAAGTATGTTCTCTGTGTATTGGCACAAGTATGAGTTAAATGTGATTCCACAGGCTCTGCAGATAACATAAAACAAGCTTTTCTAAACAAATTTATGGCCGCAACAACAACCAGTACGTCTTCAGTACAGAATGTAATACATATCACCCATGAGATAAATCAAAGGTGGTCCTCTGCCATATAACACTCAGAAGAGACTCACATTTGGATGTTTTATTTATGAAATTAAATGCAGATGTGCAAAGCAACACAAAATATTCCAATTAGCAAAAAAAATTTGTTCAAAAAAGAATCACATAAGAGAATCAGCTGTGTCCTCTCTTTAACTAGTTGTTCCATTAACTTCCATCAAAAACTGCCTATATTTTTTAGATTTTACAGATCCAAAAAGATGGATATTGGTTCATGAACCATATATTTTTTATAAATCTTCCATCATTTTACTATTGTGAGTACATTTACATAGCATGTCTATATTCTCGGGGACTTCAATATTCCTATAAACCCACCTTTGACCTCTGCAGCCAATAAACTACTTTCAATTACTTCCTCCCTCGGGCTATCACAGTGGGCAAATTCTCCCACCCATGTAGCTAGCAATACCATTGACCTAATATTCACTTATGCATGTACTGTATCTAATATCTGCAACACTCCGTATCCACTCTCTGATCACCACCTCTTATCGTTTGCTCTCACGTACCCCCTCACCCAACAACCTCCGCCTAACCACCCTCAACTCAGGAGGGACCTTAATTCTCTTGATCTCCAACAGTTGTCAGCTGACATTGATTCACAACTGCTGTCCATCCATTCCCTCTCCTGTCCTTCACTGGCCATCTCCATATATAACTCTACTCTTACATCTGCCTTGAACACTGCAGCGCCACTCCAAACAAGCACCTCAAGGAGGACCCGCCCCCAACCATGGCATACTAAATCAACGCGCTACCTGAAAAGATGCTCCCGTTGTGCTGAACGCTCCTGGAGGAAGTCTCGAACCCAGTCAGACTTTCTCCACTATAGATTCATATTGTGTTCATTCAGTGCAGCCCTTGCCCTTGCCAAACAGTCCTATTTTTCCTCTCTCATTAGTTCATGTTCCCGCAACCCCAGGCGTCTCTTTGACATCTTTAATTCTCTTCTTCGCCCCGCTTTGGCCACCCCCCAAACCAACCTTACTGCTGATAACTTTGCATGTTACTTCACTGACAAAATTGAACAGCTAAGGAAAGAATTCTCCCCTCCTTGCCTTTCTGTTTCTCAATCACACATAGATCATGCCTTTCCTACCCTTCAGACATTCTCCCCAGCCACTGACCAAGAGGTGGCTGCTCTTCTTTGCTCCTCTCGCCCCACCACTTGCCCGCTCGATCCTGTCCCATCTCACCTTATCAGATCTCTCTCCACTTGTCTCGTGCCTTCTCTAACACACATCTTCAACTGCTCGCTCTCTTCTGGCATCGTCCCTGCTGACCTTAAACATGCCACTGTCGTACCTATACTAAAAAAACCATCCCTCGACCCATCCACCCCCTCTAACTACCGTCCCATATCCCTGCTCCCTTTTTCCTCAAAGCTTCTGGAAAGACTTGTCTTTACCCATGTGTCTCATTTCCTCAATTCCAACTCTCTGCTTGACCCCCTTCAATCTGGCTTCCGCCCTCTCCACTCTACAGAGACTGCCCTTATCAAAGTTACTAATGACCTAATCGCAGCTAAATCCAAAGGCCACTACTCCATACTAATTCTTCTTGACCTCTCAGCGGCCTTTGACACCGTTGATCATGCTCTCCTTCTTCAAACTCTGCAATCGCTTGGTCTCTGTGACTCTGTCCTCTCATGGTTTTCCTCTTATCTCTCCCAACGCTCATTCGGTGTCTCTTTTTCTAATGATACCTCCTCCCCTCGTCCCGTCTCAGTTGGAGTCCCCCAAGGCTCCGTCCTTGGGCCCCTTCTATTTTCTCTTTATACTGCCACTCTTGGCAAACTTATTACCTCATTTGGTTCCACTACCACCTGTACGCTGATGACACCCAGCTATATCTCTCCTCCCCAGACCTCTCCCCTGCTGTCCTGCAACGTGTCACTGCTTGCCTTTCTTCCATCTCTGAATGGATGTCCTCCCGCTTTCTGAAACTCAATCTCTCAAAAACTGAGCTCCTTGTCTTTCCTCCTCCTAATACTGATTCTCCTCTTTCGCTCTCCCTTCAAGTTTGTGGTACCAACATCAGCCCATCCTTGCAAGCGCGCTGTCTTGGCGTCATACTTGACTCTGGTCTCACCTTTGAACCTCACATCCAGCATGTTGCCAAATCCTGTAGATTCCATCTTAAAAACATAGCCTGCATCCGCCCCTTTCTTGCACCAGATACTACCAAGGAGCTTGTCCATGCTCTAGTAATTTCCCGCATGGATTATTGTAACCCTCTCCTGCTTGGTCTTCCCAAAAGCCGTACCCCTACAGTCTGTAATGAACACTGCTGCTAGACTGATTTTCCTCTCTAGTCGGTTCTCTCACACCTCACCCCTCTGCCAGTCCTTACATTGGCTTCCTGTGTGTTATAGGAGTCAATTCAAGGCACTAACTCACACCTATAAAGCACTGAACAACTCTAGCCCCTCTTATATCTCCTCACAGATCCATAGGTATGTCCCTTCTCGGTCTCTCCGCTCTGCCCGTGATCACCTCCTGTCCGTTGTCCGCACCCGTACAGCCAACTCGCGCTTGCAGGACTTCTTGCGGGCGGCTCCCTTCCTATGGAATAGCCTGCCTCCCGCCATCAGACTCTCCCCTAGTCTTGCATCTTTTAAGAAGTGCCTTAACACCCATCTCTTTAGGAAAGCTTATGGCCTCCAAGACTAACCCCTACCTCACATACCTGGCTCTTGCCCTCTCCTAAAGGGCAGCCCACCTTATTTGATTGCAAATTCCTGTCCTACTGTGTTTTACACCCCACCTTGTCTTTCCTCCTCCTAATACTTATTAAGGATTAAAGCATATCCAGTGCATGGACAATATTTAAGAAACTTAAAATGAAACATAAAATGAAAATAAAGATACATACTGTGATAAAGTGAAGACAGATAGGGCTATAACATTTAACCCCAGGGGGAGTATGTGTAGTGTGTGTTGTAGGCAACACAAACCAACGTTTAGTTATGGGCCCCTGGGGTGGAGCATTTGGAGAGCAGGGTGGGCCAATGCTCCACTCCTCAGTTTATACACAACTGGGAGAAATAAGGTCCAGGCCAGAGTTTTTTGGAACTGTCTCCAACCCACTGCTCAGCTGCAGATAATCAGCTGTAGCAGTGGGAATAAACCCCTCCCTGCTAAGCAGGTAAAAAGGGATTGCTGGCTTCCTCCCTGGAAGCAGGTAGGAGAGAGGCTGTTCTCTCCAGTGGGAGAGTCAAGGAGACTGAGCACTGGGTGTGCAGAAGGAAAGCAGTTAAGGCTGGCTTGGAGCACTGGGAGTGCAGAAGGAAGCAGTCAAGGCTAGCTTGGAGAACTGGGTGTGCAGAAGAAAAGCAGTTAAGGCTGGCTTGGAGCACTGGGAGTGCAGAAAGGAATGCCGCAGGCTAGCTGAGAGCCCTGGAGTGCAGAAAGGAGAGAGAGTTTTGTTTCTTTCTGGAAGGAATGGAAGCCACATACTAACTGAGTGTGGAGTGCAGAGATCTGCCAAAGACACTAGGTTGGTGAAACCAATATTGTTCGGTAGTTTAAACCCTTGAGAGATAGGGATCCTGAAGTTAGTAAGTGCTCAGACGAGCTAGGTTTTTGTTTATAGGGATTTGTGTTATATTTATGTTTTCATTTGCTGCTGTCTCCTGTGTGGACTTACAAATAAAGTGCCTGGATTATACGCAAATAAAAGGACTGTGCCTGTTGTTTACCCTAGAGGACCGTGCTACCTGCAGACAAGGATCACAATACAATAATACACAGTGAGTGTGTAAATGAATATAATGTAAATTATATAAAATAGAATAATAACCAAATTTTAAAAAATAAACCTTAAATAATCATTTTAAAACCCTGCCCTGAGCCAGATTGTTATCATTCTGCCTCCTTCCATCTCCATAGTTGAAGGTGAACTTACCCCTTGACTTAAAGCCTACAACAGATAATTGGGTTGGCATTCTTTCCCTGGTAAAGGAAATAGGTATAGCTTGTGAAAATGCTGACCTATATAAGTTTCTAGAATTGCACGCAGCCTAGGCATGCCACTTGCGTTGCAAACATCCAGTAAAAAAAAACATGTGATATGGGGCATGGCTTGGTCATAGACAGTGATGGTTGCATAATTTTGGAGCTCTGCCGATGGTACATTGCAAACAGCACATACCTTGAGAATTATTAGCCGAAATAAGCTAAAACCAGTTTGCTGGAGAGGAACCCTACATAATGAAGGTAAACTCTAAGAAGCATTCCCAAAAGGAAGCATGTGTGGCGACTTTGTTCTCTCAAATGGGCAGAGGACCAAAACCTACTCAAGATGGCAGATCCGGGAGTTTGCAAAATAAGGGAGAAGAGCAAGATAATGCAGCATCTGACTCCTTCATACCATACCCTGAGTAAACCGCACGCATACTACACCAAATTCAAGCAGATAAAACCTCACCAGTGAAACTGAAAAAAGCACTAAGGCCCTAAAGGTCAAAATGCAGGTAATTGAGACCCGTAGCATGGAGTTGGCATCCTGTGTTGAGAGCAAGGTGCAGGCCCACAATTACAGATGTTACACATTGACCTACATAGCAGACTCCACATGGTGAGAGTTTTCTCGAACATTTATCCAACCGATCGAGACCTTAACATCACAATTCGGGGCTACCCAAGGTGTCCGTAGAGGGATGGCTCATGCAATTGATCCCAGAGCTGTTTTGCCCTCTACTACTAGACATTTTGGAGGATCAAAGGGCTGTGGCACAGGTGCACAGAGTCCTATGAGCAAGAGGCAATAAGCCGTAAGACATAGTTGCACGTTTCCTCTATTGCGCAACTGCAGATGCTATGATTAAGAAATGCTGTGAATCCAAAACGTCTTACCGGGACACTCCCATCCAAATTTACCAAGACTTGGCACCATTTACATTCCAAAAGATGAGGCAATGGAAGCCCAATACAGATGTGCTACATACAAACAATGTGTAGTTTACCTGGAGCCACACCTTCAAACTGGTCGTATTTAGGAATGGAAAGATGACGGTCCTGCAGTCGGCCAGAGATCTCCCCAGCTTCTGATAGTCTCTGGGAATTGCAGATCTGGGTCTGGAGCTTCCATTTTTAAGGGCAGATATCCATCCTGCATGATTTGCTCACAGCAGGAGCATCTGAGGCCTCCACGGCCTGATGATGTTACAGAGGGACTCTCCTAGCTGTGGTGTACGGAAATGTTGGGTGATGTATGCTGCTATGCTCTCTGGGGCCTCATCCCTACAGTTTGGGGGTGGAATCACCATAAGTTGAGGCAGTGTACCCTATTTGGGCCTTGTGGGTGGATCGGGGAGAGGGGAGTAGCACAGGGGAGTCGGGGACCATAACAATGTTAGGGGATCACAATTCGTGTCAGCCTGTAATAGAGCAAAAAAATACATACATAAAACACAGGAAATATAACGATAAAAAAAAAAAAGTAAGAAACTAAAGCCAGAAAAAAAAATGCCCAAAAATGACAAAACACACACAAAAAAACTAAATTAACAAAAACCTATCTAAAAATTTGACGTTCACAAATTTTAATATCGGTTTGAAGGAAGAGATGCATACTGA
Organism: Pelobates cultripes; assembly: GCA_933207985.1. Taxonomy (NCBI): domain Eukaryota; kingdom Metazoa; phylum Chordata; class Amphibia; order Anura; family Pelobatidae; genus Pelobates; species Pelobates cultripes. The sequence goes on from OW240916.1 coordinate 244,819,624, forward strand.
CGACAAGGGGAAAATACAATGTTTCCCAAGTTTCTATGGTTTCCAGGTTTTCTAGAGAGGCAATGAAACGGCACAACAATTTGATGCCCCATACGTGTCACCCCGCCAGTAACACTGTTAGTCAGGATATTCAAGGCTAGTGCAGGGATCTGCAGTGTTGGAAAATATCATTGCTTGCGCAAGATAATGTGTTATCGATGTACTTTGCTGGTGTTTATTGTGTCGCAGAAACACAATCTAACTCTTTGCCAGATGCTTGTATGAGAAGAGACCTAGATATTCCATACAAGGTTACTCCCCAACAAAGTGTGCTTTAGCAAACTCAATGCTCCCATAATATAATCAGCCTTTAGTTTTTTTTCCACTAACTCGCCCCTGCACGGCTAATTTTTCACACTCACTATAGTTATCCAGGCGAAGACCCACCCACACAAGTGTTGGTGATAGATGTTCGATTGCCACAGGGCTGTCATCACAAAGAGTTAGTCCAGGGTTCTTGTTATGTAAATACTTTTGTTTGTTTGTTTGTTTATCTGTTGCTTTACTCCCTCCCATTATCATTCCTTCTCCTCCACTGCAGCAGGAAATGCTCTGAAGCCATGCATGGGTGGTCTCATACTTCATCATATGGAACTTATGGCCATAAAATATCTCCCCCACTATGACACTTAAAATAATTTACTTAAATTATTAACAAGCCCTCAAACATTTTTTTTTACTGTTCAGAGAATTAAAGAGACGGAACGCAGATGTAGTCTTTATTCAGGAATCTCACTTTGCTAAATCCTTTAATATAACACGTAAAGACTGGACTTTTGATAGTTAATTCACCTCCAGATCATTTCACAAGCACAATGGGGTAGGACTATTACTTCATACTACAAGTCAAAAGCTCCAGTTTAGACGGGGATGGGAGATATATCTGCCTATATCAAATTATTAATCTGGCTAACATTTACGCCCAATGTCATTTATAGGGTGTTCTGGGACTGTCTGGGGAACATAGTAAGGCCTCTCAACACAGGATACTGATTGTGAGTGGAGACTGTAATACATTGTAAAACATCCATGTTTGGCAGCTGACAGGAGCCTTACCCTGGGGATTTGACACTCTCATGCGGAAGGTGGGCCAGACAAACTTCTCAGAAGTTTAATAGACTCCTGTAATTTAATTGACACCTGGAGAACTCCGCTCCCCGACAGAAGGGGACATCACAATTCGGGGCTACCCGAGGTGTCCGGAGAGGGATGGCTCATGCAATTTATCCCAGCGCTGTTTTGCCTTCTTCTACCAGACATTCTGGAGGATCAAAGAGCTGTGGACAGGGTGCACAAGGCCCTATGAGCGAGAGGCACTTGACACCATCTATTTTCCAAAAGATGAGGCAATGGAAGCCCAATACAGATGTGCTACATACAAACAAGGTGTAGTTTACCTGGAGCCACACCTTCAAACTGATCGTATTTAGGAATGGAAAGATGACGGTCCTGCAGTCGGCCAGAGATCTGCCCAGCTTCTGATAGTCTCTTGGAATTGCAGATCCGGGTCGGGAGCTTCCATTCTTAAGGGCAAACATCGACCCTGCCTCATATCCTGTGTGATTTGCTCACAGCAGGAGCATCTGAGGCCTCCACGGCCTGATGATGTTACAGAGGGACTCCCCTAGCTGTGGTGTACAGAAAAGTTGGGTAATGTATGCTACTATGCTCTCTGGGTCCTCATACCTACAGTTTGGGGGTGGAAATACCATGAGTTGAGGCAGTGTACCCTATGTGGGCCTTTTGGGTGGATAGGGGAGAAGCACAGGGGACACAAGGGACTATAATTTCTACTCCTCTCACACAGAACTCCTTTTCTCATGGTGTCCACAGTTTTCCTAGCTGATAAATGTCTATTCATTTACTTTCTTTAGCGGTGCTAGATCAGATTCCATTAATAGACATTTTTTAGCTAGGAAAACTGTGGACACCATGAGAAAAGGAGTCCCGTGAGACTATAAGTTCAATAGGCTAAACACTTGTACAGGGTTTTCATATTGCTTAGACAATATTAAAATTAACAAAAATGTCTCAATGTTTTAAATTCTCAAAAACAGCTGCATATTTTGTAACCCAGTCTGGCATTATAAGCAATAATAGTCATTCCGGCCGGCAGCCAGTTAACTTTAATAATTCAGCAATGCAAAATCTACAGAGAATAAAATTAAAATCTTTTTACTTTAAAGGAACACTATAGTGTCAGGAACACAAACATGTATTCCTTAATCTATAGTGCTAAAACAACCATCTAGCCCCCCTAAATATAGCAAAATCTTACTTTTCATTCTGCAGCATTGCTGCTGCTGGCTCTGCCGCTGATCAGAAGTGTTATTCAAAGCAATCACATAGGAAAACATTGAATTGGCTGAGCTTCTCAAGGGAGCAGATCAGGGCAGAGCCAGCACAAGTTAAACTCAGCTCTGGCCAATCAACATCTCCTCTTAGAAATGCATTGAATCAAGGCATCTCTATGAGAAAAGTTCAGTGTCTCCATGCAAAGAGTGAAGACACTGAATAGCAGTGCTGCACACCTTTAGTAGCCATCTGAGGAGTGGCCAGTGAGGGTATCCCTAGGCTGTAATGTAAAAACTGCATTTTCTATGAAAAGACAGTGTTTACTGCAAAAAGCATGAAGGGAATGATTATATTCACCAGCACAAATATAATAAGCTGTAGCTGTTCTGGTGACTATAGTGTCCCTTTAGCTCCTTAAGGACCGCAGACTTACTAGGTATTCCTTAGTACTTACCCGATCACCGCTGTTCCCCCGCCGGTGATCGGTGTTGAACCCAGTCTGGGGGGACGGCCTGACAGCCCAGACAGTCCCCCCTCGGCAAATTAGGCCCCCGCAGGCCATGTGATCGCTCTGAAAGAGCGGTCACTTGGCTGCAATAGGTATCCATAGTGCTGCCTCCAGGGGTCTGCCTGAACTGAGGGTAGTCTCCCTGCATTGTGAAATAAAATAAAAATATATTTGTAAATATAAAAAGAAAAAAACATGCAGTGATGTTACTACGCAAAGGATTCTGGGTGAGTATATGCAAATTGGTTTAACAAAGAATCACATTTTTGCCTCATTCCATTTTAAACATTGATTCCTTTAAGGCTGTGTTTGCATATGCCCACCCAGAATCCTTTGCAGTGGTAACATCACTGCAGATTTGTAATTTCTGTGGGAAAAGCAAGTCTTATGGCTTGACTGGTGTGCAGATTTTTGTTTAACATTGTATTATATATATATATATATATATATATATATATATATATATTATATCTAATACATATCTATATATCTTATGTCTTCCTAAGTGCATTTTTATATTAATATAATACACTTATAATCAAGTTACACACCTGTGTATATATAATATATATAACAACTATATATATTGTATATACATTATTAAATAAAAATAAATTTAAAGATTTAAAAATAATAAAAGATATATAATTTTATTCTAACTGTATTTTTTTTTTATTTATATAAATTTTTATTTTTCATTTAAAAGAAAATTCCATCCAAATGCATCCTCATAGTTAGATATTACATTATGGTACAACATTTTGCTTTACAATAAATTTATAGTTACACATAAATTTAATATAACCATAATTCATACACTTAAACATTAGATGCATTATCAACATTCAGACCAAAGAAAAAAAAGAAAAAGAGAAAATAACATACATTTCCTCTATCTTACTGTCAATTCACATTGGTGCTACCTAAGTGTGACTATCTATAGAAAGGGGGTTAAGTTTTTACGGCTAAGATATCTAACCCAAGGGGCCCAAGTTTCATCATATTTTTCTCTGGATAACTTATTTGAGGCTACCCCAGCTTCCATCCTGCATTGATAATCTAATTGTATACATATGTCATGCCAGTTTAACGAGCCCATGTTTCTCCAATTTCTAGCCATAACTATTTATATTTCCATAAAAGAGTGAATCATAAGGATTTTTTGTTTTATGTTAACTATTGGCATATCTAAATGAAACAAGAACATTTGAGCCGTAATGACAGTTTGGACCTTCAAAATAGAGTCCACCAAATCCAATAAATTTGTTTTCATAGATTTCAATTCCTCACAGTCCCACCAGATGTGGGAGAAAGAACCTAACTCCCTACCACATCTCCAACAATATGGTAGAAGTGTGGGTTGGAATCTATGGAGGCGAGTGGGCACCAGATACCAACGATACACCAATTTAAAATACACTTCCTGTATATTCACCCCATGTATATATCTTTTTACCGATTGTAGGGCTAAAATCCAATCTTCAACCGAGGATGAAAAGTGGAGTTCCTGCTCCCAGTTATTCATTGCCGATGCTTTAGCTATTTGCCTTTGGCATCTTGTAAATTGATTAAATCTAGATACAATTTTCTTTTTATAGTGAAATGCTACAAACTGATCTAATGGGGAACTTTCCGAAAAGACATTTCTCATAATAAAAGATTTTATTCTTAAGTAATTAAATATTTCCTTCGAAGGGAGATTATAATTGAACTGTATCATTGCAAATGGCAATATTTTGTTATCATTTAAAAGTTCCGCAATTTTTACAATTCCACATTTTTCCCATTCTTGAAAATTTATATTTTTTATATAATATTTTAGACATATTAATGGGGCATTTCTTGATATATATTTAGTTCCATATTTTTTTTTTAGGTATTTTACAATGTATATCATTGTGTTATTCATCGGGTTGCTAGATCTTATATTATTTACTAAATCACTATCACACCACCAAAGAAATAAAGGTTCAATATTAGAGAGATCCATTTTTTCGATATCTAACCAAACTGGTCTTGACATTGTAAAATTATCACATTTAATTAAATGTGCTACCATATTGTTCATATATAATTTCTGTATATCTGGGAAAGAAATTCCCCCTTCCTTCCAATGTCTCTGTAAAATCTCCGGTGGTACTCTAGGTCTCTTATCTTGCCATATATAATCCGAAACCTGTTTTTGAAGTCCGCGTATTGTCTGGAGTGATACCCTCAGCGGGAGATTACTAAACAAAAATATCAATTTGGGGAGTAAATAAGAGTTTACCGCTTCAATTCTTCCCAACCAGGACAATTCCAGTCCCTTCCAATTTTTTAAGATACTCTTAAATTGAATAGCTATTTCTGTATAATTAAGTTCCCCAATTTCCCTATAATCCAGAGATAGTCTTACCCCTAAATATTTTATATTCCTTGCTTCCCAATCACATTTAAACTCCTTTTTAAGTTTTTTTACTTCAGGCCCGTTTAGACCTCTTGTCAGGATTTGTGTTTTTTTTATATTTATTTTATAGCCTGAATATTTACTATACTCATTAATAAGACAAAATACAGCTGGAATAGATCTAATAGGATCTGTAAGAGTCAATAGAACATCATCTGCATAAAGTGCAATTTTGTTCTCCAGACTATTCACTTTTAGTCCGCTAATGTCATCATTCTGTCTAATCACGGCTGCCAGCGGTTCTATAGAAAGGATATATAACAGAGGTGCCAAAGGGCAACCCTGTCGCGTCCCATTTCTAATTGGGAACCAGTTTGATTGAAATATAAATCCTGAAACTCTAGCTTGAGGATCTTTATATAACGCCATTGTACAGTCTTTAAACAGACCCTCTATGCCGAAGGCCTTCAAAACCTCTTCCAAGTACTTCCAATTAACACGGTCGAAGGCCTTCTCGGCATCGAGGGTTACCATGGCGAAAGGAGACAGACTTTGGTCCGCATGGTATAAAACATTCAATAATTTCCTAATGTTATCCGATGTACCTCTACCTTCTACAAATCCACTCTGATCTATATGAACAATATCAGGTATATTTAGTTTGAGTCTATCGGCCAAAATTCTAGAATATATTTTAATGTCTAGATTAATAAGAGAAATTGGTCTATAGTTCGAGGTATAAATTGGATCCTTATCTACCTTAGGGACTGGCATTATAGAGGCCTGGAGTAATTCGGATGGGATAGTTTTATGGCTGACAAATTCTTTAAATGTCTTCAGTAAATATGGGGAAATTATGTCGTTTAACTTTTTATAGAAAATCGATGAAAAACCATCTGGGCCTGGTGCTTTGCCCGGTATTAATACTTTAATGGTATCGCTAATCTCCTGGATGGAAAATGGAGCGTTAAGCCGATTTAATTTCTCAATAGATATCTTTGGCAAGCCTAGTTTATCCAGAAATTTCTTTATTTCCCCTACCGATGGCTCATTAAATTTTAAATTATATAAACTTTTATAATATTCTTCAAATGCATTTGCTATTTGGGTTGGTGAAAAAAGTTTTTTATTTCCAGCTATTATATAATTTATAGATTGAAGTTTATTTTTATTTTTTAATTTATTTGAAAGATTTTTCCCTGTTTTATTATTTCCATAATACCATCCCTGCTTTAATACTAACATTGCTTTATCAATTTTTTCTTGAGTTCTTATTAATATTTTTTTCCTAATCTCCTTTATATCCTCCAGGATTCTATAGTCTAAAGTAATCTTATGTAATCGTTCTTGTTTTACTAAGTTAATATTAAGCTCGTTCAGCTCTTTTCCCTTCTTTTTCTTTATATTGGCACCCAATTTTATAAGACATCCTCTCATATATGATTTAAAAGTACACCACAACATAGCTTTAGAGACATCCCCCGTATCATTGATTTAAAAAAATTCTCTGGCCTGAATACGCAGTTCTTCTACATTACTTTCTGATTTTAATAAGGTTTCGTTTAGTCGCCATCTATCTCTACGTTTATATTCCACATTATTGTTTATGACTAAACTTACTGGTGCATGATCGGACCATGTTATGGGCCCAATTTTCACTTTATTAATTCGCTCTAAAGTTTCAGCTTTAACCAAGAAATAATCAATTCTGGTGTATGTCTGATGAACATTTGAATAAAACGTATAATCTCGTTCTTCTGGGTTAAATGTTCTCCAAGAATCATATAAACAATTTTTTGCTAAAAAAGTCTGCATCATTGATGGACCTATTTTTTGATTATCTTCCTTATCCATAAATTTAGTTTTATTCCTGTCTACTTTGTTATCTATAGTGCAATTAAAATCCCCGCCGATAATTAGGCTTCCAGACGATACACGGTCAACCTTTTGCATCAGATTACCCAGAAATCTACATGGAAGTTGATTTGGAGCATAAACATTTACCAATGTATATAAAATATCGTTAATTCGAACTATCACTATGAGAAACCTACCACCAAGGTCGGCCTCTTCATAAATCAACTCATATTTCAAACTACTTGAGAAGAAGATTGCCACTCCTCTTTTCTTATTCTTTCCTACCAGATTAGATCTATGTACCACTGGAAATTTTTTATAGTTCCATACATTAGAAGTAGAGTTAATCCAATGCGTTTCTTGAACGAAACCAATATCCGTTTTGCTGTCTATCAATAACTTGTACAGGTAACCTCTTTTCTGTCCTGAGTTTAAGCCCCTTGCGTTAATAGATAGTATATTAAGTGTCATCCTGCCGCACTTCGCCCCCCTCCCTCCTCCCCTCTAGCCTCCTCTCAGGTAGCATCCAATGCAACAATCCGCTCCCCATACCCTCCCCATTCAACCATCCACTCATACCTTCCCCAGTTGGTAATATAGGATTAAACCTCCTGGAGAAGTTCAAACAACAATCACTTAGAACATTTGTTCCATAATATGAAGTACTATATGTAGTCTTCATATCTAACCCTGCTGCCGTCGCAGGACCTTGAACCAGGATAGTGGGCCATTTACCTCGCTCTACCCCCTTAATCTGAGTTTCAACCCCGAACAACGAAAAACAAAAAACTAAAAAAAAACAAAAAAAAACTATGAAATCTTGTGAATATTGTGAACCTCCTTTTCATTCATTTCGTGCATCTAGTTTTAATTATGTGTCTATTAATCATCTTTAAGCTCTTCCTCCATATTTATTACTTTAAATGTGATTCTATCTCCTTATTCTTCACTTTCTTTACTTTAAACCTTATATATATGTGTCATCAATATATGTGTATTACAGATACTATAGCTGTTGAGTTCATAAATATTAATTATAAAAACCCTTTTAGTGAGTACCATAAAGCACCATTATATTCGTTCCATACAACTGAACCTAATTGTGTATCTATATATATAAATTTTAACTTTAAACTATTCCTCCATATTCATTACTTTAAATATAAGTCTATCCTTATTTTTAGATTATAGATATCACTCTACATCACTCTAAAACGTTCCCGTTTCCACACCTCGAAAAAAAAAAAAAATTTTTAAAAAGTAAGTTTCAGAGTTATCAATTTTTGTTTAAGTGCCATATTGTCTTTGAAGATGTATGTTTGATCTTTAAAAAAGACCATAATTGCCATCGGAAACAGCCACTTGGATCTTATCTCCTTGTTCCTAAGGATTGCCGTTTCCTCTGAGAAGGTTCTTCTTGCTTGTCTTGTTTTTTGAGATAAGTCTTGAAAAACAAAGAATCACATTTTTGCCTCATTCCATTTTAAACATTGATTCCTTTAAGGCTGTGTTTGCATATGCCCACCCAGAATCCTTTGCAGTGGTAACATCACTGCAGATTTGTAATTTCTGTGGGAAAAGCAAGTCTTATGGCTTGACTGGTGTGCAGATTTTTGTTTAACATTGTATTATATATATATATATATATATTATATCTAATACATATCTATATATCTTATGTCTTCCTAAGTGCATTTTTAAATTAATATAATACACTTATAATCAAGTTACACACCTGTGTATATATAATATATATAACAACTATATATATTGTATATACATTATTAAATAAAAATAAATTTAAAGATTTAAAAATAATAAAAGATATATAATTTTATTCTAACTGTATTTTGATATTAATATATTTATATCAAAATATACTTAGAATGAAAATATATATATATTTAGCTATGTATGTATATAAATAAAAATAATACGAAATATATATATCTCCATATACATAATTACATAAATAATTTCACATAAACTTCAAACATATAAATATGTATATAAAAATTCTATGTGCATATTTATGTAATATTTTTACATAATCAAGTCATTTTATTCAGAGCCGGCCTTAGGGGTGTGCAAGCTGTGCGACACAGCTCACACATGGCCGACAAGGATTGAAACCCTCCCCCCCCCCAAAAAAAACCAAACAAACAAACAAAAAATATTGCGGCAGGGCAGGGCTTACCGTGCGGCAGGGGTGGAGCTAAAAGTGACGGGTAACTGCTGCAGGGGAAGCAGGAAGGAGTCCCTGCTTCCCCAAAAACCAGTCTCCAGGAGCTGCACTGCCTCCACTCCTCCATAATGAACAGAGGTAACTATGTGTGATTGTCTGTCTGTGTGGCTGTCTGCCTGTGTGTGTGGGGCGGTCTACATGTAAGTGTGGGTGTGTATGTAAGACTGTATGTGTGGCTGTATGTATGTTACGGCCTGTAATTGTGTGTGTGGTTATATGCCTGTAACTGTGTATGTGTGTTTCTGCCTGATCCTGTGTATGTGACTATCTGCCTGTGTGCATGTGGTGGATTTGACAGTGTATATGTATAACTGTGTGCATCTGACTGTGGTACTGTGTGCACATAACCCTGCAAAAATATACACCTGCATTCACACATAGGCCTAAATGCATATTTTTATCTGAATTAAATATCCATCACACACAGCCAATAAACCCAGCACAAATATCACATACAATACAGGCAT
>OW240916.1:244829520-244917909 GCA_933207985.1 Pelobates cultripes
CACGGGCTATTTACCTAAGGTTGTTTTGACACTTTCTACGTAGCCATTTCACCACCAACCTCTGCTAAATATTGGAGTAAAATTGTGTTCTTTTTGGTTTTTGGCACACAAACTTATAACAGAGAAATTCTCGTGTATATTTTGTAAAGTTAGTGCGTGCTATTCCTGTACAAAGTTTTATTTTGTGTTCAGTTACATCTGCTGAGTAAAATGACACCCCCATTGTATGTCTTTTGCACTATTTCGTGAAGTTACAGTGCCATACAGGATACCTGTCCTTTTCAGTATTCACAGTAAAATTTTGAGAGATGAATTTAATGAGCCTTAGCTTCCATTTGGGGTATTATAACAGTTTGACTGTTCAAAAAACCCCCACAAAGGCCTACCATTTGTAAAAGTAGACACTCAAGGGTATCTTATAAGGTGCATATTGTGCCTTAACATGCCCCCATTTTCACCAATATAGCTGCCAAAGTATGTGGTAAAAATAATTTTATTGCATTTTACATATGGATTGCATTTTTGCTGGGCGTTTTGTATATTTCATATGTGCCACTAAGTTCAAACCCCCCAAATTATGCTCAGCTAAGTCTTCTGAGTAAAATGACACCCCATATGAATATCTTTGGCACTATTTCGTGAAGCTACAGTGCCATATAGGAGACCTGTCCTTTACAGTATTCACAGTAGAATTTTGAGAGATGGATTTAATGAGCCTTAGCTTCCATTTGAGGTATTATAACAGTTTGACTGTTCAAAAAACCCCCACAAAGGCCTACCATTTGTAAAAGTAGACACTCCAGGGTATCTCATAAGGTTGCATATTGTGCCTTAACATACCCCATTTTGCTCTGTAAATATACTTAAAGAGTAATGGCGGTAAAAAATAATTTTGGGCATTTTTTACATACAGATTGCATTTTTGCTGGGCATTTTGTATATTTCATATGTGCCACTAAGTTCAAAACCCCCAAATTATGCTCAGCTAAGTCTTCTGAGTTAAAATACACCCCCAATGAATGTCTTTGGCACTATTTCGTGAAGCTACAGTGCCATATAGGAGACCAAGCCATATCAGTTTTTACCGAACTTTGAATTTTGGCCTTAGACCTACAATGTACATTTCCACAAAGGCCTACCATTTCTTAGAGTAGACACCCCAGGGTGTTTCAAAAGGTATAGTTTGAACCTTAGCGTGGGATCATTTTTCCGCTAGCTTGTACCAGATGTAGTGGTAATAAGCGTTTTTTCTGCCTTTTTGACATACAAAGTGAGTTTGCACGGTATATTTTGAAAACCTTATGTGTGCTACGACTGTATAATACTTCATATGTCGCTCAGCTATGTCGGCTGAGTACAGCAATACCCCCGTATGTACCTTTGCCAGGTATGTGTGGACATTGGAGGGGCACATTTGGGACACAGCCATTCCAGTTTTTTTCAAACTTTGAATTTTTATGCTGTGCCTATGTCCCATTTTAGAGTATTTTACCAGGCTATACAATCCAAATTCCCCATAAAGCCATACCATTTCTAAAAGAAGACATCCCAGGGTATTTCAAAAGGCATATTTTGAACGTTAGCGTGGGATCATTTTTCCGCTAGCTTGTACCAAGTGTAGTGGTAATAAGCATTTTTTCTGCCTTTTTGACACAAAGTGAGTTTGCACAGTATATTTTGCAAACCTTATGTGTGCTACGACTGTATAATACTTCATATGTTGCTCAGCTATGTCGGCTGAGTACAGCAATACCCCAGTATGTACCTTTGCCAGGTATGTGTGGACATCGGAGGGGCACATTTGGGACACAGCCATTCCAGTTTTTTTCAAACTTTGAATTTTTATGCTGTGCCTATGTCCCATTTTAGAGTATTTTACCAGGCTATATAATCCAAATTCCCCATAAAGCCATACCATTTCTTAAAGAAGACATCCCAGAGTATTTCAAAAGGCATATTTTGAACCTTAGCGTGGGATCATTTTTCCGCTAGCTTGTACCAAGTGTAGTGGTAATAAGCATTTTTTCTGCCTTTTTGACATACAAAGTGAGTTTGCGCAGCATATTTTGCAAACCTTATGTGTGCTATGACTGTATAATACTTCATATGTTGCTCAGCTATGTCGGCTGAGTACAGCAATACCCCCGTATGTACCTTTGCCAGGTATATGTGGATGTTGAAGGGGCGCATTTGAGACGCAGCCATTCAGTTTTTTTCTAACTTTGAAGTTTTACGCTGTGTCCATGTTCCAATTTGGAGTAGTTTAGCGGTTGGTTATTGAAACTTCCCCACAAACACATACTATTTATTAAAGAATACACCCTGGGGTAATTCAAAAGGCATATTTTGAACCTTGGAGTGGGATAATTTTTTCTCTAGTTTGTTCCAGGTGTAGTGGTAATGAGCGTTTTTAAAATGTATTTTTTTACTTTTTATAACTTTTTTACTTTTAAAAACTAGTTTTTAAACTTTTGTTTTGCTTATAAATTTTTTTTAAACTTTCCTAAACTTTTCTTAAAACTTTTTTACAGATTTAACATTTTTCTAAGCTTTTTTTTTTTACCGTTAACCCCTAACTAGCAGTACGCAGCAGTAACAGTAAATTCCCCATTTTCCCATAACTCCCACCCACCCCAGCTAGCAAAATATATAGTTATAAAATATTTAAATTAATTAAATAAATTGAACCCCTGAGGGTTAAAAAAATAAATAAAAGTTAATCCTCAGGGGTTAAAAAAATTAGATCACAGTATAATACTGTGATCTCTATTTGATCGCTGTAGGCAGTGATCGACTGGCAGGGAAGGGGTTAATTTTTATTTGGACTAGGTAAAGTGTGTTTTTTTTGTTTTGTTTTTACTTAAATGTTATTAAAACATTTTTTTAAGCTTAATTTTTAACTTTTTAAAGTTTCTTTTAAAACTTTTTTTAACGTTAACCCCTAGTTAGCCTAACGCCAAATCCCCCAATTCCCCACTAACTTCCACCCACCCCAGCTATCTAAATATATAATTTAAAAATAATTTAATTAATTTAACCCCTGAGGGTTAAAAAAAAATTAACCCTCAGGGGTTAAAAAAAAAAATCAGATCATAGTAAAATGTAATCCCTGCCAATTGATCACTGTAGTCAGTGATCAATTGGCAGGGAAGGGGTTAATTTTTTATTAAAATGGGTAAGGGGGGGGGGACTTTAAATAAACTTTATTTTTTTTTCCAGCAGGGGGCAGGATCATCACTGATCCGGCTCCCTGCACTTCACACAGAACCCGGAAGTGCAGGGAGCCGGAAGGTAAGTGTGAAGAAATGACTCCGTTAATCAGGATTTCTACCTTTTTTGTACAGTTAATTCACCAAATTCAGCTGGGATTCGGCATATAGCTTTCATTTCTACCCTTCGGATGGATTCAGGCGAATTCCCTGTGTAAAATATAGGTGGCCGCCATTTCGGCACTTTACACGTGGCCGCGGCCATTTTACGTGCGAACAGCGGTGTTTGCCCGTCAACGCGTGGAACTAAAATCGGATACGCAAACAGGCGAACACCGCTGAGACCTCCATACATCCAGAACTTCGCAATAGAACAACCGAATCACCGGCCGTTCGGTAGTTACATGTAACTTCGTATGGGGATTTCAACGATCACAAAGATGCGAATGGATGGCAGGGTTTTCGTCTCTTTTATTCGCCTAAACGGAGACCGACCGCAGGGCCAAAACTTATGGAACTATTTTCGGCTAGATGGTCCATGCGGTCGGTCAAAACTTTAGTGTTCCATAACTCCCGAACCATTCATCCGAATGGACTGATTTTTTGATATGTTGTCCCCACAAATGAGAACTATCCAGCGGTACCCAATTTAAAGGTGTACCCCCTGTTTTTGGGGTACATCCAGAACTGGGGTAAAATAGTGCACATTTTAATTAAGTTAACTGTTTATCAGAGGGGAGGGAGGTATGGGCTGTAACCTATACCTGATTGGTGATTTAATGCCTCCCCCTGGGTGTGTATTTCTTGTCTGTAACCTTAATAAAAAGCAGGCTGGAGATTCCAGACCTCAGATCTACTTGTATCCTGATTCTGGACTCTGACTGTTATTTGGGAATTTGTATGCTTTACCAAGGGGATTATCTTGGGAAGCTGTTATATTTCTTATGGACTTCATTGCTTGGATCTACCCTAGACGCTGGCATTGCAGGAGGAATTATCAAAGCGGTTCAGCTATACTTGATTTCCTTACAACTGGTGGCAAGCGGAGGGATTCAAATCCCAAATGGACATTTCAAAACAAGCAAAGGAATGAATGGCTCAGCAGTACCAGCTACTTAAAAGAACCACGCTAAAGGACTTACTGGAAGCTCTAGGCAGAGTGGCAAATAACAAAACAAAAGCCACGATAATTGCGGAGCTAATGCAGAGCGATAATACCAGTAATATAGAGATGGACCAAGAGGAAGAAACCGTGATGCAAAAGGACATCCGATGGACACTCAGTTTATTGGGACCCAATCCATCCTCAGAGGCGATACTGCAGGTCGTAGCACAAGCCAGACAAGCGCAAAAAGAGCGAGATGACCGGGACAGATCGTCACAGGGGATTTGCTACACTCCCCGAGAAGTATTGGGGAAATACCAAAGAAGGTAAATTATGCAGCGTTTAAATCATTTGTTGACAATGAAATGGAAATTGACAGTTACTTGCAAGACTTTGAACATCAGTGTGCACTGGAGGGATTAGACTCCACCAAATGGGCTGCAGTCGTCAGCAGTAAATTGTCAGGTAGAGCAGCCGAGGCGCTGCGAGCAGTACCTGAGGGGGACATACATAATTATGAGAAAATAAAATACATTTTGTTGGCCAGATATGCGGTAACTCCGGAGGCATACCGGAAAAAGTTTAGAGACCTGAGAAAGACTGGGAGAGATTCCCATACGGAATGGGCTTTTCGCCTGCAGCGGGCAGCCCGCAATTGGATGAAGGGCTGCCAGGCAACCACCCTAGAAGAAGCTTTGCAACTAGTGATACTGGAGCAATTTTTTAATCATACTGCAGAGGACATAAAAGACTGGGTAAAAGATAGGAAACCAAAAACCGTGGAGGAGGCCGCTAGGCTAGCGGACGAGTACCAGGATAACAGGAGGAAAGAGCAAGGGGCGAGCAGACCACCATTTAAGCCTCAGTACACAGCTCCAACAAACCCGACTCCACCTAGACCTGCCATAGGTAACCCCCCACCGAACCCAGCAAACACACCTCGACCTCCTGCAGTGTGTCACTACTGCAAGCAACCAGGACATTACAAGTATCAGTGCCCTCGCTTAAACCGGGGAAGCTGGGAACGGCCAGCCCCACAACAACCCAGGGCAGCTGCTCACTGTGTGCAACAGGAACACACAGGCCCTGCCCTTAACCACGAAGAACAGTGGAGCGTATTACATGAGGTCAATCCAGTACAAGCTGGGGGGACAACCGGGACCACCACCGCCAATGGATTACCGTCGATGGCGTGGGGGCCCGGGCGCTGAGAGACTCTGGGGCTACTTTGACTGTGGTACAGCCCCACACGGTCAGAGCACAAGCTCGCACCGGACGCACAGTCGCTGTAAGGGTGGCTGGGGGCGCTATTCACAAACTGCCCACCGCTAATATGCTTGTTGATTGGGGTTCCGGGTCTAAACAACTGGAGGTGGGGATTATGCAAGAACTGCCCGCCGAGGTTTTGTTGGGAAATGATGTGGGATGCCTAACCTCTCAACTAGCCCGAGACCCCCCTGCCGAGGCCTACCCGGTTACCACCCGAGCTCAAGCCAGACTGGAAGCTCCGCTGCACTCTGAGGAAAACCAGGTAAGATTCGAAATACCTCCCTTACCCGATCCCCCCGTACCCTTCTGGGATACCCCCCAGGGGTTTGAACAGGAACAGCGTACTGACCCCACATTAGAAGGCTATAGGAAGGCCGCGGCCGCTACCCCCGAGAACAACCCGCACGAAAAATTTGAGTGGTATAAGGGGTTGCTATATAGGGTAACCGAGGGGGTGGGACAGGGGGCTACCCAGGTCATAAAAAGACAGTTAGTTGTGCCCCGTAAATTTCGGGCTGAGTTGTTAAAACTCAGTCATGACATTCCCCTAGCAGGACATTTAGGGGTCAAAAAGACCAGAGACAGGTTAACTCAAACCTTCTTCTGGCCCAGAGCCACCCAGGACCTCAAGTACTATTGCAGGACATGTGATGTATGCCAAAGGGTAGGAAAAAGGGGAGACCTTCGGAAGGCTAAGCTTCACCCCCTACCCATCATCGAACAGCCCTTCCACCGAGTAGCGGTGGATTTAATAGGTCCCCTCAGTCGCCCCAGTCCGTCGGGCAAAAAGTTTATCCTAACGGTGGTTGACTACGCCACTAGATACCCGGAGGCAGTCGCCCTCACCAATATAGAGGCCGAGACCGTGGCAGAGGCCCTTATTCAGATATTCACCCGAGTAGGTTTCCCGCAGGAGATACTCTCCGATCGGGGGACGCAGTTCACAGCTACCCTGACGCAACAACTGTGGCAGAGCTGTGGAGTGCAGCCCCTGTTCAGCGCCCCGTATCATCCCCAGACTAACGGGCTCTGTGAACGTTTCAATGGCACTCTAAAACAGATGCTAAAAACTTTTACAGAGTCCCACAAGAATTGGGAAAAATTCCTTCCCCACCTTCTGTTTGCCTACCGTGAGGTGCCCCAGGCCTCCACTGGGTTTTCCCCCTTCGAACTCCTGTACGGGAGAAAAGTTCGGGGCCCACTGGAGCTCGTACGGGAACACTGGGAGGGCAATACAGATGAGGGGGGAGTCCCTATCGTCCAGTATGTCCTGGAGTTCCGGGACCGTCTGCGGGCCCTCACCGAATCAGTTCGGGAGAACCTGCAGGCGGCCCAGGAGGACCAGAAAAAGTGGTACGATAGGAGGGCCCAGGATAGAGTGCTGGACTTAGGGCAGAAGGTACTGGCTCTGAGGCCAGTTAAAAAGGACAAGCTGCAAGCAGCCTGGCAGGGACCCTTTAAGGTAGTGGAACAGGTTAGCGAGACTACCTACATCGTGAGCAAATGCTCAGATGAAAGGCTGACCAAAGCCTTCCATGTGAACATGCTCAAACCATATTTTGAAAGAACAGAGGAGGTGGGCGCCGTGTGCGCCCCCGCCACAGAGGATAGTGAAGGGCTACCCCTTCCTGACTTACTGGATACCACCCCCTGTACTATTGACCAAGTAAGCTTGGGTCAAAATTTAGACCTCCTGGAGAAAGGTGAGGCTACTCAACTGCTGCAGGGATACCGAGAGATGTTTTCCGCTACCCCCGGCTATACCTCCGCTGCGGTACACCGTGTGGAAACCCAGGGAGAGACGCCCCTACGGCAACAGCCATATCGGATCCCGGAAGCAGTACGTGAGAGTATGCTCACCGAGTTAAGGGATATGTTACGGCTAGGGGTAATAGAACCCTCCCAAAGTCCTTGGGCCTCCCCGGTGGTACTAGTACCGAAGCGCGACGGCACTACGCGCTTCTGTGTAGATTACCGGAGGCTTAACGACCGTACCATAACCGATGCCTACCCCATGCCTAGAATAGATGAGCTCTTAGATCGTATGGCGGGGGGGAACTACTTGACTACCCTGGACCTGTGCAAGGGTTATTGGCAGATCCCCCTGGAGCCTGCGGCCATCCCCAAGTCGGCGTTCGTCACCCCTTTTGGGCTATACCAATTCAAGGTTATGCCCTTTGGGATGAAGAACGCCCCGGCTACGTTTCAGCGGATGGCGGATAGGCTCCTGGAGGGGTTTCAGGACTTCGCATGTGCGTATCTAGATGATATTGCCATCTATAGCCGCACATGGGGAGACCATCTGGGTCATGTGTCCAGGGTACTCGAACGAATCCACCTCGCAGGGCTCACTTTGAAACCCGACAAATGTCACGTAGGCCTAGCCGAGGTCCAGTATCTAGGCCACCGGGTCGGCTCCGGTAGACAACGCCCAGAGCCCGCTAAGGTAGAGGCCATAGCTAACTGGCCCCAACCCCGGACCAAAACCCAGGTACTGGCTTTCTTAGGGACGGCCGGGTATTATAGAAAGTTCGTCCCAGAATATAGCGCCCTGGCCAAGCCCCTCACGGACCTTACCAAAAAGGCCCTTCCCAAACAGGTCTCCTGGACCCCAGAGTGCACGGACGCTTTCCAGAAGCTCAAAGCGGCATTGAGTGAGGCCCCTGTGTTGGCAGCACCCGATTACACTAAACAATTTCTTGTCCACACAGATGCCTCCATGTTTGGGCTGGGAGCCGTGCTAAGCCAGGTGGGGGCGGATGGCATGGAACACCCGGTGGCATACCTCAGCCGTAAACTTTTGCCCCGAGAAGTCAGCTATGCCACCGTAGAAAAAGAGTGCTTGGCCCTCGTGTGGGCCCTCAAGAAACTTCAGCCCTATCTGTATGGGCGAGCGTTTACCCTTATGACCGACCACAACCCCCTGGTATGGCTCAACCGGGTAGCTGGTGACAACCCCAGGCTACTCCGGTGGAGCTTAGCTCTCCAACCATACAATTTTACCATGCAGTACCGTCCGGGTAAACAAAATGGGAATGCGGATGGACTGTCCCGCCAGACCGAACTGGACACCTAAAAACATACTTTCATCGGACATCCAGAAGCCAACCCGACAGGGTCTAGGCGGGTATGCCGACCTATGGACTTATAGGGGAGCAGTGTGAAGAAATGACTCCGTTAATCAGGATTTCTACCTTTTTTGTACAGTTAATTCACCAAATTCAGCTGGGATTCGGCATATAGCTTTCATTTCTACCCTTCGGATGGATTCAGGCGAATTCCCTGTGTAAAATATAGGTGGCCGCCATTTCGGCACTTTACACGTGGCCGCGGCCATTTTACGTGCGAACAGCGGTGTTTGCCCGTCAACGCGTGGAACTAAAATCGGATACGCAAACAGGCGAACACCGCTGAGACCTCCATACATCCAGAACTTCGCACGGGAACGACCGAATCACCGGCCGTTCGGTAGTTACATGCAACTTCGTATGGGGATTTCAACGATCACAAAGATGCGAATGGATGGCAGGGCTTTCGTCTCTTTTATTCGCCTAAACGGAGACCGACCGCAGGGCCAAAACTTATGGAACTATTTTCGGCTAGATGGTCCGTGCGGTCGGTCAAAACTTTAGTGTTCCATAACTCCCGAACCATTCATCCGAATGGACTGATTTTTTGATATGTTGTCCCCACAAATGAGAACTATCCAGCGGTACCCAATTTAAAGGTGTACCCCCTGTTTTTGGGGTACATCCAGAACTGGGGTAAAATAGTGCACGTTTTAATTAAGTTAACTGTTTATCAGAGGGGAGGGAGGTATGGGCTGTAACCTACACCTGATTGGTGATTTAATGCCTCCCCCTGGGTGTGTACTTTTTGTCTGTAACCTTAATAAAAAGCAGGCTGGAGATTCCAGACCTCAGATCTACTTGTATCCTGATTCTGGACTCTGACTGTTATTTGGGAATTCGTATGCTTTACCAAGGGGATTATCTTGGGAAGCTGTTATATTTCTTATGGACTTCATTGCTTAGAGCTACCTTAGACGCTGGCATTGCAGGAGGAATTATTAAAGCGGTTCAGCTATACTTGATTTCCTTACAGTAAGTATACAGAGCACATGTGCTGGGCAGCCTGACCGGGTGCTCCCGGTATGCCTCCAATGCAGAGGCATACCGGGAGCACCATTAACCCCGCGATCGCGGCGATCCGGGGTTAATTTTACCGCGTGACGGATGAGGTCCGTCACCCGTCGTTAATGGTCACCCGTCCTGAAGGGGTTAAACAACACAATGTAACTCCAACACTGAGTGACAATCAATTTTACCTGTTGTTGTGCAAATGGGATAGACAACAGGTGGAAATTATAGGCAATTAGCAAGACACCCCCAATAAAGGAGTGGTTCTACAGGTGGTGACCACAGACCACTTCTCAGTTCCTATGCTTCCTGGCTGATGTTTTGGTCACTTTTGAATTCTGGCGGTGCTTTCACTCTAGTGGTAGCATGAGACGGAGTCTACAACCCACACAAGTGGCTCAGGTAGTGCAGCTTATCCAGGATGGCACATTAATGCGAGCTGTGGCAAGAAGGTTTGCTGTGTCTGTCAGCGTAGTGTCCAGAGAAATGGAGGTGCGACCAGGAGACAGGCCAGTACATCAGGAGATGTGGAGGAGGCCGTAGGAGGGCAACAACCCAGCAGCAGGACCGCTACCTCTGCCTTTGTGCAAGGAGGAACAGGATGAGCACTGCCAGAGCCCTGAAAAATGACCTCCAGCAGGCCACAAATGTGCGTGTCTGCTCAAACGGTCAGAAACAGACTCCATGACGATGGTTTGAGGGTCCGACGTCCACAGGTGGGGGTTGTGCTTACAGTCCAACACCATGCAGGACGTTTGGCATTTGCCAGAGAACACCAAGATTGGCAAATTCGCCACTGGCGCCCTGTGCTCTTCACAGATGAAAGCAAGTTCACACTGAGCACGTGACAGACGTGACAGAGTCTGGAGATGCCGTGGAGAAAAACCCTGGATTTTTCCCAGCACCCAATAAAATGTCCCCTATTTGGTTGCCTTGATAATGCAGAATTTTCACTTGCATGTACAGAAACAGCAATTCCTATATGGTTCTCCTGTTTTGGGATGCCAAACTTTATCCCCTTTGATGATACTATTACATGCAAAGCATCCAATGTAAAGAAAGGTGCCATTTTTGGGGGTTCACTTAAAAATAATTGTTTAGGCACATCAATTTCAAAGTCTCATTTTACAAGTATATATATATATTTTTAATAGATTTACCTTTTATATGCAACGTGTGACAAATGTTTTAATTTCAGCTATGTCAGGATATGCCTAATTTTAATTTTTTATTATAAATATAAAGATCTCTTGGTTATGTGTACTAAATTGGATACTATAAAAACAGTGTCTTAATTTTTTGGCCTCTGCTGAGAAACTCGTTTCAGTCCCCTCTAAAGGAACACTATAGTGTCAGGAATACAAATGTGTGTTCCCGACACTATAGTGTTAAAAACACTATTTGGGGGGCCAGCCCCCTGCCCTCTTTAAATATAGTTAAACCTCATCTTTTTTCCAACGCTCTGCAGGTCCGCTGATGTGGGCTGCTCCACCACCTTTGCTGAGAGCTTCAGAATTCTGATTATCTCAACAAAGGAAACGGACCAGAACCAAATGCCACATTGGTCAATCTGCATCTCCTCATAGAGATGCATTGGATCTCTGCATGGAGTTGCTGAATGTCAGTGCTGCACAACCCGCGAAGCACCTCTAATGGCCATCTGAGTGACTGCCACTGGAGGTGTCCCTAGGGAGCAATGTAAATGCTGCCTTTTCTACATTAAGCTGTAGTTGTTCTGGTGACTATAGTGTCCCTTTAAGCTTTTACCAGCATTTAATTCAATTTGTAAACCCTATATGAGATACCTCTATTTAACAAACTTTTTTTGATGAAAGATTAAATAAGAATCATCCGAAAAAATTCCTGTCTCAAAAAACTTACCTTTTGGAAAAGACTGGAAAGACGGTAACTCCCAATGAGTAAAATCTCATTCTAAGCAATCAGTATACAGTTTTTGCAAATGTTTGTAACCAGAAATTCTATTTCTAGAACGTCAAATGTAAGAGCAAATTTGAAATGAGGGGTACAGATGATAAGAATCAACAAATATGAGTAAACTGTCCACTTGGCCTTGGTAGATGTGAGCAAATCTACTTTTCCTTTACATTATCAATGAACAAATTTACAAAAGTGAGTTCTACATTCATCACTGTGGCAGTTTCAATGATCTCTATATAGTAGGTGTTCAACTAAAAATCTTCCCAAAGAAAATCACAGGTTCTCCAGTTCTAGTTCCACAGCTCTATGTCCCTCATCATGTCTGACTGAGGTATATAAACATCCCATATCTAACTTAGAAAAATATATATCATAGAGGCTGATGCTTTCAGTTTCCAATTTAAACAGTAAATCAGATCATATTTAAAAAAAACAACCAACCGACTAGGTTTCAGATACCTTGGTAAGTGTGACTTCTGAAGTAGATGGGACCAGGAAGTAGCTGCCTCACTAACATAAGACCTTGAAGGGATACTAAAGAACGTTAATAAGTGCTTTACGTGTGTAGAGGGTGTCCTCTTTTTTTATTTTACAAAAAGAGCAGATATTCATTGAAATCTGCACTTTTATAGATGAACCTTGTTACACTCCCTGGCTGTCAGTCAATCAAACCAGTGAACCTGTTACTTTCTGGTAGTTTAGAAACTCAAGAGGCAGCAATAGCTCAAAGCACCATCCTTGCAAAGACTTCTCATTGAGCTGCATTGGGAAGTCTGTGATTGGACAGTCACAGAAAGTCTCAGCAGGGTTAGAAGGGGAGAGCTGGAAAAGGCTTCAGATATGAAAGTTGCAGCTTTTGCAGACAGTTTTTAGATATGCCCCCAATGAAGAAAAAAAAAACAAAACAATTAAATGCATGCATGTGTTCATTGGGGTGTATGTATAAGAACAGTGATTTAAAAAAAAAAAATGTATTCATTATTTGGGCAAGGAGTTTACCTTTAAGAGCAGAAAATGTATTGAAAGTGCTTACATGATCCTGAGGATGTCCCTGACACTAGATATTCAAGCAAACAAGCTTTTTAAAAATTGATTTGGCTGGAGGAGAGTGTGGTCAGCAATCACAGAAAAATTACATAAAGATCAAGCCTTTTGTATACATCCCTATGCAAGTCAAGTTTATATGTTTTTATATTCACATGTCACATACTGGATCATCAAGAGTAGCACTACATCACAGTGAAAAACTTCAGAAAACCATGTAAAAAGACACAGATATTCTCTCAACCTATATACATGAATAAAATATAGAATGCTATACACATTGTGCTTCATAAAACATCAATTTGTCCCTTTCAGTAGGTGGTTTTGATATCAGACAATGCATTTAATGAATATTAATTTTTATTCCATGACCCTTTGATACACGAACATGGAAATGGGAATGGTCAGAACACAGAGTGATTACGGTTTGAACTTAATGGTAACTTGGCTCACAAAACATTCAGCTTACAAAAATAAAAAAATAAAACAAAAAACACAGAAACCAAAAAACAAAACAAGCAAAAATAAACCCACCTTTACCTTTCCATGGGGCAGAAATAGACAACCGATACATTCATAAAATATTTATTTTACAGAACATCAAATTCAAGACACTACAACCTCAGCAGGTTTATTACAGTTTTCAAATATTATTTTAGATTTTTTTTTCGTCCATGCCAAAGAGCAAGAAACCAATAATAATAATAAAAAAAAGTTGTAGTATATTTTTTCAAACACAAAGGAGTCCAGAACCAGTTAATTTAGGTGAAAATTTTAAAAAATTATTTATCCAAATGTTCTCGTGCGTGGTACAGTACACGTTCTCAAGTAATCTAGAACATGGAATGCTCAGCATCTAATTATAGAAGTTAAGTGGATAGAAAAGATAACACTGTGGCTTTAACAACAACAATACATATTAAATATTTTTTCCAGGATAGGTCAAAAGCCAAGACACGCCTTAACTGTTTAAGTGCCATTACAATCTACTACGAGATACAGAACATTGTTATTCATTTTGCTAGTACTTCTGGCACTCAAAGAGGCATAGGAATGCAATATGGAAATCATACTTTTCCTAGTGTTTGCGATGCTGAGTAAAACTATATCAGTTATACATTTCCACATATAATCTACAGAATTCCTACACTTTTCACTCAATAAGATATTTTTTTTCATTTTATTTAGTAAACATATCAGATTATTATATTAACAGTGAAGGGTCAGGTCATTTAAACGAGGGCAAGTTTGGCACTTTTATACTGATGTCACCAATGTTAATATTCCGCGGGATCTCCGGAAGGTTCATATTCTTTACAGCAGACACAGCCCTCGCTGGAGCTCCTGCTAAACCAGTCTGTGTATAGGATATAAAGAAAGAACAAAAAAAAACAAAACACGAAATTAATAACTTTTTTTGCTTCTAATGAGTGATGGTAAACATAGCTTGATCCTAAAGGTCACAGCAGGTGCATGATATCTGAATGTTTGCATGAAATGAAGTAATATGAATTAGGGGTTAGACAGGTCACAAATACAGAGACACATAAAACGCCGACTTTAAGGTCTACACGATTAAAATACTTCACATGGGGTGTTGAGCTGTGAATTAGTTTGTTTTCATTTATATAATAAGACCTGCATGGTATTTCATGCTAGCTTAAAGCTGAACATAAAGTTTTTCTTTTAAATAACCCTAGTAAATTGAGGTTTTTGTGTATTAACTGAAAAACATGCTTGTGTACGTTCAAGTCACAGTCTAAACTTCTATAAACGAAAAGTGGAACCTTAAAGGATCACTATAGGCACCCAGACCACTTCAGCTTAATGAAGTGATCTGGGTGCCAGGTCCCTCTAGGATTAACCATTTCTGCTGTAAACATAGCAGTTTCAGAGAAACTGCTATGTTTACTTTAGGGTTAATCCAGCCTCTAGTGGCTGTCTCATTCACAGTGAGAAGATGCCAGCGTCCATAATAAAGCATTGAGAATGCTTTCCTATGAGGCTGGCTCTTGCCACGCATGTGCATTCAGCCGATGACGGAAGAAGAGGGAGGAGATTCTCCAGCACCGAGGGAGCCCGGTGCTGGAGAAAGGTAAGTGTTTAACCCCTTCCTCTCCATCCAGAGCGGCGGGAGGGGGACCCTCAGGGTGGGGGCACCCTCAGGGCACTATATAGTGCCAGGAAAACGAGTATGTTTTCCTGGCACTATAGTGGCCCTTTAAAGCAGGTTTGCCACTTTGGTCATTTTATGTGTATTTCATAAATATTCTTTATGAAGTACTCAAGTTGGCAGAGTTAGAATTACAGTAAAACTCTAATGCAATTAAA
Organism: Pelobates cultripes; assembly: GCA_933207985.1. Lineage (NCBI taxonomy): Eukaryota > Metazoa > Chordata > Amphibia > Anura > Pelobatidae > Pelobates > Pelobates cultripes. The sequence goes on from OW240916.1 coordinate 244,844,556, forward strand.
ATATAACATTATACAAAGTAGCGACTACTTTGTCTCATAGGCAAAAGTCCAAGTTGACAAAAGGCAGAGCTTCCGCAATGAACTTTTCTCAACTATGGAATACAGAGACTTGTGGTCTAGTCAATAGGACTCTGTGCTCTACTCTCGTACATGGGCAAGAGTGCAGAAGTGATATTGACTCCTGGCAGATGAAGAAAAATGACAGTGCCTGTGAAGGAGAGTTTCAGGTAATTATACCTTCCTTTAGCATCAACAATGGATAGTCACAACCAAAGAGCCTCTTTAATATCTTTAGTGACTAAACACAGATTCTTTCATAGATTAAAATAACTCCATTTACCAGACAAAATTTCTTTCCAGTTGGTGAGAGCCCACAAATCACAATATATGGGATAAAGTCCCACCAAACCAGAAGAGAAATGCAAGGCTTCAGCACACTCCTCCCTCACTAATTCCGCTTCTAGAATCTTCACTTCTCCATATGACCAAGAGGAGGAGAAAGAGAAGCAGTAAGAACCAACAAAGCAAGCAGGGCAAGTAAAGCACATGCACGAGGCATCAACAATCAATCAATGAAGGGCAGGGACTTATAGTGTCTCGCAATGCAAAAGGAAATTCATTTGACAAGACGCAAACTTTGTTTCCTTCTTTGGAAAGTGAGAACCCACAAATCACGAAACAGAGCAGAACATGAGGCCACGTGTAAAATGAGCAATGACGTGACAAAAAGGTCACAACGGTCTGCCAAAGGCAGTGTCAACCAACTGAAAGCCACCAAAGCTATAACATTTAGATAATGTATTCAAGGAAGACCAATTGCTGCCTTTCAGTTTTCGTAAATAGAAGTCTCATGGTGAAAGTCTCATGGTGAAAGTCTCACTAGATAGACTCCTACGAGCAGTGACCCTGTTCAAGGGAGGCCTTTTAAATCATGGATTTTGTGGGTAAACTTGTTCAAACAGTGTCCCCATCAACCTATTAATCCCTGTCACTATGTGTAATACTTTGACTCGTTTGTTGCAAAATATTCCCCTTTATAATATTGCAAGGCACTGTGAAATATGTTGGAGCTATATAAATAATGCCAGTAGGTGAGAGTGGCAGTCAAACTCAAATGATGTCTAGAAAAACAAAAACAAACAAGAAATATAATTTACTAAAAAGTCTAATGGCCTCAACATACTAACAAAATACTAAAAAGGCACAAACAATACTATGCAATGATTTCTCCTCGTCATTCACTGGTGGAGGACAAAAGGAGGGAGTAATCTCTTGGTTAATATTAGCGGAGATAACCTTTAGAAAAAATGAATAAATGGACGTCTTGCACAGACCACACCCCTTTGTGTGTCCTGGTGCAGAGTGATGATGGTGTCCAATAGTATTCTTTCTAGCCCTATATAAGTTCCCCCCCTTGCTGGGAATTATTGCCCTGTTGTGGTTCTTGTTGGCCTGAGAGTGCTTTTATTATTACAGTGGGACCTCGGTTTACAAACGCCTCAGTTAACATAATTTTCGGTTTACAAATGAAAATCCATTTAAAATAATGCCTCGGTTTACAAATTTGTTTCGCAATACACAATTGCACCTGGGAGGTTTATAGCACCGCCCCCTGCATGCTGGAGCCTGTGGGTAGCACGTGGCGTCGAGTGTGGAGGTGTTGGAGTGGCTTTTGCATAGAGTTTTGGAGCCATTCTGGAAACTGTTTGCAGTTGTTTTGGGACTTTTTGGTGGAAAAGTAGGGAGCTGAGCTTCGTCGTTTGCATGCCTTTTACTGTATGTTCTACTTTGTGGGTTGGTTTCCATGCCAGCTCGTTTTGACTTATTTCTGACCTCCAGAATGGATTAATTGGTTTTAAATGCATTCCTATGGGAAACCGCGTTTCGGTTTACAAATGTTTCGCAATAAGAAATGTCCCGGAGAACGCGTTAAATTTGTAAAACCGAGGTCCCACTGTATTCTGCTTTTCCTGTTGCTGACCTGGTTTCGTATTTTGACTCTCTGTATCCCTTTTGACCTTGGCTTCTTTTCTCGTTCTTGTATACCTCTGTATTTCTTGACCTAAGCATCCTTTTTTTACTACGATTTCTTGCCTTTAGGCATACGTTAAGTCCGGCCACTTTAAGGTCTGGTATATGTATCATGTTCTTCCTTCTATTTTGGCTAACCTCCTTCACTCTGTGTGTAGGGGTTACCCCAATCCTGACAGCCAGTGACTGCAAAAAAGTTTGGATGTCTGGAAGAGAAACCAGCTTATGGTGCAAAAGCACCAAAACAGATAAAATCTTACCAAATGTTTTTGTGGCCAAACCCTTATCTAAGCTTTCCTGGAGGAATCCAAAATAAGGAGATTTTAAAAGGCTCCCACCTGTTCCTATGCGAATAACACACAGCAAGGTATAAATGCAGCTAGTAAGAGACTTGAAAGTCTGAAGCAAGGTTTCAATGAACATATCCAAAAAACATCTGGAATGTAAAATCACACGTTCAATTTCCATGCCATCATAGACAGACCCCAAAGGTCTGGATTGTAAAAAGGGAATTTGGAGAAGAAAGTTCTGCCATAAAGGCTGTGGGCATCTCTACCAGACTTGCATTCTAGTCATGCACACAAAAGCTATCAGAAGCAGATCTCGTGTAAGTTATAATATAACTTCCATGCATTTACCAGGGTCACAACATGCCTTCCTCCTGGCACTATACACATTCAAAAAAGAGGCTTGTAGAAATCTTGGAAATTCCAGCATCGAATAAGCTGGATGAAGACCTCAGGATGGAGATTCCACCGTCTTAAGTGCAAGGCCTTGCACAGTTGTCCTCTCAATGGTCTACAAAAGTAATTGGAATCAGCTATAGCTTCCGACTCTAGAGGATCGTGGGGACCACCCTCATGGCAGTTGACACAGGCAACCACAGTGCTGTTATCAGATGCAAAGCAGACATAAGTTTTCCAACAGAGTTCCACACCTCCTCCAATGCCTCGGCTTATGAGGTGAACAAGTTCCCTCTGCCCTTTGTGACTCCCACAAACCGTTCTTAAAGGAACACGATTGGACAACCAATGGACAGGAAATCCACCAATCCATGTAACACTCCCTCAGGTGATCCAAATGTAGCTGCTGCAAGAGGCCCTTGGATTTCCAATCCAGTTGGCAGAAATGGAACTCAAGAAGTAGGTTCAAGTGGAACAACTGGAATGGAAAAAGCTTAATTTTCATTAAGACCAAAATTAATTTAAAGTGGAACTGTCACCACCTGGGGACTTACCATAATTTGCAAAGACCTTTAATGGTTACATTGCAACTAGGGGTCCAGCCAGGGTAGGCAAAGGTGAGATTTACTAACCTGATCCTCTCCCTCGTGGGCACCATCATCCAGCCGTTCCTCTTCTGAAATGCCAGGAGCAGACGTCACTACTGCATGCGCAAAAGTACAGTATTATTACTGTCTTAGTATATGTTTTGACTGGGTAGGAATTTCAGTAAATTCCTAAACAGTCAATATGAGTATTTCATTAAGTTTTTCTATTTATTAAATACTCATTTTGCAGAGGGGTGGTGAGGGGGTGACAGTGCCACTTTAAGGAATAGAGCTTGCTTGTAAGGCACCAGCCACCTTTGTTTGCACTGGATTACTAGACAAGTAAGACCTTCCTGCAGACAGGGGGAGGCAACTTTGGCACTCCAGATGTTGTGAACTGCATCTTTCATAATGTCATTCAGCCACAATGCTGGAAAGGCCTCAGTGGAGATGTAGTTCTCAACTTGAATGCCAAAGGTTGCCTAACCTGTCCTAAGGGCAGCCAAGTAAGCAACACCCTGCAGACAATGATTAGAATAATTATTAACCCTCATAGAGTAGCAATAAGGATAAACATGTCCAGATAGTTTAATTTGGTACAGCACAGTTAGAGAGCCTTCTCTGCTTTCCTTTTGAACACAAAAGGACACTGTTGAGTACTTACCTATGTAGAGACTTTAGAGCAGGTGAGAATGTGGTCAAAAAATTCCATTCCATTGAACAAAAGTGTTTTCAAAATACAAGAGATGAACTGAACTGACAGGCAAACATATAAACATAGCTACTGTCCCAGTAAGTGCATTCCTTTTGAACAGGTTGTGTCCCAATAATATTCCTCAAATTACAGACTTGGTAAAGTGGAGGTAGAGTTACTGTCACTCCTTTACACCCTAGGGTCATACAGTGATGGAAAGGGTGGCCTAAGGCGAGAATGGCATAGAAACTGGCACTTGCCTAAGGTGCACCTTGATGCTTTCAACAGAAAGCCTATGCCCCATCTGGATCTCAAGCCTGGCCATCTACAAAGGGTGTAAACCCAATAGGGATAATTGAACGACCCAGGAAAGTAGCAAACACTGTATGTTTCCATTCAGGGTACAGTAAAACCCACTAGTGCAACACTGACAATCCTGTGCATTCATCGTTCAACCCGAGCCATATAGGACTTAGTAGGTGGACCAGGTGACCCTCCGTTGCAGACACAGCCTCAATTTCAGGCTTGTAAAATATATGTATAAGAAAATAAATCTTTAGAGTTTCATCTAACATGCCATCCATCATGGTAAAAACAGAACCATGGACTCTAAAAAAGGGGATAAAGAGGGAAGAAGCGTGCTGAAGCATGGTATAATGGATGTTTTTACTGCCTATGGGTAGGAGGGCCTTTATCAAATATAAACACAACTCGTGGGCTCACAACATCCAAGAAGAAAAAAATATTTTGAAATGTCATCTCGAGTACTTTAAAGAGTATGCACCATTAACATTATAGGTAAATTAGGACAGCAATAAAAGCCTGTAAGCAGTAAAAACAACGTATCCTACTGCTTGCAGCCCATCTTTGCCATCTAAATTTGGATGTGTAATAAGTAAAACTCCTCACCTGTGGATAGCATGAGCGCGGGGAGAACCATGTTTTTTGTCAAACTGCTCAAAAACTGGTTGACAAAAACAGGAGTAACTGCACCACCTTAAATAAACTGTTGTAGTTTTGGTGGTCAGTGTCCCTTTATGTGAGCATCTTAATGTGAGGTGCTAACTTAAGGATACCCTTACATGTATACTTGTGTAAAACTTCCATTCCTCGACAAGACAAAAGAGCATGGCATAATGATTCCAAAGATATCATTCTAACTACAACAAAGAGTTATGCTTGTTATGCTAAACATGTTAATAACTTAACAAATCTGTTTACCTGTAAGAGTTCTGCAAAGAAAAAGCCTACAAATACAAACAAAATATGATGACTTACCAAAGAAAATTCTATTTTTATTTGATTACAGGTCACATACAACGTTTAAACCAATAGAACTGTTAATGTAGACTGGAAACAATGATCCATCTCCGTGAAAAGAAGACAATTGTTTATGTCAGAGAGTGATTGTAGGATTTATGTGCATGTTTGCAATACTGTGGACATCAGTATGAATATCTGTCTTATATGAATATTGACTTGAGGCTAGTTTGAGGAACCAAGGTAGATAACACAAGGTCAAATATAGTACCTACCTTTAAATATCTTCTCTGCAATAACCTCATACAAGAGAAGACATAATGTTTATTGTTTCATGTTATATCCTCTATTTTTCCAGTAGGACATACAATATTTGTCCAAGTTTAGATCCTAAGAACCTTTTTCACTTAGAGTTTTTGTTAGCTCTACTATATGAGAATGCCAGTCACTCAACACATTCTCACGGAGGATTCTGAAAACCTTTATTACCCATCTAATTTCCTGAACCTAGGTGTATAACCTTTTGAATTAATAAACTTTTGGAAGGCAACCAATTTTCTGAGGAACATTACAACAAGCAATTTCATTTGTTATTTAACAAATGCAAGTAGTTAATCAACGGATACTGCATGCTGTATACGCAAACTGTCAAACTGTAGATGTAAACATGTTTGTTCAAACCAAAAATGGTTTAGTTTTATGCTTTTCTTACATATAACACACGTCAACAGCAGAAATGCAATGATGCGGAGATGATTCGTCACAGGCTAAACAATATGATCAATCTACTTCAATGAGGTTATACAAATGAAAGGATCAAGAGAAAGAAAACAAAATGAAGTCTGCAAGTATATCCAAATGCGGCCAAACTGCTCGGGGGCTTGTACAGACACTTGTTTAATTTCAATATATGGAATCACAAGGATAGCAATGCAAAGGAATGAGAACATATTTCATTAAATTCATTTGCCAGGTCCACAAAATAATAAAATGAAAACCAAGGGAAAAAAAAAATAATTCACAAAACTACAAGCATAACTTAAAGATAATGAACATCAAAAATGTGTATATCATGCGGTCAAGTCATGGTTTTGAAATCTATATAAAATTCCTACAGGAACAGTAAAGTGTTCAAGAAAACTTGCCTAAATACCATCCAATTTGTAGATAATAAAACACCTAATAATAAATATATTTGTATTTATTTTTTAATTAGATGAACTGGCAGTACAACAATGACCTGACATTGATACGTTAATCAAGATCGGTACTCCAAAATAAAGAGTCTGACAACAGTAGACAATTTATGATAATAAACAGGTAAATTCCAGTTGAAATCCTGAATTTCACAGACAGCAGCATGAAGCTGGTAATAAATGTGTGTTTGAAAAGAGAAACATATCAGTGCTTCTCAAACACCATTAATAGTCCATTGTAACGGTATCACCATCATAACACATTATAGGGAAGGCCTAGATCCTGGACCACTTATGATTCCAGAGGAAAGGTTTAAAAAGCATAAATTAGATAAGGTGTGCAATGTCAGCATTAGTTGTTTTTTCGTTTGTTGAAACTATTAAGGATTACCAAACACCTTTAATAAGATGTTTATTTGGGGTTCCGTCAAAAAATGTGAAAACAAAATGGCCGCGGACCGCGAGGGAGCAGTGATCTCCCTGTTCAGCTCCCTTGCTCGCACAGCAGTGATGCCAGAGCCGGAATATGACGTCACTCCAGCTCCAGCATCACTAAGAGGCGTGCGAGGGAGCTGAGCAGGGAGATCACTGCTCCCTCGCCGCCTGCACGCCGGTCGCTCAGCAGCCCCACTGGACCCCAGGGACTTCATGCCAGCAGCTCCACTGAACCTTTAATAAGATGTTTATTTAAAATGCTTTAGCATCTCTAAGTTTGAATGCATAATTTTGTGTGTTGTGTGTCTTTTTTTTTTTTTTAACATTATCTCAAGTCCCTGAAAGGACAGCTATCACCACAAGCTACTGGCACATTGAGTTATTACAGAACAGTTTTCTAAAGCAGTCATTGTAAAAAGTAGAATGCCATGAGATTGATTAAATACGGCAGTTATGGTCATATAACATAATAAAGAGCAGTTTAAAAAAAAATAAAAAATCTTAGTCTATAAGAACATGTAAACACAGCAGGCAGCGTTCTTTCTATATACAGTACTTTTTAAAGTTCCACACTCTGCACTATAAATTGCAGAGTGTATTTTTTGTTGACTGCATAAAGGGTGGTCTGTACCAGAAATGGATACAATATGTCTAACAATGTTGAAAAAGCATCACAGTAAAGTAACATGTCCCAAAATTAAATTTTATGACTATTTGTACTCCGAATATTGTAACAATAATGCTCTGTTGTGGGATTTGGATGTATACCAATATAAACTTATTCTAACATGGGTCATACCAATCTTAAAAATCAATTACATAATGTGATCTGAATGGGTTTCATATGTCATGAACTATAAGCGCCAGATGGTGCTGTCTCAATCTGGAGCCACTATGTCTGTAGCATAGAGCTCTGTTGTTTCCCTTTCCTGCACTTGTGCTAGAACAGACTTTGGGATTTCGGACCACGGCATGTAATTCTACAAGTGTGAATGAACAGCAACTGTCCTGACTTTTGATCCTGATTTGATCACTGAAGACTGGTTGGTGTTATATGAATGGAACTCTTTTCACAAACATTTTGGAGCCCTAGCCTTAATTCATTATTTTTGCCTGTGTTTATTTGACCTTGTGATCCAGACACTTCCCAAGAAGTCTGTACTCATGTTAGGACTCCTTTGCACAAGGTGATTTGCAAGGTTCGGTTATCTGATTTACAGCTCTACAAGACTAAGCAGAGAACTGCGTAAAAATGGAGCTGAGAGAAAAGAAATGAGAACAGGGATTGAAAGGTAGAAGACCTTGGTGGAGAGGACAGACCAAGAGTTAAAGGACTATTTCAATGTGAACAATACAAAAACATTTGGCTAAAATAGGGTTCTCATATCCTAAATAGATACGATCAATTATTTTAAAAAGTATCTTTTCGTGAACCCATTTTTGTATCTCAGTATAAACACATCAGGCAAAAGTGGCACGGTGACATTTAATATGTAGCACTACATAGATATGGTTATATTTTTAATTTTTATTTTCCAGCCGAAACTTCTACAAAGTAGGCAAAGCTGTGCAGATTACATCTATGAATACCACTATATCTCCACAAACGGTATCCCGCAATGCTATGGCGTCCTACTTTATATAAGTGTGCATCTGGTAACCCATATATTTTAAGTAGTACAGGACCACTTTTAAAATAATCTTGGAAAACTATTTCTGACCTGAGCACAAATGAGATTGAGTTCAAAGATACTTTTCTTCGAAAGTAGCCTGTCTCATGGGCCTTCTCAGGTTTGCTTTCTCTACCAAAAAACTGAGCCAGTTACAGGCAGGACCTAAACAGGGAAGGAGATTTCCAGCTGTCAAACTCTACCTCTGATAGAAGTCAAAGAGGCTCCTTCTTGTGTAAACAATAATATGTTTTTAATATTTGAAATCTGATATATCTATAAAAATGTTTATCGAAAACAAAATACAAATCAAACCAAATGTAGTTATATGGCAAACATAAATTCTGACAAGGAATAAAAACTTAAAGAGGATCATGCAAACACACAAACACTTGACACAACAACCATGGCTGTGGTGGATTTATACACGTATGTATGACGGTGGTGAGAAATATAAAAGGGTAATCCCCTATAGGTATATGTCACGGCTCAAGAAAATTATTTACATAAAATAGTTTAATGCCTTTTTCACTTGGTTGCTCTAAACCAGCGCTTCCCAATTGGTGTTCCGCGGAACACTAACTGGGGTTCTGCCAAAAGAATGTGAAAACAAAATGGCTGCAGGCGGCGAGGGAGCAGTGATCTCCCTGCTCAGCTCCCTTGCTCGCACAGCAGTGATGCCGGAGCCGGAATATGACGTCACTCCAGCTCCGGCATCACTAAGAGGCGAGCGAGGACCCCAGGAACTTCATACCAGCAGCTCCACTGAACCCCAGGGACTACATGCCAGAACTCCTAATGGTAGGAGGGCTGGGTGGAGTAAAATTTAAAAAAAAATGAATTTGTGTCTGTTAGGGAGTTTGTAGGTGAGTGTTTGTGTTTGTCAGTGAGAATGTATCTGTTCTTGTCAATGAGAGTGTATGTGTTTGTATGTGTGTCTGTCAAAGAGTGTGTGTGTCAGTGAGAGTATGTCAAAGAGTGTGTGTGTCAGTGTGTGTATCTGTGTCACTGTGTGCATCTAAATGTGTGTGCATGCGCCAGTATCAGTGTGTTTGTATGTGCCTCTGTGTGTGTATCTGTGGGTGCAAGTGTGTGTATGTCACTGTGTGTATCCGAGTGTTTGAGTGTGTGTGTGTGTATTTGGGAGTCAAGATGTGTGTATCTGTGTGCCAGTGTGTGTGTGTATATCTGTGTGTCAGATACATATACACACTGACACAGAGATACACACACTGGCCCATACAAACATAAATATAGACACCTTGACACACACCGGCACAAACACAGATACACACTGTGTTGTCAAGGTGTGTATCTGTGTGCCACTATCTGCCAGTGTGTCAGATATACAACTGGCACATACAAGCACATATATACACACCTTGACACCGGCACATTTATTTAAAAAAAAAAAAAAAAAAACGGCGCAATTGAAATTTCTTTTTTTCCAAGGGGAGGGGTATCACGATGTTGATACACTATGTCAAAGGGTTCCACGGGAAACATTTATTGGGAACCCCTGCTCTAAACTAAAGGATATTTTGTAAATGAGGCGACCACAAGTAAAAACAAAGTACTTGAATTCAAAGCAATAAACATATTACGAATTCCAGAAATGTGTGTTTTAGCCAAAGTCCATCACATGGCTATGTCTATGTTAACAAAACTCCACTTGACTTGTTCTACAGAGTGTTACTAAGAGGATGAAAAGTCAAGGATGACCTACTGGATTAGAATGTTATAGTTGTAAATGACGTTCTGAATGATATGCATAGTTTATCTTTTTTAGAGAAATTTTAAATAGGAAAAAAACCAAAAAAAAAACCCAACACTTCGCTCCCCCAAAAATAACTCTTACTGATAGTAGGGTCAAGGTAGATCCGTAGAAACCTGAGGATATAGATGTACATTAATGGTATTTTGTTTGAGGAAATTTATAATTAATAGAAACAATAAATCTAGGCTTTGATATCTGAAATATCAAGGCGATAGTGACAAACAAACAACGTGCTACTTGCTGAAGCACAGTCTATTTTCTAGATCAGGAGAGTGGATAAGAGTTAGTCCAGTGCTAGTTAATGTCTCTCAGTTGAGTTATGGATTGTGAGATTCAAACCAGTAATGAAAATGCAATTTTAAATTCTTGAATAGACATTCTATTAGTAACATTCAGCTAGAGTGTGAAATCACCCATCCAGTCGGAGAAATAACCAAGCTACAGCACCAGTCATCCAGCATTCTCCTTCGTTATACGCTATTTCATGTTAATTTAACCAAGGTACAGACTGGGTTAGAAAACAAAACAAACAAAAAAAAAAGTTGTTTCACATTAATGAACAGAAAATGCGTGAGTAAAGCACTAGTAAGGTTAATAAAAATGTAACTAAACAAAGAATAAAAATCAGCACTAGCAAAGCTTGTGTGGGCTGGCAGATATAAAAAGGTATGAAATTGTTCTTGAATGTCTGGCCTAAAATATAATGTCGGTGACATCATTTTGCTTTCCCATTCTCAAGAGTACACAAAGTACATTTGGTTTGTTAGTACCTTTGTCTACCTGTCCTGCCTGGGAGACTGAAAGATAAAGTTCTGTAAGAGAGAAGAACGGAAGAAGCTAAATCGAATTAGTAAAACATTTATATAGATAATCCTTCCTCGGGGACAATTACAGATCAAATCCGTAATGAGAAACCAGGTACAATGATGAAATCCACAGGAATTAAACAATTTCAATCAATTAGGATCATGGAGAGGTTATCGTTAAAGGTGTGTACAGGTTTTGCTTTTAGAACTCTTACCTTTAAAACATAATTAAAGAGGCCATTGTACAACTCTGGATCATACGGTACAGATGACGTTGATAGGATAATAAAAGAACACCTGTCAACATGCCTAACAAGTTATTTGTTTGTTGTTGGGATGCATTTCTACATGTAAGCCTAGACACAAAGAGAGAATTGTAATATACATTTAACTCTCTGGGAATTAATACTTTTCCATGTAACTATATTATAAAGTATAGCAATGTAAAAAGGGGACTACTGCAACACAGCCAAAAATGAAGATCACCAAGAAACAAGATGTGAAGCAGTCACATTTCCAGGTTAGTTTGCACCCTGAGTGGAATTGAATCCTCTCCACCTTTGAAGCAATGTGAATGCTGTTTGGTATTTGGCAACATTACTAAAGCCATTTGGAACTTGGCACAGAAAGGAAGACATCATTAAGATGAACAGGATGTGGTAGAAAATTACTATCATACTTTCTTAAAGGGACACTATAGTCACCTGAACAACTTTAGCTTAATGAAGCAGTTTTTTTGTGTAGAACATGCCCCTGCAGCCTCACTGCTCAATCCTCTGCCATTTAGGAGTTAAATCCCTTTGTTTATGAACCCTAGTCACACCTCCCTGCATGTGACTTGCACAGCCTTCCATAAACACTTCCTGTAAAGAGAGCCTTATTTAGGCTTTCTTTATTGCAAGTTCTGTTTAATTAAGATTGTCTTATCCCCTCCTATGTTAATAGCTTACTAGACCCTGCAAGAGCCTCCTGTATGTGATTAAAGTTCAATTTAGAAATGGAGATACAATTATTTAAGGTAAATTACATCTGTTTGAAAGTGAAACCAGTTTTATTTTCATGCAGGCTCTGTCAATCATAGCCAGGGGAGGTGTGGATAGGGCTGCATAACAGAAAAAGTGATTTAACTCCTAAATGACAGTGAATTGAGCAGTGAAATTGCAGGGGAATGATCTATACACTAAAACTGCTTTATTTAGCTAAAGTAATCTAGGTGACTATAGTGTTCCTTTAATAACCTTCTAAATTCCACTTTTTTTTGTACATGGCAGACGTCAAATGTTTTGTTTTTTCAACCAGCTAAGGCATACTAGATGCATATATTAAAATTTGTTGCCCTAACCCTAGTCAATCAAGGTTAAGAATTCACTAGGGAATTTCAAATTTTAAAACAAAATCGCTTATTTTAATGGTTTGTTTTTAAATTATAAGCTAAAAAACGGTCACGGTTATTCATTAAAGTAAGACTTGAATTTCACATTTATGGCACAAATAGCCAAACTATAAATGGAATTGACTTATTTCATATTTGGCCATTTTTGCCATAATTTACAAATTTATGTTGAATTTCAAGAAATTCTCACTTTCGCGAACACCCCTGTATGAGTTAGTGATTTTTTTTTTATTACTGCCTAAATATTGGAATTCAGTTTCCAGTTCACTGCAATATAGTATTTAGTAAATAAATCCCTGAACGTACGTCCTATAATATTTTCTAACTACCCAAGCTAGTAATTCTAACTTTAAGAAATGTACCATTTAAATCTTCGAAAATTACTGCTTCTATAATTTTATCAATATTTATCTAATGGTTTGATTTCACCACTTAAGAGTATTTTAGAAGCAGTTCGATGTAATTGACTGTTCTTAACCCAGTCAGTTTAAGTGTGTTTAATGAAAGATTTCAAAGTGCAATATTTACTTTTCTTGTCATTTAAGTATGTTAAGATTGGTTTCAAAATACTTGCAAAGTAGATATTACTATGGCCACATATGGTTAAAACAGATCTGTGTACCTGTTTACATTTGGCACTGAAATGAGAACATTTGGTTAAAAAAAACAAAACCACAATATTTCAAAACAGTCTGAAAACTGTTTTGTGTTAGTATATTGCACTTTCCTCAAATATGATTTCATTTTGCTGAGATTTATCAAAATCTTAAAATCTTGTTTTTTATTCTTTTAACTTGGAAATAATATCTAGTAAACCTCTATGATCCATTTTGGGTTACAACAAAATAATTGATTATTTTAATTTCAGGGATTTTCAAGTTTTAGGAATACAAAGATCTATTCCTAACACTACAGTGATCTCTGGTCCCACCTTCCCTCGTGGCCTCCCCCTTGCTGTACATAAAGGGTGAAAAAAAAAATCCTTTATTTACTTAGCTAATTTCAGCGCCGATGTCCCTCAGCACTGGGTCTGAGTCTGAAGGAGGAATACAAGAACTTTCAGTGTCAATTAAGGGAACTCTAGTATGTTAAACTCCAGGAAACGCCTCTAGTGGCTTGGTGACATTATCGAGATTTGGCCAAATCCAATGCTTTCCCATAGGGCAAGGAGGCGGGGCCTAATGCTTTTTTGGCCAATCAGCACCTCCTCATAATTATGCATTGAATCAATACATCGCTATAAGGAAAATTCGGCGTCCCGGGCAGCCCTGCTTAGGGGCAATGTAAACACTGCCTTTTCACTGAAAAATTACAATAGTGTCCCTTTAATTTATAAAAGGCACTTTTATAAACTGGGGTTAAACTAGGATACTCCTCACCCATAAAGCACTTCCGCAAGCTGAAGTGCCCTTGGGAGTCTGGAGTGGCCCTTTAACCCCTTAAGGACACATGACATGTGTGACATGTCATGATTCCCTTTTATTCCAGAAGTTTGGTCCTTAAGGGGTTAATTCCCTTTCCTCCTATGCTTTGTATATATCAAATTTTCCAAAAGTTATCTTGTACAGTTCTCCTCATGTAATTTATAATCTAGGAACGCATGCTCAAGAAGGCTTTAGTTCCATTTCCTCTGCAAGTACAAGATAAGGGAACCAATTCTTCAGTCCCAGACTTCCAGGAAGGTGTGTGTCATTATAGACCCAAGATTGTTGACCTGCTTTTAGGACAAAATCAAGTTTAAGATGTAAACAGTGTTGCTCATGCAGTAAAGTGTTTATGACCAGAGTGTATGTTCAAGTACCCATCTTTAAGCCTCACAAAAGGATACTTGTGGAGGCCTATTCCAGTGTGAGACATTTACCATTTCACATTATACTATTCAGATTTCCTTAGCTTTTACAAGTTTACTAGTCCTTTATGACTTATCAGGGTTTACAGTTTGCAGCTTTGAAATTCCAATATTAGCCTTTGCTTCCCTGACAAGAGGCTTGTGGAAATGTTAAGACCCTTTTCAACTCCCTCATCAAAATACATGTCACCCAAGCAGATCTCCAAGGTAGCCTTCTGTCAGAAACTTTCCTTTTGCCAATGATTTCAATTAAAATGTTATATCTGCTTCTGACTATTTTCCACAGACTTGCTCTTTTACATTACCTAAATTAATTCAGTCAGTGTCATTTCATGGCTATTGTCGGGAGTAAAACATTGCTATTAAAAATACATTTCTTATATAAAATCATTCTCCTAATGCCAAGGTCACAGACTGAACTAGAAATAGATTTTACCTGTTATATGACCTGATTAGAGCATGGAGTTCATCACTTGCCATGTCAAGAGTTTTTTTTTGTTTTGTTTTTTAAACATCAAAATTTAATGTGAAAGTATAATTGAATTCGTTAAACCATAGTTGACAATACAATGTTTTTGTTACTATAACTTGGACTACAAAGATACCCAAAAGCCCTTTGCTATTTATGGATGGCCTCAATCCTAACTAGAGTAGATGTGATCGGAGCAGTGTTTTTGCTCTCCAGTGGATAAAGAATAGTTAAAAACTGCACCATTTCCATGTTTTAAAATATTGAAGTTAAAGAGATACTCTAGGCACTATAACCACTACAGCTTACTGTGGTAATCATGGTCTTAGAAAGGCACTATCCATCAAACTTTTTGCTTGGCTACAGCAAAAACTGCGTGCTCATGCCAGGCCCAAGACATTCAACACCACATTGCTATTAAAACAAATCTGCTGTGTAAGAGTGTTCCATTAAGAAATGGTTTGGGGACGGTCATTGTAACACATATGAACCTTCAAATCTTCTGCTTTTTGTGGGTACAGGTTCAAATAAGAGTTGAAGAACTCACAAGGATATATATACACCTTTCAGTCGTTGCCAAGATTTTGGTCTGAAATTACAGTATTAAAAATAAATTTTAAAAGTTCAGGCATGACCTTGAAGTTGGCCGATTAGTAGAGGCAATGTGGCCTGCTAACATAAAACTCAGCATGAGCAGAAGACATCCCCTCCTAGGACAACAGCAAGTTCGTCAAAAGAAGCTTAATCAACAAAAGTAGTTTTTTTCAATAATATAAAGATTTTGTGGAAGCACGTTTTTCATGGTAAAATGGGATTAGTACGGAGTCTTAAAAAGGTCAGGTTTTTTTTTTTACTCATTTGGCATTTCCTTATATTCCGTTTTATTTAGCAGATTAGAGCATTTTCAAAATGAACAGGTTTCTGGACAACGTTCATGCATAATGATATAGAAGGGATTTGTCTCACATAACTTTAAAAGAAACATGCTAAACAATTTAACCACTGTGCAGAATAGCACTTTCCCAGTTTAATATGAAACCTTTCAAAAATGCTTTGACATAAACTAGGGTTATTTTAGGGGCCTATGTATCACCTAATCTCTGCCATATCTATAAGGAAAAATTAACACTTATCTTGCCCAACCTGGATAATCAGTATTGGAATAAAGCATTAGGCTAACCTGCTCTCCGCTAACCACCATAGTCTATGTTGGAGAATATAGACACTGATAATGTGGAAGTGTTCATTTATCAATGCAGTTAAGATGGTCTTTGGGTACAAAGAAGAAGAGCCCTTTAAAAATAAAATTATGCTTACCTATAATCCAATGCCGCAATAGACTCCTCAGTAAAGTCAAATCCTTCTATTGTGAGATCATCAACATTTGTCCAATCAAATGCTTCTCTAAGTAGAAATACTGCGCACACACAGCAATCATCTTGATCTACTAAGCCAATGCTTCTTTTTGGATGCACACACGTTGTCTGGTATAATTTAATCCGACGTACCTGGCTGGCTGACAGAAACTAGGGATGTGGGGACTGCAAAATCTAAACAGTGCCCATTCTCAGTAATGGCACCATTGTGAACAGCAAGGCATCTATAGCACAACATAATTTCAAAAAGAGTAAGTGATTTTGGCGCTCGGGGTGTCCCTTTAATCTTGAGAGAATAATAACGAGCATCCCGGGAAATACCTACAGAATGCAAGCAGCTTGAATTATTACCTTGTGGATGCTGGATTTGTCAACAACAATAAAGGAATTGTTATTTGATAAACAAATAAATTGTAAAACTGCCTTCATTAAACATGTATTAGAAAGACAGCTAGCCAATAATTGGGCAAACTAGATGGGCTGACTGGTTCTTCTCTGCCGTCACATTCTAGGATTATTAATATAAATAAATATATATATATATATATATATATATATATATATATATATATATATATATATATATACACATATATACATATACGCACACACACACAATTTTTCCTACCGGTATATATCTGTGAAGCCATGCCAACATTGTGGCAGCCTTTAACTGTTAGAGATCGTAAAATAAATACAAATCACCACCACCTGAAGAAACAGCTCCTGTTGGAAAGAATTAATATATCTATGGTAATATTATTTTAAAGATTCAGTCTTTAACATGTTGACTTAGATTTGTGTGCATGTCATGGCGTAGTTGGTGTAAGCTCAAGAATTCAGTTTGTTGAAAAGAACTGAAATTGACCACGAGTTAATATTTTTTTTTCCAAATGAGGCACATGCCCTGAAGAAAATCCCTTTGACACTTTTTGTGGACATCATGAAGTGAAAATGGGCTGCTTGCAAGACATAACTCAGTAATAAAGATTTGCTTTGAGAATATGCAGAAGAGGGCAATGTTACCGTTACCAATGGCATGTGAACTTTTTGAAGGTGAATGTTACACAAACTGTTTATGAGCATAAAAACAAAAAAACAGGTCATGTAGAAAGCCGAGCAGCACCTCGCTCTGTTACGTAGATTCTTACCTCAGATTTTTCCAGTTTGGTTTGAGCATCAATCTGAGTAACAATTTCATTCATGTTTGTTTCTAGTACCATACCTCCCATCACCATTTCTGCAAGAATGTTATGGACCTGAGGAAACACAAAATACAACTGTCTGTTCATGCTGACATGTCAAATATAATAGTTCATGCCATCATAAGAATAAACATTTCCAGTATACATGTTAGGATATGCCTCTCCTCCAAAACACAATCCTTCCTCCTAGGCTCCATATTCTCTTCTCACAAACACCATCCTACCTCGTAAGTCAGATATCCTCTGAGAATTGCCAGCAATTCAAAGTGAATATGTAATTTAAGTCCTATGTAGCCAAACTGGAAGCACTTAAGACTTGGAGAATGTTTCCAGTTCAGCTATTTTGGACTTAAATTGTAATTTCACTTTGAATTCCCAACAATTCTCACTTCACTTAATAACCCTTCTTGTGTCAGAAGTCATACATTAAATTCAAAACATTAGGCAGCATTTGTGGCGGTTCATGCAATTTAATATTGCAACCACCATACCACACCTCTCTAGCAGGCACCCTGAGGTGTGCCATGGCTGCCAATGTGGTATACCTGCAAGGATCAGATCTACATAACTGTATTCCTAGCACAATAGTGCCCTCTGGGCTCATTCCTTAGCAGTCGTTTAGTCACTTATCAGATTCCAGCGCAGATGTCCCTCAGCCCTAGTCTGCGCTCTGCCTCCTCCGTCGAGGACCCTAGTGTGCATGCGCAGCAAGTGCTGCAAGCACATTAGGCCATTCCTGTAAGAAAAGCATTGAAGTAATGGTTTCCTATGGGGGTTTAACTGAAACTGGATATTCTCATGCAGAGGATGAGGATGTCCAGCGTCAGGTGAGCCAAAGTCCAATAAAATCCTGGAAGAGCCTCTAGTGGCTTTCTGGAAGTTCATACTTCCGCATCATCTTTTGGAATTCCTACAGGTTTAAACAGTATCAAATGGCTGTCAGCTGATACTCGCAGACAATAAATAATGTTTAAACTTACAATGAGCTGGTATGACAATGTGGATGTATGAACGTCTGCTTTAGCAAATATACTCAGAATGGAAGAATAACAGGCTCTGTACACATTAAAGCAAGTGTCAAAAAAAAGTGTTATGCCAAACTGCTAATAAAAGAAGAACACATCCAAATATCCATATTTAATGAAAATATATGAACTGTTTGGTAAATCCACACACATACACACACACATACATATACACACACTAATGAAGATCATAACCATTGCTGCCACTCAATAGCAGTGGGAGTTTGGGTACAGGGCTTATGTCTATGTTTTTATTTGCTTTTGTATTACAAAGTCATGATATGGTCTAAACAACTCATCATTAAAAATATTTAATGCATATTTAAAGCTGTTTATGGTGCCAGAAGTACCATGGCATTTTCTCATAGAATGAAGAACAAATGATCTAAAATAGTTTTTAGAGAGGACACCAGATTGATCCCTTAATTTTAAATATCCACACAAACATTCAAAACTCTCAAAAATAATCCCCCCATTAACATTTAGTCCCTAGCTCACAAGAACAAACCTTCACTTCATTCTGCCAATTTTTCCTCGTCTTTTATTTACACCATCCACATGCCAAGGCAAGCACATGACTTCACAGGGGCAGCCTCATTTTAAGGAATGTCAGGAATTGTCCTATCAACCTTTCTCTTCTCCTTACAAAAAGTACCTAAAGCCTTCTCTCTCTATTGGAAAGTCCAGTATCTTCTTAGGTAATTCCTTTCTTAATACCAATCAGCCCCATCTACCTATCTATTGATTTAGATCACATATAAACTGAACAACCTGAGAGGGGGTGAAGCATAGAAAGAAACAGCAGGGTAGATAAAATAGAAAGTACAGATGAGAGTCGCTGTCCCCCCTCCCCAATATGTTCAAAAATGCTGTAATATGGTCCTCATATATATATATATATATATATATATATATATATATATATATATATATATATATATATATATATATATATATATATATATATATACATACATACATACACATACACACACACACACACACACACAATACCATGCAAAAATCAATAGGTTTTCTCTTTCTCAATCTTTATTCATATATAAAAACACTGTTGCACTGCGGAGTACCAAAGGATTGTGCCAGGCATAATCTTGCCTGGCATTTAAAGAGTAAAACCACTTATGGAGCAAACATAATTCCCTCTAATCTTATTTATGCCATTTAAGAGAGTAGTCTACTCCTGACCTTTCAGAAAACCAAAGCAATATTTCTAAACCGCTTAGATAAAACTTCATCGCAGGGACTCTTACTTTTTCTACTTTCCAAGCAAACATTTTTAATGCCTGTAAGTTTGAACCTTGTTACAATCTGCATTTGTTGCATTTAAAGAATTATTTGCTATGTCTAATACACTTAACACACTAGGAAAGTAATGCATGTTATTAGTTGTGTGTAGCAATGATAAATTTAGAAGCGTTGTCTGCATTATTCCATACTGAATGGAAGAAATTGACACAAGCCAGCTTCTTGTTACCATGTCTCTTTAAAGGGACATTCTGGGAGGATTTACAACTCTGAATGAATTTTAGACAGAATTCATTTATTTTTTTCAAAGAAATTTAACAACAAATAAGATACTTAACTTCTCTATCCTATGGATTTAATATGCCTCCTCTGAATCTCAAGGGGAAAAAAAAACAAAGCAACAAAAAGCCCTCAACCCAGAAACTGGATTAAAAGTGTGTGTAATGTGACCACAAACAGAACTAAAATGGTAAGACACGTGTGTGTTAATGATGTCACGAGCGCACATTTGTTTCTCAGTGATAGAAATGCTCAGGGAAATGCTACGGAGGGCAACATTTTTCCAACACCCTTTTGTGATAAGTGACACACCAGACAACACATCCCTTAAGAATGAATTACATGATGCCTGTAACGTGCAATCAGGAGCTCCAGAACAAATCCAGTCTCTTTACAGTACGTTTCAGCAACCACCAATTCCCCGCAAGTCAAAATCCCCAAAATGTAGCGCACAAAAAAACAAACATTTCCTGAGTTGGATTTGCATTTCTACTCTCATAGAGATAATAGGAATGAAAGACGGATAGGTATACATCGCATAGTGCTATTCTACTCTACAGAAATGTTTATAAAAACTATACACAAGGGGCATATACTAAATGGATGTAGGGGAAAAGAAAGTGGGAGATTTTTTTATTTAGCTGCTCTAATGGTGTATTTCAAGATTTTAAATAAATAATGCTTAAAGGACATGCTGGAGTGTCCCTTTTATTAAAATATTCAATATTACAGCACAAACGTAGCAAGGATGACATGTCAGATACACATTCTATAATTTTTAAAAGGGAATTTTAAGCAAAATACCTTTTTTAAAGAATTATAAAAATAATGTGTTGACATATATTACCAGAAAATACATGAATTTCAAATAGTAATTAACCATGCTTTGTAGCCTCTTTTATATTGTACTGCTGAGCTATCCCACAAACCCTCACAGAGCAGAGCATTAGCAGCACTAGTAGGTCAATTGTCCGTTTTAAATTGCAGAAAGCACACAGCTGAACGCTCATAAACCTTAGCTGTATGACCCTCAGGATAATACAGCTGTAAGTAAGGTCATGTGCAGCTGTATTATTAATATCAAAACAAATGAATAATGAAGTGTAACTGAATCTACATGTAGCAGGTTTGGGTGCCTGTAGTGTCTCTTTAAAATGGACCATTTGAAAACAAATAACCAAAGAGCAAAATATGGGCCAAAATACAAAAACTGAGAAGCATTGCAACTAGCTGTTTGGCAGTTAAGTAAAACAAAAAAAAAATGGCCCTGCAGAAAATATGAATGATTGGCATTACCTTTGAAATGAGATTCTAAGGAAAAGCTATTTTTATTTTCAGTTCTGAATACAAGTTCACTCAAGTCAATTTCTAAATGTAAAATTGATAATTGCATTTTAATTGGAACTAAATCGAGACAAACCAAACGTTTTTAATCACATGACTTTAACAGTTTGTAACGATACAACCCTGGCATCTCTGTTACTGAAGGCACAACAGTTCAAGCCTAATATTATTTGTTAACTTTCACAGCTGATATTGCCACACGATATTCTATCTATCTAGTCCTCTGGTAATACTCTATGAGTGAAAAAACAAAAACAAATTCCAGTATGGCACTAAAAATCTGATATTACAAATAAATACAAATATTTGAAAAAAGCAGCACTATAGAATGTGAAAAAAGCTCCAATCACATGTATCAACATTAACCAAAAAAGTGCGCTGTGACTTTAAGACTTTAAATAAATACGTTATAGTAAAAGTGTAACTTTACATAAAACAATTGGTGTAATATGCTTATACCCAAAGTGCCAATGTGCACTGTACTAAAACACACTAATATGTGTATTGTGAAAAAATTATGAATATAATAAAACCACAATAGTGATGTAAACGCCTTACTCTATTTTACTCACCGAGGAGTATCCTACTCTGCTTGTCTCAAGGTTCCAATAGGATATCTCAGAAAAGAGAAAAAGTACAAGCACATAGCGCAATATGTTATGTAAAAAAGTATATCATATTCCTTTTTACATAACATATTACCCTATGTGCTTGTCCTTTTTCTCTTTTCTAAGATATCATATTGGAACATTGAGACAAGCAGAGTAGGATACTCCTCAGTGAGTAAAATAGTATAGTAATAATAACACATATTACGGTGTTTTAGTACAGTGCACGCTGGCACTTTGGGTATAGGGTATTTAAAAGTCTTAAAGACACAGCACACTTTTTTTTTAATACTTTAGGAGTAACTACTCTGTAGAGGACAATAAATAGCAATATACCTGTGAGACCTCAAGGAAGAGACAAACAAGTTTCTTCTTGGTTTAAACAACAGCACCAACTTCAACACTCAAGACAAGGTGCTGCAGCAACTAAAGAAAGTTAATATAAACAAAGCTCCAGGGCCTGACGGTATCCATCCACGTGTACTTAAGGAAGCAATGTCAATCAGCAGTGGCCAAGGCCAGTAAGGTATTGTCATGCATGAAAAAGGGCATTCATTCTCGGACAAGAATATAATTTTGCCTCTTTATAAATCACTGGTAAGACCCCATATTGAATATGCTGTGCAATTTTGGGCACCTGTTCTAAAGAAGGATATTATGGCACTAGAAAAAGTGCAGAGGCGGGCTACAAAATTAATAAAAGGATTTAAACCTATTTAGTTTAGAAAAACGTCGCCTGAGAGGGGATATGATAACATTATACAAATATATTCGGGGCCAATACAAACCATTGTGTGGAAATCTATTCACAAACCAGACTTTACATAGGACACGATGCCGTGCGTTTAGACTGGAAGAAAGGTTTTTTTACAGAAAGAACAATCAGGATGTGGAATTCTCTGCCTGAAGAAGTGGTTTTATCAGAGTCCATACAGATGTCCAAACAGCTACTAGATGCATACTTGCAAGAACAGAATATTCAAGGATATAATCTTTCAATGTAGGGTAATAACTGCTTGATCCAAGGATAAATCTGACTGACATTCTGGGGTCCAGAAGGAATTTTTTTCCTAGCTTGTTGCAAAATTTTGCTTCAAACAGTTTTTTTTTTTGCCTTCTTTTGGATGAACAGCAAAAAACAAATGTGAGGTAGGCTGAACTTGATGGACGCAAGTCTCTTTTCAGCTATGTAACTATGTAACTTTATTTCACAGGCACCAGGGTTTTTAAATACTTAGCACACAATACACAACTATATTATTAATTTTAGTTATTTTCCCCCTTTGTGCATGTTCATCCTGACAACAAAGAGCTATCTAGATCGGCTAGGCAGATATCTTAGCATGACAATCTGTATCACAATATGTTTTTGGTCCCAGCTGGAGGGGAGAGGCTCTGCCTCTTGTGCCATATCTGTAGAATAACTTTTGTCACACTGTTAAAACAGTTTTAAAAAAAAATATACATGAGACAATGTAAGTACTATTTTGACTCATGTAACAGGTTTTGGTAAAAAGGATGTGTTGATGTACAGTAGTGATGATGGCTCCTGGCAGGTGGCTTTGACGGAAGCTGCAAGAAGCTGAAGCAGTTTGGTGACAAGAAGTTAGTGACACGTAGGAAGAACATTTTAAGGTAAAATATATTCAACAAACAGATCCACATTGGCCATCTCTACAAAGCAGAAATCCTGACAGCACATTAAAACAGATACGTTCGATATGGTTCCACACAATAGACTCAAAAAATCATGTTCTTTGGCAGAACACTGGCTTAAAGTTAATAGTACAGAGAGTTGTCATTAATGGTAGATTTTCCAACTGGACAAAAGTGTACACAGACACCTTTTTGAGATTTATTAGCTTGTCCCTTAATGAAAATCCTTTCCATTCAGCAGTCAATTGAGAGGAAGCAGAGGATTTAGTATTTTAATGAAAGCCATGTGTCAGTGTTTGCAGTTGATAGAAAACTAGGAGAGGGAATACATGGTGAGCAGGACATTATGTTGCTGCAGAGGGATTTTAAGAGATTAAGATAGTGTCATGTATAAAAAAGGGCATTCATTTTCAATATAAAAAAAATAAATAAAAATAAAAATTTGCCCCTATATAAATCAATGGTAAGACAATACCTTAAATATGTCACACAATTTTGAGCACCTGTTCTGAGGAAGGATGTTAAGTCACTAGAAAAAGTGCAGAGGGGAGCTACAAAATTAAAAGAAACAAAGATTTCTTTTTTTGGGGGGGGAGAGGGGGCTAATAAATCTAAATGTGTTTAGTTTAGAAAAACCACAGTTGATATGATAACATTATACAAATATTTTTGGGGCAAATAAACCATCGTCTGGAAACATCTATCAACAGGACTATACACAGGACACAAGGTCATGCATTTAGACTGGAAAAAAGGAGATTTAGTCTAAGACAAAGGAAAGCGTTAATTACAGTAAGAACAAGAAGATGTAGTTTTATCAGTGCCTGTACAGGTTTTTAAATAGCAACTAAATACTTGCAAAAGCACAATATTCAGAGATATATTTAATGTGTGTTAAAGCTTCTTGATCCAAGGAAAGATCTGACTACCATTCTGTGGATGAAAAGGATATTTTCTTAGTTTGTCGCAAAATTGGAAAGAACTTGAGACTAGTTTTGTTGGCGTCTTTTGCATCAACAGTGGAAGCAGATGTGAAAAAGGCTTAACACGAATGCTTTTTTCCCCAACTTATGTAATTACTGTACCTTGTCTACGTGGAAAATTAAATCCAGTTCACAGACATTTTCAAAGCACTTGTCCAAGGTTTCCACAAAGACCTGTGAATATAGCAAACAGGTTATATGAGAAATAAATATGTAACACAAAAAGGAACAGCGTCCTGTAGCGAAGAAAAGAAAAAAAAAACAACCACATCAACAAACAACATACTGTACAATAACCTTTAGGAGTGCCAGAAAAGTGACCAAAGGAATACTGAGTTTATTTACAAACTATTTATTTGTAATTGGCAGGGGGAAAGAATCTACTAGCTGAATATAAAAAGAGCAGGTTTGTTAAAATTAGACTTAAATCACACTTATCAAGTAAATAAGTCATGCACCATAAACTGTGTATGCATGTACAATTTGAAGGCTCTCTTCCCTTGGAGAAAGCGGAGCTCCGAACTGCAAGTATCGATAGCAAAAACATAGCCCTGGTTACAAAAACAGTAAATAGAGCTGTGACTAAACGGATAGCAGGCCATACTGTGTCTATTATCTTGCCCGGGACACTGATCATCAAGTACGGATGATGTCTGGTATGCTTGGATTGATAAAAGACGTGTCCCATAAGTCCCCTTTGGACAGAGGTTTATGTGGATAAGACCTGTCACCACAGTACAGAATAAGATACTTATGGTAGGGATGTGCCCACAGATTCACCAAGCAATGCATTTTACATATCTACACTTTAATTTTTTATATGTATTTGTCAATACATTATATGCACAATAGTGTTACCAGCTAAAATATTAAATTGTCAGATACTGTTGATTTTAAGGCAAACTCTTTACAGCTAAAATTCGAAAAATTTTAATATAAATATGTAAAGGGGTACTCCAAGTTCCAATACCACTGCAGCTTAGTATGTTGCCAAAAGTCTCAGTCTCTGGGAGCTGTCCCAAGGTTGTCAAACCATTTATAAGCAGTCTGACAAAACCCCCCCAAAAAAAAAAAAAAAATCATACCTAATTACACTCAGACAATGCCCTCCTCCTGCAGAGATACCATGGAATTAATACATCTATATTTTCAATATTAATTCCATTAAGCCTAGACAATATTTAAACAGCTGATGCGGAGCTCTGATTTTTGTCAAATCGCTCCTAGAGGTAATACTTCTAGGTGGTATGGTAATAATGCTAAACTATTTTTACATTACACTGTGTGGCACCAAAACCCGCAGCTCAATATTGTACATATATTTAGGTATTACATGGCTAAATATTCATTTAAAAAAAAAAAAAAAAAAACCTGTCAAAATTGTTTTTTTAAAATAATTATTGAGCAAATGTAAATACCCTCCCCAAAGGCATTTACTGTGGATGCACCATTCGAATAGGAAGAGTGCAGCAATAGTTTTCGAGATACAAACTCTTGTTGAACTCCGAGACATCACAATGGGAATAGCTAGTACAATATGAGCCCTACCTAGTCCCAATTCACAATGTTTACAAGTATGTGCACAGAAATTATTTAAAACATGCTAATAGCAGTCAGACAGAATTACAAATAGTTTAAATAACTCCTATATAACCCTTTAAAAACACATGAAAAATCCCATGATTTGAAGTACATAATGGGTTTCCATATAATCAAGGGGCATGGTTCTAGTAGTGTTTGGTAGTTGTAAGAATGCATGCTTATAACATTTCGGGCAGTTTTAAGCAAAAACAGATAACATTCAGTTTTATTTTTCTCTCTCTTTCAAAGATTTATTTTCAGAATGGGCAACACCCTGTTCTTGTAAGAATCTTCTCACTTGGGACAGTATCATTAATCAATCTCGTAGAAAACACAAAGAGAATAGAACAGCATTCTCATATTGCATAAGCAAGAACAACATTATTCATATCTTAATATACTAACAAAGCAATTGCCTAATGCTTCTAAAGTATATTAACTGAATGCTCAGAATTTCAAAAGGCTGTGTAAAAATATTTCTCCTTAAAAGACCACAAACATGTATTTATCTCCCTGGAGTGTAAAAACACCATCTAGCCCCCCTGACCCACCTAAATATAGTAAAATTGTACCATTATTCCAGTCTGCTGGTGCTGCTCAGCCCCTGATCTACCTCCTTGGCTGACATAATCGAAAGTGATGATCTCAGCCAATCGCAATGCTTTCCCATAGCTGCAGGTAGATTACAGCTCCCTCGCACGCAGGTAGAGAGAGCAGCCCACTGGACCCCAGGGAAAGATCTACTCAAATCTCCCAACGGTAGGGAGGCTGGGTAGATTTTAAATAAAATAAAAATCCCAGTTTGTGAGGGAGAAAATGTGTTTGTGTGTGTCTGTGTGCGTGTCAGAGAGTGTGTGCACGCGCGTGTGTGTCTGTGTCAGAGAGTTCTCTGTCAGGGTGTATGGGTCTGTTCAGGTACCTGCCCCCTTCCAATCACACAAGAAAGGTGGTTTTACTTACCTTTTTTCCCCACTCAGTGCCAGTTTCGCCATGGTTGGTCCTGCCTCCATGGCTGAAAGGATCAGTCTTTATGATCTCAGCTAAGGGTGGATATTGCGCATGCGCAGCAAAACAATGTGTAAATCAGCATCTCCTCATAGAGATGCATTGAATTAATGCAACTCTATGGGGAACATTTAGCACCTCCATACAGAGCATGGAGATGCTGAACGTAGGTGCTGCACTCTATGCAGCACTGACCTAGGACTCTGTAGTGACCATCTGAGTTACTATTACTTTCTCTGAAAAAGCAGTGTTTACATTGAAAGGTCTGCAAGTACAGGCTTTACACACCAGACCCACTACATTAAGCTGTTATGGTTCTGGTATCTTTAGTGTCCCTTAAGAATTGCATTTTTCTCGTTGAAAATTAAACTTAAAAAAAAATAAATGTAAAAAAAAATAGGCTCCTAGATTCTAAACAAATTTGTAAAGCCCTGGTATACTATATTATAGTAGATAAAAAGAACCTTTTTGAGAAGTGTTCGATATTCCTTAAGGTACATGTCATCAACGCAGTAGATCCAATAAGTAATCACGGACAACAGAGATCCTGCTTTTCCATCACAGAAAAAAGAAAAACGTGGGTTTGATGTGTTTTGCTAATGAAAAATGAAAGGGATTATTTTCTGCAGAGGCGGTATGGTGCCATCTACTGTTCACAGCATGGAACTGTCGTTAGCAAAACAACATTTACAAATTCTAACCTCAGCGTATAAAAACTGGGTCAAGAAATATCAATAAAATGCAATAAATCTAATGTAAAAATTATATACTTCTAATATTCAAATTAAAGACACTTGATGCACATAATAAGGCAGGCAAGAGAAAAACCCTACAAAGATTGTTATGGATATACATAAATTAAAAATTCATGTTATAAAAATTATTTCGGAAACTGCAAGTAGTTCTAAAAGGGTGGAGATGACCCACAATTTAAAGGACCACTATAGTGCCAGGAAAACATACTCGTTCTCCTGGCACTATAGTGCCATGAGGGTGCCCCCACCCTCAGGGTCCCACTCCCTGCCGGCTCTGGAAGGGGGAAAGGGGTTAAAACTTACCTTTTTCCAGCGCTGGGCGGGGAGCTCTCCTCCTCCGATCCTCCTCCCCTCCCATGCGGCTGAATGCGCACGCGCGGCAAGAGCTGCACGCGCATTCAGCCGGTCACATAGGAAAGCATTCTCAATGCTTTCCTATGGACGCTGGCGTGCTCTCACTGTGAAAATCACAGTGAGAAGCACGCAAGCGCCTCTAGTGGCTGTCAATGAGACAGCCACTAGAGGAAATAGGGGAAGGTTTAACCCATTCACAAACATAGCAGTTTCTCTGAAACTGCTATGTTTATGAAAAAATGGGTTAACCCTAGCTGGACCTGGCACCCAGACCACTTCATTAAGCTGAAGTGGTCTGGGTGCCTAGAGTGGTCCTTTAACTCATTATAAAGATAATAAAAAAGTAGATATTCTAAGCACAATAACCACTACAACATGCTGTTGTGGTCATTGTGCCAGGAGTTTCTTTGTGCTGTCCCACTTTAAGAGTCAAAACGTTTTCAAATGGTTGGATGCTTATCTGGGTTCCCTAAGCAACAGTGGTCTGGCCCCTTGTGACAGACTGCTTGGCCTCCCAACCGGGTACCTGCGTTAATTGCTGCTTCCTAGCACCATAAGCACTGCACTGGAACACCCTAACTACCGTAAACCCCACAAATCGCTGCAGCTTGGTTGGGGTCTCGCTCTCCTCCACCCACCCTGGACCCAAGACCAGGATTCAGCTTCCAGTGGGTAGACCTCTCCTAATTCAGAGAGCGTAGCAGGCTGCTCTTATAAGAACAAGTGTTGTAATCCAAGGGAGTATAGTGTTTATAGCAATCCCCAGAGTGTAAATATAGCTCTCCAATCCCCCAAACATGAGCCTAGACTTCATGAAGGGTAAAACGAATCTCACTTTAATGGTAGCCACAACTGGCCTTTTATGACAGTCCCCATGCACAGTGCTACTGTGATTCCTGATCCTCCTCCCTCCACTTCTGTGTGGTTTGAGAAGTGGAGAGACAGGGATTGGTGCTGAAACATTGTGTGTCAATTTAGTATAGAGTGTATCTGTGTTTTAAAAGTAATTTTAATACTTTTAAAACAGTGTTAACCCTTTCCTTGCCCTTTTGATCACTGCCTGCAGTGATCAGTATACTGATCACAGTATTTAACTGTGATCTAATTTTTTTTTGTACCCTCAAGGGTTAATTTTGAATTATTTTTTTTAACCCTTAGGGGTTAATTTTATTTAATTAATTTAATGTTAATTCCTTAGTTAGCTGGAGTGGGTGGACTTTAGTGGGGATTTGGGAAATTGAGTGTTAGGCTAGTTAGAGACAAAAAGTTTAGAAAGTTCTGAAAAGTTTTTAAAAGTTAAAAAAAGGAAAAAAAAAAAACAGTTTAAAAAAAAAGTTTGTTAAAGTTACACCTTCATAATGTCTAGAAGGTACACTGCTGAGGAGGCTTATGATATACTAGCAGCCGACTCTGACGCCACAGACACTGCCTCTGAGAGTGGTGATGAGACTGTGCCAGATACTGCAGGGCCCTCTGTTGTAAGCCGAGTCCCCTGACCTGGCTCATGACGCTGGTGACTGGGAACCCCTAAATGATTTCACGCCTGACATCCCAGTGTTTACTGGCAGTTCTGGAATTCAGTTGGACGTCACTAACTACAGTGCACTGGATTTCATGCAGCTATTCTTGGGGGATGATATTTTAGGGGATATAGTCACCCAGACCAACCTTTATGCTGTGCAGTACCTGACACTTAATGATCAGAGTCTCATCGCCAGGCAAGGGAGTTGGTACCCCACCAGTGTGCCAGAATTTTGGGCACTAACAATGCTAATGGGCATTATTAAAAAACCCAGCATCAGGATGTACTGGTCCAAAAATCCTGTATGCAGCACCCCTATTTACTCCCAGACCATGAACAGGTCCAGATATGAAGCAATGCTTCGCTTTTTACACTTCAGCGACAATTCGAAGTGCCCCCCAAGAGATAATCCTCAATACGATAATCTCTATAAGATTCGCCCCCTTATTTCCCACTTCAACAGACAGTTTGGCTCAATGTACACCCCACAAAAAAATATTTGTGTAGATGAGTCTCTAATGAAATACAAGGGCAGACTGGGGTTTAAACAATATATCCCGGCCAAAAGATCCCGGTATGGGATAAAGTTGTATAAACTTTGTGAAAGTGCCAGTGGTTATGTTTACACCTTCCGTGTTTACGAAGGTAAAGACAGCCACTTGGATCCCCCAGGTTGCCCGGATATCATTGGGACGAGTGGAAAAATCGTATGGGATTTAATTAACCCATTGCTAAATAAGGGGTATCATTTATTTATAGACAATTACTATAATAGCATCCCTCTTCTTAGGATGCTTTATTGCTTTGAAACTGTGGCCTGCGGCACTATCCGAAAGACACATGTCAGTTTCCCAAAAGCCCTGGCACAAAAAAAGCTCAAGAGGGGGGAAACGGCTGCTCTCTGCCAGGACGAACTGCTGGCTCTCAAATTCAAAGATAAGAAGAGGTGTTCATGCTAACATCTATGCATACTGAGCACACTCGAAGAGTCGCAGTTCGTGGCAGACAAGAAATTAGATGGGTGCCAGTCTGCATTAGGCAGTATAACAAGCACATGGGGGGAGTTGACCTGTCCGACCAACTGCTGCAACCCTATTTAATACTGAGGAAGACCAGGGCATGGTACAAAAAGCTTGGAATTTACCTTATGCAAACGGCAACTCACAATCCCTTTATTCTGTACAAAAAGGCAAATGCTGACATTAAATCCACATTTCTGGATTTCCAGTTTAGCTTATTTCTGGGCTGCTCACTGAGTGCCACAGTGGGGAACCATCAGCTGGGCCTAGAAGCAGAAGGGTTGAGACAGGTCATTTCTGTTTCCGGATACCACCAACCCCCAAAAAGAAGACACCCCATAAAAGGTGCAGGTTGTGCTACCAGAGGGGCATAAGGACGGAAACCAGCTTTTATTGCCCTGATTGCGCCTCTCAGCCCCGCCTTTGTATTGACAACTGTTTTAAAGTTTTTCACACCCAGGGATAATAAGAGAGAGAGAGAGAGAGAGTGTGAGTGAGTGAGTGAGTGAGTGAGTGAGTGAGTGAGTGAGTGAGTGTGTGTGTGTGTGTGTGTGTGTGTGTGTGTGTGTGTGTGTGTTTTTCAAAAAATAGAAAATAAATTTTATAACATTATTTAGTTAAAGTTCTTGTGTTAAAAGTAAAAAATGCTTAGGAAGTTATGAATTCTTTCAGCAGACAGAGTTGACAGGCAGTGCCCCAGAGTTTGATGCAGGTTAATACGGTGATTAATACCTTCTTTAAAAAATGGTAGGCCTTTGTGGGGTAGTTTGAATTATCAGCCTGCTAAGATGCTCTAAAATTGCACATGTACCCAGTGTCAAAATTCAAAGTT
Organism: Pelobates cultripes; assembly: GCA_933207985.1. Classification (NCBI taxonomy): domain Eukaryota; kingdom Metazoa; phylum Chordata; class Amphibia; order Anura; family Pelobatidae; genus Pelobates; species Pelobates cultripes. The sequence goes on from OW240916.1 coordinate 244,876,216, forward strand.
TGAAAAAAAACAAACTGATATGGCTTAGTCTCCAATGTGCCCCTTCAACATCCACATATCCCTGAAAAAGATACACCTGGGGGTATTGTTGTATTAAGACGACATAGCTGAGAAACATAATAGGTGTTATACTGCCGTAGCACACATAAGGAATGCAAAATATACAGTAACATCTCGAAGTGTGTGTCAAAAAGGCAGAAAAAAAAATGCTAATTGCTACTAGACTTGGTACAAACTAGCAAAAAAATTACCCTATGCAAGGGTTTAAAATATGCAATTTGAAATACCCTAGAGTGTCTACTTTTACAAACGGTAGGTCTTTGTGGAGGTTTTTCGAAACGGCAAACTGCTATAATGGCCCAAATTGAAACATAGGCCCATCAAATCCGTCTCAAAATTCTACTGTAAATACCGAAATGGACAGGTCTCCTATATGGCATTCTAGCTTCACGAAATAGAGCCAAAGACATACAATGGGGGTATCATTTTACTCAGAAGACTTAGCTGAGCATAATTTTTGGGCTTTGATCATAGTGACACATATCAAATATACAAAAGGCCCAGCAAAAAGTAATGCAGTTGTAAAAAATGTCCAAAATTATTTTTTACCACAAACTTTGACAAACATTGGTGAAAAAAATGGGGGCATGCTAAGGCACAATATGCACCATATGAGATACCCCGGAGTGTCTACTTTTACAAATGGTAGGCCTTTGTGGTTTTTTTTTCCAACAGTCAAACTGCTATAGTGGCCCAAATTGAAACATAGGCTCATTAAATCCGTCTCTCGAAATTCTACTGTGAGTACTGAAAAGGACAGGTCTCTTATATGGCGCTATAGCTTCACGAAATAGTGCCAAAGACATACAATGGGGTTATCGTTGTACTCAGCAGATGTAGCTGAACACAAAATTAGGTTTTGTACAGGAATAGCACACACTAACTTTACGAAATATACATGACAAGTTCTTTATAATTTTGTGTGTCAAAAAAAAAAAAAAAAAAGATTTTAGTCCAATATTTAGCAGGGATTGGCGGTGAAAAGGCTACGTAAAAAGTGTAAAAATAATGTTAGTTAAATAGTCTGATGTTTTCTTTATATAAATATATACTTTTGTGTGGCAATTTTGTTTTCTTTTATTGCTATTAAGCTTACAAGACAAACATACCAAATTCTAAAATCGCTCCACATTAAAAGTTTATTTTACTCCTTGTGTTTTGTGAGCTGTAACTACCAAAAAAAAAACTGAAAATCCCAGACACATTATATATTCTGTAAATCACAACAACTAAATGAATTTTTTTTTAATTACTTTCCTTAACCTGCACAAATTATGCACACATTATTATTGCAAAAACTGAAGAAGAAACCCAATATTTTTACATTTTTGGGCATTTATTTGTATTTTTTTTATAATAAATAAGCATTTATATATGTATATGTTACATCAATTTAAAGCCCTTTTTTCCGTTAAAAAACCGTATATAGCAGGAAGCAGAGACCCAGCGACGAGCACATACCGCTTCCATAAAGAAGGCATCGGTTGAAAAAGTACGTGCCCGGGGACTCACGACCTCGTAACAGCAGGCCCAACATTAGCAGCCTGTGACCTACCCAGCTTGTAACTTACCACTGCACGTTACCACTGTGTTGCCAATTTCCTGTCTTTAAATGTTATAGTGATTAGGATAATGTGATAGTCGATTGCTATTAAGCTTAGTATAACTGCGAACACCGACTATAAAAAAATGAATGATCGCTGTATAGGCTCCATGTTCTACCCATGTTATAGCAACTGAGTTACTAACGCCAGCCTAGTAAAATTAATGCCAACGGAACCTTAATGTACAAAAGGCTTACCTAGTATGACTCAAGCATATACCCAAATATAGTATATATATATATATATATATATATATATAGTATACGCTTCCATAATCTTAATCTTGTCTAGCAAACATATCTCCGGGCTAATGCACACTAAACGAGGTCTCTATCATTACCTGTACTATGCCTGTCTCTACAGCATGAGCCCAGGTTGCTAGCATATGCACTAAAATTGTACCTCTTACATGGAAAAAACCTATCTAGTTCTAGCATGTTACTAATTACCACAGTTACCGCATGAACCAAACATGTTTGCATACCATGTATACCTACATGTAACTCGATACTTTAATGCTATGTTTCTTAAGCCTGATAATATAAAAAATTGTGCCAGTTAAGAATACACCCCGCATGCTCGTGTGGAAAAGCCTGAGGATTACCTTCAGGGTACCTCAAGCATGCCTGTAATATTTACGTGCACTACAAAAAGAATTTAAAAAAAAAAACAGTATATAATATGTGTCGATGCAATAAAATAGTAAAATGCAAATTGCAGTTGAACGCAAACAGCAAAACATGTGAAAATTTCTTGTGCAAGACAAGCTTTTGAAGCTGTGTCCTTAAGGGGTTAAAGATATTGCTATGGTAAACAATCCTACTGCCACAATATATGTTAATAAATCTGTTCTTCATCGAACTGCATTAATATGCAGAGTGTGTCAGTTTGCAAACCTAAGCCAATGATGTACATGCTGTAGTAGTTTTGGTGCTAAGAGTGCTGCTTTTAAAATACATAAATAAATAAATAAAAAATGATACTTTTCTATGAAGTTCCTGCATTTCCATCAAATTACCAGTCTTTACCAGGTAGTGGCTCAGCCAATCCACAAAGTGATAAAAGCAAGCCAACACCTCCAGCCATTAAAGTGGTGATTACCAAATAAGATAATGTAGCGTTTCAATGGAAACATAGCTATTCTATGATAACATAAGGATGGTCTATCACCACCCTTCTATTTTTGCCTGAATATAGATAGATATGCTTCTATTTTGGGGAGTCCAGGGTGTCCTAGGGTACTGTCTCCTCTCCTCTCCAATCACGAATTTCGGAGGGGGGCTTTTTTTCCTAATGTACCTCTGTTACATTTATCTACTTACCGCTGTGGTTTCTGTGTGATCTGTGTCTCATGTCAGGGGCTATATCACTTCTGGATATCCCCTATATTGTATATTGTCAAGCGAGACACATTATCTTCCAGAGAGCCTTTACAGCAGGGACGGCTACATATATTAATTAGCACTCATCTGTGCTCCCTTGTGGCTCCGTTTTCTACCTGGGTATACTTTTTTGAGGCAACCCCAATAGTGACCACAGTTTAGCTCCACTAATACATCGGCATTGTAACTACTGCCAAGCACCTAGGATCCTAGTTACACTATTCACGTATTTTACCGTTATTAGCGCTATCTGGTCTCCTAATGAAGTCTTGTGTGGACCAGTCTGCTTTCTTGCTCCCTTTCTCTCTCTAATTTGTCCATATATTGGATGTCCCTATGGCCTTACCTTGACCTCTCTGAGGCTTTACTACTATTTACCCTAGTGGACTCTACACACATATACACACACACACATATATATATATATATATATATATATATATATATATATATATATATATATATATATATATATATATATATATATATATAATGTATACAGGAGCATGTTCCCAGGCTTTTAACCCTTTACCCTCACGTGACCTTCACATATATTTTTTTTGGTGTCTACTTAGGGTAGGTTTCATACCTATATCTTTAATTTTTGCTTATTTTTAGTTCCTATTTGTCTTCAACAATAAAAGGTTATTACCATTTTATCTGTTATGTTTATTCTAGAAGGTAATTTTGGAATGAGACCAAATCCCATTCACCTTTGAGTGAGTGGTTTTTCTATCCCATTCTTTCAGTTTGTAGCAATTTGACTTGTTGTGGGGTTAAGCCCCCTTTTTACCTCCTGTAACCTTTTTTGGGGTTCTGTCCAACATCACCACTCCTATCTCTTATTTATTATGCTTCTATTTTGTTTAGCTATTGCCCTAAGCTATGGAGTAATAGTAAAATAAAGGTAAACGAACAATAATTTAATCTTCTGCATACATTAGTTTTAATGATTCTAGAGATAATGTACTCTTTAGTAAAGAGGAACTGTCACTTTGACAGTTCCTTGATCCTTCCCTCCCAAAAATGCTACTCCAGCACTCACTAGGATGAACAGAGCAGTGGAGGCAAGTTAAAAGGTCCTGGACAAATCAGGCACACCTGGGATATAACTCCGTTTTGCTGTCCGAATGCATGCACTGTGAGTACACCCTATGGGTTAAATCAAAGAAGCCATAGAGAATCTAAGAAGTAAAATTGCATAACCTACTGATAAAGTTTAGTTAGATTCTAGGTAACACTAATATTGAGGAAGTGATACTCTTTAACAATAAAATAAAAGTATCTAGGTCAGCACTACATGAATATTTCACGGTAGCCTTCTGTATTCTATGAATATTTCAACAGCTCTGACTGAAGTAACAGGATAGTGAGGATCTGTTACAGGTTTGTGAATGGCATTTACACAAATGTGCTACTTTTAAAGGAGTAGAAAATATCTCCCTTAAAACAAGCACTTTGAAACTTATATCCCATCTAATTAAATTTGAGTCAAAAACAGAATATGCACACTGTATACTGAAGCTTTAAACTTTTGTCAATCAAAACAACATATTTTAATATCCTCATCACAGTCATTAAAGGTAAAGACACAAGAAAACTAATCCAACAAATAATTTTTTATCTATTTGTTCAATATTTATGTAATATTGACATTTATATAAAGGCCCTTTTTGGGCATGGTTTGCTTATAAACTTTCAAACTGGCAAGGTAAGTCCCCTGGATGACGGGGAAGGTATGTGCCGCTTTGCGGGTTTAGGACCATCCCCTTAAGGATGGCATAGAACGCCCGCCGTCCTTAAAAGCATTAAAAAAAAAAAAAAGGTTCTATAATAATACAATACATATCGCATATAAAAGGAAAAAAAAAAAATATATATTATATATATATAAAAAGTTAAAATATTTAAATATTAATTATTTAAACAGTTAATCCAAAAATATGAAATCATTTAAAAAGTTTATCAAAAATATATTAAAATATATTAAAAATTATTGTGATAAAACAAAGGATATATACTTGTAGAATACCTTGACCCATAAAATATTAAAACAGAATACCATGAAAATAAATGTGAGACTTACTTGTATCAGATCTAAAATGCCAAGCTCACTCTCTGACGAATCCACACAAAACACAAAATATAATGTTGCATAATGACGATATATGAGCTTGTTGTCAGAGCCCCCTATCAGCCTATGAAACAGAAGAATACATTAGTATATTTATCATACGATTGTTTGATGCATCACGAGGTATCAGTAAAACTCTACCTCCCCAATAAAGTATAGGGTTGGCAAAGTAACTTTACCATTAAAAAAATAAAATACTTTTTTTTCGGTTACATGTTTTGCTTTATTTGTATATATATTTTATTTTTTTTATTTTTTTTAGAGCCTTAAAAAGTAATCTTGGTAGTACATGGAAAGATTCACGACAGGACATGTGAAAATGATTGCATTTTACTTTGAACATCAGCATTCCATGGTTTTAAATCAAAGCGTATGTATGCGCCATTTTCACAAAATAATTCGACCAAACACTGGCCTTGGCCCTCCATTCAGTGTGAAACCATTTTCAAGCAGTTTAACACTAAATAAGGGTCCCTGGCCCTACTGGAGGTAGAGATTACACACTTCATTCTACCCATACCAATTCATACCAGCAATGGGCACTGTGACTGGCTGAAAGCGTTCAGCTGACACTCTCAGCTGCCCATTGATGCTCAAACTAATGCTTCCTGATTAGCTCAAACAACATAGAGGGTATGGGCTGCCGTGAAGTCTTGTTTAGGATGATAGCATTGAAGGACAGTGCCAGGCACCTCCAGACACTATAACCACTTGAAATGAGATAACACAGTTACAGTCCCTACAGTGTTCCTTTATTTAGAGAAACATAAATTGTAGATTCAAATCTGAAATACACAAATAGAAAGACTAAATATTTCAGACTCTTTATTCAGATTATTGAACAGCATGTGTCTATTTAACCCCTTAAGGACCAAACTTCTGGAATAAAAGGGAATCATGACATGTCACACATGTCATGTGTCCTTAAGGGGATAAAAACTGTACAGGTACTTGCACATTGATGGAGAGATCACTAGAAAAGCACCAGGATCTGGGAATTTGCTGCAAATGATGGATACTCACAATAGAGCATTTGTTTGTGTTAATGTTGAAGTTTTTTATTTAAAAGGGCTATGTAACATATTAGCTAACCATCTGTAAAGCTCATTCAAAAGCAATAACAAAGAATAATGAAGCAGCAAATACTGACAAATACCTATCCTAGAGGCATTTTATCTCTTCTGTCTCATTGCTGTACTTTATTATTACTTAATTTTAAGTTTTGGATCGTACAAAAATACACTGTATACAATTATTGGCTGCTCACTGTTATAAAAATAAAATAAAATAAAAAAAAAAACACCCTCTTATTATCCCCCCCTCCCGAGCCCCCACCCGTGCCACACGAGTGGGGGCTATTAAATTGAAGGGGGGACCTAGAATCTTTACGAATACTAAGTGAAAATTACTTGGTATTAGTAATTCATTTGCCCCTACTCGCTATGCCGCGGGTAGGGGTATGTTTAGTAAACAGTGAGCAGCCTGTGGTGCTCACGCTTGTAAAAACAAAATTAAAATAAATAATCCCCACCCCCCCCGCCCCCCCCAAATAAATGGGCCCATGGTGGGGCATCTTTTAACTAGCCTGGGGGGTAACATAGTGTCCCCAACATGCCCCCACCCGTGCCCCGCGAGGGGGCTAGTCAAGTAAACAGGGGACATGAAGTCCCCCTTGGCCCCCACCCCTGAGCGGCGGGTGGGGGCCCCTATATGACAATAAGGGGACGGACGACACCTATTGTCCTCCCCACCAGCCCCCATCCATGAGCGGCGGGTGGGGGCCCTAAATGAAAATGGGGGGACCTATTGTCCTCCACCAGGCCCTAAATTACAATAAGGAGGAGGCACCTTTTGTACCTATGAGCGGTGGGGGGGAGGAGGAGGACAATAGGTCCCCCCCTTATTGTAATTTAGTGTCCCCACCCACCGCTCATGGGTGGGGGGAGGAGGACAATAGGTGTCCTCCCCTTATTGTAACTGGATTTGGCCATGACAGTGAAGCTTTAAGATTAATAAAAGCTGTAAATATTACAGAATCTTATAACATACCATTTATCGATAAGGTATTAACGAATATTGTCATTGACAGATCAACAATAAGTGTGACTACGAATTTTCTGACACATTTTACCACATTATTTCAATGTGTTTTGGTTTTTATATTAAAAAATACAACACATCAGACAATGCACTCCTCAAGCAGATTGCATCTAAACCTCATAAGCATATAGACTATGAGACTAGAAGAAAGTAACCTGAGCAGATGCTCTACTGCTACTGAGAGTCATGCTCTACTGCTACTGAGAGTATTAGTTCTAAAAGATTAACCATTTAGAGCTACAAAGTACTTTTGTATTTGGGTAGTCATGTGACATACTAGCTTCAAGTGGTCACTTTTAGGATTATAATCTCTAATTAAAAAGGGTTCAGAAAACAATGGTGTTCCACATTATTAAAGTTAAATACTTACAAGCCGCCTTCTAAGAAATTGCAAACATTCTCATCTCTTTTGGACACTAAATGGAATGTTTCTCTGATGATTTGTTGTTGTGTATCTTCACTCTGCAAGTAAGGAGAAAATATGCATATATAAACAACATTGACAAAAGAACAAAAAGAAGACCAAGATGGAGTATCTTCAATCTGACAATGGTGTGTCGGTTCCAGTGCACTTGGTGATTAAAGGGACACTAAAGTCACTAGAACAACTACAGCTTGTTGTATTTGCTCTGTGAGTATAATCATTCACTGTAGACTTTTTGCACTAAACACTATCTTTTAGAAGAAAATGTAGTGTTTACATTATAACCTAGGGATACCTTCACTGGCCACTCCACAGATAGCTACTATAGGTGCTTCCTGGGGCAGTGCTGCACAATGTGCAGCAATGACATTCAGTGTCTCCACCCACTGCATGGAGACATTGAACTTTCATCATAGAGATGCAATGATTTAATGCATCTCTATGATGAGATGCAGACTGGCCATGGCTGTGCTGGCTCTGCCTCTGATCTGCCTCCTTGACAAGCTCAGCCAATTTAATGTTTCTCTATAAGAAAGCATTATGATTGGCTGAGATCACCACTACTGATGATGTCGGCCAAGGATGCAGATCAGGGGCAGAGCCAGCACCAGCAGATGGGAATAAAGGCAAGATTTTACTATATTTATATTTTGGATGGCAAGGGGGGGCCAGCGGGGCTTTATGGTAATTGTAACACTATAGGGTTAGGAATACACATTTGTGTTCCCGACCCTATAGTGTTCCTTTAATATTTAGCTCATACTTTTATGGTTTGATCAAAAAGGTCAGTTATAACGGTCACACAGTATTCAAGCAATTATGTTTACTGGTCTCTTCAGTATTGGTCATAGACTCCACAAAGATATAGTAAAATGATGTTCTCGAACTTGAGTGCACTGTTTGCGACGGAACTACTAAAAAAAAACCCCAAAAAAAGAAACAGCTTACGATATTTTTATCCAGTGGCAATTTTTATAAGCAGTAAGGAATACATCATTAGAAGATCATAGCTATAGTAAACACTTTTACTCACTCTCAATTACAGCTCTGTTACCTCCATTTCTGAAATGCCATTGTGGAAATGGTGGAGGCGGAGCTATGCTCTGCTTCATGTCGTACCAAGGGTAGCAAGCAGTGATAGGTTGAGAGTGTCAAATAAGTGCTCTCGGACATCCACCAACTCAATCCTTGGTATACATTGGTATGGACAAAGTGGCCAGCATAGCTCCACCTTCAGCATCATAATTGGAGCCTGGGCTGCAGGTTGTCTGTGACTGAGCATCTGTACTAAACTGTGAGTAAACTATTTAGCAGTGATGCAGGATCTGGCCCCCATAGACTGCAGGCACCTTAACTACTTCAGTCAGTTGAAATGGGTATGGTGACTACCTCACAACATGTTAAATGGATAAAGAAGGACACTTAAATATTAGAGGTGAGCTGTTCAGAGAGGTTTTAGCTAGGTTACTACTAATAATTCTGGAACTAAAATGTTATTTAGAACAAGAATAAGGTATCTTATTTACACAGACTGATTCTAAACATGTTTATAGTAGTTTTTAAAGACTCATTAATGCAAGTATTATTGCTGTGGAGCTCTGTCATACACACCAAAAATACAGAGCTACTAGAAATTAGGTACATTAGGATAGAAAAGAGGGACAGAGGGATTTGAGGGAAATGGGGACTGTCCCTCCTAAATACGGACACTTGCGAGGTATGATAGTGCCTATAGTGGCTCATCATTACAGCTCAAAGTAAAACGAATTGAAGAAAAATGAAAAACCATATTCAGCCCATGAAAGACCTTACAGAGAGTCCTACTTAATGATTCACATTACAGTCATGTGATAAACAGCAGACAAGGAGAAACCATTATCTTTAACACATGATTCCATTCTTAAAACTCTCAATAATATACTGCAATGTGAAATTATTTGGTACATTTTTTTTTAAATAAAACCACAGATTTTTACACATTTCTAATGAGTCTGGATTTTAGGTCAATGCAGCTTAACTGAAGACATAATACGAACGTTCATGTAACCAAAAAGAACTTTGTGAATGAAGCAAACAAAATTAATATCTTTGGACTATGGTGGATTCTTGCACAGTGTATAAAATGCTCGGATACATGTTCTATTTTGCTAATGTAGTAAACACTGAAGAAAACAAAATGGTCTTGATTTTTTTTGAAAACCTTACAAATGTACAAATTGTTAATGCTCATTTATCACTGGCAATTTCAAAACGTTAGCACAATGTTGGATGTGTGTAGGTTGCCTGATTGAATCATTTTGCTCTGGTAACAACAGAACCAATTACAAGAAACATCCATATTGCCAACTGCTTCACCGGAACATGTGAAAATGGATTATAAAATAACAATACATGCACAGTACGAGATCTATCCTTCTTAAATGTAAAGAGTTTTATTTTACTATGATATACACAATATAATCTTATTTTACTTTACAGGTGACTGTATTTTATCCACAGTCACTTTAGCATAATATAGAGATGGCAACCTCTGGCATTGCTGCTGTGTATTTGCTATCACAGGATAACCTCTGGATTACTAGCTGCTATGTAAACTATCACAGAATAACCTCTGGCACTTCCGTTGTTGCATATTAGGTATCACAGTGTAGCCAGTGGTACTCTAGTTGCTATGAACTGGGCACCAAAGATACAAGGTATGCCAGGATAACCTCTGGCACTAAAGATACTGTGTACTGAGCATCCCAGAACAACCTCAAACACTCCAGCTGCTGTGTACTGGGTATCCAAGAATAACCTCTAGCTTTCCAGTCACTGTATATTGGGTATCACTGAAAAACCTCTGGCACTCCAGTTGCTAGATACCGGGTATCACAGGATATCATCTGGCACTCCAGTTGCTAGATACCAGGTATCACAGGATATCATCTGGCACTCCAGTTGCTATATACTGGGTATCACAGGATAACCTCTGGCACTCCAATCGCTATATACTGGGTATCACAGGATAACCTCTGGCACTCCAATCGCTATATACTGGGTATCACAGGATAACCTCTGGCACTCCAATCGCTATATACTGGGTATCACAGGATAACCTCTGGCACTCCAATCGCTATATACTGGGTATCACAGGATAACCTCTGGCACTCCAGTTGCTAGATACTGGGTATCAATCACACTCCAGTTGCTAGATACTGGGTATCAATCACACTCCAGTTGCTAGATACTGGGTATCACACTCCAGTTGCTAGATACCGGGTATCAATCACACTCCAGTCGCTAGATACCGGGTATCAATCACACTCCAGTTGCTAGATACTGGGTATCAATCACACTCCAGTTGCTAGATACTGGGTATCACACTCCAGTTGCTAGATACTGGGTATCACACTCCAGTTGCTAGATACTGGGTATCAATCACACTCCAGTTGCTATATACTGGGCATCACACTCCAGTTGCTATATACTGGGCATCACACTCCAGTTGCTATATACTGGGCATCACACTCCAGTTGCTAGATACTGGGCATCACACTCCAGTTGCTAGATACTGGGTATCAATCACACTCCAGTTGCTATATACTGGGTATCACACTCCAGTTGCTAGATACTGGGTATCACACTCCAGTTGCTAGATACTGGGTATCACACTCCAGTTGCTAGATACTGGGTATCAATCACACTCCAGTTGCTATATACTGGGTATCACACTCCAGTTGCTAGATACTGGGTATCACACTCCAGTTGCTAGATACTGGGTATCACACTCCAGTTGCTAGATACTGGGTATCACACTCCAGTTGCTAGATACTGGGTATCACACTCCAGTTGCTAGATACTGGGTATCACACTCCAGTTGCTAGATACTGGGTATCACACTCCAGTTGCTAGATACTGGGTATCACAGGATGCTGGCTGATAGCTGGGCTGGCAATAAGGGGCATGGTGGCGTCACTCACGTAGTGCTGGTAGAACTTGCACAGCCGGGGCTTGCCATGGTTATTGAAGATCAGTATGGCTTTGATCATGGTGACGCCGCCAGACCGCAGCTGGTGACCCGACACGGCGACGCTCACTGAGCTTCCAGCGGCTCCGAGCTCTGTTAATATGACGGCCTCCGGGGGTCTCCGCGCTTCGGTCTCATACAGTATAGCACCTGCAGTGGACACTTCCCTGGACACGTCACGGAGATCACATGACCAGCGCCGGTCCTAGCCAATCCGCGAGCTGCTGGGACGTCATGCAGCCTAGAGCGGCCATTCCTTGCTCTGTCTTTTAGAGTTCTAAACACTAAAGGAGCTCAGTACTTAGAACCATAACTGCACGATTCAAAAGAACTCCAGAATAAAGGCGTTTAGAGCTCTGCAGATTTGGACGTCATTGCAGTGCGACTATTGGCATTCGGTTGAGTCTAGTTCCTATCCAGTAGAAGGACCCTGTCCTTTCTGAGTATAGGGAATATCTTGCTCAGTGTAAGCTAGTTCCTATCCTGCTAAAGGACCCTTTTTAGACCCTGTATAGGGATAGGAACTAGACAGCTCACAGTGAGAGAGAGCTACTTCATGTCCTGTTAAAGGACCTATTGTTCCATCGTGTACAGGTCCTCTTAACCCCTTTAAGGACACGACATGTGTGACATGTCATGATTTCCTTTTATTACAGAAGTTTGGTCCTTAAGGGGTTAAATGATAGTAACTAGACAGCTCACAGTGAAAGATCTGAATTTCCCATTCAGCATAAGGACCTTTACACCTCCAGCTAACAATGGTCCTTTACCGTGATCAGAACTAGAGGGCTCACAGTGAGAAATATAATTCCTAGCCAGCAGAAGGATTTGTATAGCTCCAGCTAATAATGGCTTTTATAGGGATAGTAATGTCTAGTTCCTGTACTGTTAAGGGACCTTAATACCTTCCGCTAACAGTGGTCCTTTACAACGATAGAAACTGGATGGCTCACAGTGGAAAATCTAGTTCCCATGCATGAAAAGGATCTGTATACCTTCAGCTAACAGGGGTCCTCTACAGGGATAGGAACTAGACGGCTCACAGTAAGAAATCTAGTTCCCATCCAGCAAAAGGACGGTTATAGGTCCAGCTCACACAGATCCTTTACAGGGATAGTAATATCTTGTTCCTATACTGCTAAGGGACCTTTATACCTTCCGCTAACAATGGTCTAGACATGTGCACCAGTGAAATTTTTGTTTCGTACGAATGATTTCGTATTAAATGAAAATGTCATTCATCAATCCCGAATTTCGCCCGCAAACCATTCATTTTCCAATAAAATTTGTTAAAAAATTAGTTTTTGTTCGTTGAGACGAAAACAGCACTGCGCATGCTCAAAAAAAAAAGGCAAGGAGGGAGCCGGCAGCACTACCAGCTTCCTCCTTGTAATAAATAACCATTCCTACCTCCCCCCCGCATTAAAATCGATGGGGGTCACTATGACCCCCATATTAATGAAAGGGAGGTTAAATCCTCCCACAGTAGGGGCATGCCGCCTAAATAAATTTAAAACTACTAGTGACTGGGCAGCTCGCTTTTATTTCAAACTAAATATAAATCAATATGGGGGTCACTATGACCCCCATATTAATAAAAGGGAGGTAAAATCCTCCCGCATACCCTTACTCTCGGCATGCCGCAAATAGGGGCATGTCGCCTAAACAGCGAGCAGCCAGTGGCTGCTTGCTGTCATTAAAAACTACTAATGACTGGGCAGCTATTGGTGGGGAATAACTAGGGGCTTGGGGACCCCTAGTCACTTTATTATTTGTGGTCCCCACCCGCTGCTCATGACCAGGTCTCCCCTTATTGCACTAGTGACTGGGCAGCTATAGCTTTTAATGGGGGTGGGGGAGAGGGGGAGGAATTAATATTACAAGGAGGGAGCTGGTAGTGCTGCCAGCTCCATCCTTGTTTGTTTGTTTTTTTCACGCATGCGCAGTGTTATGTCTCTGTGCTGTGGGGGTTAATTCCCATGCAGCACAGAGTCTATTAAACAAATGAAATGAAAAGGTAATGCATTCAACAGTTGCCCTTTCATTTAGTTTATATTTCGTATGTAGGGCTTTAGTTTACGTTTTAGTAAACAAATACAAAAAAAACTGAATTTTCGGATGAAATCTTATTCGTACGAAAACGAATGCACACGTCTACGTTATAGATCCAGCTCACACAGATCCTTTACAGGGATAGTAATACCTAGTTCCTATACTGCTAAGGGACCTTTATACCTTCAGCTAACAATGGTCCATTATAGGGATAGGAACTAGAGGGCTTACAGTGAGAAATCTAGTTCCTATTCGGCAAAAGGACCTTTATAGCTCCAGCTTACACAGGTCATTTACAGGGATAGTAATACCTAGTTCCTATACTGTTAAGGGACCTTAATACCTTCTGCTAACAGTTGTCCTTTACAGGGATAAGAACTAGATGGCTCACAGCAAAATAACTTTTACAGCTCTAACTCTACCGGGATAGTTCCTATACTGCTAAGGGACATTTAAACCTTCAGTTAACAGTGATCCTTTACAAGGCTAGGAATTCCTAGTTCTTATACTGCTAATGAATCTTTATTCATTGCAAATTTCTCAGCCAAAGGGAATGATTTTAACTTATGTGTAGCACAAAACAGCACTTACTGAGATCTGAGCTTGTTACACGCAAAGACCTGCTGCAGCCCTTGCGGCTCATGATGACTGGATGCTGCGGGCAAGTAGGGAGACTGAGTTGCTCTCAACTTGGTAAAACTGTAGCAGTGTTGAAAGTGGGGGACATTGCGTTTGTGGGTGCATGTCAATGTGAAAGTAAAAGGATGCAATTGTTGGCAGTGGAGAAATTGGAGTGTGTAGTATATAGACCCACGTATGAGGGAGGATACAGGTATATGGCACTGTGATTAGATACAACACCCATATTCATGAGATTGTTTTGAAATAAAAGTCACATAAACACACTGAATCTGTTGATGCTGAGATTTTTTTTTTCTTTTGACTTCCGCAGTGTCATTTTCTATCTATATTTATTGTTTAGTTTAAGGCTGCTGGTCTGGTTTGTTTCTGACTTCAACATTTTTCCATTTGTTGTGGACTCATAGAGGGTGATTTTTTTCAGGGAGCAGCAGTCGCAAATGTCTCAGGAAAGTGCGAAAAGGTGCATTGGCCGTTATATTTATAACATCTATTGCCCCTGCTTTATACATCACCTTATATATCGCAAGCACGTCACATGCGTAGTATAGCACATGACCATCTTTGTTCCCCCTCTTCTAGTAAGACCCTATCGCTACACCCTCCTATTCTAAGAACACCCCGCCTAGTAATGCCCCCTAGATAAACTTAGTGTGGGGACTCACCTGGCAGCCCAGGTAGTCCTCCTCCGTCCGGTTCGGCCCCCCTGGGCCATGTGATCACGAGGTCCTTGCGAGGACCTTGGGATCACATGGATGGCATAGCTGTTCAAGGCAGTGTCAGCAGGGGGAGTGCCTGTATTGACAGGTACTCTCCCTGCTGCCTGAAACAAAAATAATGAAAGTTTAAAATAGTGTAAAGTTAAGTATATACATACACACACATATATACATATACATAATCTAAGTGTATTTTAATATTAATATATATATAATTATATATATTAATATCAAAATACACAAATGATATTGATTAAATATATATATATAATTATCATTATATATATTTATATATAATATAAAATAAATAAATATGTAAATATGTAAAAAATATAATAATTTAAAAAAATATATATATGTGTAAATTCGTTCTAACTGTATTTTAAAATTAATATATATATATTGATATCAAAATACATGTAGAACAAAATAATATATATGTATATACATAAGTATATACATATATATCACTATATATATATATATATACACATACACACACACACACACACACACACACAGACCTATATATAAATAAAAATAATTTTTAAAAATTATATACACACACACAT
The DNA here is from genome assembly GCA_933207985.1 of Pelobates cultripes. Lineage (NCBI taxonomy): Eukaryota > Metazoa > Chordata > Amphibia > Anura > Pelobatidae > Pelobates > Pelobates cultripes. The sequence continues at coordinate 244,891,911 of OW240916.1, forward strand.
ATATATATACACACACACATATATATATATATATTTATATATATATATATATATTATAATTCTACGTATATATTTGTGTAATAAATTTACATAATTAGGTCATTTTATTAATTACAATTTGTGGGACCTGCCTGACAATCCAGGCCAAAAGTCCAGGGAATTTAATTTGCTAGCACTATATTTAACCCTGTAACTTTCCAAGACACCATAAAACCTGCAAATGGGGGGTACTGTTTTACTTGGAAGACTTCGCTGAACATAAATATTAGTGTTTCAAAACAGTAAAATGTATTACAACGATTATATCGTCAGTGAAAGTGCCATTTTTTGCATATTTCACACACAAATGGCACTTACACGGGCGATATTGTTGTGATACGTTTTACTGTTTTGAAACACTAATATTTGTGTTCAGCGAAGTCTCTTGAGTATAACAGTACCCCTCATGTACAGGTTTTATGGAGGTTTCAAAAGTTAGAGAGTCAAATATAAGGCTTGCATTTTAGTTTTTTCACATTGAAATTCGCCAGATTGGTTACGTTGCCTTTGAGACCGTATGGTAGCCCAGGAATGAAAATTACCCCCAATGGCATACCATTAGCAATAGTAGACAACCCAAGGTATTGCAAATGGGGTACGTCCAGTCTTTTTTAGTAGCCACTTAGTCACAAACACTGGCCAAAATTGGCGTTCAAATTAGTTTTTTGCATTTTTCACACACAAACAAATATTAACACTAACTTTGGCCAGTGTTTGTGACCAAGTGGCTACTAAAAATACCCCATTTGCAATACCTTGGGTTGTCTACTTTTGCAAATGGGATGTCACCATGGGGATAACTCCGCAACGTCTCCTAGGCGCGTTTCACCTGGTATGCAGGCTTTCTCAATTGATGCATTCTAACTTTTTCTCCTCTTTTAAAAGGGGATTTCCTGAGGTGTTGATCCAATAAAATGCGCAATGTGGCAGGTGTTTGTAATCCTCCAATCACTTCATCCTTTCATACCTTGCTTTGTTTGTGGGAAAAAGGGGGAAGGAGTATACATCACATCCGTTTCTCGGGAACGTTCATTTCCCGAACATGTTTTTCTGTAGTATAAAACTACAGGGTCCATAAGTGTTAGCACTCAGGTCCATTTAAAGTACCAAATTTAAAGAAAGTGAGAAAGAAATAAAAAGACAAGGAAAAAATAAGGGGACAAAGATTATATCTGGATATCTCAACTGATTTACTGTAACATTAAAATTTGATTCTAAACCCGACTTTAAAATATTTTAAAACTCGCAAAATAACTCACAGAACATTAAGTAACATCACAGGGAATGACATAAGAGAAAAAAAGATTGGAAGAAGACTATTTCCAAAATCAAAAAAAAAAAAAAAAGAAACTACTCACAATGTGGATAATGTGCCTGACAGTGCATGTAGCATTATGTGTGTATAGAGTGTGTGTGAGTGCATGTATACTGTGTATGTGAAGTATTGTGTGTGTGTATAGCAGTGTTATTGCATATTTTACCTAAGTATAAATGTAGCAGTGTGTGCAGATTATGTCCGAGTAGATGTGCAAGTATGCTTAAAGGACCACTATAGGCACCCAGACCACTTCAGCTTAATGAAGTGGTCTGGGTGCCAGGCCCCCCTAGTTTTAACCCTGCAGCTGTAAACATAGCAATTTCGATAAACTGCTATGTTTACACTGAGGGTTAATCCAGCCTCTAGTGGCTGTCTCCCTGAAAATCACACCGAGATGATGCTGGACGTCCATAGGAAAGCATTGAGTAATGCTATCCTACGGGCGGTTTGACTGCACGCGCGGCTCTTGCCGCCCATGGGCATTCGGAGCTGACGTCAGCAGGGAGAGGATAGGTAACCAGAGCCGAGGGAGCCTGGGGCTGGTTTAAGGAAGTGGCTGAAGAAGTTTTAACGGGAGGGGAGGCCCTGAGAGGGGGGGTGGAGGGGGAGACCTAATAACCCTATAGTGCCAGGAAAACGAGTTTGTTGTCCTGGCACTATAGTGCTCCTTTAAACTGTGAGCGGGGGCAGAGGGGGTATTTAAATTTTGTGTATACAGTGTCTGAGTTGCCATTGTGTGTATATGGATATGTGTGTTCATACCATTTATTCTGACTTAATTCCTCTCACCATGCCAGAGGCTAGACAGAGAAAAATACTGGCACCAGCCAGACGACCCAAATACCGGCTGTACCACTAAAATACCAACTCACTGACATGCAGCCTGTCCAGCCCCCAGCTATCACGACCATGCAGGGAGCGCTGCTGAAGTACTCCCTGCATGGTTCTAGTGCCCGCTGCACAATGTGAGCGTGCTCATGCTGTGCTGCCCAGGGGCAGTTCTCTGGACACCAGGGAACCGAAGTGGGATGGTGGGACAGGACCCCTGAAATGCCAACACAACACCATCGTAATACACCACTGCAATCAAATTGTAAATACAAACACAACTGCATTGAAACATCAGCACTAAACACAAATATACTTTTTTTTTTATTAACAGAAGAAATAAATTACATATGTAACATAATGTGAAGATGTTCTTTGTGCCTTCTTTTCTTGTGCACAAAAATGTAGATATGAGCCGCACTCAATCCCAGCGAGCACTCGGTGCACTGGACCAGGACCATCAATCCCACAACGATAAGGCAACAAAAAGGAGCTCTCCAGGCACTCAGGATCTTCAAGCTGCAGGCAGGTTTAATGTTACAAAAAAGTCACCACATAGTCAATTCAGTGTATATATACCATATGTGCATAAAAATTAACCAATAAGAAATTTACAAATATTAACCAACTAAATTATATTCACAGAAGTGATTCAAATAAATAATACATATAGTAATAAAAAAATACATTATTAGCTCACCTTTGTCTGACCAAAGTAAGAAGAAAGGCAATGTCAGGCTTGAACACCCTGTGTACCTGGAGATTTTCTTTGTTTTTTTTAATCTTGTTTGCACATGTGTATATTAAATTATTTTGCATTTAGCCCTATATATTTATTTCAATGGACAAATGAGTTTAAAACTCCTGTTCTAGTATAAGAGGCTATACACAGAATATATGTTCTGGTACACAATACTTTGTTTTTATACAAGTAGCGAAAAACAAGATCTAGTTTATACAACTATGTAGAAATGTATAAAATAACATGTGATATAGAACAAAAAAATATATAGAGGAGACAACCTGAAATAAACAGGATGTAATAATAGAGATCTGAAAATATAAAATCACATATAGTGTATATACAGTATATTCAGATAAATGGCTAAATCCAGGAGGTAGAGAACTTACAAAAGAACATAGATGTTCTGCGCATATCTCCCCTCAGGGGTAATCTGTAAAATGCTGGAAAACTTCTTCCAATAAGCTGAGTCCTCAGAAGGATAAAAAGAAAAGTGCAGATAGTATCATACTGTAAAATGTAACAAAGAATGTGATGGAATTCCAGTAAAATAAAAGTTTAGTAGGCCAAGATTGCCATGAGGTATATGTAGGTACATGTGTTTGTAGTATCAGTTAGTTAGTTACACGTAGCTAAGATACTGTCATCAATGTACTGAGCATGTGCAGGAATGCAGGAACTGGAATTACGCGCCCTTCTCCTTTGTTTCAGGTGAACCACGTGGTTAGACCAGATGGACGAGTTTAGACTCTGTTCATTGATTAGGTTAAGGGTATGTGTGGGCGTAGCTAATTATGGGAGGAGCTACAGTGCTATATAAGGAACGTACTCCATGTGTTCAGGGCTCAGGTATTTTTGGAACAGGAGTTCATCTGAGACCCGATGGGTACGTGAATAAAGGCCTCTTAATTCCTGAATACCTGTGTCCATCTCTCTGTGTTTGGCTTCTGCACGCTTCCACGGTTACAAGATTTATTCACGGATTGCACTTACATCAATGTTGAACTCAACTGGCATATCTCCACTAGCAAGTGGGACAAGATGGTGTTTCTATCAGGCAGGGTGATGTGACAACAAAGTTGTAATAAAAAAAAAATTAAAAAAAATTTACAAACAAAATAAGTGTAGCAAATAAAAAGGAACTTCATAAAAGAAATGTCCAGATTGCAGATCCAACGTGTTTCGTCAAGACTTTGACTTCTTCAGGGATGTAGAAGATGTGGAAATTTGCTGCTTCTTATACCGGTCTACAGAGGGGACACAGGTGTAGCCTATCGGGTAATCTGCGTTCCACCGTGGTGTGAAACATTTCCGGATCCGGTGTGTATGCAATTCATGTGGGTGTGTATATTCCAAACATCAGGTTTTCGGATTCCTGGTAAGGTTCATTTCCGCGTTCCTCCGTGGAACGCATAACCAGAAATAATGTACCAAAGTAGATTAAAAAAAAAAAAAAAATATATATATATATATATACATAATTCAAACATATATATCTGAATGAAAGAGATATGGACCTCCCATATAAATACCTATAAGGGTATTAAATATAGAGGATGATAAATGGCAACTAAAATGTAATGAATGGGAACCAAAAAAGTTTTATACTTTTCTACGGAGTTGTATAAACTATATCTTGTTTTTTGCTACTTTTATATGTGTATGTGAGGTACACTTTCTCAGGTGATAGCGCTGTTTGTTGTTGTGCCACATATATAGTACACCATTTGTTTACTTTTTTGTTTTTATATTTATCTTACTTATACAGTATGCCCAAATTACCATGTGAGTCCATACAAACCAGTTATACAATAAGCACCCATTTTACTATTCCCTTTATGGTAACATATGATTTAAAAAAAAAAAAAAATATGTACCTTAACTCTCCTATTACTACAAAAAGAGAAAGTATAAACACAAAAGGGGGGAAAAAATGAAAAAATAAATAAATAAAAGGGGAAAGAAAAAGAAAAAACAGAAAGAAGGAAGGGGGTAATTCTGCCAATTTACTTCTCACATTGATAGCCCGTAGACCCAAAGTAAAATATTAGCGTGTTTTAACAGTAATCTGAATATAAGGAATCCACCCAATAAGCAAGCCAGGGCTCCCATAACTTTTTAACATGTTCGGGAAATGAACGTTCCCGAGAAACGGATGTGATGTATACTCCTTCCCCCTTTTTTTTTTAAAGGTTGTAGACACTTTGACGCATTGTTAATTTTTCATACAGAAAAATAAAATATGTAACGTAAAGTCTAGAAAGCCATTTTCACACTCCTGTGCACACACACACACACACACACATCCACATCACGTGGGAAGAGCCCATGTGGGGACCTTGCATGGAAACTCTTGGCTTCGGTCTCGTGTGTTTAACGCTCGGCGCGCTATCGCTTTTTCTCATCGGATGATGTCACTCCACTCAGGTTCCCCTCAGCTCGTTTAGTAGACGCAGCTTGGCTCCTCCCCCTGCCAGCAGCCGAGGGATACCGGTGTTCTGAGGGGCTGGCGCTGCACGGAGTGCCGCTGGGGACACAAAACTGCGCAGAGCGAAGGAGCGGACGGTATGGCAATCAATACATGGCCCGTAGAGGGGAGACAGTGGCACACAGCTTGCCAGTAACTGCCCGCCTCCATTACAGCAGTACACGGGCTGGCTGTGACATGGATAATGTCTTATCATATAGTTAAAGCGATACTGGCATGTTATTTATTTATTTTTCTTTAATTCTTCCTTTCCTTATGCACCTTGTATCTTAAAGGAACACTCTACACACCATAACCACTGCAATGCAATAATAGTAGTCAAACGTTGTATAACAGTTTGTCGTATTGGGAGGTCTGATGGGCACCGTCTCTGCCGCCGGAGCGAGAAGCTCCGTCTCGTCAGGAATATGGAGTGTTGGGGTTATACTGACGGCAAGTGTTAAATGGGACAGTTTACGCACCATAACAATGTAATAAAAAGAGTGGGAGAAGGGTCAGCGCTAATATAAATAGAATATAGGCAGCGGCCCAACAAAGGGTAACCCTCAAACTCGCTGAAGATAAAACATGTGACACAAAAAACAGAAGAAGGGCTGTGCCAAGAGGTAGGCATTAATAATAAAAGTAGTAATAATAGTATATACAATAGTCCTAAGACAATATAATTAGTATCTCACTAACTCAGTGGGACTAAAGTTCTAATAAAATCACGAAAAAGATGAAATAAAAGCCAAAAACAAAGTTACCTGCACCCTTTCTCAAATTCCTATGTATATTTAAACAAATTATTTATTTATTTACTACTATGGCCATTCGAGGGAAAAGTCCACCTGCCACGTCAAGGCAAATTACGCCTAGTATACAATTGTAGCAGGAGTGACACTACATATGACAGATACAATGCAAAAATTCTTTAAAATAGGAAAACCCACAAATGAGAAGAATTAAGAAAAAAAAGGGGACGAGGAAAAGAGGGATCACTACCCACACCCAATGGGAGAAGAGAATGCAGTAACCAAGCTGACCAAATTATTAGTATTATTGTGGAAAGTAATCTAACTGAGCTGTGAGTTGTTCCATGTCCCTAACCTCAGTCAAGATATTGTGAAGTTGTATATGGGATGGTAGTGTTGGAGAAAATGAACTTATATCTACAGTGTTATTGGCAGCCAAGCCAGTGCTCCTCTGGCTGCCAAGGCCACCGCAGATATAAGTTTATTTACTCCCTCCCTTTATCTAATAAGCTTTTCCCGCATTTATTTATTTATTTATTTATGCCCTCCCCTGTCTACCTCCCACTATATACCTCCCCTGACCGGCCCGAAATGAATGAATAGGCTCTTAGCTAGCAAAACGGTCAAATTACAAACTTCACTATGAGACCCTGCTGTGACGTCAGATGGATTAATTGTCAAGGGTTACAGTAACCCTTTAACAGTTGAAATTAAGTAGGAGCCAGGGGACGCTGGGCACTGTAAATCAGAAATATTTAATAGATGCACTATGAACAACAACAGGAAATATATATAGATATATATCATACGAAAATGCATGAAGTTGCAGTGAGGAGTAACTTTTGAGTCTTTTTTTTTTTCTTTTAGTAATTTAGGCACTGGAAGTTTGACATATGTAATTAATATACATATACATATGACATTTCTTTTCACACACATAATGTTACAAAAACAAACAAAAACTAGGCTAAATAATACATTGTGTAAGAATTTATGCTTAGATGAAAAGCTAAATTCAAACTTGCTGCTGCATTATTGTATGAAGCTAAAACTCAGTTTTAGCCTAATTTTCAAAATTCAATTTTCATTGTTTAGTGAATTAACCCCACAGTCTTACTTCCTTTATCCTCTTCACTTTCAGTTTTCCTAAATGTTACTTGTGCAGGCAATCCTGATCTTCTAAGTTTCATTTCTGCTCATCTGTAACATGTCTTTCAGTTTCTTTTCTAGCTGCTTTGAGTTATAATTAGTCTTGCTTCTCAGTGTGTGTGTAGAGTTTGGTGAACGTGTCGGAAGTTATTGGCCATAACTGGTTAGGCAATCAATGTCAATTATTATTAATATTATTATATTCATAGAGCGCCAACAAATTCCGTAGCACTATACAATGGGTGGACTAACAAACATGTAATTGTAACCAGACAAGTTAGACACACAGGAACCAAGGGGTTGAGGGCCCTGCTCAATGCTAGAGGGAGTCTGGTAAAGTGACACAAAAGGTAAGGGAAGTATTAGGAAAGTAGATTGGTAGAAGAGTATTCAGTGAAAACTTGGTAAGGTTTTTTTTTGGAGCCATTAACAGTTAAATTGATATGCTTTTGTGAAAAAATGAGTTTTAATAATACAGGCAAAACTTTACGCTCTCCCAATTTTGCAGTCCCCCCTTTTCCCCACAAACTATACAAATCCACCTCTGCACCTTTAACCTTTTACAAGTCATTTTGACTGTGTACATAACCTGCTGAGGTGATTAAACCTGTCAGGAGTTGCATACATATTGAGCTGAGCAGTAATATATTTTGTGTACCAGGTGCTGAGGTATCTTGTGTTTAGTACATCATCTGCAGTGCTGTGGACTGTGTAGGTGTGTATGTACGTGTAAATTAGACACTGAGAGTTTGTACTAAACTTATTAACCCCTGGGGACAATCCCCCCACTCGCCTGGAGTGTGATTGCTTTTCTGTCCCACTCCCCACCCCACATCATTTAATCTTTCTTCTTTCTTGTTTCTCTTACCTCTGTAAGAGTACCACCTTGAGACCAATATCCTCATGGTTCTGCAGTTATACCTGCTCTGTTCTCAAATATCATGTTACTGTTAACCTTCACTAGGAAATGTGTTTATGCTGTATCTTTTTGGCATTGCCATGCAAACATTTAATAAATATAAATTATAAAGTTATTTTCTTTTTGCTTAGCAAAAATGTCCCAGCCTAACAGAAAGCCAGCACGAGGTGGGGCTGTACAGCAGGCAGGATCATCAAAGTCTGGACGAGCAAAGGGATTAAAAGACATTCGAATAGATGAAGAAGTGAAAATAGCTGTTAATATTGCACTGGAGAGATTTCGCTATAGCGATGAAAAAGGTGAGAGTTTTTTAAAATTGTTTCTGAGCACTGCATGTCTAGAAAATCTATATCTCCTCATGTGGATCTGGCGTGTTACTGGCCACTACATGTAAAAGCTAGATGAAATGTATGTTTCGTGTTGCTGGTCATCGCAATTGCAACCAATTAGCTTTTGTTACATATTGAGTGTTGTGCAACATAAATAATACAAAATTGAGTTATATTTGTAAGCAATGGTCTATGAACTGTTTTAACCGTGTAGAAATATGTATTGCACTTTCTAATATATAAAAGTATAAAGTACTGCTAAAAAATTTCTATCACACAGAATGATGACACCAGTTAGATGGAATGAAACGGGGTTGCATTATTTTGAGCAGTGGCGGAATGCACTTGAAAAAAAATCTGGTTGCTTTAATTTAACTTTAAGTCAAATTTATAAGTACGAGATGTGTTAATCACACTTGGTTAAGTCCGTGCAAGTTATGGCTTGCCTTCTTATCGATATCCTATTGTACATTGAATATTTACATTTTTAGAATTGTCTTTGAATTTAAATTGTTCACTTTATTTTTTCTTTATGTAGAGATGGAATTTCCTTCTTCCTTTACTAGCACTGAAAGAGCTTTTGTTCACCGGCTATCCCAGTCACTTGGGCTAGTATCAAAGAGCAGAGGGTGAGTCAAAGTTTTCTTCTATTTCTATAGTATGATGTAAGTGTGAGTGATTATATATAGTAGACCAAAAATTGAGAAATTGGTTTGACCCTGTGTGCAATGGACTAATGGTTACTATATGCCTTTTTCCATTGAATTAAAGATGTATTGATCACTTGCCATTACAGAAGACTGTAATACTGCAATCATTATTTCTCCCTTCATTTCCATTGTTGTCCTAGATGTTAGTCCTTGTCAATCTCTTCCTTATTCTTCCAGGAAAGGAGCAAAACGATATTTAACTGTAAGAAAGAAGGGTGGATCTGATGCAGTTAGTGGGTTGATGACATGCAACCTAACTCCCAACTCCAAACATGCCATGAGGAGTCTCATCCAGAGGTTTCCAGTCTCTAGCAAGGAAAAGTCAGACCTGCTTCCCAAGACCGAACGTGGAAATGTGTTTGAAGTGGAAGCAGGTAAGTCCCTTTTATAGAATGCTTGTTTTTGGGGGGTTAATGTTAACATTGGAACACCGCTTTCCAGCACCTACAGGTGAGGGCCCTGTTACTTGCCCACAGTGAGTGTTCAGGATAAAACTAACATCCCTTTCCTGCTAGACATCTGGAAAAGTCCTGGGGCGTCAGGTGATAGGAATTCCACACCTATGGAGAGGTAATGAGGACTCTGCTTGTGTGAGGTTAAAATCTAGAGAGGTATAAGAACACAACACGTTGAAAGAGTAAAGTGTACTGTGAAGCCACTAATTCTGTTTGGAAAGAGGAAGAACAGATTTAAGGAATAGCAATTCCTTATTACAGTCTTGCCTGGAGATGCACCGAAATGAAAATTCTGGGCCAAAACCAAAAATTCAGGATGCCCTTGGCCGAAAAACCGAAAACGAAAATGACTTTTTTTCCTAAATGATTTTAAAATATTTCTTTCTATAATTTTATTAATATTAGACTTTTTAATGAATTACTTTATAACAAAAGAAAAATATAACACAGTAATAATATACTTATGGGTTTAGCATAAAAGGGTATAAAGTAAGACCCATTTGATTGAAATAAGGGTGTAATGTCACACTACAATTAAATACAAAACGCCTTCAATAGGCACACATTTCATGCACATTGCAGGAAAATCAATTAGATAATGCAACAGGCATGTTTTATTACTGCCCTCCCATAAGTCATTAAAAAAATGCATTTCTCATTCAATATGCATGGCACATGCTCTGTCTCTACAGGTGCATTCAACAGGCAGACATGTTGAACATTCCATCATAGAACTTCACACAATGTTACTTATATTCTGAGGCAGAATGTTCTATGACACTGGGAGTTGTGGAAAAGCAGTTCCAGGGCAAAGTTTAGTAAATGGAGCCGTCACTATGTAATTTAAATTAATGTACCTAATGCTGATTTTTCATCTTTAGAAGTTTGCCTCAGAATCTTTTTTTTTTTTTTTTACAGAACCCCCAGTCTGTTACCATGGTGAATAGCATATGTTCTCCCTTAATGAATATGGTTGTCAGAGAAGGGCCATTCCTGCACTAAATACACAATATTAGACAATGGAGTAAAATGCCTCTCACCCCAGAACTAGTCACAAAAGTATAATCATTTTGTTAAATTTATTGGGGGGGGGGCTATATATAACCAGGGACAGGGGTACTATAGCATTGGGAATGCAGGTTTGTTTTTCCAAAGTGGTAGTGTTCTATGCTGTCACATGTGGACTGGGCTATTCTGGTTGATTTAATTAGTTAATTTGCCTTTCTTTACATTAAATAAGACTATACAATAATATAAATAACTAAATAGCAAAAGAAAAACACCTAATAGGATGTTCTGCCACTCACAGTAATTATCATCTTGTACGAAATACAACCAATTTGTCAACTTATTCCTATAGTCCCAAAAAGTGGGGGGAGAAAAAAACGTAACTAAATTATTAAAGAAACATGTAAATAAATAATAATTGCACACACTTATAAATTCTACATTCACAACTTGCAAGTCTGACAAGTTTCATCATCCTTGAGGAAAAGGAGAAGGAAAAAGAAACAAGAACATATAAACCTAAGAAAGAAAAATATGAAATATATCTCAGTCTGTGCTATTTTGGATATTGTAATGTCATCTTTGTTAATGCTTGCTAAACATGTGCAGTCATATAACATACTTTCTGTGTTACTGAAGAGAATCATGAAACGTGCAAGACCAATGGCCGCCTGATCAACGGAATTCCACAAGTCCCTGTAAGGCGCAGAGATTCTGAGTTCGATTCCTTCCGTTGTTCTCTACCGGTTTTTGAAAAGCAAGAGGAAATTGTCAAAATCCTTAAGGAAAATAAGGTGGTACTGATTGTAGGTGAAACTGGATCAGGAAAGACAACTCAGGTAAATGTCTGCTACTTTGAAATTAGAGTTCCCAAATGAATATTGTATGTAAACTACATGCAGTAATAAAACTACTAATTAAAACTAACTAGTAAAACCCAATTGTGAAGTAGAGCACTAATATTTAAACGGTTATTTCAACCACAGAAAACACTGGTTCCATTCAAATGTTAAAAAAAACCACACCTTGTTCAAGTGTGGCCAAGCTCTCCCCTGAGTCTGATCCTCCTCTGCTGATGTCACTCTCCCAAGCTACCAGGGAAGGGACGTGATGGGAATGACTAACTAAGGGGAGGACATGGGCAGCACCTAAGGGGCATTGTGCTGCAATTAAACATCTATTGCCAGCACGCTGGCAACAGATGTCCCATATGCACAGGATTGATATTAGCCACCTTGAAACTCGTTCTGGACTGGATACGGACACTGCTGGACAGTGACGTTGCCGGAGATTGTTACACCTCTGGCAGAAAAGGGGGTTAAATCAGTATGTGAAGAGTTTCATAGTGAGATGCTACACATACAGATGCCATGCCCCATGAACTCTTCAAATAACTGAAGTGGTCATGGTGCTTGGGTAACTCTTTAGCAAATATTCCCAGTTAAGTGATTCAGTATTCATACATCACTTTTGAGTGTTCTGTCTTCTTGCAATGATCAATCAATCTGTGCAATGCTGTAACTCCCCTTGATGGCATAGCCAATCATGCAGTAAAGATACCATTATTTACTGGGGTGGAGGATCAGGGAGGGGGGAGGCAGGGACACTATAGTCACCAGAACAACAACAGCTTATTGTATTTTTTCAGGTGAGTATAATCACTCTTCAGGCTTTTTGCAATATTTTCATAGAAAATTCAGCATCCAGCTCCTCCACTCCTCCTCCCCCCCCCCGGCGTCAAGGACTTAATGCTTTATCAATAACTGCAATAATTATTATTGCAGGGTTAAACCGACAGGGACACTGCACCCAGATCACTTCAATGAGCTGAAGTGGTCTGGGTGCCTATAGTGTCCCTTTAAAACAGGGCAAAATTGTGGTAGAATGAATGCAGGGCAACAGTGCCAAAAAAAGGCTCGGTCACATGCATGATATGTTGTATCTCAAAAAAAGCCTTGGTCCTAAAGGGGATAAGCGCTATAAATACACTTAAAATGACAAACTCACATGGAACAGAGCTAATAAGTTGGCTTTAACTTTAAATGCCTCTGGGCCTGTTCCAGATGCCACTAACCTTCATTATGGTATAATTTAGTAAATGGATCTTTGTTAAATCCTCTCTCAAAATAGAATAAAAAGATTCACATGACATATTACTGTAATCCATATAAAAAGGCTGAAAGTACACTCACTTAAGCTGAGCGCCTTATAATTGGCTCTAAAAGATCTGTTTTACTGAATGTTTATTTTCAGTTGTCTTTGGATTTGCTATTGCTATTAATGTGGTTTGCTATATTGCAATTAATGTCAAATACTTGGGTGTGCAATATTGGCCCTATACCTATTAACCAACTCCTTACAACAATACTACAAGGTCTCAAGCCGCACCCAAGGGATTGAAAGTTGGAGTGTCTGGGGCAACTTTTCCCCAATTTGATGGGTCCTCTGACTGCCATCTGTTGGCAAAATATCATTTAAAGATTGTATTACTCTGAACTATTAAATTTTTTTTTAATGTTTGTAAATAGTGTCTTACCAGCAAACAACTTTCCTCTAGATTCTCTGTCGCCTTGTGCCCAACTGACATGGCTTCATATATACAATCTTATTCACTAAAGTGTGTGTTGTCAGGAATTCCATTTGGATTTCAAATTTTAGGCCCAAATAGAAAAATTGCTAGCTCAATTTCAAACCAAAATGCATCAATGTTTAAATATAAAACTGTAATGCTTCAGATTGTACTGTAAACATATTGTGCATTTTGCATGCATTTATTTTATTTTTTTTTCTTCTGTTTTCTGCTAATGTCCTGCACATATTTGTAAATAGATTCCTCAGTTTCTTCTTGATGATTGCTACAAAAATGGTGCCCCTTGTCGTATATTCTGCACCCAGCCAAGGCGTTTGGCTGCAATTTCAATTGCAGATAGAGTTGCCGCTGAAAGGGGCGAGAAAATAGGACAGACTGTTGGCTATCAGATCCGATTGGAAAGCCGGTAATAAGCAGTTTTACGGTCTTAAATATATATTTTTTCCCTCTGAAATTAAATTTTGCACTTTATTTCTAATTGTATTAAATGTTGACAATTGTGTTGGCATCTGCTTAATATTGGATAAGTAGTCAACATTTGTAGACTCCATTTTTTTTTTATTTTTACGTGTGTATGTTAATAATTTTTAAGATACACACCAAGCACTTATAATAATAATAATAATAATAATAATAATGTGATTATTATTATTAGTATTGGTATTTATATAGTGCCAACTTATTCTGCAGCCCTTTACAATATTTTTATTAACAATAAATGGGACAATTACAAAATGATAAAGTAAAAATAGGTAGATGAGGGCCCTGCTCAGACGAGTTTATGGTCTAGAGTAGTGGAGCGTAAGGACATAATAGGAAGGGGAACAAACAAACAAGGTGGAAAAGTAACAGAACTGGAGGTGAGAGTGGAGTGTGGCTCTTTAGAAGAGAGCAAGAGACAGATTTGTGACTATGGGAGAGTCTGAGGGGGATAGGCAGGCTGTTCTAGAGGGCAGGAGCCACCCGTGAAAAGTCCTGAGGGTGCATGGAGTGGAGGAGATGAAGGGACATACCTATGAATCAGTGAAGAAATCAAACCGGGCCTAGAGTTGTTTAGAGCTTTATAGGTAAGGGTTATATCCACTTAATTGACATGGTTTAATTGCAGCTATTCAATAGATCTGGGACCTTTAACTCATATGTTTATGTTCCAATATATGAATTCTAGTTGTATATTTTGTATTGTACAATTGGCAAAACCAATCTATGCATTCACTTTATTGTAACTAGAGTTTCTGCCAAGACGCTACTCACATTTTGCACTAATGGTGTTCTCTTACGTACCCTGATGTCTGGAGGAGATGACACACTATCAACAGTTACTCATGTTATTGTGGTAAGTATTTGCAACTATAAATGAAAAGTAAATACAATCCATGTTATATATCCCCACATATGGAACACTACCAGTTATTAGATATGTGTGCAGAAAGAACTTTCATTTTGGTCGAAAACTTTAGATTTTTCGTTCATCTGAAATTTTGTTAAATATCAATTTGGTCAAAGAGAAATTTGTTCAAAATATTAGTTTATTGGAATGACCATCTTCGTGGAAATAAAATGTGACAGTCACAATAACCACTTAAAAGATGAACATTTCAGTTTCTTCATTTATTTTTACGTGTATTTGGCTATAGCACAGGTGACATTTTTTTTTCTTTCCAATCTGCCATTTTGTAATCAATTTGAAATGTAATCAGTGGTTTAGTTAATAAATCTTATGTTGTCTGAACTCCCAATTAGGTCAGTAGAACGCTTATGGTGTTATTTACTAAAGTGAGAATTCAAAGTAAATTTCAATTTTAAGTCCAGGGTAGCTGGACTTTAATCATAACTGACTTACAGAATTTTTCTAGTTTAGCTACTTTTACAATCAGTTTGACATTCACTTTGAATTCATCTTGAATAAATTCTCACTATAGTGCATTAACCCGGCTAGTATTTTTTTCATTCTAAACAGTGAAAATGCAATTGCATTGTATTTTAAAGGGACACTCCAGGCACCCAGACCACTTCAGCTAATTGAAGTGGTCTGGATGCTGTGACCCTTTTGCACTTAGTGCTGCAATGGTAAACATTGCAGCTCTCAGTCTGCCCTCTAGTGGCTGTCTAAAAGACAGTCACTAGAGGGCTTCCGGAGTCCAAACCGATCTTTTGGACCTCCAGCGTCAGATTTTTCCCCATAGGAAAGCATTGAATAATGCTTTCCTATGGGGAGGTCTAATGCACGCAAATGCGCATTAGGTCTTCCCCACCGGCTGATGTTGACGGGGGAGGAGCGTGGGCGGAGCCTGACCCAGCGCAGAGGGACATCAGCGCTGGATTCAGGTAAGTAGCTGAAGGGATTTTAACCCCAACAGCGTCAAGGGATGGGGGGCTCTCCAGGATTCTCTAGTGTCAGGAAAATGGGTTTATTTTCCTGGCACTGGAGAGTCCCTTTAATGTTGTAATTACAGCCTGTATAAACATTGTACTTTATCTGCATTTTCAATGCTTCATGAAAATGGGTTAAATGGCGAGCCAATGAAACCTGGAGCATGTTTTAGAAATGTCAAACGGTCACCTTTAACTTCATTTTTATTTGTAGTTAATGATGCAGTGACTGATGTTCCTTCTGCGGTGTAATCAATTGCCATCTATTTCGTAATTAAAATGTCACTTTCTCATGTCTCCTGACTAGCTTTTTTGTTTTTATTATTATTATTTTTT
Organism: Pelobates cultripes; assembly: GCA_933207985.1. Taxonomy (NCBI): domain Eukaryota; kingdom Metazoa; phylum Chordata; class Amphibia; order Anura; family Pelobatidae; genus Pelobates; species Pelobates cultripes. Next base: position 244,907,929 of record OW240916.1, read on the forward strand.
TTTTATCATGGTTATTTATTGCTCTCATTTTTACATGGTATATGAAAGGAGCAGCAATTTGTTTTGCTTTTTTTTTTGTTTTTTATTTTTTCTAGAATTGACTTTGGTACATTTAACTTTTACATAAACAGGTGCTCTATCTCAAAGGTTACATTTTGAATTCTAAAGCAGAAAGCAGACTGTAAAGTTGTCATTCAGGCAGCATCTTTTCTTGTTTCTTGGTATAAAGCACCATAAAGATGTTTGCTAAAGAGTATATGCTGCCTAAGGAGGAATACCTTGGATTTTTTTGTCTTGTATCAGAAATTAAATGCTGCATGCTGAAAGCTAATAATCATACTTGGTAACAATATTTACAGTTGTTATCACTTGTAGTCTGTCCATATCAATCTATATGGAGCAGCTTGTATGGAATGCAATAAAGAACATGTTGTTTGCCCACATTATTAATATTATTATTATTATTTATGAAGCGCCAACAAATTCCACAGTGCTGTACAATGGGGAAAAACCTAAATATTACTGGTTTTGTGAAGCAAGGGGCAGAAAGTGGTATGGGTGCAGTGGCCCTGTAGTTTTAACCCTACAATTTAAAACAATGTAAAAATTGCAGACACCTATATGGCTGTTTTTCAGACAGCCACTAGAGGCGCTTCCAGTGAAACATGGTTATGTGACCAAATACAGCTCATAGGAAAGCATAAAATGCAATGCTTCTCTATGAAGACGATTGGAAACTCAGCGCTTCTCGTCCCCAATGCTTCTCTATTAGGAGCTTTGGATTGGGCAAACAGCGAAGACATGATGCCTGCACAATGATTTTGCTGATAACAGAGTGGGCGACAGAGCAGAGTGAATCTCAGTGCTGGGAAAAAATTAAGCCTTTCATTAATAAATTTAGTGATGTTTGGGCTTAAATCAAATTGGGGAGTAAGGCAATGCAGATTTGTATTCCTAAAGCTGTAGTGTTCCTTTTGCTTGGTAGGATTGTATCTTTGAACTGAAGTATACTAAATGTTTGATATACATAATGATGTCTTTTACTTAACTGAAAGGATGAAGTTCATGAGAGAGATCGCTTCAGTGACTTCCTGCTCATCAAACTCAGGGAAGTGATTCAGAGACACCCATCTTTAACGCTTGTTCTTTCCAGTGCTGCCTTAGATGTCAATCTGTTCCTACGCTATTTTGGAGGGTGCCCTATTATCTATAGTGAGTTAATTTTGCTCAATAGTCCTCTAGTGAATATGCATTTATAAAAGTAAATTAAATAGGTGCTATAAGCATCATAACCAATATAGCTCATTAAAGTGTTTGTAGCACTTTATGTCTACACGTGTAGACTTCTTCTTGAACTTTTTGAACCTCTCTCCCAGATGTACTAGTAATACAGAAGTTACATTTCCACATTATCAAGTGTAATTGTGTCCAGTTTTAGATGACAGTGGTGGGCTAAACCAGTCCAAGCACTGTCAGGCAACCCTTACTGCCCAAGATTATATGGATTCGCCACTGGGAATTCATTGTAACCTCTTTAGCTTAATTTCCATCATTTATACTTGTCAAATATCACCTGTTTAATTTACTATTAATTTATGTTGATTTATTTTAGACTCTTCCCTAATTTCTCATTTGAAAAGACTGACACTTTAAAAAAAAAAAAAAATGCCAGTACAAATCTCTAATTTATTTGCTCTCATTGTGTGGTGTCTATGGGCACGTATAACGTGCTATGTAAAATGGGCCATATATATATATATATATATATATATATATATATATATATATATATATATATATTACCAGCCTTAGGAAAAACAATATATGCTGTGAGGGCTCACAATGTCCACTCACAGTAGGAAAGTGGAAATTGAAAGGGTTATTCACTAGAATCACAAAATTAGCCGATTTGTCAAAATTCCCTAACTGTCATTATCACAACTTTTAGTTTTTACTCCATTTTGCCATTTAGATTTAATTTGTGAAAATGTGGAGCTTGATAATTGACACTGTGAATGTCTGCAGGTTGACTTTGAACTGTTGAGAGAAACACTCAGTCTGTATTAAATTTGTTTTGCTGAAGTAATCTGCTTTTTCCACTGCAGCTAGTTTTCATGATCCCTTGAGGCTTCATGTGAGTGATACACTCTTTGTGCTTAAGATCATATTTTTCGCGTCAAGATGCGAAAGAGCAGGAAGACTGGTATGTGCAGTGGGAAAAGCACACATTGATCCTGCTTAGTGAAAGGCTTTGGAACGTAAGAACACTGACCAGTCTGGGGGAAGCGTGGAATTTAGATAGGACTTTAGGTTATTTTACAAGATCATTGCAGCGGCAATGTGAGCGAGTGATTCTGTGTATGGAGGTGTGGGTGTGTGAATGGTTGTGTGTGTTAAGGGGTTGAGAATGGATGTGTCTGTGTGAGTGGATGCACCATGAATAAACATTAATAAATAGTGTAGAAATAACTTTTGGTCAAGCTAGTAGCTTACAGCTTAACATTTTGAGCCCTGTATACTGTTATGAAGTATAAAAGCACTCCTAGCAAACCACTCTAAACACAAGCACTAACAAGAATTCTGAACTGTAGAGATCCAGCCCAGATTTCTCATCTGTACATTGTGTTTTATTTAAGTTCAAGGAAAGCCATACGAAGTAAAAGAAATGTATTTAGAAGATATTTTACGGACTTCTGGCTACACCAATAAGGAAATGCTTAAATACAGGAAAGAAAAACATTGTGGTAAGTGAAAAGAAAACAAATAATTTAGAATTCTTACAATCATTTTGTGAATCTATGTCACTTGTGAATATTAAAAAAAACAATGTTGAACGCTTTTCTGTTGTTCAGTCTCCATATTTTAAACAGTTTATGTTCCTAGTAGAAATTTTAAATTGAAGTTAAATGAACATTTCAAGAACCATAACCTCATCGTGCTGTAGTTCTTTTGGTGCCAGGAGGCCATGATGCCCTCCTATTGTAAGGATTCAAATGGTTTTAGAATTGTTTCACTTCTTACCTAGGGACCAGGCACCGTTCCATTTCCACCACCACTCATTGAGCCCTGGAGTCTCCTGCTCAGGAGATTCTGTTAGTCCTCCTGAGCTAAGCCATGCATTGCTAGGTTTAACACATTGAAGAGAACTTCTAGTGGTGTCCAGTGGATCCCAGGTAGGTTTGACTCCTTCAACGGGGGTTGCCAGGGCACTCCTGGCACCATGACCACTATAACAAACTGTAGTGATTATAGTGCGTTGGAGTTTTCCTTTAATGATGTTTGCTACATAATTTCACTGTGTGTTCTGAGTTGTGCAACAATGTATTCATTAATTTGCTATGTTTAAATACAGTCCTCTTGACTCATGATGTGCACAATGGTCAGTGATGCCCAGAAAAAATTGCTTCAATGCGGAAACACTGAACATGAACAAAGTATTTTAAAACATAATGGAAAAACTCTGGTTTACATGGTGCCAAATAACATGTAAAATCTTCCAGCTAATTTTTCGGAAACATTTCAACTGTTCACTGATACAATCTGATTAAATTCTGAGAATCCCACATTATGTTTTTCTTTTCCATTTATTGTCTTGTTAAGTCAGTAGGACCATAGACTGGAGATGTAACCAATATAGGTAAAACAAGGAAAGTTGTTTACACAGCCCTTGTTATTTATATATATATATATATATATATATATATATATATATATATATATATATATATATATATTATATACTTTATGCAGTCCATTATTATGACAGGGATCTTATTATAGTGAATTTTACATACTGTTACATTTTGGAAATGTTTTGAAAGGATTTTCATTTATTTATTGTATTTATTTTTAATTGGAAGTCTTATGTCATTAATGTGTTCTGTTTTTTTTTTTTTGCCATTGAAGTAGCTAAAAAATAGTTTTGATTTAATCAATGAAAAAGTATTCCTTTATTTTGGATGTGCCAGCTCATCTGACTGAGCCCGGTCCCCATTGTAGCATTTGTCAGTGTTTCATCTCTTACTTGTATGTGTTTGTGAGGGGGGTGACCAGAATAGCGTAGGGGATCTGCTGATGTGAAATCAAACTGTTTTATTTTTGCATCAACTTTGAGCAAGTTCTGACTTTTGTTTTTGTTTGTCACTCCCAGAGGAGGAGCAGAAGAATACTCTAACAGAATGGTACTCTGCAAAAGAGACTAGCAGGAAGTCTGAAACTGAACAGCACAGAAGTATTTCTGATGTTGCCAAGCAGTATGAATTACTGGAAGATGAGGGAGACACTGCATTCAGTCAGCTGGTATGGTGTTTAATGAATACAAAGATTATACATAAAGTCTACATATTGTTCACATATGTCATCCTCTACAGAAATGTTTTTGTTTGGGCATCTAATCTAATGAGATTAACAGCATGGTTTGGAGTACACAATTTCTTCGGTTTATGTTAATGAATAGTTTATGTTCCTTTGCTACTTACTATGTTGCTTTGCTATTCTTTAAAGGACACTGTAGGCACCCAGAACATTTCAGCTCATCGAAGTGGTCTGGGTGCAGTGTCCCATTACCCTTAAGCCTGAGCATGTAATTATTGCAGTTTTTAATAAACTGCGATAATTATCTGCTAGGGTTAACTACTCTTCTACAGGGACTTCCGGGTCTTTAGGCGACTTTTGGTCACCTAAATGACGCTGGATGTCCTCCCGCTCTGCATGAGGACTTTTGGAATCCCCAGAGGAAAGCATTGAAGAATGCTGTCCTGTGGGGAAATCCGAATGTGAGCGTGGCCATTGCTGCGCATGTGCATTATCTCTGACGTCGGAAGAGTGAAAGTGGACACGAGCCAGCACACAGGGCGACATCAGCGCTTGATGGTTTTTTTTTGTTTTTTTTTAAATCCTTTATTTATATCCATAATCCAATGACTATAGTGCCAATAACATCAGATCATCGTATACCATACATTTCTTCACAATTTATGAATAGAGTAGCAGATTATACAGATCTGTACAGTATCCTTACAAGTAGCCATCACTAATATCCAAAATGTGATATGGTATCTCCATTCCCGTGGAGTACCCCCGGGTGATGACATTTCAGCAAAATAGAAATAAAAACAGACAGGGTTGGGGTGAAAGGTCTCAAAGAGAAGGGGGGATAAGGTGCGCAGGTTACACCCGACATGCTTCCCTGGGTAGTTAGCCTTCAGGGGTATATCTATTTATCCCAATCCTGGCACCGGGCCCCACCCCAGCGACTCCCCCAAGGCTCCTTTATGGGCAAAATGCTGTGATCTCAGCCCCATGGCCCCCAGGTAGAGGGCGCCACCAGCATGACCGTCGGGAAAGGCCCACCAGCAGGCGTGTTGTAGGGGATATAGAGACAGGATTGGATTTTTAACCCCTTCTGCACCACGGTGGGACCTTGACGGAGAGGGAAGATATAGTGCCAGGAAAACGAGTTTGTTTTCCTAGCACTATAGTTTCCCTTTAGTCTGTCACTATGGACTTCTTTGAACCCTTTTGGCACCAGTGTAGCAAACATAAATACAGATATTTTATTTTTCTCCAGACAGCATCAACAAATATACCTTCCAAGACAGGAGTCCTGCCGCATAGCACCAGCCTAGGGTTTTGTTTCTTAAGAAATTATGAGTTAGTCTGGGGATCAGACAATATTCCCTCACCTGCCAATCACCGCTCATGGGTTACTATGGTTGTTTCTCTTCTAAAGAGACTGACAACATTTGCAAGCTGCAAAAGTCTAATGGATCAGAGAGCTGGGCATTCTGAAGCCCTGAAACACACTCTACATTAAGACAGCAGGGCTATGGCTTGTGTTTGAAGAAATCCTACTGAGTAAATGCTTGCCAAAAATCAAAAGGATCCCAAAGTCTTTAACGCAAAACTAATTAGACATCATCTAGTGGCAATATTTACAGTTAAAAGGAAATTTCTGTGATTGGGATATGTTATTTGTTAATTAGTAAATCAATGAAATACTTGTTATAAACTTCATTTGCAACTGTACCATTTTACTGCTTACCGAGATGCATTGCTTTCACAGCACATGGAGGTTATACTGTATAGTTATACACAATGCAGCTCGGTCCTTGCATGGTCTACTTTGATCTAAGTAAGACCAAAGACAGTCTCTACTGTCTACAGTTGGCTGCATGGTCCATTTAAATAGATAATTAAAGGCAAAAGGTAATCTTGAAGACATTCTAAAGCGAAAGGTGAGCCCTCGTTTTTTGCCAGAATATATCGGATGGGTGGTGAATACTTATACCCCATCCTTCACAATTTTCAAGTCTGATTAAGAATGTCAATCTTGTATTACCAATGGCAGACAGGGAAGGAGAAGGAAGTGTGGACTCATTTCTGGTACTTTTTGAACCAGGATTTGTTTCCTACTCTTCTAAGTTTTGTTATCATTGTTTTTTTGTTATCATTTACAAACAACAACAAAGTGTAAATAGTTTCTAAAGTTTTTTTTTTTTTTTTTTTTACTTTTTTTTTTCCAATTTCTTTGAAGACTGAAAAGGATGAGAATTGCCTTGAGCCATGGCTTATAAAGGAAATGGACGACTGTCTTGATTTTATCTGGCTGCATAAAGATGTAGATGCATTTGCACAGCTTTTTCATTTGATATTAACGGAAAATGTTAGTGGTAAGTTTCCTACTGATTATTGTTGCAATGTTTTGTTGGTTTATATTTAGCTTTTTTTCTGTCTTATGTTTTTTTTATATATATATATTGGTTGTGTGTGTGTGTGTGTGTATGTATGTATGTATGTATATGTATATATGTGTGTATATATATATATATATATATATATATATATATATATATATATATATATATATATAAAGGAAAGGAAAATGTATTCCCACTTACTGTAATTTTCTTCTCCTGGTCATAGGCCATGGCAGCACAACAATGGGTAGCTCCACCCTATAACTAACCAGACAGGAACCTAATTAAAACAGAAGGTATAAGTAACCCCTCCTACCTCTCCCACCCTCAGTCTTGTTTCCAGCAATATCCCAGGGCCGGATCTTTGTGCTGCCATGGCCTATGACCAGGAAAAGAAAATTACGGTAAGTAGAAATACATTTTCATTTTTCCTGGCCATATCCATGGCAGCACAACAATAGGTAATACCCAAGCAATAACCAATGGAGGGAAGAAATACACAAGACTTCCAAAATATGAATGCAAATTGACAGCACAACCTCATAAGGACATTGGAAATAAAAAACAGATTGCCCACTATTGACACAGTATCAGATGTACCAAAAAACAAATGTCTGAAAATTATTGGTTGGCTCTAGTGGACAGCAAACAGATGTTCAGGTATTGTAACCTCTAGGGCTTAGTAGACTGAAAATAGCCAAGACTATCCCTCTGCTGATGGCTTATATAAAGGTAAGAAGACCTTTTCTGGTCCATTAGTAAAGATAAATCAGAAGAAAGCCAGATAGTAGATCTATAGAAATAGATCTTAAGGCATCTAACAAATGTATCCATTTGTTTGCAATTGTTCAGATTATGCTTTTGATACGTATTTAGGACAGGAGGAGACAGTTTTATTGCTGACTCTACTTTCTAATCCATAGGCTTTAGATTTATTGTGAAAGGCAGTAAAGCATTCTATGCAAAATAGTGTTTGAAGATCTGATATCCTTCAGCCCGATGCTGATGTCACTGATAGAGCCAACTTAATATTATCAGTTGTCGACAGATAGTCTCATGGTTAAAAAGAGTGAAGATTTCAAAGCCCTTTTTTAAAAAAGAAAAAAAAAGTGAAGAATTCCACGGCGAGCAATGTTTAACAGAGGGATCACATAAACACAGCCGACAGAAATTTAGAAACCTCCATATCAGAGCCCTTTCACGAAAAGAGATCAGAGTGCTGAAACACGTAACTCTGAGGTGATGTGGTTAATTCCTAGATGAGTCCTGAATTGAAGAAGTTAGAACCTCCTTGGTAGAATAAAATTGAATGATCACCTAATTGGAAATAGACCAGGAAAAAAGGCATCCCATTTCTGTAAAGGTAGCAGAGGATATACGTTTTTCATGGCCTTCAAAAGGGTATCAATTACTGCGGTTGAAAAACCCTTATATTTAAGCCCTTCTTTACAATATCCAAAACCTTCAGAATGAGGAAAGGAGCACTGGAACTGATGGAAGAGGGAAGAACTCTTTTGGGAGATCCCATAAGGGTACTGAAGAAGATAAGCAAAAGTGGAAACCATAGACTTGGTACCAGTATGGAACTGACAGGATGATTGATATTGGCTCTTGCAACCTATGCAGAAGAGAAGTGTTGGATGTTAAGGGTGTCCCTTTCCTGAACATATTTGATTTTGAAGAAAAGTTCCTCAACCCTAGTGGGTGGTATTCATAGTTATCACCGTTAAAGGGATTTCTATAGGAAAGTTAACCTCCTCCCTTGTGCCATCTTATCAGACCTGTGGTGGAGGACCTGGATTAAAACTCTCTCTGCTGAGGTAATATGACAGTAAACATCCTTTACTTACTTAATAAGTCTCACTGCACTTTCTGAAGAGAGCTGTACCGTGCCTTGAACTGTTTCGAACCATGTTCCCAGCTATATCCTGAACCGCGAGGGAGCAAGTGACTTCAGCAGACAATGATCTTTCACCATGAAAATGTAGAAATAAGTGTCCTTCCACTGCAATTTGAGAAACATCCGGTGATGTGAGGCATGGGAATAAGCATCCTGCAAATCTATAGACATCATCTAATGTACTAGGAAACTACCTTTTATGATGAAGAATATTCAAGAATCCTGTAAACTAGAATGGATTGCCATCCACCTGTGAGAAACAGAATCTGTGTGTTCTGGCTGCTTTTAAAATTTTCAAAACCGCTCCCTCTTATTGAAGGAGAGCCATGGAATTTGTAAAGCATCTCTTTTTACCTTTTCTCTTCCTCTGGTAGAATAATAACCACTTCTCAAGGTTGAGATCTACCATACTCTCGTCTTGGTGTGAAATACCTTGCTCCAGGAAGGAAGTGAGAGATCTTGGATAGAAAGGGTCTCCTGAATTTTAGGTCTTGAAGTAGACAAGCTTTCCTGCCCTCTACTGTTTTCTTACTTAATGACTTGGAAATTGTCAACAGACAAAGGAATATTATCTCTGATATGCTCCTCAGAATTATTCATACCAATTTTAGATCCTTAGAGATTGAGGTAAGAGCTTACAGCAAGATGAAAGCCTGTGCCAGCTGCCACATAGGCTTTTGATAGGATGAAGACCATCTATACTCCATGGAGTTTCAGAGAGATCTCACATTGTTTACAGGCAGAGTGAAACATTTAGTACTGCATTGTCCACTTAGGCGCAGAGTCCCAGGTACTGAAGACTGAGATACTCCCTTGTGTTAAAAACTTCTCTCAGTGTAGAACCATTCCTCCATTAAGGATCTTAAGGGGTCCAAGAACTGAAAAAGAAGCTCTACACCATCTGAATCCGAAAAGAAAGGCTAGAGGTAGAAGGCTCAACTTTAGAAGATTCTTTCAGGCATAAGGACCTGGGAACTCTGGAAATCAAATGGTACATGTGAGCAGATTTTGGAACTACTGAAATAAGCTGAATATCCTCATCTGATTATTCCATATCTCTGAATGTATACATCGCCAAGGATTCCTCAGAGAATTCATTCTTTGAATTCTTCAGAGGATACTAGCTTTAACAGCTTCTATGACGTCTTGAGATATCTCCTGTTTGATATTGTATGATGGGCCTGTAGCCACTTTCAGACAGTCTGTGCAGAGACTTTACTTTTACAAGGCTCTCTTATCATATGACTCACAAAGGATCCTTTAGGGTGACTTCGCTTGTATGATCCAGATGATTTTCTTCCCATAGAGCTATCGTCATTGGGAATTCCAATTAATAATAGACACTCTTGTTTATTAACGACAAAAAAATAAAAATAAAATGGC
>OW240916.1:244918009-245033008 GCA_933207985.1 Pelobates cultripes
CAGTACCCCTACCCCCCACACACAGTACCCCTACCCTCCACACACACACATAGCACACACACACACACAGCACCCCCCCACACACACACACACACAGCACCCCCCCACACACACACACAGCACCCCTCACATACAACACTCACACACACGCACCCCCCACCTCAATGCAGTATGTGTGTATTCAGCAGTGTGTGTGTGTGTGTGCGTGTATTCAGCAGTCTGTGTGTGTTGGCGTGTATTCAGCGGACTGTGTGTGTGTACGCAGCAGTCTGTGTGTACGCAGCAGTCTGTGTGTACGCAGCAGTCTGTGTGTAATCAGCAATGTGTGTGCGTGTATGCGTGTATTCAGCGGACTGTGTGTGTGTACTCAGCAGTGTGTGTGTACTCAGCAGTGTGTGTGTATTCAGCAGTCTGTGTGTGTGTATTCAGCAGTCTGTGTGTGTGTATTCAGCAGTCTGTGTGTGTGTATTCAGCAGTGTGTGTGTGTACTCAGCAGTCTGCCTGTGTGTGTGTATTCAGCAGTGTGTGTGTGTACTCAGCAGTCTGCCTGTGTGTGTGTACTCAGCAGTCTGCCTGTGTGTGTGTACTCAGCAGTCTGCCTGTGTGTGTGTACTCAGCAGTCTGCCTGTGTGTGTGTACTCAGCAGTCAGTCTGTGTGTGTGTGTACTCAGCAGTCTGTGTGTGTGTGTACTCAGCAGTCTGTGTGTGTGTGTACACTCAGCAGTCTCTGTATTCAGCAGTCTTGTGTGTGTGTATTCAGCAGACTGTGTGTATGTATTCAGCAGACTGTCTGTGTGTGTATGTATTGCATTTGTTGGAGATACTAATAAATATAAGCTTAATTTTATCTATTTATATCATTATTTAAAATTTGTATCATTGAACTCTCTGTGTTCTTTTAAAACAAAAGTTATTAGTTCGGACAACAGTACGAGTTGTTTTTTTCTAAACTTAAACCTCAGTATTTGGGTTTAATTGCCGTGTTGGCACTTTAAGGAGAAAAAAATGTTGGCATGTATTGCGGTTTGGGCACTCGGGCTCAAAAAGGTTTGCCATCACTGTCTTAAAGTATGACTTTTTTTTCCGGGAGCAGAGGGATCTGAATCCATAACTGCATAAGATTCTTTTAGGGACACTATAGTCACACTGTAGTCACCAGAACAACTACAGCTCAATGTAGTTGTTCTAGTGAGTACAATTATTGCCTTCAGGCATTTTAATTAAAAACACTGTCTTTTCAGAGAAAAGGCAGTGTTTACTTTGCCCCTAGGGACATCTCCAAGTGGCCACTCCTCAGATGGCCACTGGAGGTGTTTCCTGGCTCAGTGTTGCACAGTAGGCAGCTCTGCTGTTCAGCGTCTCAACGTTCTGCATTGGGATGCTGAATTTTCCTCACAGAGGAGGAGGTGCGGTTTGGCGAAAATAGTGTTTGGCCCCGCCCTCAGTTTTTTTTTCTCCCCCTACGGGAAAGCATTGGATTGGCTAAAATGAGTCAGTTCAGATGATGTCACCAAGGGGGCGGGGCCAGTGCCGACGGACCCATGGAGAGCTGAAAATAAGGTGAGTTTTAACCCATTCTGAGAGGGCTAAAGGGGAGGGGCAAGCCACCTAAATGGTGGGATTTCACTATAGGGTCAGGAATACATGTTTGTGTTCCTGACCCTATAGCAAATCTCTGCTAAAATAAGTACAGATTGATAGAAACAGAAAAAGATATAATATACTTTCAATAAAGAAAAACGTATCCAAAACCAAAAAGGAGAATTCAAATAAGATGAAAACTGCATACCAATCTACTTACTTAATATAGGAAACTATAAGAAAAAATTGTGCTTAAAAGGGGGAGCCAATACAGCACTGCATCCACCGCAGCTGAAATTTCAGAATACGCACAAGCAAATCAGATTATCGCGCGTGCGTATAAATGGCATGGCGCAACCATTTGACTAGCACCTGCGTATTCGCGGGGATTAAACGCTGAGAAAAAAACCCTGAATGGACGCCCAAGTAAGTGTGGAAACTTAGGGACCCATAATAAAACCGGTCGAAAGGCTGAGATAGAGGAACAGAACAGCGAATAGCCTATTACCAAGTACAGAGACATAAAATAGGACAATAACACTAGGGAATGCCTAAAACCAAACATAGAGGCATATAATAATGTAATAAAAGTGGCAGAGAAATCGAAAGGTATAAAAATCACAGAGGCCTAGAAAAAGTAAATAACAAGGCTAATGAACATCAGTTTGTCTATTGGTCTTGTACTACTACCACTACTACTATCTCTGGTATTCTATTTGGTCCCCTCTTTTTGATCATTTTATGTTATATTGAGTGATGCCCTGAAGGAATTTTTATACTTTTCCATTCATTGTGAGTCGGGGTGTAGATTAATAATGGCTAATTACCCCAAATTGATTTCCAATACAGTCTTTATGAGGCAACACATGGGTTTTCCTCTCTGTTTACATTATGATTTTGATTGGTCTATTATCTGTTCTCTCCATGTCTTTAATAGGATGTGATATAAACTAAAGATGGACTGAATTTTCAAGATAGGAGGTCTGGTCCATTATTTTAGTAGCCATTTCCCTTTCTGGGGAATAGTGGGTGTATATTTTTTTTAAAACATTTTTGTTTATAAAAACAAACCCTTTTTTTTTTTTTTTTTTACCGAATTGCAACTTATTTTGAATGCTATTTTAGATTTGTCAAATATATAATATAGTGTATTGTATGTGTATATATTATTTTGTGTATAGACATTATTATTATTAAAGCAATATTTATGTTAAGGCAACGTTTAACCCCTTAAGCAACATAATCACTACTGTCCGATGTAGTTGTCAGGATGCCAGGACCGGTGGGGGTTATCCCGGTCCCCACCCGGTGGGCTGACTCGCGTATGACCAAGAGATCAAAGCAGAAACATAGACCAGACGAACCGCGGCCCCTTCAATATGGCGGAGGATGCATGGCTCCCACACTCCAGCGACATACTCACGCAGCTGGAAAGACACTTCCAAAGTTTTGGCAGCAACTGGAGAGTAAGCTTTCTACATCTGCACCACCACAGACACGCAATCGCCCTCTTCCACAACCTGTAACTCCACAAACAGGGGCACCTAAGCGGAGACAGAGAAGGAGGCGCACTCTACTCGAGCACGGGCAGCACGGATACGCACCCCGAGGCTGTCCAGGCCCTCCACTCGTAAGGAGACCGGGCGGCGACCAGAGAATAGAAAGCAACCTCATACACCGCAAACCAAACAGGAGAAGGGTAAACCACGTGAAGAACACCCGAAACCACAAGCGGCCGACCCCCCCTGCTACAAGCCTACCTGGGCAGAGCGCTCCTAGAGGTACTATCTCACCGCCTTATCCCCGCTAAATGCAGACCAGCCACAACCAGCGTCGGACGCAACCGGGAACCAACGACTGCTTCTGGAAGTCGACAGATCCAGCATTGACACGTCCCCAGGTCTGTGGTCTCCAAATGCCGGCACACATACAAACGTGGGGCACCAGAGTGACTATCCTGCAAGAGCCTTCAACTTACCGACTGTGGGAGTCGGCTGACTTTCACTGCCCCATTGCGGGATAGACTGCTGCCTTATGTCTATGCAGACCTAGCAGACTCTTTCCTGTATTATTCGGCTGTGACCTATATGATTTAAAGGTTGGAGCGCTGGCTTACCTATGTGCTTCATATCAGTGGTATTTACACAAGTATAAAACCTGATATTAACAACAGAAAATGTTTAACTTTCATCATGTCTATATCATCTCTTCCTCCCTACTTGTACCAGCGTTGTTAAGTATTTAGACATGAATATATAGCCTGACCGGAGAGAATTGTTTACTTTTATAAGCATCAATGTAACCATAGCTCATGTACTATACATGCACCTACTACTTGTTTTAACCTTTTACCTTCCATCTAAAGCTACTGTTCCATCTAGTTAACTGAGTTACTTAACAAACAGCAATGACTAACATATACTACATACACATAGTCTACTTAAAACATGAACAATCGTACTAAACTTTATCCTTAATATAAAATTATTCAAATGTTAACACATGCCCCACTGTTCTAAATGTTCTGAAAGAGCATGCGGATTGCCGTTGGGCTACCGCATGTCCATTGTTATACTCATATGCACTGCAAAAATAAAGAATTAAAAAAAAAAAAAAAAATGCGCACTGATGATGCCTAACAAGGCTGAAACTATTGTCTGGAGTTGCTGTGTCTCTTGTGCAGAGGGAACTTGCATGCATTTCGGATCTGGATGCCCGTATGGGTGGGACCTGTCTGATATGCTTCAGAGATGTTCTCTCTGTAATGGAACAAGATGAGCTAAAACCATCTTAAGATCTGAGCGAGGACCCACCGAAGGGCAAGCTATTTCAGCTGCTGTCCATTTTTAGTATACTCCTGCACCCCGTTTTTTTGCTCTCCATGCTTTGACAAGTTACCTGGGTTCTTTGGGCTCCCACGCTGCATCTAGTAGAAAGAGAATCGAGAAGCATTCTCTGCGGTCATGAGCACCCAGCGGGAATCAAACCATTTCAAATGTGGTGCCGGGGCACTCACAATAACAACTACAGGGCTCTGTAGAGGTTGTACTGCTTGGAGTGTTTCTTTAAGGATATTTACGATTACGATATTTAATTTCTAGATTGTAAGCTTGTTTGAGCAGAGCTTTCTTTACCTCTAAATATTCCCTTTCTATAATTGTGAGGAGCTGTGGGATATGTTGACGCTATATAAATACTAATAATAAATACAAGACCCTGTGCCAATATGAAGGGTCCTGCTTATTCAGCACTAGCACGCAGACTTACTTCCTATAAGTGAATAGGACATTACCTTTTTATATGGGATCTTTTAAAGGCTAATTTGTAATGATAGAATTAAAGGGGTAAACCTGAAAACATATTTTTGTTTCTAGCATAAACATTTAACCTAGAACTGTAGAACATTGGTGGTCATCTTGTTAGCAACTCTTTGGAACCTCTCTTGCCGAGAATTATGTCATTCTATTCTTGCTCATGAGTAAGCGTAAAGACTACTCCCTTATCAATGTCAATAGGATATCCTTGTTTATGACTACAATATCTGCATAAGTGGCTGTTACCTATGGCATTGACTGATGGTGACCAGCAGAAATAACTTTTTAGCCTGCAAATAGCAGTTTTAAAAATTATACTTAAAACATAATAGTTAGATGTAGTCTATCATTTAAACAAAATGGTTAACAACAAAAAAAATTAAAATAATTTGCATTTTTGTGAACAAAAATTATTCTCGAATAAACTGGGAGTTTAAGGTTTAAAAATGTAATTACATTCTTTTTTAAGTTCTTAGTTCTTTCTGATCCCCTTTGCAGCTCCACTCATATAACATATAGTCATATACCAATGGCCTAGCGGTAAATGCTAATTTGTAACAAATATAAATTTGTAAATAAGATGTAATCTCTTAGTTTGCTAATCGTGTATAGGTTTAATGTTGTTGTTATTATTATTGCCATTTATATAGCGCCAACAGATTCCGTAGCGCTTTACAATATTATGAGAGGGGGGATTTAACTTTAAATAGGACATTGAAATAATTTTGTATTAAGTGTACTTTAAAAGCTAATTATGGCACTCTTTATGTGTTTTGCTCACCGCTTGCTTTAGTTTTTCATTTGCTTAAAGAGTTTTTCCAACCAAAAGAAAACACAGTTTTTGTTACAATTACCCTTCCTGTCCTGCCATCCCTCCCCACCAAAGTTTAGATAAATATTTAAAAACACAAACAAAAAAAACATAAACGTACCTCTGTTCCAGTGGCAAAGCCAAATTCTCCCCTTAACATAATCCTCCTCCACTGAAATCACTCCCATAGCTGCTGGGGGAAGATATGGCCGGCTGTTATTGGATTCCTGTTTAAAGCATGCTGTTGACAAACAAACAATATGAACAGAATTAGTATAAGCCAATCTGGCTAATGATGCTGGCAGTAGAGGTGCTAAAATCTATATTTGCTCTATTTCATAGTAATGCGCATACAGATTTCAGGGACCATAACCACTTCAAATCAATGGTCATGACGCTTGGAGTAATCATTTAATGAATTTGGACTAATTAATGGTTTGCATGTTACAGTAAAATATTACTTATGAGTTTTTATATATATATATATATATATATATATATATATATATATTATCATTACTTAAATTTTCATTAAACATTTACTTTTATTTCTATCTTTTATGTAGTTGACTACAGACACAGTAAAACGAGTGCATCTCCTTTAATGGTGGCGGCAGGTAGAGGATTTTTAAATCAGGTAGAACAGCTCATTAGTATGGGAGCCAATATCCATGGCAAGGCATCAAACGGATGGTAATTATAACAAATTTTATTTTGATTTGCATACAATGTACCTATAATTAGCACTTACCATGGCTACCTTTACTATGAAAATGTAAGGTTACATTGAAAGCATAAGTGAAATTAGGGGCTGCATTCAAATTAATTGATCCCAATGATCGTAAGTCTCCAGGATATAGTCAAGTCAGACTATGAATCAAAATATGTGTGAAGGATTGTGTAGTAGAAAATAGGAGAAGATAGGAACAAATCAATTTTGGCGTCAAGTAGGTTTTTTTTTTTTGTGTGGTTTTTTTGTGTGTGTGTTGTTGTTACGTTTGTGGCACAATTTAAATTTGCTTCAAATGAGAAACACTCCTGTTTAAAATACATTTTGATAATCCACATGTATACAGCAGCAGTGGGGCTATCCCAGTTAGGAGCTCTCATTTTGTCCGTGTGGTCTCTTTTTATACAAGATTTCTGCTGTACATAGTAGTCCCAGCAGTGATTCCACATATCAGATCTAACAAATGGTATTCCGAAATAAGCAGCCATACTGTAGTTTGAGTCTCTTGCATAATTAATGGAGGAGGTATAGCTCCCTCTCCGTGTCACATGTAAATTATATTTACTTATTGCTGTCGTGATTTCTGCAGGTTGCTACAATTCTAAGTAATCATGTGCAAGAAAAAAAACCAATGGGTGTCATTTCATCATTACTTGTGCAATGTTCATAGTTTAAGATGTTTTGTGAGTTCCTTTAATATTTTTAATGAAGGATGCTATTGTTGTTTTGTTTGAATTTTTTTTTGGCCCTAGCCAACCTGAGAGACAAACTTAGCTGGACCTAAATTTTCAGCCATTTACCTGGTGACATAATGTGATGAAGGGTTGTTATCTCTCTTTTTACAGGGAAATCCATCTGTTTTGAGAACCTTATGATATGATTTCATTGTATTTTTAAACTCTTTGAGATAAACTACTCTAACCAGTACCATGTGGGCCTTCCTTCTTATAGCCGTCAATTTCTGGATGAACTAAAAATACTCTCATTTTAAAAAGATCTTCGTTTGAAATGATTGTTGTGGACCAGAGTGTAGTCTTATTTCTTTCATACCTAGCAATGAAACACATATAAGAGATTTCTATGACCTGTTTTGTGTAGTATGATATTCCTGTTGCCAACCCTAAATGAGATATTCATAGTATGATAAGCTGGTCAATTTACAAAGCTCAACTATGTGTAGCATGAGTAATAGGTAGCTTGTACGCACACAATTCTGTTTTAGATGCTACAAGGACATGAGGGATTAATTTTGGGTTTGTTAGTGTTTTATTGATAATCTGCACTGTATTTAAGTCCGTCTGTGTATATGTGCTTTCTGCTTTTGCTTTAATTTCTATCCATATCTTCTTTACATTCTAAACATCACAGGCAGTACACTCATCCAGAGTTATTTTTTGTGATTTAGAGAGGAGTAGATTAAGATTTTTATTCTAGATGTTAATGTATGAAGGGACTGTTAAATATAAATATTTCTGAACATTGCTCTGCATTTAAGTTACATTACACCTCATTGATTTCTGCAAATTAAATCTAAAAACAACACTTAAACATTGAGTCAAACTTCCATACACAGGGTGTAGTCTCTCTGGAGATGCTTAGAGATAACTTGGTAAAAGTTAAAAAATCCCTCTAGAGGAAAATCACACAGTAATTGCGTTAACCGCTTCCCTTCCAATGCCATGTTAGTTTCATCTCTGGTTACAGTGTATGAGATGTGTAGTGAGGACACCACTACTGCAAGTTTAGAATGGTCTTTTGCTTGAGTAACCATGTGTCCATTGTCAGCTGTGGTTACCATAAACCTACACCCATAATAGACATTTAAAGATGGCTGCTGATATACAGTGATCTCTGCAAATGCAATGCCACCTGGTAGAGATGGTATCAGTAGTACTGTAAGATTGGAAAAACTATACATTGCATGTTTCAATATTTAAACTTCGATTGCAAACGAATAATGGATTTTACAGCATGGCTACTGTTCCAGTTTGTCAAAACATTTTAAAGGGTGAAGTGTTACTGTAAAAATAATCCAAGTACTATAAAATAGTAAAAATATAGCTCTTGCATACTTCTTCAAATTCATATCAACAAAGCAATACAATCCGCAATGCTTGTTTGCAATTTAAACTCAATAGGCTCTTTGAAGCTTGCCTTTTAGTGTATGTGTGAGTGTACAAACTCTTGGTATCATTTAGTACAATATATTATGTTAATAAGGGGAATAGCGTACATTTAAAATTATTTTTCTTTTTCGTATTCTTCAGGACGGCTTTGGATTGGGCAAAACACTTTGGGCAGAATGATGTTGTAGACATCTTAGAGTCTTACAGGTAAATCGTCTCACATGTAAACTCATTAATTTTCACCTGCACAAACAATATGTGACTTTCCACTCCTTAAAAAAACAAAAACAAAATAAAACAAAAACAAAGAAAACTGCCATTTATTTTTTTTAATACCGGTTAGATTGAAAAGAGAGTAATAACCATGCTATGCAAGTCCACCATACACACTTATACATATTATATATAGTTGTATTAAAAAAAAAAAAAAAAATGTTGACAAGTTTTTCTATAATTATAAACCACTTTCAAGGTAATTTTTATATATATATATATATATATATATATATATATATATTTGTGACATTAAAAGTAGCCTATTTAACAAATCTATGTGTGTTAAATGAGCTATTTTTGCAGTTTTGTCAAAGGTATAAACATAAAAACATTGTACTATCACATAGACCTTGAACATAAGCTAATGCAATACATTAAAGGATCAATATAGGGTCAGGAACACAAACACCATCTAGTCCCCCTGGGCCCCTCTGCCTCCATATATATAGCAAAATATTACTGTATTCAAGCCAGAAGCTGTAGATCTGCATGCTGTTTGCCTAAAAAAAACAAGCTGTCTGCTGACATCAGCAGAAGTGGCAGCCAGATCCAATCACAGTGCTTCCTCATAGGATTGGCTGAGACTGACAAGGAGGCAGATCAGGGGCAGAGCCAGCATGATTCAACACAGCCCTGGCCAATCAGCATCTCCTCATAGAGATGAGAATTGAATCAATGTATCTCTATGAGGAAAGTTCAGTGTCTGCATGCAGAGAGAGGAGACACTGAATGTTTGGATGCATTTTAGGCAGCCATGACCCAGGAAGGATCTCTAACAGCCATCTGAGGAGTGGCCAGTGGAGTTATCACTAGGCTGGAATGTAAACACTGCATTTTCTCTGAAAAGACAGTGTTTACAGCAAAAAGCCTGAAGGTAATGATTCTACTCACCAGAACAAATTCAATAAGCTGTAGTTGTTCTGGTGACTATAGTGTCCCTTTAAGATTTTCATTAGTGATGCTTATGTATGGGTTGGTTCCTTCTGTCTTCCATGCTGGTTACACAGCTGCCTCCACTCACTTGGTCAGATGAAAAGGAAAGAGTCTCTTTAGGGCTGTTATCAGCAGTTGCTCCCCAGGGCTGACCTCCTTGGAACCCCTGCCTCAAGTTGTCACAGTGGTCTGGTAGTTTATAGAAATGTTATCTTTTGTTGACTATTCCTTCGCTTTGGAGAGAGGTTGTCTTGAGAAATAACAAATACTTGCATTGTTAGACCTCGATGTTAGTTACTCTGACACTCTGATCTCCTAATAACTTGGGTGGAAAAACTGGTTGGAAGACTGCTGTAGTGATGTAATGTGCTGTTTTTTACCAAGGTGCATGTGCTGTAAAATGTAAATGGCTCTCCCTTCATCTCTAATTATTTCCAGCTATACCTTTTTAGCACACTGTTGTTAAATAGATCCCAATTTGTGTGGCCAGTCACATACACGGAGCATTATAGTCCATGGTATAATATTTCTGATTTATGTATCAATTTTCTTACACAACCATGAGGTATTTGAACAGTAAATAACCTTAATCTTTATAGCTGTTAATTTATGGTCCATGCCACTAATTTGGATAATTAGAATATTCTGTGTGAATAACATGTCTACAATGACCTCTGGTGTTTTCAGTTCGTCATTGGAGTCTGAGAATCTGGATGACACCTCTCTAATGCAGGCAGATTGCAGTGATTTGAGTGCAGAGGACAAAGAGCTCCTGAAAGCATACCACTATAGTTTTGACGATGAAAAAGTAGATCTTGATCTGATCATGCATATTCTTTACAACATCTGCGAAAGCCATGAATCAGGTATAATCTTCGCAGTCCTCTGAGGAAGTGTCTTGTATGCACAAAACACATAAGCATCTACACTATGCTGTATTGACATTTTTCCAATCAGAAGAAGAAAAGCTTGAACTTTTACTCACCTGCTTGAGTCAGGCCATCTTTTCCCTTTAGGGATCTGGTGTTACCGCATTCATTATGATCTTAGTTTCCCTTCCTTCTGTCCTTAGGTGAAGGTTTTAAATAGGGTTTGTGTGTCTTGGCAACCCATATACGATCTCATACGTGTATTTTGCTGTTTCTGATATGCATTATATATTGGAAACCTTGCTTCTAATCAAGGACATGTTCTAAGGACTTGTCTGTCACTCTTGCTTTGTTTTTTTTATTAGGGGCTATATTGATATTTCTTCCGGGATATGACGAGATTGTTGGTCTGCGAGATCGCATATTGTTTGATGACAAGAGATTTGCTGGTAATGCTCACAGGTAATCATACTTTATTTTTCTGTAGCCAAATTTTAAACAAAGTGAAGATATTACTTTAAAGATTTTAAGATAGCCAGAAGTTCTTTCGATGCATTATGCTTCCTGTGCTACTAATAAATGTATCAGTCAGGGAATATTTAGCAGTTTCGTTCACTGCTATTTATAATGATATTTTTTTTTGTGCTTATTATAAAATTAGGTTGCCATTTGATTTAAAACATACTTTACATTTAATGATCTATTAATGAGAGCCTCACGTTTTACATATAAGGTTTTTAATGTATTTTATTCTGTGCCTTTACAGCTAATTACAATTCTTACTATTTCACTGCATTGTCTTGTAGATATCAAGTGTTTATGTTGCATTCAAACATGCAAACATCAGACCAGAAGAAGGTTTTAAAGACCCCTCCGTCAGGCATTCGAAAAATAGTAAGTATTTCATGTTATGAACTCTGATGTGTAAGCTGCATGTAGAACTCTTTAATAATTGTTTTATATCTTTTTGCAGATACTTTCCACGAATATTGCAGAAACTAGCATCACAGTTAATGATGTTATATTCGTGATTGACTCTGGAAAAGTAAAGGAGGTGTAGTATATACATTTTTTGGGGGGGGGTGGGGAGAAGGGAATTTTAGAGCAGGTTTAGGAAATAAGTGGCTGTCTGCTTATGAGCACCTAGAAGTTATTCCACAAACTTTAGATCACGAAGTTCTGATGGCTATCTTGTATCCATTACAAAGTGATCAAGTGTACAGTAGTTCACCCTCAACTATATACTATGTATTGGATTATATTATTCAAAGGAAAAATAATTCAATACATGTGAATTTAAACTTATATGAAGCTGGAAAGTGCCAGAAAATAATCCATTATTTTATTTGGTATATCTGTTTCTTTTTTTTTTTAGAAATCCTTTGATGCTTTGAGCCATGTTACAATGCTGAAAATGGTGTGGATTTCAAAAGCCAGTGCAATTCAAAGAAAAGGAAGGTACAGCAAATTTTATGTTGACTTTTAGATGAAATGTTTGTCAACATTCCAAGAAATATAAGCCAATTTATTACGTTTGAAATCTTTTTTTCTTTTTTTTTGACATTTCTATATTTATGAAGATTTGTTGTTTTTGAGAAGCAGGAAAAACAATAGGAATTACAGATTCTGCATTACAGAAGGATAGTGACAGGAAAATGATGGCAAAATATATGTAGCAAATATATTCAAAGAAAAGGCAAACCTTGGTCAAAAACCAGATAGTGGACATGAAACACACAAGTAAAATAATGATAAATATTACTGGCCGATCACATGGACGGCAAAGAGTTATTGCCTTGCCAAACAGTCCAAGTAAAGAGGGGCAATCCACCTGAGGCTCTATTCAACCCACTTTAACTAGACTCTCTACAGTGAGCTCAATGGGACTAGGTGCAACGTGAATTCTGCATTAATTCCCAAAAGTCCCATCTCCAGCTGCCCCCTCAACTATCTACTATGTTTTAAATTATATTATTACAAAGCGATCAAACATTTACCACTGCAACTCTCAGATTCACAGACCGTGGATCTGCCGTTGCTCTAAAACATTGAAGTAGAAAGGCACATAGAATCAATCCCTCAAAACAACTTATCTGAGATAGTGTTTTTTTGAGGTTTGACCTTAACTGCCAGGAGCTGATGTCACAAGTATAATTACACATGTATGAGAGTACAAAAAAATGTATATGGAGAATTCTGTGGGATCTTTTATTAGGTTGGAATTTCAATGAAATTGTGAAAAACTGGTCGAATTTTGGCTTGTAATCTTTCATTTTGTAAAATCTGCTGCTTATGCTGATATGAAGTTTTTGTTTTGTTTTGGATTGCAGGGCTGGGCGCTGCAACCCTGGAATATGTTTCCGTTTGTTTAGCAGACTTCGCTTTCAGAATATGCTGGAATTTCAGACCCCGGAATTGCTGCGGATGCCTCTTCATGTAAGCATTAACATTTGTACTTTAAATACTATATTTGTTGAGAAATATAATATTTGTGTTTAAATAAAAGTAGCTGCAATTCTGCAAAAATACATAAAGGTGTTTGCAACACTAAAGAGGTTTTCATGCTCCAATTCGCTTTGCCTCCATAAGGTGAGCTCTGTAGAGATTTGATATTTACTGATTACTGCTGTTCAAAGCGATTCCATTGCAGATTTTGTTTTCTGTGGCACTGAGGAACTCTCTTCATGAGGGGTCTTCAGCCATTTATATCACCAATGGGATTCCAAATTTCTCTGTACCAAACTTCATATATAGACTTCATAGCACACACCGGAATATATACACTTGTACGTAGCATATGCTTGTTTATATATGTGAAAGAGAGAGAGTGTGTGTGTGTGTGTGTGTGTGTGTGTGTGATCAAAGAGCACGTCACAGGATTTTTTTTACAAAGGTGTATAATTGAAATCAGTGTTTCGACCCCTCCAGGTTCTTTATCAAGATCTTGATAAAGACCCAGGAGGGGTCGAAACATTGATTTCAATTGTACACCTTTGTAAAAAAAATCCTGTGGAGTGCGCTTTAATTTACCATATAGATTTTTGTGCTTGGAAGCAAACGGGTATTATAAATGTCACTGCACAATCTAATTTCATGGCATATAAAAGAAAATCCCTTTTTATGAGTGGAGCAGATATTATCTAAGGGGTAAGGCAGCTTAGTATTCATGAGAAGCAAGCAATTTGAACATTCCCTACATGCCATATTTCTACAAATTTCTTATATGGTGCAAGCACACTATTTTATTTGGTGGAACTGTTTTGCTTGTGCTTTTCTTCTTTTTTTTTGGACCATTTTTATTGAGTCAAAAGTAGTTTGGTGGGTACAGATAAAAGAGAAAGGAGGGAGTTTACCATGATATCGGTGGGATAACAGAATCCGTCTACAAATATCAATACACTCTGCTGACTTGCTCAATACACAAAATGATATGCTCAGTAATTACATGCATCCTGTTTTACATGAAAATATCTGTAGGTTCTCACCCTATGTTTCATGCTTAGTCATCTATATGCAATGGCCTAGCAATTCTGCGGAATTGGGTGATAACCCTTAAGTAGCAGTGCACGTCGACCTCGTGAAATAGGGTCATTCTCCCTCTAGCGTTTCCTTTATTGTGCCAATAGTCCCCCTAAAGGCTTTCTGGCTGAATTCCCGCTTTCAGCTCTCACCTACACACTCCAAAATATTTCTACCATTAGTGTGGTCTTGGTGAGTTCATCCCCATTCTAACATACCCTCATTAATTCAACTCACTCTATTTTTTTATTTTTGTGATAGAAAAAGTAGTGCTTTTCTAACAACAATATTATACACAAATTGTTGTCTGCACTTGTATATGTTTCAATGTGTATATGTGAAAGCTACAGGTTTACTTGTTTATTCATGTATTTATTTTTAAATATGAGCATCTGCATTTAAATGATAAAAAGAAGGCTCCAAATATAAGCTGTATTGTAATGTAACAGAGGATAAAGGGGAAAGATGCAATGCATTTTTTTTTTAAATTTGTAATTTAATGCTAGATTAATTTGTGCATTAAATAACCATGCATTTCTTCCCTGTTTACAGGAACTTTGCTTACACACAAAACTGCTGGCACCAGTCAACTGTCCCATTGCAGACTTTTTGATGAAGGCCCCAGAACCACCACCAGCCTTAATCGTTCGAAATGCTGTGCAGATGCTTAAGGTAACACTAATGCCCAACTTTATTGGACATTACTTTTGATGTTTGTTTCGCCATGCAGGGTTTAGATGGTGCAAAACCTCTAGCCAGGTTGGAAAGGTAATTTCCATAGCATACACATGCTTCATGTTTTGATTCAAAATATGCCCACATTAAACAAATTACTCAACTGCTACCTTGTGTTATGTTTAGAGGCAGTAATACCCTTCACATTTTGTCTTGAAACATTTGGTCAAATGGGGGCACTCATGCATAGTGACACAGTGGCTCTCACACATGCCCACTCAGTATCTTTTACACTCACAATTCAAGGTGAAACCTTATAGCAGTCCTATTATATATAAAGATAAAACCTCCTTTCCTAAGACTGCCCTCCCACTGTACCTGATTCTGCTTGTTTTTGGGATGACATGGTAGCTAGAACAAAAGTGGTGGATTGGTGTGTGCATTTGCTGCTGCTCATAACTGTCTCCTACCTCCCTGGCAGCCACGTGTGAGAGGTATAATAAAGTGAGAAGAAAGTATGTGTTCACAACATAATATTGCATGCAGTAATTTATTAGGGAGTAAGGATACCATAAGAAATATAAACAGAACTCCACTGTTGAGCAATGCTTCTTAAGGCACTTGGCTGCTTGATTGCCCATGCCTTAAGTGTACTTGCTATACACAAGTGATGAGTGGAAATTTTGAGTCCGGAACTAAACTATTTTTCAAAAAAGTTTGTGGATTTAAAGGAACACTGAAGGCACTATCATATTGGTTAATGTTGTTATAATGATTTAAAGGGACAGTTTAGGCACCAGGATATCCACATGTGCACTCTTACATTATGGGGTTAAACCATTCGGCATTAACTGAAACTAAGATTCATTAGCCGGATGGATTGGCGCTGGAGGCTCACTTGGGGGTTAAACCGTTCTCAAACGATTTAACCCCTTAAGTTAAGTGGGCGCCCTGGGGGCTCGTGGCACCATCGCAACTTAATTTCATTGTTATGGTGACCGATGTGACCTTTTAAATAATTCCCCCCCTTGTCCCAGTTTCCAAAATGTTGATGTTTTCTAATAATTGGATGGCTTCGACGTATGGCTTCAAACCACGCCTCCAAGCCCTCTGAATAGGGGAGCCACAACTAACTTCCTGGCTTTCATACCCAGGCATACTGTGATATTCGTGCCGCTCATGGATTGTCATAGAGAATAATTGTATTCAATGACTCTTTATGATAAAAGTTTCACTGGCGCCTACAGTCCCCTGTCTAAAACAAACTAGGAACAGGAAAACTACAATGTTTGAATTCCTAATGCTGTAGTGTCTCTTTAAGAAAGCAAAGTAGGACTTTTTTTTTCTTTTTCTCTTTTTTTTTAAGGCCCTGCTTCTTAATTTATATCATTTTTGTCTGCTAGCAAAGTAAAATGATCTTCATCTTAAATGGATACCATAATGCTAGGAATACACATAAGTTACACATAAGTTGTATTCCTAGCACTTATATCTCCCTCGAGCCTTAACCCTGTACTGCAAGGGTTAATAAACCTTACTACTTACCCGATACCAGCGTCTCTCTACCTCGGCACTGAGTTGGAGCTTCGCACCCTCCGACGTCATCGGATAGGGGAACACTAATGTGCATTAGGCCCTCTCAATAGGAAAGCATTGCTGCAGTGCTTTCCTCTGGGGAAATGAATTATGCTGGATGTCGCCTAATCACCAGGAAGTGCCTCTAGTGGCTGTATGATTGACAGCCACTAGAGGCAGTCCTAACCATGCAAGATAATTATTGCAGTTTGTCAGAAACTGCAATAATTACCATTGCAGGGTTAATGGGAAAGTGCTACTGCACCCAGACCACTTAAATGAACTGAAGTGGCCTGGGTGCCTACAGTGTCCCATTAAGCATTTCTAAATTTATGATGTAACTTTCTTTGTATTTTACCATTATGTAAAGATTTGTTTTACTTTAGCATGCCTTGTCTTTATCGCCACATACAAGTATGTTTTTTATTTTATTATATTCTTTTGCTAATTTTTACATATTTTTTCATATTTACAGACTATAGATGCCATGGACACATGGGAAGATCTGACTGAACTTGGTTATCACTTGGCATATTTGCCTGTAGAGCCCCATCTTGGCAAAATGGTGCTTTGTGCTGTAGTTCTGAAGTGCCTGGATCCAATTCTCACCATAGCATGCTCTTTGGCATACCGGGATCCTTTTGTACTGCCTACACAGGCTTCACAGAAACGTGTAGCATTGTTATGCAGAAAGCACTTTTCAGCAGGCACATACAGTGACCATATGGCTCTTCTCAGGGCTTTTCAGGTAAACAACATTTGCACATAAGATCACAATCTACATTTGGATGATTAATTCTGGGGGCAAATTATTAGACATATTGTAACAACATACATGGAAAGCTAGGACATGTTACTGCTGCTTTAGAACTTTCGCCCCAGTTGTTCTTTACACTGGATATAACAATATAGATTATATTTTAAAAAGTTTCTCTAACAAAAGTACTACTATTCCTCACAATTTATCATTACCCGCAAGTGAGTGCAGCCTTGGAGATTGGTCCTGCCTTGGTTTGGCGGTCGGGGAGAGTGCAGCCTTGGTTGGGCAGTCGAGGAGTGTGCGGCCTTGGTTGGGCGCTCGGGGAGAGCGCGGCCTTGGTAGGGCGCTCGGGGAGAGCGCGGCCTTGGTAGGGCGCTCGGGGAGAGCGCGGCCTTGGTTGGGCGCTCGGGGAGAGCGCGGCCTTGGTTGGGCGCTCGGGGAGAGCGCGGCCTTGGTTGGGCGCTCGGGGAGAGCGCGGCCTTGGTTGGGCGCTCGGGGAGAGCGCGGCCTTGGTTGGGCGCTCGGGGAGAGCGCGGCCTTTGTTGGGATGGTCGGGGAGAGTACGGCCGTGGTTGGAGAGAGTGCAGCCTTGGTGAGTGCAGCCTCGGTTGGGCGGTCGGGGAGAGTGCAGCCTTGGTGAGTGCAGCCTCGGTTGGGCAGTCAGGGAGAGTGCAACCTTGGTGAGTGCAGCCTCGGTTGGGCAGTCAGGGAGAGTGCAACCTTGGTTAGGCGGTCGGGGAGAGTGCAGCCTTCTTTTGCATAGAATTCAGGTAATTCAGTGGTTAAATGAGCCCTGTAATTTTCTTCTGATATATAAATTAGAAAAAAATATAAGCAAAATAGTGCAAAATCCCTAACATTTTTATATACATAGCTTAATCAAACTCACAGAATAAATTGTGCATGACCATGATATGAACATAATAAAGTAAAGGGATGTATAGGTTGTGCCCTTGTAGCCTCACTACTCTCTTCTCCTTAGGAGTTAAATAGCTTTTATTTCTGTTTATGCTGCCCTATCCAGACTTCCCCTGTCTGTAACTCACACTTAGTTACAGTTACAAAAGTTTCACTTTTAGTCAGCACTTACAGCACATTTTGTTTATTTTAGAAGTTCTTCTCTCCTACTCTGTTATTTCAGGTTTAATTTACTGCAGGCTCTGGCAAGCTATTAATAGAGCCTGAGATAATACATTCTGGATAAAACTGCAATATGGGAACCTACATTTTTTTGTCTCTTTTCCAGAAAGGAAGTCCATGTGAATCTCAGCCAGGGAAGGTGTGGTTAGGGCCACATAAACAAAATGATTTAACTTCTAAATTCCTAAATGGCAAAAAAATTGAGCAGTGTCACTACAGAAGCGTGATCTATACACCAAAGCAACACTATTAGGCCGAAGTTGTTCGAGGGCTTATAGCAGGGGTAGGCAACCTTAGGCACTCCATATGTTATGGGCTACATCCACCCATAATGCTCTTAAACCCATAATACTTGCAAAGCATCATGGGAGGTGTAGTCCAAAACATCTGGAGTGCCGAAGGTTTCCTTATGCCTGGCTTATAGTATTTCTTTAACTTTAGATGTAGTATGCTATCTTGTTTCCTATGACTTTTGTTTCCGTATATATATATATATATATACTATCGTATTAGTCTAGTGATGTAGATGTAAAAAAACAGATAAAATTAGTATCTTGTAATACCTTTTTTATTGGACTAACACTACACTAAACATCATCACATTATTTTCTTTTTGTTATTTTTTTGTATGTGTTCCTCTCTTTATGCACCCATTAACTGTTTTTTGAATACTGAATATTATTATTTGAGTGAATCCACAGTAGAGTTAAAGTATAGTTAATTATTCTTTTCATTTAGAGCATTTCTAGTGTGTTTTACCATATGTATAGTGCTCATTAGTTTCAACTATTGCTATATTTTTATTTTACAGGAATTAATGAATATATAAATGTGTTGCAAAATCAAAACAACCTAACTTGTATACATGCTTATCACCATGTTGCCTTGTTGGGGTTTTTTTTTTTCCTTTATTGTCCTTGTAAATTCTCACATTTCTATTTTAATGTATTGGATGTGTTTTTCAGGCCTGGCAGAAAGCACGCAGTGAAGGGTGGGAAAGAGAATTTTGTGAGAAGAATTTCCTTTCACAGGCTACAATGGAAGTTATTGTTGGAATGAAAACACAGCTACTTGGCCAACTCAGGGCATCAGGTTAGTAGCAGATCATGCACCATGATTTTGTTTTAAAGGGACCTAGACCATTTCAGCTCATTAAAGGGGTCTGAGTGCTGTGTCCCAGGTCACTTAAAAAATGCAATAATTACCTTTGCAGGGTTAAGAAACTGCAATAATTACCTTTGAGGGTTATCTCCACCTCTAGTGGCTGTCTGCCAGACTGCCACTAGAGGGACTTCTGAGTCGTTAGGCAACTTTTGGTCTGTAACTGTTGCTGGACGTCCTCACGCTATGCATGGGGAGGTTCAAGGTCACCCAAAACCCCATAGGAAAGCATTATACATGTTTTCTTATGGGAGAATCCCAAATGTTAGATTGGCAATCGCCGCGCATGCGCATTAGGTCTCCCCCGGCTGATGTTGGCTGGGGAGGAGCGGAGACAGAGTCCAAGCCAACGCCGAGGGACATTACGGGTGGGGGTCACTATAAGGAGCCATAGTGCAAGGAATATATAATACAACTATGTTTTCCTGGCACAATAGTTTCCCTTTAAGCTTTGTCATCCAGAAGGGAGTTCTTACACTCCTGGCTAATAAAGGTTACAAGACATAGTACTACTCAATAAATACAGAAAACAGTATATTGTGATTAGTGTTTCAAGGACAGTACATGGCATTTGCTATGGCTTTTGGTTTTTTTCTGGCAATCTTTGACTATCCTATCTAACTGGTTTCCTTACCTTTTCCATGCACTGGTACTGCATTGATGGGCTTGGTCATGAGCTTAACAGTCAGGAACTGTTTAGCCAGTGCGCTCATACACACTTCTGATGCACATACAGGCCCATGGTACTTGTTCATTGGATTCAAAACTCTGATCCTAGTGAGAAAAATTAATTCCTGATCTTTATGTAAAATGTTTCTACAGTGCTCGATATTTCTAAGCTGCTTCTATGAGTAATGAAGTTTTTATCATGCACATTACTGTATCAGGACTCTTTGACTTTGAATAGAAGTAAGAATCCATATACTGTACTTCTTATACTTCAACTTGATTCCAGAATCAAGTTGGGTAGCATTTCAAGTGTTATTACAACCATTCCCCATGTGTTTTCCTAACCCTCTCTCCCACCGCCTCCACCCCCCAAACTTATAATAAATAAAAGCTAAAACGGACCTCCATTACAGCCCCATGGCAAAGGATATATTGAATGAAGGAATGAAGGACAGGGGTGCCCTAGAGGGGGAAGCTGTGCCACCATTGGCTGTCTGGTATCAGTATGCTATGTGTGCTAATATTAAACTCTAATTTTGTACATATTTTTTTTATTAACGAAAGCTGGCTAATGATGCTGCAGGAGGTGTAGTTACACCTCCAGCAAGTAAGGGGAAAATCTCTTCTATGTGCAGCATTTCAAAACTAACGCTACAAGTTCAAGCTCCATGCACCATGACCATTTCAAATCAATAAACTTTATCACTTGATATCAATATATCATATCCATATTATTTTCCTAGGTTTTGTCAGAGCCCGTGGAGGTGGAGACCTACAGGATGTGAACACTAACTCAGAAAACTGGGCTGTTGTGAAAGCTGCTCTAGTGGCTGGCATGTATCCTAACTTGGTATACGTGGACAGGCAAAGTATGGTTCTAACTGGACCAAAAGAAAAAAGAGTGCGCTTCCACCCTACCTCTGTTGTAAGCCAGCCACAGTTTAAGAAGGTAACCAAATCACTTATATAACACTTGTATGTCCTGTATGTCCTTTGAATCATGAGCTCTGTTTGCTTGACAAAGACCTCCTGTTAGGTCGAAATGTTCCTGTGCATTTTGTTGCAATAAATCTGCCTGCAGCTTCACATTTGTAGTGCCTGTTATTTTTTCTTGTTTTGCCTTGTCGTGTTGGGATTGCTGGTCCTGCTCCAGAGCACCTGTGGCCGTTGGAAGTGAGTGCGGTTCCTGCGATCAACCTTGCTATACTGATTTATATAGTCAATATGATTTATGCCAGATTATTCAGATTTTTATCTCGTGTTCTGTGTATCTTTATTGGAATGCTTTGGAATAAACCCAGTTTTTCAGGACTTTTCTGATGAAGAGAAAGCTAATAGCAGATACCATTGTAAAAAGTTTTTTTTAAACCTAATAAACAGTCCAAAATAGTAGCACAATACAAAAGGAAGTACAAAGTGTTGAGGCACACTTTTGGACTTTATGTTATGAGCCAAGAAAGTTCTCTGTGTTTTGTCCGTTCCCACTGCTGTCACTAGTAATGGCTGTGAGAAAAAATACATTGTCTACAGAGGCTCCCGCAGCCTTGTAGGTTACTCCATAGACATCAGTGTTGTACTCTTGTGCATGCGTATTAGTATAGCACTGGCATGGGCACCAGGAGCTGAAGAGGATCCTCAAAATGGAGATGGAAAAGGCCACAAGGGTCAGCTTCAGGTAAGTAAAATCTACCATCTCTTATTCCCCCTGGCCACCTGGGCTCAGGTACGTAAAACCTACCTTATATTACTCCCCCTGGCAGCTATTACAACATTAGGGTCTTTGCAAGATATGACAGAGCTGCTTTAAGATGAGGTGGACATGAGTTCTAAATAAAGCCACACCCTAATAAAAGAGGATTTTGTGCCAAATGTCCAACTATTTATACAAATCTTTCTAAACTTGGACCGTAATTTTAGGTTGTAAGCACTGGCTAGGATCGGCCTTACAATGAGTTTGATGAAGTTCCTTTCTTCTGCAGATCCCCCCTGCCAATTGTCAGGCAGCAGCCGTACAAGCCTTACCCACAGATTGGCTAATATATGATGAGATGACTCGCAATCACAGAATTGCTAATATCAGGTGCTGCTCAGTGGTCACACCTGTCACTGCAGCCATATTTTCTGGTCCTGCAAGACTGCCAAGTAATGCCATGGAGGAGCCTTCTATCTCTAGTGGTAAGAGAATCACCATGTTTATGTGTAAATGCATGTTGGTATGCACTAGTGTTTCTTTTATAGTCCACTTGCCAGTTTTGTCTCACTGTGTAAAATTTGACAGTGATTATGTTTGTTCTGAAAATATAGATGTACCTTACTATATTTTAATACCAAATTGGACATACTAAGCTTGAGATTTCAGTGTTATTGATCTGTGATGCAAACCTCTGTTCTTCTAATACACACAGGATGGTCAGTTGATAACCGTAAAGTTTAATAAATGTTGTTAGTTGAGCTTGCTCCTCATCATAAATTCATGGAACTCTCCCGATTTTATTGTTATTTACTCCACTATTGATCTTCTAGCAAAGGATTAAGTTCCCTGCAAGTGTTTTATCAAAGTGAGTGCAGGAAGTGAGTGCCAGAGTCATGGGCTAGCGGCAGGCCTTTCAGAGATTTCCATCGATGCACAGCCAGTCTTCATGCCCATTCATGGGCTAATTTCCTGGGGATCCTGAATCTAGCATAGTGCAGTCTACTTTAGATAATGTCCATCTGCACAATGTTTGACTCCTGCTGCTTTCATTAAAATGACCTTAAACTACCGCCCTAAGCTTTTGCTAATGTCATCTTCAGGACTGCTTTCATGTGTCTCCCTTATCCAAAGACACTATTTAACCTTCAGTTCTTCTGGACCTAGTAGTGGACATGAGACAGTGCGATGATTGCCCAGTATTAAGGGAACAAAAAAGCACAATGAACACACTGTGCAATATCTCTGTGTAGACACCTGTGCAAACCACCTCCCGGGAAGAAACGCAGGGTGTGGTGACAGGTTACACACAGAGATCAATGTACCGGTAAGGGACTCCAGAAATCCCAAGCAGGGCTTGACCCCAATAACCAAAAGACAAAAAATATATATAGCGCAATGTAGTCAGTCTCCCTATATCCTAGGGACTAACCACATATCTGGAAATATCTATAGCGATAGAGTGTAGTCTAGAAAATGATGGCAAAATAATAAATATATATAAATAGAGACCCAAAAACAGAAAAAATCAATCAAATAAAGTATATACAGGTGTGACTCAGATCCCATGCCAGATGAAAGTGGGGAATATATGTACAAGGGGTTAAATATCTGCCGTCTAATGTCCTGCCTCAACCCTAATTACCAGCTTTATTGTACAATGCTAAACGGGTATGAGTGACCAATGGCTAGAGCCCCAGCATACTTCCCCACCTGAAAAAATCAGTAATCATTGTAACAGAAGGGCTCACAAAAGTGCTAATAGATATAGGAGGGAGAGATGGAAAGTGAAATGTAGTCAGTAATCAGTCTGAAAAGACAGACTGGTATTTAAAATTTAAACAAGCCTCTCTCCCTGTAAATCTAACTAGACAGGCATAGGAAAAGGATAGAAGTAAGTGTTAAATAAAAATCATGGTGCTACATTCACCAGTGCCCAGTGCTCATATACATGATATGTATACACAAGACATATAAGAATATGGAAAAGATACATCGATGATGTATTGATCGTATGGACAGATACCTCTGAACTCTTTCTAGAGTTTGTTAACAATTTAAATATAAACCATATCAATTTGAGACTAACAAGTGAAATTGGTGGCAATAAAATCAACTTTCTAGATCTCACTATCTCTCTGTCAGAGGGAGGGATACTTACATCTACCCTCTTTCGGAAACCTACAGCAACCAATAATCTGCTGAACTGGACAAGTCACCATCCACTCCCCCTCAAAAAAGGGATTCCAGTGGGACAGTACTTGCGATTAAGACGTAACTGCTCCACCGTAGAAGATTTCAAATTGAAGGCGAAGACTTTGCAACACCAGTTCAAACAAAAGGGGTACCCAAATAAATGCTTAAAAAATGCATATAAACGGGCACTACTGTCAGAACGCAAAGATCTCTTATTGGAAAGGAAGGTAGAGACATCACAGGAGATTATCAGGTGCATAGGGAATTTTGATGCAGGTTGGCATCAAATTATGAGTATCCTTGATAGGTTTTGGCCCCTCTTACATCAAGACCCACACCTCCATAGGGTGATTACACCCAAGGCATCAGTAACAGCACGAAGGGGGCGCAATATCAAGGATATTCTAGTCCCTAGTCACCTCAAAACAGCAGCTCCAAAAACTTCGTGGCTGAAGTCTCCTGTCCTAGGCACTTACCAATGCGGTAGATGCAAGGCGTGTAAGTTCATACATAGACCCTCCAAAACATTCTCAGATTCCTTGGGTGTACAAGAATTTAAAGTTCGTAATTTCTTCAATTGTCAGTCCAAGGGACTTGTATACTTACTTATATGCTCATGCAACAAGCTATACGTGGGAAAAACCTTTCGTAAATTCAAATTTAGAATTAGGGAACATGTCAATTCAGTTAACCCTGGAAGACAAATAGATACCCCTATCTCTAAACATCTGAAATCCCACCACGGGGGGTCCCCACTAGGGATCAGTTTTTGTGGCATCGAAAAAGTCACACTTGGACCAAGAGGGGGAGATTTAGATAAAAGACTACTTCAAAGAGAGAGTTTTTGGATTTATAAGCTCAAAACCCTGTCACCAGTCGGATTAAATGAGGGTTTTTCCTATACACCCTTTATTGCCGACTAGTGAACTATGGTCTGAATATGCCTCTTTTCCATCTCATCTCTATTAGCATACGATTTGTATATATTTACTTCTTTATAAATTAGCCTAATATGCCTGATACACTTGTAAATTTTGTAATATAGCGTGTGTAGTGTTTATATATGTATATATATTTTTCTTATTCTTACATTTTTGTTTATTAATTATGATATGAATACCTTCCTAATGACTATATAAATATAACATGTCTAAATATATACTTGCACTATGTAGAAGGGTGTATTTCTATATTTACCCTTTGATGCATATTCCAGGTAACCAGCATAGATTATCTATATTTAGACAGTAGGATATTTTAATAATGAAGAAGTCATATGGTCCATAAATGTTTCTTTTTATTTATTATTTATTGTTTATTTGATTTATTCTATCTTTTGATTGTGGATCCAGGGAGGACAAAACAAGTTGCTATATTTCAATTGAAAACTTGCCCCCTTTGTTCACTAGGTACCCGCCTAAATTATCAGACATACTGAGTCTTTATGTGAAGCAGATGATATTGAATAGTTATATGTTTTATGCATGTTTACATTCAACTCATAATTTGTCTGGACACAATCTGTACAGTTGGTGCATACCAGTGAGCAATTTAAATGGATCTTCTTTTGATCTCTGATATGCGATCTGGTTGTCATGGAGCGTTTTGGTGAGTGCCTATATTAGGGACATTCAGGAATGCCCATGTAGATGTAGTCACCGTGTTATTATTTTTACTGGTCGGCTGTATCGGATCACTATTACCTTTAAACCCCACTCTAACATATTGGGCAATTCTTAATATCTTAGGTGCA
Organism: Pelobates cultripes; assembly: GCA_933207985.1. Taxonomy (NCBI): domain Eukaryota; kingdom Metazoa; phylum Chordata; class Amphibia; order Anura; family Pelobatidae; genus Pelobates; species Pelobates cultripes. The sequence continues at coordinate 244,943,788 of OW240916.1, forward strand.
CCCCATTTGATCTTTGGCGTACCCGCCCATTTGACCATGAGGGGCGGAGTAATCTCTAGCTGTATGAGGAGATCTCCGCCCTCTTTTACATACCTAACTACGCCCACGACGTGTTCCATTCCGCTTTCCGTCGTGCCGCTTAGACCACGTGACCTATAACATACTCGGTCACGTGTTCGGCAGCAAGCCCCGCCCACATCTGTCTCTCGTTGCCTACCAGGACACAGAGACAATTTGGAGATTATGTCCAGCTGAGTTTATACATCCCTAGATCCTATTGGCTAAAGGTATTCATTCTTTTTTGGCACTCTCTGTGTTTAAGAGACTTTTTAATCAGTTTACTGTTGGCCCCTGACGAAGGTGCTCCTTTATAGCACCGAAACGTACGTCGGGCATTTTTTTCTCCTCATATCATGTATATGAGCACTGGGCACTGGTGAATGTAGCACCATGATTTTTATTTAACACTTACTTCTATCCTTTTCCTATGCCTGTCTAGTTAGATTTACAGGGAGAGAGGCTTGTTTAAATTTTAAATACCAGTCTGTCTTTTCAGACTGATTACTGACTACATTTCACTTTCCATCTCTCCCTCCTATATCTATTAGCTCTTTTGTGAGCCCTTCTGTTACAATGATTACTGATTTTTTCAGGTGGGGAAGTATGCTGGGGCTCTAGCCATTGGTCACTCATACCCGTTTAGCATTGTACAATAAAGCTGGTAATTAGGGTTGAGGCAGGACATTAGACGGCAGATATTTAACCCCTTGTACATATATTCCCCACTTTCATCTGGCATGGGATCTGAGTTACACCTGTATATACTTTATTTGATTGATTTTTTCTGTTTTTGGGTCTCTATTTATATATATTTATTATTTTGCCATCATTTTCTAGACTACACTCTATCGCTATAGATATTTCCAGATATGTGGTTAGTCCCTAGGATATAGGGAGACTGACTACATTGCGCTATATATATTTTTTGCCCAGTATTAACTTTGGAAACTGAGCAAGACTTTTATCCAAATCTTAGAATGACCAAGGAATCAGCATTGCTACCCATCCTGGATCTCAAGATCCTGAATAGGTCACTGTGAGTTCCACTCTAAGATCGGTCCATCCCTATCCATCTCTGCTTTGTGTTAGTTAGAGTACGGAGTAGAGAAGAGTCAAGGGACTTGCAAGAGTACAAATCTCAAGTGAAACTCAAGGGAAAAAAACATGACAGGGCACAGAACAACATGCAGAATATGTTCATGTAGTTGTAGAAAGTGTCTGAAAGGCTGATTTCCATTTCTGCAACACCATACAGTAAAATTGCAATGTTGCACAGTTGGCACAAGTACATATACGTCTTATTGATGCAGGAAAACCCAGCATCATAAAATTAGTTTCCCGTCGTTCACAGTCCATAATGATGCCAACAATAAGGGTCACTGGAGTGCATGGTAAAATGACGCACAGGAGGAGAAGCCCTAGCTGGTACTGAGACATTAGGAGTCAATGCTAGTGTTCTTTATAAATCTCTGTGTGGCCTTGGTGCCAATTTTATCAAGATAGGCCATGTGCTTATCCTATGGCTGAACTTCCTGGTTCAGGCCATTCAAACATCTTTTTCCAACGTAGCTTGTGCCCATGCTGCTTCTGGTATGCCTTAACGCACATGTAATGGATTCTCGTGGACCATGAACACATTAAAATGAAAAATGAAAGGCCCCTCCCTGGTATTTTATTTCTCCAGGATTTTGCTCCTTCCAAGATTCATTGGGGAGATTGATCAAAGTGAATCAATGCTTTTCAATGGGGAGGTCTAATGAGCAAGCGGCATTTGCCGCACATGCACATTGGCACCAACTCGTCACGGGATGGAGGAGGGGACGGAGCTTCGCCCCAGCACAGAGGGATATCGGGACTGGTAGAAGGTAAGTAAATAAAGACGTTTTAACCCTTTATTCACCTTGGCGGAGGAGGGCACTAGAGAGGGGGGAGGCAGAGCGAGCCATAGTGCCAAGAATACAGCTTTGTATTCATAGCACTTATAGTATCCCTTTAAGCTTTACTTTTCAGAATACTCAGCTTAATTCCCCTCATCCTGTCCCCCTTTTGCTTTCTTTTCCTACCAGTATTCCTTCTCCTATAATTGGCTATACGCCTAAACAGGATTTTAAAAGGAGGTGTCTCAAGGTATCTCTCTCCTTAGTGGGGGTATGATCTCAAGTCATGGATTCTCAAGGACTAGGACTAAACAAATCAATATTTGTTGCTAAAACTTAATTTTGTAATAGCTCTTCCGTGTGCCACAGAACTATGCTGGTAAGGATGTAAAAATTAAGTGAGTTATTTTATTCAAATCATAGAATCTGTGCACCCAATGTTATTCATTTGGATGACAGGAAAACTAGAATATTTAAGGTAGCATATAAAATTCTAAATATTTAATTTGTATGATTAATTACTGTACTCTTCATCCTTTCAGGAAGAGCCATGGTCACTCTAGTCCACTCAGTTTTATATTCATTTTTAGATGTTATCAATATGGGATATGATATGTGTGTAGAACCTTATATCATTTTACATCATAATGACACAATAAAAAATGAATTATAGCTCCCAAGGAGTTTAATTGATTGCTGCCATTGACATATTGAAGTATTGTGGTGTTATGTGCTGCTTAGTTTTTGTGCTTGTATGGCTGTAACAGAGTAATATTCATAGCAGCAGTGTAAATTTCAGTGCATTTTCTTTCTGTTTTACAATTTTGCATGATGTTTTTGCATTTTTTATAGTTGTTTATTACAGGGTTACCAGATCCACATATTTTTTTTATGAGTAGGAGAGAAGAGTTTTAGCTTATAGTATGCAGCATTCATACGGAATCCATTTAGTTCCTCCGGATTTCTGCCTTTATTTATCAGTTCATTTATTTCCTGGAACATATGCATTCTCTTGCAGGAAAGCATTTATAATTGTGGACAAATAGTATGTGAAAAAGGTGGATCTGATATCACTTACTATAATACACCATATATTTTTGTGGAACTGAACTGTACATTGTATTAAGTAGCACATATTTATGGTGGATTATAAACACTTCTTTCAGTTTTTATATGATTCTAAAGAATTTTTATTTCTGTCTATAGTAAAATACCATTATTTTCATTACAGCAGTGGACGGTGTCTCCAGTGACAGTGAGGAGGATGAGAAAAGCACAGCTACGGTGGCAACACTAAAATTGGACGAGTGGCTTCACTTTAAGCTTGAATCTGTGGTAAATATGCTGCAACCATTCATTCCTGGTGACTGTATATATGTTTTCTGTCACGAAACTACATTGTAATGGGTGCTTCCCAGTAAGCCTGTTACCCTCAAATGTATTTCTCAGAAATCCTGTTGATTAGTGTAAAAAAAAAATCTCCTGTTCTACCAATCCTCAATTGTTAAATTTTCACTGTATGTTTTCTGATGGTAATTTGAAGCATAACTTGTATCCTCTGCATAATCCCACAACTCCCTCTAAACAGCAGCAGTTACTGCTTAAAGTTATACTTCAAACACCATAACCACTACAGCACACCCGGCAGACCCCAATTAGGAAGTCCCACAGACTAGTCACAAGGTAGGAGTACCAGGGCCCTTCTGGCACCTTAACCATTACAGTATGCCAGAGCGGTGTTCATCGCATTATTGTACACTGCTTAACACTCAGGTGGTTTAACCCCTTAAGGACACAACTTCTGGAATAAAAGGGAATCATGACGGAATATTTCCGTCATGTGTCCTTAAGGGGTTAAACCGCGAAAGCTATGTTATTGTAACTGACATATGAAACTCTGTAGTTCAGAGAACCACTATAATACCTTCTGATTCATTTCCTGCAGTTCATGAGATGCCATTCCTATGTTTTATGGGGTATTGTGCTGTGTATGACTATTTGCATGGCTTTGAAGTTCACTTTTTGAGAGTAGCCCTTTTGTTGCGAATTTGTCTTATCAGTGATTAACGTTTGTTTTTGGTTTTTTTGCATCTTCATTTTATATATATTTATATTTATACTACATTTTTTTGTTTAAATTTTATATATATATTTTTTTATTTTGGCATGATCTACAGTTACTATACATTACTCTGCTTTGCTCTTACTTTGATTGTCTTTACTGTAAAATATCACCTTTGTTTACTTTTAGGATGCTGGTCTTTTATTTGAACTTCGACAGAAGTGGCACAGCTTATTTTTGAGAAGGATGCGTTCTCCTTTCAAACCTTGGTCTCAGGTTGATGAGGCCACTCTAAGGGCCGTCATAGCGGTGATTACTACTGAAGAACAATCTGCAGGTTTACAGCAGCCTTCTGGAATTGGCCAAAGACCTAGGCCAGTGCCTCATGAAGAACTTCCATTTGCTTCCTCATGGAGAACAAATAGCCGAAAGATTTCTCCAAAAACAGAGTTCTCAGAAGATCTGCTTACTATGAATAGGTATTGTATTGTGTTTGCATTTCAGTATGCTGAGATTTTGTTTCGGTGTTGGATTTGCAATTGTGTTACTTAAAGGCACAATAATGTAGATTTTTGTTTATTTTTAGTACATCCCATAGCTGTATACCAGTAATTCAAGTAGTTTGAAATAAGAACACTGATCTTTTGGCATAAGCGGCAGATTGAAAAATGTGACAGAGGCAGCACGGAGCAATAGCATTCAAACTGCCTTATTGACAGCTCTGGTGGGCTAACTGCCTTCTCATATAGCTGCATTATTTTTACAAATTCCTATAGTTTAAAATGCAATTCTTTCATGGTTCCTTTATGATGTTCATCTAGAAGAATATCTGTAATAATACACAAATATTTGAATTGAGTCTACAGTCTCACGGTTATATATATATATATATATATATATATATATATATATATATATATATATATATATATATATATATAAAACACAAGATCCAGCGCACTCACCTATCCACTAAACAGCAACTTCAATGTTGAAAGATTTTATTAGTTTTTAAAAACACCTAATCTAGGCAAAAATAATGGGGGTTTAGTTACATTATATGATCATACATTGCATAAGCCTGCCACAGCGTCAATGTACCCCATCTTTGGCAGGTCCTACACTAACAGCCTAATGTCTGCTCTTATGAGATTAACCTACTTGGGGAAAGAAATTCCATCTGGGGCTCTCTGCAGTACAAGGCTAAATAGGGCCCTGGGATGTGGCACCTGTGACAGGGAGGGGTGCAAAACCAAGGAGTTGGCTAGACTCCCAAATATATATATATGAAACAAGGGGGGGTTGGCTGCACTCACCTGAACATGCATAAATGGGGTGCTGCTGGGGGCCAAATATTACAAAACACAAGATCCAGCGCACTCACCTATCCACTAAACAGCAACTTCAATGTTGAAAGATTTTATTAGTTTTTTTAAAAACACCTAATCTAGGCAAAAATAATGGGGGTTTAGTTACATTATATGATCATACATTGCATAAGCCTGCCACAACGTCAATGTACCCCATCTTTAAAAAAACAGTTTTAACAGTTTAAAAAAACTAATAAAATCTTACATTGACGTTGTGGCAGGCTTATGCAATGTATGATCATATAATGTAACTAAACCCCCATTATTTTTGCCTAGATTAGGTGTTTTTAAAAAAACTAATAAAATCTTTCAACATTGAAGTTGCTGTTTAGTGGATAGGTGAGTGCGCTGGATCTTGTGTTTTGTAATATTTGGCCCCCAGCAGCACCCCATTTATGCATGTTCAGGTGAGTGCAGCCAACCCCCCCTTGTTTCATATATATATATATATATATAATATAATATAATTTCTGTCTGAATTTTGCACCCATTCTAATCTTCTTTCTATCCATGTTTTGTCTTGTCACTTCAGTTTAGTGTTGAACTCTCCATCCCCGGCTATTCATCAACAGACAAAATACAAAGAAATGGGGATCTTACATCCAAAGCTTCCAGGAGATCAAACAGATCAGTCCTCTCGAATATCAGGAAAAAGTGTCTATCCAAGTCCCAGTGAAAGACCTTCTCCCCCGGCCTGTGCAAAGGTATCTTCAATACAAGGCATTTCCATTTGCTTCTTAGAATGTTCCAAGAGATGGGTGTCTCTTTTATTAGCATAATCAGGGAATCATTCAAACTACTAATAATTATGAATTGGCATGACATGTTGAACAACCCCCTCCTTGGTAAATAAAGAGTTAAAAACCCTTTATTTACTTACCTGATCCCAGCACCGATGTCCCTCGGTGCTGGGTTGATGCTCTGCCCCCTCCGACGTCCCGTGATGAGTGGGCTATAATGCACAGCAAATGCCACGGGCATTTGACCGCCCCATAGGAAAGCACTGAATCAATGCTTTCCTACAGGGAAAAATCGAATGCTGGATGTCCTCCTTCAGAGTGTGGTCTGTTTCAATCCAAGAAGCCCTCTAGTGGCTGTCTGGTAGACCACCACTGGAGGCAGACTTAGAGCTGCAATGTAAACATTGCAGTTTCTATGGAACAGCAATGTTTTACATTGCAGCACTAAGTGCAAAAGGCACAGTGTACCCAGACCACTTCAATTTATTTATTTATAAAATATTTTACCAGGAAGGATACATTGAGATTTCTCTCATTTTCAAGTATGTCCTGGGTCCACAAAACATTGTATTGATACAATAGGGTACCATAAAATACAAAAACAATATTAATACACAATATATACAAAATGTAACATAGAACAGGTAGGAAATATATAATCAACCATAACAGGTGCATTCTGTTTTGATATGTAAAGAGGGATCTCTTAAAGCATTTTAGGCCTGGGGAAGATTTGAAAGTGTGCGGGAGGTTGTTCCATAATTGAGGTGCTCTGTAGGAAAAGGAGGATCGGGCTGCTTTCTTTTTGTATTGAGGTAGACTAAATAAAGTGCTGGTACTGGATCAGAGGTTTTAGGAGATGGGAACAGACTGAGAGAGCATTATACTCAGGTAGGGTGGTATCTTCCCAGAAAATCTCTTAAACACAAGGCTGGAAAGATGAAGGGTGCATCTGGATTCCAGCGACAGCCCTTTTAGCATGTCACAGTGGTGAGTCATGTAATTACATTGTAGCACAAAGTGGCAGAACAAGTTTTACAATGTATTTACGTTTATTAAGGTGGGTTTGTGGTGCAGGTGCATACTACATCCTCATAATCAATGATTGGTATCAGCATTTGCTGTACAATCTTTTCCTTTACTGTAGGCAGGATTTTTTTCTGGCAGGGCACCTAGTTTTGGATAAAGTCTTGATGTAAGTTTTTCTGTGTGGAGGTCAAAATATAGATTGGGGTCTAACAACATACCCAAGTATTTAAAAGAGTGGACTGCGGTAAGTGTGCTATTTGATTTTGTTTTGATGGATAGATAGGAATTGTGTAATTTGTGTAATTTAGGTACTGTTCCAAAGATCATTGTGACAGTTTTGTCAGTGTTTAGGAAGAGTTTGTTTTTTGCGATCCAATCTTCTACCTCTGTGAACTGGTCTTGGTGCACAGCCTCAAGCTGCAGTAGATTGGATTTGCTTGCATAGATTACTGTGTCGTCTGCGTACATGTGTACATTTGCGGATTTGCAGACATTAGGCAGATCATTTATAAATAATGTGAATAGTAGGAGGCAGAGAATGAAACCTTGGGGAACACCACACATGACTGGGAGAGGGAGGGAGTCGTTGTCAGAAATGGACACATATTGTGAGCAATCCGATGCATATGATCGAAACCAGGTTAGCAGGCGATCACCAATACCTGAGTTTTTTGAGTTTGTGCAGTAGAATGTTGTGGTCTACTGTGTCAAAGGTCTTTGCAAAATGAAGGAAAATAGCTCCTTGTTCCATGCCAGTTTGGATGTCATTGCAAACTTTTAAGAGGGCAGTTGTAGTGGAGTGATTCAGGAGAAAACACGATTGATCAGGGGTCAGATAGTTAGATTGTTGGTAATACTCACATAATGCGTATGGACGCATTTTTCTAAGATTTTGACCGGGAGCAATGATATTGGGCGATAGTGTCACCACTTTTATGGCAAAGGCACTACTCTCGCAGTCTTCCAAAGTTTGGGTATGTATCCAGACACCAAGGATTCATTAATTAGAGTTGTGACAGGTTAAGCAATTGCCGGCGCACTAAGCTTCAACAGCATTGCTGGGATTTGATTAGGTCCAGACTGGTTTTTCATTTTTACATTATTAAGGTGTTTCTTAATGACACTAATAGGTATAGGTCTAAAATTTAACATCTGTATATTGGGTCTTTGCAAATTTAGTGGGGCGTGATCCACATTTGTAGTTTCAGGATGTGTGTAATTTATTAGCTTGTCAATCAGGGTGGAGTATCTGACAAAATACCGTATATACTCGAGTATAAGCCGAGTTTTTCGGCACATTTTTTGTGCTGAAAAAGCCCCACTCGGCTTATACTCGAGTCAATGTCTGTATTATGGCAACTTACATTGCCATAATACAGACCAGGACCGCCGGGCTCATTACAAGCCTGGCGGTCCTGTTGGGGGCTGGCAGCGAGCTGTTACTTACCTTCCTGCAGCTCCCTTCTCCTCCGTGCAGCTCCCCTGTCAGCTCCGTTCTGCTTACAGTGTAAGTCTCGAGACACCCGCGGCCGTCAGAGCGTGGCAACGCTCCGCGCGGCACGCAGACCGCGAGACTTACACTGTAAGCAGAACGGAGCTGACAGGGTAGCTGCACGGAGGAGAAGGGAGCTGACAGGAGCTGCAGGAAGGTAAGTAACAGCTCTCTGCCAGCCCCCCCACTGCACAGCCCATCCACTGGACCACCAGGGATTAACATAGCCCCATCCCTGGCCAGGCAACAAGCAGGGAGGGGGGACAAAAAACAATAAAAAAAAAAAAAAATACAAATATTAAAATAAAATAATAATTTTAAAATAATATTAAAATATAATAATATTAAAATAAAATAATATTAAAATAATACTAAAATAAAAATAATAAAAATGCCTTCCCCTCACCCTGTTTACACACACTACACAAACACTGCATTATATACACACACACTGCATTCATTATATACACACACTGTAAATAAATATTCAATTAATGTAATTTTATTGGGATCTAATTTTATTTAGAAATTTACCAGTAGCTGCTGCATTTCCCACCCTAGGCTTTTACTCGAGTCAATAAGTTTTCCCAGTTTTTTGTGGTAAAATTAGCCTCGGCTTATATTCGGGTCGACTTATACTCGAGTATATACGGTAATTGTTAATGGCATTTTCTACATCTAAGGGAAGTTGCAGGGTTTGGTTGTCCACTTTGACAGTGGAGGGTTTGGAGTGGATTGGGGGAGTTTGTAATTTATTTATGACTTTCCAAAGATTTTTAGGGTTTGATATGTTATTGTTCAGATTTTCACAGAAATTTTGGGCTTTGGCCAATTTTTTTTTTTGTGTGCATATATTTCACCATTTTCTATATGCACAGTGATCGTTCATAGAGTCAGTACGCGTGAACTTTGACCAAAATGAATCCCGAAACTGGTACATTTGAATGAGGTCAGCTATGATCCAATTCATATGTGCCCCTTTTACTCTCACCTTACACAGCAGGGGTGAACTTTATGGAATTGTCAACATAAATTACAATGCTACCTCCTCTTTTTGGTCTGTCATTTCTATGGCATGAATAAGCATGTATTGCAATGGCAGAGTCGGGTATTTTTGCGGTCAGGGCTGGCTTTAAGCTCCCTGTGCGAAACATCTTTGCAGCGCCCCCCTCCCCTGTCATCCATGTATAGTGTGTGTATAGAAGTGTAGTGATTGTACAGGGGATTTATTAAATTAATAATGATTTAAAAATAAATATTCATTACACACAGAGTTACAGGCAGACAGTCATACACACACACACAGTAACAGGCAGACAATTACAAACACACACAGGTACAGGTCACATACATACATCCACATATAAAGTGTCACACATACACCGTTACATGTAGACAGCCACACACACACACAGGCAGACAGCCACAGACAGTCACACACACACGCGCACACACACAGACACAGGCAGACAGTCTCACACACATACACACAGGCAGACAGTCACACATATACACACAGGCAGACAGTCACACACAAACACAGGCACACAGTTACCTCTGTTCATTATGGAGGTGGAAGCAGTGCAGCTCCTGGATTCTGGTTGTTGGGGAAGCAGGGACTCCTTCCTGCTTCCCATGCAGCAATTACCCGGTACTTCTAGCCCCGCCGCCACCGCACGCTAAGCTCCGCCCCCACCGCAATGTATTTTTTTAATCCCGGGTGGAGAATAATGAAATCCTCCACCCGGGTAGCCGGCCATGTGTGAGCTGTGTCGGCCACATGGTGCCCCCTGCTTCACGGCGCCCTGTGCGGCCGCATAACTCGCACACCCCTAAAACCGTCCCTGTTTGCGGTTAGCCACGATTCAGAGAGCACAATGATTTTGGGCCTATAATGTGAACACCATGCTTGCAGTGCATAGATTTTTAGTAGTAAGCTGAGGATATTGCAATGCACAAAGGAGAGGCCTTTTTTTAGCTGGAAGGTTAAAACTATGGACCACTACAATAAGCTGAACTATATATTTCTAATATGGAAGTTCCATTAAGTCTAGCACATACAAACTTATGTAACACATTTTACTAGATACCCAGAGAGCACACCCTAACTATTACAATACACATATACATCACAGTTTTTCTTCTCTTGATACACTACAGCTTTGCTCTACTCATACAGGCACTGTTGGTGGATTCTTCTGACAGAAACAACTGTTAACATTTTCTCCTGTTGATTCCACAGTTGAACTCTGATTCAAGACATTCTGGATCTGTTTTCTTTACACTGAATGTACAGTTGGGCTCTCTTCACAATTGCTTTACTCTACTTGCCATGCAGTTTTCACTCTCTCTCCTCTCATAATCAGAATTGAGTTACTCTAATCAAGTACACACTGCAGACAGGCACTCCACAAAGACGTAACCATCTCACATCTTTACAGGTGTGTCACAGGTATACAGGCCTGTCACTGCTTCACCATGATTGCCATCAGTGTGAGAGAGAGATTCAATGTTCTCATTTGCGGCTGCACAACAGCTTTCAGTGGTGCTTGTTTCTTTGCCAACCATTAATAAAAGGTGCAAGAATATAGTGCAATATTGATTGCTTTCAGCCAGTGAGTAATAGGCATGTCTTTTTATGGACATTTCTCTCCTGAAAAAATATTAAAACTTCTTATTTGTGAGCTAATGCCTAATTTCTCTTATAAGACGGCTATCATTTTTACTGTGTTTCTACCCTTTTAGAGCTCTAAATCTTCATCACCACGACCAAATCTATCTGTGCGATACTTTATAATGAAGAACAGCAACCTGAGAAACCTTGAGATATCTCAGCAAAAGGGAATTTGGTCTACAACGCCAAGTAATGAGCGCAAATTGAACAGAGCCTTTTGGGAGAGCAGTGCAGTTTACTTGGTATTTTCGGTTCAAGGTTCAGGACACTTTCAGGTGAGGTTTCCTTACATGCCATCCAAAAACCAAGATTGTGAAACCTTAAAGAAGAAGAGAAAATGTTCTCATGGCATATTCCCATCTAAGCCATGCACAGTGCATTTTCCTTCATATATTTCATCATAATTATTATGTTATTTCTCTCCGTGTTAGCTTTTATATATTATGCAACAAAAGCTACTAATTTGTAGAAGAACTCTACCAGCATATTTTCTTCAGCTGATATTAAGATGTGTGATTTGTGACTGCACATTTCAGTACTCTGTTGCAAGTGCGTGTATCACATGAAGCTATTCATTTCTATTGAAAATGGCTTGCTGTAAGACTTCTAAAAGACATAATTATTTTCCTCTAATCTCTGGAAGAATTATATACACGTGCATATATGATTGAGTGTAAATATTGTCTCGTTCATGGCAGATTTTTCACTTTAAATATATAAAGATGTGACTAGATCATATCATGTCTTATTTTAGGCATCTTTTGTCGAGGAAAAAGTAGGAGAATTCAAAATAATATATAAACAGTCCAATAATATAATACCTGTAAAATTAAAAAAATGTCTGTTGAAGTTCACTTACAGTGAGCAATCTGTATTTTGCAGTTCCCCTCTGAAGTAAAAGATGTTGAAATGTTTGCTTCTTTGTTAGAGAATTGGCAAGACTAGAATTAGGTCACATTTGGTGATCCTTATTGGTGAAAAGTATGATTAGAACAGTTGATTCTTTTCAGGGTTTTGCCCGGATGTCTTCTGAAATTGGCCGTGAAAAAAGCCAAGAGTGGGGCTCAACAAGTCTTGGGGGAGTGTTTAAAGTGGAGTGGATAAGGAAGGACAGCCTTTCATTTCAGTATGCTCATCACCTGCTCAACCCTTGGAATAACCACAAGAAAGTGCAAATAAGCAGAGATGGCCAGGTACCAACTAACCATAAGTGCTCTAAGGGATGGATTTCTGTTGGTCTTATTAAAATGCTTCAAAATGCATAGCACCTCAAACAAAATAAAACAATTAGTTAATGTAAATTTGAATTTGACAGTAAGTAAGGATTTTTTTAATTATAAGAAGGATCACAACTAACATCTCCATTAACACAGTATACTCTAATTTTGAGTCTACTGAATTGCAGAGTAAAGGCTAAATTGATTACTTTGCAGAGATCACACAGACACAGACTGTTAACTTTTATTGGGCTAGGTCATTGTGTTTTATTTAAAGCTCAAGGAGGCATAGCAATCATACACTTTAAAACGATTAACCAAATAACATACAGTCTTAAACTTTGTAAACTTTATTAAACATCACTAAATTGCCAGTCAGTCCTAGATGACATGATCGTCTTTCATACCACTTACCACCAAGTCCATACTCCTAACTTAACACTGAACATTACTTTTTGCCCCAACCTCAGCAACTGGGGAAGATTAAATCCCCCTACATCCAAAGCCCTCTCAAAATCTGAAAATACCAATACACATTTAATAAATTAACTTGATACCTATTAACAAACCCATATCTTTGCTAAACAAATATACACCTGTAGGAGAAACCACTAACCAATGTGAAATGTTATTACATGGCAAATTCAGCTTCTAGCTCACTCAAACGCTCCTAAGTCACGTTATTCTAACCAGCGCTAGAGCTATACCTTCACAGACCACACCAAAACAGCGGTAGGTAATAATGCACTAAGGGACGCAAAAAAATAATTTTAAGTATCAGAATAGATTAATAGACTTAACTATAACACCATCATTTCCCTCTATGCACAAATAAAAACAGCTGGAATAAGCCATTTTAATGAGCGACCCAAATAATGTTGATTATTTGTGACATTCTCAAGCTACTCAACATCACTATTTTGCCACTTCTTCTTGTTTGAAACACAGGCTTAGTCCATATATTTTGTCTCTAGATCTTTGCGTGACCTATAACCCAAATGTTTTGTTACAGTAAAAAAGGAATAACGGAGAACCATCACATCATATTATTATTCACATACAGTTTAAAATAATCTGATTTCCAACACCAATTCTCTTAATTGCATCAGCTCCAAAACCAAATATTTTGGCTGCTCCAATTGGTACTCTAGTCTTAAGATAATGAGAAGTGAATCTTCTGTTCAAATATTATTTATTGAAATATTTTGAGATTTTTATAGGGGGAAAAAAAACAACAAAGAGAAGAGTACATGACTAAAAGGGTAAAAACTGGGGAGGAACAAATACCCCATGGCAAGTCAAAAACGACCACTTCTTCATTAATGCTAGACAAAAGAATCCACCTATCTTTTCCTAAGTGGTCAGTTTTGGAAAATCTCAACCAAATATCAACATTGGAACTCCTGACAATACATCATTACATAGCAACTCTGACAGCCTAACACACTGAACGAAACTAGCTTGCTAATTTTGAACTCGGCAAAGAAAGCCAAAGAAAATGCAGCCAAAAACAACACTTCAAATTGATAAATATAGATAACATTGAGAGCATCAAATAAATCACATATCACAGAATAAGTGAGCATCTCACACTAGTGACTTTCACACCCTTAAAATAAGCTTTTAACAATTCAATGATGACAAATAAGCATTTAACAATTGTTTAATGACAAATGCATGCACCCCATCCTTTTTGTTTTTTAATATGCATAATTAAGCAACCTTTCTTAAACTCCCTGTTAGAGCTTTCTTTTTCCAACACACACTGGTTATACTTTACTTTTTGACTGCCTCCGAGACATAGGCACTCCATGTGTCCTGTGCAAGTGCATTCATACCAATTAGACTGGTTACTCCCAGATTAAATGCTTTAAGCATTTTGAGAACGCCACACTTGCTCTCTCTGTGTCCGGTACCAAACTCCTGAATGTGCTAGAAACAAGAAATGACCTCAGCTATTTTTTTTCAACTCCAGGGGGCTTTACAGTCTTCAAACAGACATTATGATACAAACAAAGTTTCTTAGCAAAAGTTCAACAACTAAGCACTTTTAATGAATGAAACTGACAACTTATATCACTGATTTAATGAAAGAGATCTTAACTTCCCAGCTAGAGGGACATAAACATAGTAAACCTAATAATTATTCTAAAGAAGTTTATCCCAGAATAAATAACAGCCACAATCTGAAACAATTCAACCAAAGATTTCTTATTAACCCTTGTTCCAGCCACTGAGCAAGTCAATTTCTTGTTCCAAAAACCTACAAATCCCACAGTGCCAGCTGCATCAATAAATGCAAAGCCTCACTATCCTGAAATGCATTGTGAACAAGCATTATGTTTGCAAACCCAAAGAGTTTTAATTATTGCTAATACTCTAACAAAATTAAAATAATTGTTTTAAAAAATGGGACTTTACTGCACAGGCTAGAGACATCCAACTACAGAATTCTTCCTATTAAAATTCCTGCCAATAACCAAACAACAATTGAAATTATTCATCTGTTGATTTGCCAAAATGCTGGAATCTATGCATTTTAATCAGTTATGGTTTGCCAGCTGGAAGCAAATCTCAAAAGCAACAGAAGCAATAGTGATACCAATAAACTACACACATCTAAATTGGACCAAATGTTTTTCTGTTTTAAGAGACACTCCAGTGACCCTATACGAAATAAATAAGTCACTGTTTAGTAGATATACCCCAAATGAAAACATACATGTATTTAAGTATGCATTTTTTTATTGGGGTTATATCTAAAAACAGTTTCCAAGACCTGGAACTCTCTTGTTTGCTGGGAAGCATGGGATTGTCAATTTTGATGATCTCAGCCAATAAGGCGGATCGGTGGCAGGGCCAGCTCCGGCAGACTCGCACAATGCTGGAATAAAAATGAGTTTTTATCCTATTTAAGGGGGGTGGGGCAATGATTGGCCACCTAAATGGTGACTTTCACAGTATAGGTTTAGGAATACACCTTTTTCTTTCTGACCCTATAGTGTACCTTGAAAATAGTTTTTGCTAGTTTATATATTTATATATATTTTTTTATTGCCTGCAATTTTATGTTCTTTTTGAGGGAGAGAGTGACTTATTTATGTGGATGTATTTTCAGTGTTTAATATTTTCTTTAATTGTTCACTTATTGCGATCTATTTTTTCCAGGAGCTAGAGCCGCAGATTGGAGAGCAGTTGCTGCTACTTTGGGACAGAATTCCACTGGGAGACAAAAGTATAACTCACTTACAGTGATTGGAGAACAGCAATAAATACCATAATATTGTATGTAGTCTTTTCATCCTAAATCTAGATTTTAGTCTAAAATGTATATTTCATCAGCCAGTCTCACTAGTGATTTCTACTACAGTTATGCTATGTTTTGGTTACAATGTTTCCAGTGAAATGCATTAGGAATGCTATTGTATCATGCGTTAGTTGATGTTGCACCCCGTTATTTTAAAGACAGCCAGACAACATGTGTCACGAGCAATGCTTGTTTTAATCTCGGCTGGTATCATTTGACATGTAAGATCATGTTATTTTGCTGTAAATAACCTACAATTTGTTTTCCTTTTTAATATGGTGACGGTACAGGAAAATTGTGATTATGGGCCCATCTGTATTAAAAAGGCTGAACGCTTAGCTTTGTTCTAATTTAAAGCCATGGAGGCTTTCCGGACAATACTTTCCTGTTAATCTCCTGTTTACGCACTTTGTTTTACTATGTTTTTTTAATTAGACTGTGACACCTTTAAGTCCAGCAGCCTGGTGTTTGGTTCGTAGTCTTCCATCCTCTTAAACCACTTCTTGAAATCATTAGTTCTTTGGGGAGTTTTTTTGTACTCAATCAGGCCACATGTCAAATGCGTGTGCTGTGTATTAAAATGCCACTGCCATATTACATGTACATTAAATGCAGAAACCATTTTCTTGATGCTCTAAGATTTATTAGACCATGTTGGCATATTCATTATAGGCACTGCTCCAGTAATTCATACTAAAATTGCACTTCATTTTTAGCATTGATATTTCCATTAACAGAGATTATTGTTCACGCAGTCTCACACTTATTCCTGTATTAATTACCCGTTTTGCTGCATACAGCATCATTATATTCTCTTATTGAACTGTAGCTAGGAGATCAAATCTTCTAAAATTAACTGCCCGATTATTATACTTTATAGTATATCTAAATACAGGAACAAATCCAAATTGTTACAATCCATCTTTTGTATTTCACTCACAAAAGTACATTTATTTAAATGAATATCATTTAAAATATCAATAATAAACTAGTCTGGGGGTATGTGTTATAAGATTATTTTATTCTATGTAGAGGCCTCACTTCAAGCATTAGCCTCCTTTTCACAAGCAACTTCCAGCAAGCTGTTAGCGGAGCCAGATTTACAATTCAGGTACCTGTATGCATGTATTTCAAAGTCGCACTCTGCACTACACCCAGCCCCCACCCACCCCCCAGATCTTTGCCCATCATGTTTACATTTTCCCTCTAGTTTTAAGTACCCTTAATAACTTTTAGATTGTAAGCTTGTGGGCTGTCAAGTTTAGTACCTTGTATAAAAGGACTAAAATGCTAGACCACTGCCCATGGACAGGGTCCTCTGTTTAATTTTTTTTATTGGTTTGGCTGTACTGTACAATGCTGTGAAATATGTTGATGCTTTACAACTACCAATACTAATAATCTGGAGTATAACTTGATGTCCCTATTGATTATTCATTAACAATTAATATAACAAGAATAAAACAATTGGGTTCTCTCATTGAGCTGTAGCTAAGAGACTACCTCATATAAATAATAATGTGACAGATGGAGGACTTATCTACATATAACTTACCCAAATATTATATATATATATAAACTGCAACTTTTACTTTTGACACTGTAATTTAATTTATAGAACTTTTCTAAGCTCAAGGCAATTGTAAATATATTTTAACAAGGTTTATTTTTGTGTCCTGACTGTGCCTATACAGTTCCCTTGCATTATAGATGAGGCCAGTGTAAGACTCCTGGAGGTTCGCTCTACACTACACAGCCAGCACATATCACACAGATTACCTGCAGGCTCCAAACATCACATACAGGCACATTACATGCAGGCAGCAAACCAGGGCTGCCATCAGAAATTTTGGTTATGGTTGTCATGCTCTAATAGCAGCCCTGCAGCCAACATTACACATAGCCTTTGCAGGCATCACCACTATGGGGGACCAAATGATGAGAGACCCAAGGTTATTCACTAAACTCAGAATTTTCATAAATGAAGGCCTTAATTTAATATTGATGTAAGGCACCCCAGTCTTCAAGTACCCACTAACAATCCAGGATTTAGTGATTATCCAGTTGTTTCTAAGGTGTTTTTAGAAAGGAAAAAAAAAACACTTTAGACACAGAAGGGTAATCCCCCAATCCTGGACTGGTAGAGGGGAATTTAAGGACTGGGTTGGAAACCCCTGATGTAAAAGGGGAAAAAATACTGGCAATTACTGCCCTGGCAGAACTGTACTTTGTAAAAAGTTTTGTGTGCAGCCCCATCATATAAAAACAAACAAAACTATTTTGCATTATAGGCTAAAACAATATGTACACTGCTGGGAAGGGTGTGAAAAATGGCTGCACCAGTTTCATGAGAGATGTTGTGATCTATGGTTAATTTTTTGTTTTTTACACTGAAATTGCTGCCTTTGGTCACATGGAAAACTCACTTCATTGGCACTGCAGCACTAAGAAGAAGAAAAAACAAAAAGAAAATGATTTAGTTTATTATCATTTATCAAAGTAATTGAGTACAGCCGTTATCATGTGCAGCTAAGCACTATTCAAACACATTTTCCGTCATATAATAAAAAATACACACTGTTGGGGTATGGCATTAAATGTTTTACCAAGGCAAAACTTGATATACTTTTAACACTTTTAGAGTGTTGGCTCAAACTGTGTAATTTATTTTCTAATTTGGGAGGAATGTAGGGAAATGTTTTTGCTCATTTTTATTTTGCAAGTCAAAACAAACAAACTGTAAATGAAAACGGCTGACTTACATTTCAAATAATAGTGGGGATACATTGTTTTTAAAGAAAATAAACCCCACAATTACACTGTTTAAATAAAATATCCAATCTACCCATTTGTCCTATTTTTATCGTTCAGTAATTGATGCTTGTATACATATGGAGAGGAAGCATCTATTTTTTAAAGTATGGGTGGGTTTAAGTGAGATTGATACATTGATGCTATTTATGCCTTTATTTTGAGGCATATAATTGTATATGCCTATGTAGAGACCTATACATAGAGACATATGCACATGTATGTCTATATATAGAGGTATTTACAAACCTATATCTTTATGCAGAGCCATACATGTGTATGACTGTAGCTATAGACATATGCATATACAGGCTTATGCTTATATATATTCCACATTATTGAAACGTATGTCTTTATATAAAGGCATATACATGTATAAGAGGAGTCACATGCATTTTCTATGAAAAGGCAAATGTTTACATTGAAAAGCATGCAGTGACATGCTAAAGACACCAGAACCTTTACATTAAGCTGTAGTGTGCTGGTAACTATAGTGACCTACTAAGATCTGTTTGTCGTTGGAAAAAACAAAAGCTCTTGCATGTAGGGATTAAAACTAGCCTGTGCAATTTGTTTTTGATAGCATCTCTTGCACAATTTTAAAGTACAAGTCCTAATTGACATTTTTTTTTTAGAATTTTTTGTATTTTATTTTACTAAAGTTATATAGTTTTTAGCAAATGTATATATTGTATTTAATTAGATTTGTTATCATGCAAATTTAATCTTAAAACTAAAAAAGATTTCTGGAAATATCTTAAAACAAAATTGTATTGTTATATTTCCTTTTTTTTCTCATTTTATATGAAATTGATAAGCGCATTGTACAGCGCTACTGAATATGCTGGCGCTTTATAAATAATAATAAAATGATAAGAATAATGAGTTGACTTTTTCAGACAAAATAGAGGGATATGCAAATTTCTGCAATTAGGTTTCCACCATGAATATTTTGACTAAATGAATATGAATAAACCCTGACTGAATAAACCCTGGTGTAATGCCACAGTCTGCTTAAGGTTTAGGAATATATTTCTGTACACCGTAGGGTTAAAGTGGTGATTTTGCAAAGACCAACAAAGATGACATGAAGATGACTGACGGAGAGGCTGACGGTAGATATGCTTTCTTTAATAACTTTCTGATATACTCAAAACAGAGCCACTTCACCCACGTTACCCCCTGTAACTTTCTAGTTTGGTTAGCTCTGTGAAGCGAATTACAAGAGGCAGCAATTGCCCAGAGCACCTATCATGCAAAGACTTCTCATTGAGCTGAGTTGGAAAGTTTGTGATTGGACAGCCACAGAAGGTCTGGGCAGGGTTAGAAGGGGAGGGCTTGCAAGGGTAGCAGACAAGAGATCTAAAGGTTTTGCAAGCCGTTTTTAGATATAGCCCCAATGAAGACAATGCAGAATTAAATGCATGCAAGTTTTCGTTTGGTGTATATCAAGTAAACAGCGATTTTTATGTATTTTGTATTTGGTTATATTTTGTACCAATACATGATCATAGCATTATGTGTACCATAAACCAAATATATATATTTTTGAAATTTATTTATTTTTTTCCAAGTGGAAGTGTTCACAGCTCATATCACATACATTATTGTACTTTTCAGAACAATGCATAATATTTATCAAAGTGTTCTGTTTTAAAAAGTAGGTCTAAAGTACTAAAAGTGGGGGCAATCACCATGGAAACCAGTGGAACCAGCAGGTGTTTTTAGATCAGAACCTTTAAAGAAATCTTCCCCCATGTATCATTACATATGGTGTCCAACAGATTTTAACCATTTAAAGTGAGATAACACACATTATATATACAATATACTACAATATGACCGCATACCAATAACTTAGCTCTATGATAAAAAGGCAATCATCACAGTGGAAAAAACTTACTTAGAGGTTGCAGTGCGTGACAAGTATGAAAACAAAACTTTTCGTTTCAACATTTTAGTGTGATCGCCCCCGTCTTCAGTGGTGGCACATGATACTGAAAAGGGTGCAGTGACATTTTGTGATTATTAGGGAAAAAAAAATTCAGGTACCGTTAATTCAGATCTTCAGGTCCTAATGGTATATTATGCTTCCTGACTTTCTTTTGCCTTTTTCATGATCTCACCCACATAAAAACTATACAAAAAGGTAGTTTAGAAACAATGGTGCCCCTCAGTAGGGGGGTGGCCACTGCCCGCCCGCCCCTGCTCATCTCTTCTTCCATCCCCTTAAAAACTCGGTGTTTGGTTCTCCGTGCACCGAGGGAGGCAGGGAGCACTTTACTTACTGTGCTCTTCCTGCACAGCCTTTGCGCTCCCTGCAATGAGCCAGAAGCTGGGATATAACATCATTACAGGGCGCGCGTGGGACCTGTGCAGGAAGAGCACAGAGATCCCTGCAGGCAGCAACCACTGTCCACCACGGAGAGGATCTACTCCAGTGTGTGTGTATGTGTATTTATTTATATATATGTGTGTTTAGTAGATAGCTTCCTAGTTTGGACTCTATGACGAAAGTTCAACATCTCCATGCACAGCGTGGAGACGCTAAATGTTAGTGCTGCACAGTATGCAGCACTGGCCCAGGAAGCACCTTCACTGCCTATCTGAGGAGTTGCCACTAGAGGTGCTACTAGGCTGTAATGTTAATAATGTAATGGAGGTGGCCAGTTACAGGCTAGAAGGGTGTAGAGTTTTATATTACATTTTTTTCCAAAAGAATCTTTAAAAAAATACATATTTGTTAAATGTAGGCGATAAATTATTATTTATATAGCGCCAACAAATTCCGCAGCACTTTACAGTGGGTGCACTTACAAACATGTAATTGTAACAAAACAAGTTGGATGCACAGGAACAGAGGGGTTGAATCATTTAGGAGCTACTAACAGTTCAATTGATACGCCTTTGTGAAAAGGTGAGTTTTTAATGATTTTTTAAAGGAGTGGAGACTGGGTGAGCATCAAATGGAGAAGGGAAGGGAGTTCCACAGGAACGGTGCAGCCCTCGAGAAGTCTTGAAGGCGAGCATCAAAGATGGGAGTACGAAGAGAAGATAGACTTAAGTCTTCGGCAGAGCATAGGAACCTAGATGAGACATATTAGAGAGGATAGGGAGCAGCATTCTGTATAGATTTGAAAGCAAGAACTTATATCTTACTGGAAGCCAATGTAGGGGCTGACAGAGGGGTGAGGCGTTGGAGGTGCGGGTTGGCAGGAAGATAAGCCTTACTGTTGCATTCATTATAAACTGTAACGGCGCAAGTTGAGAGCACATAACACCACTAAGAAGTGGATTGAAATAGTCAAGGTGAGAGAGGACAGGGATATGGACCAGCACCTTAGCCGCATCCAGCGTTAAGTAGGTGCGTTTGCGCGCAATGTTTCTGAGATAGAAGTGACAGGATTTGGCGATAGACTGAACATGAGGGGTGAAGGAGAGGTCAGAGTCAAAGAGAATACCTTGGCAGTGAGCCTGCATGGTGGAGCTGATGGTAGCTCTGTTAACTTGTAGGGATACAGACACAGGAGTACTAACACTTGAGGGAGGAATGGGGGGTTTGAGTGAGATTGATACATTGATCCGTATGCAGATGTGCTATTTATGCCTTTTATTTTGAGGCATATAATTGTATAAACCTATGTAGAGACCTATACATAGAGACGTATGCACATGTATGTCTTTATATAGAGGTATTTACAAACCTAAGAAAAGAAGTTCAGTTTTGTACAAGTTGAGTATAAGGAAGCAGGCAGCCATCCAGTTAGAAATAGCAGAGAGGCAGTTAGAGACACTATTTAAGAGGGGCGGGGAGTGATCAGAAAGTACAGACAGATTTGTGTGTCATCCGCATAGACCTGATATTGGAAGCCAAAAGAGCTGATGAGTTTACCAAGATAGGCAGTATAGATCAGGAACAGTAGGGGACCAAAGACTAAACCTTGGGAGACACCAACGGAGAAAAGTTGGGGAGAAGAGGCAGAGCCAGAGAAAGAAACACTGAAAGAGTGCTGAGAGAGGTAAGAGGAGCACCAGGAGAAAGCATTATCTTGTAGACTGAGGAGGATGAGAAGAAGCTGTTGATGGTCAACCGTGTCAAAAGCAGTGTAAGGGTCAAGGAGAATTAGGATAGAATAGTAACCATGAGATTTTGCAGCAAGTAGATCATTAGACACTTTGGTCAGAGTCGTTTCCACAGAGTGCTGAGCGTGGAATCCAGATTGAAGTGAATCAAGCAGAGAGTTGGACTCAAAGAAGTTTGTTAATCATGCATACACAAATTTATCAAGGCTCTTAGATGCACAAGGCAGTAGTGAGATAGGGCAGTAGTTGGATAGTGAGTTAGGCTCAAGGTTGGGCTTTTTTAAAATTGGGATTACAGTTGCATGCTTGAAGGGTGATGGAAATATGCCACAGGAGAGGGAGAGCAAGAGAAGGAGGCAGAGTATGGATGAGATGCAAGAGAATAGGATGCAGGGAGCAGGTGGTGGGCGGGAGGACCTTAGCAGAGCAGAAACCTCTAAGTGACAGTTCCTCTTTAAAGGTTTAATTCTGTGAAGATTTACACAGAGGTCAGTTTGTCTTCAAGTGACTCATTCAATGTATGTCATCAAAGAGATTCTGCTCTAATCAGGCCTCCTATCATTTACAGTAACCTAGTAGAGTGATTGAATTTTCATAGCAGACTGTAAGAGAAAAATCAATGTTCAATCTGTTAAGTTAAGCAACACCGCACACATCTCAGAATTCACTTCGATTTATTACTGTATGATATTTGAAGAGTTGCAGAAGGTTCTGCTATCACATGGTTAAATAGCAGAACCCTCTGCAAATGAACAACTCTTAATATATCATATTAACATAGTTAAGGAGACACTTCAGGCATACCCCACTTTTAAGTACACAATGGGACCAGAGTATGTATGTAAAACGAAAATGTACTTAAAGTGAAGCAATACCTTTTTTGACTTCCCAATGCATGTACTGCATTGCAGTAGTAATTTACAGGCATAACTGATACTGATTTCCAGTGATTTTATTTCCAGTGAGTTATTTAGTGATTGCAAGTGGGCTTTTATTCAGTTAAAACTAACAGTCAGAAGAAAAATCTCATTCCAGATTGTACCATTTATTTTTAATGTTTTACTCATTTGACAACCTTAAACTGGGAGAAAAAGTAACATAAACCTGCCCTCTGGGCCATTGTCTGCCAATACAGTGCCAATTTGTATTTGTTAGCAGCTTAGGTGCACACTTTGTTAAGAAACACCTCTTCATCACTTTAAGCATTTATGGTTTAACTTTGAATCCTCAGAATTGTGGCTAATGCAGCTAAGTCATAGTTATAGAAAATGGCAGGTTAAAGGAACACTATAGTCACCTAAATTACTTTAGCTAAATAAAGAAGTTTTAGTGTATAGATCATTCCCCTGCAATTTCACTGCTCAATTCACTGTCATTTAGGAGTTAAATCACTTTGTTTCTGTTTATGCAGCCCTAGCCACACCTCCCCTGGCTATGATTGACAGAGCCTGCATGAAAAAAAAAACTGTTTTCACTTTCAAACAGATGTAATTTACCTTAAATAATTGTATCTCAATCTCTAAATTGAACTTTTATCACAGACAGGAGGCTCTTGCAGGGTCTAGCAAGCTATTAACATAGCAGGGGATAAGAACATCTAAATTAAACAGAACTTGCAATAAAGGAAGGATAAACTTTAGATGACTCTTTACAGGAAGTGTTTAGGAAGGCTGTGCAAGTCACATGCAGTATAACAAAATGATTAAACTCCTAAATGGCAGAGAATTGAGACTGCAGGGACATGATCTATACAACAAAACTGCTTCATTAAGCTAAAGTTGTTTTGGTGACTATAGTGTCCCTTTAAGTGTAGTCTAAATTAATTTGCTCACATAGTAAAATTACTGGTAGCAAATCTCAGTGAATTGTTAATATTTTTTTCACACGGTTACTCTTATTCAACTTTACATGTTGTGTTAGGTATACATATAGGATATAAAAAAAAAAGCCATTTCTGTCATAAAAATAATTCAGAAAATTTCCTCATACTTACCGTAATTTTCTTTTCCTGGATACGTCCATAGCAGCATCACGATAGGGTTAGCTCCTCCCCATTGGCTGTTTAGGACAGGAAATACTTACAAATAGGCCCTCCTTGCCAAGTATCATCAGTCAAGTAACACGCTCAAATAAAAATAAATGGGAAGGGTAATAATAGATGCTGCCATGGACGTATCCAGGAAAAGAAAATTACAGTAAGTATGGGGAAATTTTCGGAATTCCTGGATACTAATCCATGGCAGCATCATGATAGGGTAATACCCACGCTAATTTTATGGGAGGGCAAATTAAAACTAAGACAAGGTATTCATTCAGAGTTAAGCGACCGAGGAAAGAACATTTCTTCCAAAATCAGAGGTTGCTTTGGATCTCACATCCAGGGCGTAATGTTTAATAAAGGTATTAGCTGAAGCCCAAGTGGCCGCTCTACAAATACTTTCTATAGGAGTGTTAGTAGCAGCTGCCCATGAAGTAGAGAGAAATCTTGTAGAATGCGCCTTTAATCCCTCAGGGACTTGAGATTCCTGATACTGATATACAGAAGAAATAGCTGAAACAATCCATCGGCTCAAGTGGCTTTTGATGCAGCCAATCCCCTTCTGAATCCTGCAAAATTTAGAAAAAGAGTAGGAGATTTCTTCCAACTTGCCGTATTATCCAGATAAATAGAAAGCATCTGGAGACATCTAGAGTGTGCCACCTCTCTTCCTCTGGTGTAGAAGGAGACTGAAAAAATGATGGAAGGAGAATCTTCATTGAAATGAAATTCTGACATTACCTTGGGCCTGAATTCCAAATTTGTTCTTAGTACCACTCTATCCGGATAGAACTTCATGTAGGATTTTTCCGTAGATAAGGCCTGAATTTCAGATACCCTTCTCCCAGACGTAATAGCCACAAGAAGAAGAACCTTAAAAGTAAGCAATCTATCCGAGGCATCTGAAAGAGGTTCAAATGGAGGGAGAGACAAAGCCCTTAGAACTAACAGAAGGTCCCAGGGTGGCGATAAAGATCTGATAGAAGGTCTTGACTTTTTCACTGCAGTTAAAAAGGGGATCACCATGTTGTCCAGAGCCCACCTGTAGCCAGTAAGAGCCAATAAAACAGAAATCTGAACACGGAGAGAACTGAGGCTTAGACCCCTATCCAGCCCTGTCTGCAGAAATTCCAAAACATTAGAGACTGTAGGAGACAAACAAGAGACTTTATTGATTTCAGCCCAATCCGCAAATACTGTCCAAATGCGGTAATACATAGAAGAGGTAGAATGTCTTCTAGATTTCAAGAGAGTGTCAATTACTGCTGACAAAAAGCTTTTGTCTGCTAAACATCTCCTCTCAGTTTCCATGCCATCAAATGTAGAGTCCTTGGCGACGGGTGCACTGCTGGTCCGGAATGTCCGGTAATTTCCACGGCCTGGTGATCACAAGAGACTTGAGGAGGGGGAACTATTGAACTCCCATGAGCTGGATAGGGCATCCGTGTTCAGAGCTCTGGGATGAAAGGTTCTTGAAAAGAATTTTGGAAGCTGAGTATTCTTCGCTGAAGCCATTAGATCTATTTCTGGTCGTCCCCACTTCAAGACCAGTTGATGGAATATCTTGGGATTTAATTGCCATTCCTTGGGATCCAGATAATTCCTGCTGAGGAAGTCTGCTCTCGAATTTTCTGGTCCTGCAATATAGACTGCCGACAGACCCAATACTTTCTCTTGAGCCCACAACATAATGGGTTCCAGTTCCAGAAGAAGATTCTTGCTCCTGGTACCGCCTTGCTTGTTTTTGTAGGACACTGCGGTACGATTATCCAAGTGAATCCTCACCCATTTTCCCATTAATATATCCTGGAAATGTGTCAGGGCTAAGAAGACTGCTCTTAGTTCCAGAAGGTTGTCTGGAACGTGGGAGGCTCTCTTCACCCATCTGCCCTGGGCATTAGTCCTTGGCCTTATCTTATAGTTAGGATAGCCTTATGCCTATCCCACGCATGCTTAAACTCATTTACTGTGTTAACCTCTACCACTTCCGCTGGAAGGCTATTCCATGCATCCACTACCCTCTCAGTAAAGTAATACTTCCTGATATTATTTTTAAACCTTTGCCCCTCTAATTTAAGACTGTCTTCTTGTTGTGGTAGCTTTTCTTCTTTTAAATATGGTCTCCTCCTTTATTGTGTTGATTCCCTTTATGTATTTAAATGTTTCTATCTCCCGGTCTCGTCTTTCCTCCAAGCTATACATGTTAAGATCCTTTAACCTTTCCTGGTAAGTTTTATTCTGCAATCCATGAACCAGTTTAGTAGCCATCTCTGAACTCTCTCTAAAGTATCAATATCTTTCTGAAGATACGGTCTCCAGTACTGTGTACAATACTCCAAGTGAGGTTCACCAGTGTTCTGTACAATGGCATGAGCACTTCCCTCTTTCTACTGCTAATACCTCTCCCTCTACAACCAAGCATTCTGCTAGCATTTCCTGCTGCTCTATTACATTGTCTGCCTACCTTTAAGTCATCAGAAATAATCACCCCTAAATCCCTTTCCTCAGATGTTGAGGTTAGGACTCTATCAAATATTCTGTACTCTGCCCTTGGGTTTTTACGTCCAAGATGCATTATCTTGCACTTATCCACATTAAATGTCAGTTGCCACAATTCTGACCATTTTTCCAGTTTACCTAAATCATTTGCCATTTGGCTTATCCCTCCTGGAACATCAACCCTGTTACATATCTTAGTATCATCAGCAAAAAGACATACCTTACCATCAAGTCCTTCTGCAATATCACTAATAAAAATATTAAAGAGAATGGGTCCAAGTACAGATCCCTGAGGTACCCCACTGGTGACAAGCCCAAGCTTCGAATATACTCCATTGACTACAACCCTCTGTTGCCTGTCACTCAGCCACTGCATTACCCATTCAACAATATTAGAATCCAAACTTAAAGATTGCAGTTTATTGATAAGCCTTCTATGTGCAACAGTGTCAAAAGCCTTACTGAAATCTAGGTAAGCAATGTCTACTGCACTCCTAGAGGAAACCCTCTGTGGAGGTGAACAGGATATCTCCACCAGTCCAAAGCCTTCCGGAGGAATGCCGAAATGACTATCTTCTTGGACCACTTGTTTTTGTCCTGATTGAACCTTTCCAAGAAATACCTCTGAGGATAATGCAGGTGCCCATTTTACCAGACTGATTGTTGATGAAACGTTTCCCAACATGCTCATACACTCTTCGGCCGTGACCCACTCTGAGTCCATCACCTTTTGTGTCTTTGACATGACACAAACTCTTCTTTCCTTGAAAGGAAAACCATGGCTAACTTTGTGTGGAACCATGCTCCCAGGAAGCATAAACTCTGGGAGGGGTCCAGATGACTCTTCTGGTAATTTATGACCCAACCAAACCTTTCCAAAGTTCTTATAGCCTGGTCTCTTTGACTCAGAAGCCTTGCCCTTGATCTTTCTACCAATAAAATATCGTCCAGGTAATGATAGATCTGAAGACCCTGAAGTCTCATCATAGCTATCAGAGCCAGAAGGACCTTTGAAAATGTCATTGGAGCTGTACTTAGGCCAAAAGGAACTGCCCTGAACTGGAAATGTTCTCCCAAAATTGCGAACCTCAAATACCTCTGATGATGATCTGCTATTGGAATGTGGAAATAGGCGTCCTTCAGGTCTATTGAGATCATCCAATCTCCTGGCTGAATTACCGCTATTATGGAAGACAAGGACTCCATTCTGAACCTTTGGATGTTGAGGGACAGATTCAACTTGTGTAGGTCTAAAATCGGACGCCAATCTCCAGATGGTTTTGGAACCAGGAACAGATTTAAACCCCTAGACCAATTTCTCCTTGAGGAACTCTTGAAATTACCCCCTCTTGCAGAAGATCGGAAATATCTCTTATCAAGGCTTGTCTTTTCTCTGGCAACCCTGGAGTTTTTGAGATCATAAATATGTTGAAACAGGGAAATACCTTGAACTCCAGTCTGTATCCTTCTTTGAAGACAGAAACCACCGAGGGATCCAAATCTTCTTGAGCCCAAAAGGCATGGAGACAAACTCCTACTCCCGAGACCTGGGGTCTCCAACCTTCAGAAAGGTCTGTTTGAGGTTCTAGTACCGGTTGAGGATCTACCTCTGGCACCTCTTCCAGACTGGCCACTTCTCCAGGTTGAACCTCTTGTGAATTCTCTCCTTGGCCCATAGGACCTTGATTCCTGAAAGGATTGTCTGTCACAAAAGGATCTTCTGTCCTGCCAGTTCTGGGAAAACCTTCTACCTCTGCGAAATTGGGGAAGAAAGACCTTCTTGCCTTTGGCAGCTCTTTTGATGGCCTCCTTCAATTGCTTGTCAAACAATAATTGCCCAAGATATGGGATAACACATAAATTCTTTTTCGCAAATAGGTCATTCCATGATTTTAACCATAGGGCTCTAAGTGCAGAAACCGATAACGCCATATTTCTGGCTAGGTTCTTAATTATATCCAGAGATGCATATGAGATCAACTCAGCTGCCCATTTAATTTCTGATAGGGATTGTAATAGAGATGGCCTACTTACACCCTTCTTAATATCCTCTTCCAGAAGACAAAGCCATTTCATTAGTGCCTTAGAGACGGAAGTCATAACTACTGCAGGTCTACAGGCCACTCCAGCAGAGACATAATTCTTACAAAGATTGATGTCAATCTTTCTATCCATAGCATCCTTGAAGGATCCAGCGGGAGGGCTGTGTTTCTCCCCAGTTTAATAATAGCCGCATCTACCTTGGATGTATTATCCCAATCAGATAATGGGATTATAGAAGATATCTTCCCTTGAGCTGAGACCCTTTTCTGGGGTTTTCTCCATTCCTTGAGCATTAGTTCCTTAATGGCTTCATGACTCGGAATAGAAGGTTTCTTCTTCATCAATTCTGGAAATATAGATGAGGAAGGCTTAGAGGTACTAGGTTCTTACATAGTTACATAGCTGAAAAGAGACTTGCGTCCATCAAGTTCAGCCTACCTCACATTTGTTTTTTGCTGTTGATCCAAAAGAAGGCAAAAAAAACCCAGTTTGAAGCACAATTTTGCAACAAGCTAGGAAAAAAATTCCTTCTTGACCCCAGAATGGCAGTCAGATTTATCCTTGGATCAAGCAGTTATTACCCTACATTGAAAGATTATATCCTTGAATATTCTGTTCTTGCAAGTATGCATCTAGTAGCCGTTGAACATCTGTATGGACTCTGATAAAACCACTTCTTCAGGCAGAGAATTCCACATCCTGATTGTTCTTACAGTAAAAAAACCTTTCCTTTGCCTTAGACGAAATCTTCTTTCTTCCAGTCTAAACGCATGGCCTTGTGTCCTATGTAAAGTCCGCTTTGTGAATAGATTTCCACACAATGGTTTGTATTGGCCCCGAATATATTTGTATAATGTTATCATATTCCCTCTCAGGCGACGTTTTTCTAAACTAAATAGGTTTAAATTTGTTAACCTTTCTTCATAGCCTATATGTTCCATTCCTTTTATTAATTTTGTAGCCCGCCTCTGCACTTTTTCTAGTGCCATAATATCCTTCTTTAGAACAGGTGCCTAAAATTGCACAGCATATTCAATATGGGGTCTTACCAGTGATTTATAAAGAGGCAAAATTATATTCTTGTCCCGAGAATGAATGCCCTTTTTCATGCATGATAATACCTTACTGGCCTTGGCCACTGCTGATTGACATTGCACATTGTTGCATAGTTTGTTGTCTATAACAATTCCCAAGTCCTTTTCGTGTTGTTATCCCTAATTCGCTTCCATTAAGGGTATACGTTGCTTGTGTATTCTTTACGCCGAAGTGCATAACTTTGCATTTTTCAACATTAAATTTCATCTGCCATTTGAGTGCCCAGTCCCCCGGTCTATCTAAATCCCTCTGCAGCAAAGTAATATCTTGCTCACATTGTATTATTTTACAAAGTTTTGTGTCTTCAAGCTTTAGTGTATATCTGACAGCCTTAATTAATTTTCCGATGGTCTTAACATCCATATGTTCTTCCATTAAGTCTGAATCTTCTAAGGAATACATCTCTTCATCTTTTTCCGACTGAGCTTCCAAAAATGAGGCATCAGAATCCACATCTTCTCTATCTTTATGAGAAGTTGCTCTTGGCCTCTTATAGCTCTCTGCTGTTCCATGGACTTATCTACTGCCATCTGAATCCACCTCATAATCTCTGGAGATGGATCCTTAGGAGAACCAGCCACTTCGAACAAGCAGGTACCACATAGCTTCTTTCCTTCCAAAGCCTTAGCATCACATGCAATACAATGGGCAGACTTGTGAGACTTCTTTCCTCCAACAGATCTTTCCGATGGGTCGAACTCATGGACACTAAAACAAAACGGAAAGAGGAGGATTGAAAATACCATTTAATTGCACTCTTTTAATCCAACAAATAAAAAGGAAGAAGTTTACCTTGAGTGCCTAGAAGGAGACCCTCTTGAAGACCTAGACGCTGACATTAGGGCAGCTATAAGAAGGAATACACAGGAATTAGAGAATGAAGAATACTCTTTAAAAAGAGTAAACTTAAATGCTAAAGATAAAAGAATCCTTCTTACCTGCACTAAGGAATTCCAGCTTACATCCAAGGAGAGAGAAAAAGAACACTGTCTCTTTAAATAGCAACAACCGAATGAGCAATACACTGAACTACCTTAAATGCGCATGCCCAATCAGCCAAAATTTTAAGGGAATGCAAAACCTTCAATACACAAAAAAACGAACATACAGTTCGTTTGCCGAACAGTAACCATGCATATGAAGACAGGAAAATTCATATGACTGAAAAATTCATACGGATGCAAAAACAAATGAATGCGAACAGAGCCTAAAAGGAGAATGCCGACCAAAATGCGAAATGGCGTGAAACTGCCGAACGCAGCTTCCAAACGAATGAACCGTAAGAACACAGGCAAAAAGCCCATAAGAAGGTCTCCCCATATTAATCCGTTACCAGCAAAAAACTGATAAAGGATGCAGGTAACATATCCAAAAATGATATAAATATTTTGCAGGAAATCATTGCAGATTACATATATATTTAATGTGTGTTTACTACATGCACCGCTACCATAAGGATCACTGCGGCTATAGATCCATGAAAGGAAAAGCATGAGTCACACATAATGACCGCTACCATTAGGATCACTGCGGACTTATCATGGGTATAAAGTGTATACTCCACACACTGCTATCATTAGGATCACTGTGGTTAAATCTCTTATTCGTGAGAGCACTTAAGAAAACGCTACCCGTAGGATCACTGCGGTACAATTTCCATCACATAATACCCATTATATTACCGCTAATAGATAATTATTGTGGAATTCTTCTAATATTAAAGGACCACTGTAGTGCCAGGAAAACATACTCGTTTTCCTTGCACTATAGTGCCCTGAGGGTGCCCCCACCCTATAGAAAAAAAGGGTTAAACCTAGCTGGACAAATGGATAACGGTTCAGCGCTAAATAATCTAAAAGAAACTAAAATAAGTATAAAAGCAGCAACCTATAAAAATGAGGTCCCTCAACAAGCCTAACAAGGAATAAGGTAGACAAAAATTGGTATATAGAACGCGCTAAAGGGACAGAGAGGTGATATAGAATAAATAAATAAATATGATAAAAAGTCCCAAGTAGTAGATAAGCCTGTATATTTCTTGGGTGGATATAAAGTCCAAATGAGTGTCTGAAGCTTCTTATGTTGGAGGTATCTTGTTTCGTTTGTCGATATGTGGGTACATAAAAGAGATAAGAAAAACTCCAATAGTGTAGGATGTCGACAAATATTCAGATATAAGTCTGTGAGTAGGTAAAAAACTCACCTTATCATGAGCAAAAAAACTTGCTCAAGTACTCTTAGCGTTCAGTGGCGTCAACCCCACTGGTCGGATATGGATGATGGGGTCCTTAACAATTCCTCGATATGTGGAGAGATGAGAGACGTATATAGTGCTCACTGAGCTCTTTTTAATGCCATTTGATAATGCCCTGTGTGGTGAAACGCGTTTTGGCTGTTATTACTTTGTTTTTTATACTGATATATTATATTTTAATAAAGAAATATTGGCTTTTATTTTTTGCCTATATATATTTTTTATTTACTTTTATTTTAATTTGAATTACCTGGTCACCGATTTGGATTGAAGTACGCTACTTTCCAAGAATCCAAGGTGGGGATTGTACCACCTGCGCCACTATATTGAGCAGTAGTTCCTGCTCATATACATGTGAGTATTTTACCATTTTATTTGTTTTTTTAAATAATCCAGTGAGCACTATATACGTCTCTCATCTCTCCACAAATCGAGGAATTGTTAAGGACCCCATCATCCATATCCGACCAGTGGGGGATTGACGCCACTGAACGCTAAGAGTACTTGAGCAAGTTTTTTTGCTCATGATAAGGTGAGTTTTTTACCTACTCACAGACTTATATCTGAATATTTGTCGACATCCTACACTATTGGAGTTTTTCTTATCTCTTTTATGTACCCACATATCGACAAGCGAAACAAGATACCTCCAACATAAGAAGCTTCAGACACTCATTTGGACTTTATATCCACCCAAGAAATATACAGGTTTATCTACTACTATTATTTATTTATTCTATATCACCTCTCTGTCCCTTTAGCGTGACCTATATACCAATTTTTGAAGTGGTCTGGGTGCCTATAGTGGTCCTTTAAGGATATCTGCCTTGTATATTTTCTTGTTTAATAACATTTGAAATTTCCATTTCTTCCAGGAGAGAGGCTGAACTCTCCCGGGAATTAAAGAGGTAAACTTAAATTAAAATAAAGGTAAGGTAAATTACCTGAAAACATGTCCACAGCCAAGAAGACAGGAAAAAAGACTGATGATATCAAGCAAGGAGGGCCTATTTGTAAGTATTTCCTGCCCTAAACAGCCAAGGAGGAGGAGCTAACCCTATCGTGATGCTGCCACGGATTAGTATCCAGCAATAGATAATATGTATGGGTACACTTAAGATGAATTTATAAATTATGGTGGAACAAACACACAACACAGAAGTTTTGTTTTGGTTCAGAAGTTAGACAATTGCCTCAGTCTTTAAGGGATTTACTACATTAAATGGCAGAAAAGACTTGTATTTATGAAGATGACTGGCAGGGAGCAAGATGTTGCTTAGAGCTAGGATCACAGTTTGGATTACTACATTTCATTAAAAAAAATTTTAAAACGTTTTGCTAAATACAGGGGATGGGTAAAGGTAACATTAAAAATCCTGGGAATTGATATTTTCCCTTTAAAGATTTAAAGAGTTGTGTTTCAAGTGTTTCATGCATTCTCTCAAGTCAGAGAACGAAAAACAAGAAATATAAAAAAAACAAATGTCTCCATTAAAATGCTAAGTACTTTAGGTACATTGAAGCAAAACATCTAAAAAGAGATTTATGTATGCAGATCTAACTCAACAAAGGAAGCAACCTACAATCTATTGCAGCTATAACAAATTCAAAAAAATAAATAAATAATATGTTAAAGGAACTTCAATGTAATTAACTGTTTTAATGATATTCTAAATTACACATATTTAGTTTGATGCCTAAAGGGACTTTTACATATTTTCAAATGATAAATTGCATTCCAGACAAAATAGATTTGTCCAATGTTTAAATTAACAAGGTCTGATAAATAGCATTTAATTATGAATTACTTTGTTTTGGCTCTACTGTGAACTATTTATCTCATAAAAAAACATGTACTGCCAAGATTTTATTTGAAGTTACAGTTTTCGTTACTTAAATAAAGGGATTGCCAATATCACTTCTGCCATGCACAGTACATTAGTGGTTCATTTGATATAATAGGGGACAATGGCTTCTGCAGCACAATTCCAAGATGCCAGGTTAACATACAAGTCTCAACAACAATTATGATAAGCAAGTATCATTCCAAATAGAAGGCACCATCATAGTAGCTACAGGCCCTGTTAAGGAGCAGAGGATATAATTCAGATTTTATTGGATCAAAGGCGTTTTAGTTGTCTTATCGGTGTTAAGCTGATGGCTCTAAATGTCATGTGTCACAATATCATATGTAAGGCATCTAGTGCACTTTTTTGTTGTGGAATCCAAATCAAGTAAAGACAGGCTGTTTTA
This sequence comes from Pelobates cultripes, assembly GCA_933207985.1. Classification (NCBI taxonomy): domain Eukaryota; kingdom Metazoa; phylum Chordata; class Amphibia; order Anura; family Pelobatidae; genus Pelobates; species Pelobates cultripes. The sequence continues at coordinate 244,978,692 of OW240916.1, forward strand.
TATTGAGGTTCAATTTGCCCTGGTGTTAGAGAAGAGCAGGGGAATTATAAAATAGTATACATGCATTAAACCTAGATTGTTGTGCCACGAATTGAAAAAACAAACAAACAATTTGCCAGGTAGCAGCACTAGCAGACAAATAATTTAAAAAGCTTGCCACTAGCCAGCCTCCACATTGAAAAGACAAAACAAAAAAAAAAAAACAGCCCATAAAAACTAAAAAAGCTTGAGAAAAGTTTGAAACCTTCCTTATGCCCCACCCTCCATGCTGTCTTCTTAATCTTCTAAACAGCAAACAACTAGCGGCTGCTCATAGAAATTAAATCTAGTGAATGGGTAGCTATTACTGCCCATTTGCAAGCAATAGCTCTGTCCCATGGGAATGGGGCTGTAAAATACCAGCGAAAGGATCTGGCATTGGCCTCAACCCATTGATTGAGGGACAGAATTTCAATAAAGGAGGGTGGACAGGTCAGTATCCAGGCTACTGCCCCCAACCGTAACCAATGGGTGGAGCTCTATAATAAAATAGTAGATTTAGAAAACTGATGTGTTCGGTTTGCCTATTGCAGCCTTAAATTTTAAATTCACTTTGGATTCACTACCAGAAATTCTCTCTTTAATGATAAACCTTTATCCCAATATAATATTTTGTGAAGTCATATTATTCAAGTGATCTAAAATTTTTACTTTTTGGGGTATACCAGCAATTTGTTTCAGATAATTTCAGGATTAAGATAATTGCTCAATTCACTAATAATAAAAACAAAAGGCATGATCAAAATCTAGAAAGCAATATAAATTCTGGAACTGTTTTCAAAAACATGAGATATTATAGCACAGAGTGTTAAAATGTTAAATTAATGTATGTTGTGGGTGCTTGCTATACCCACAATTAATATTTCATGTTCATCTACCATCTGTTATTGTTTCTTGACAATTACTGACTGGAGGCATAACAAAAGAAATATCTCAATGTGCTTGAAAGTTTGATATAAACATTGGACTTGCTGTTTAAAATTTATTATGTGCAAAATAAATGATGTTTTAAATATCTAATACTTCCCGTTTGTACAATGAAGTTTAAGTCTAAAAGCCAAAAAGGTTTATGCAATGCAAATTTATGTTCCTATCTATCTATCTATCTATCTATCTATCTATCTATCTATCTATATATATATATATATATATATATATATATATATAACCGCACTCCAAGGTCTTTGTAGAAATTTTCAATTAAAATGTAACTATTATTTAATCCATTAAAAAGGTCAACGTTTCAGCTCCCACATGGAGCTTTCATCAGGACAAAGAACATTCCACTGTAACAATTGTTTACTTAGATCATTTTTAGAAATGCATATGCATTCATGTGTTTCCCAGCCACATCAAACATCAGTGCCGTCTTTATCGTCTTGTTTTATTCTTTTTATTAAAAGCTATCTATTTCTTGTAATGTTTCTTGCACGGGATATCTATCTATCTATCTATCTATCTATCTATATATATATATATATATATATATATATATATATATATATATATATATATATATCCATCCATACATACAAGAGCTAGCACACTCTCTTTTTTAAAAAAAAAAAACCATAGGGATAATATTATTATTATTTTATTATTTATATAGCACCATCAGATTCCGTAGCGCTGTACAATGGGTGGACTAACAGACATGTAATTGTAACCAGACAACTGGACGTACAGGAACAGGGAGATGGAGGACCCTGCTTAATGAGCTTACATTCTAGATCATATGGAGGATCTTACATTGCCTAAGCCTGCCACAATGCCAATGTACCCCATTTTTGGCAAATCCCACCCTACCAACCTAATTCCTGCTCTTTTGATATTAATCTACTTACCTGTGAAATCCTTCTTCCTGAGGCTCTCTGTTTGCAAATGTTAAATAAGGACCTTGGATGAGGCATCTATGAATGTCAAAACTGCCAGCTAACAGCTTGACTCAACTGGTTGCCCTGCTGATTACTGTAGGTGAAACGTTGGGTTCATGGTCACCTGGTGTAACGTGCTAACATGATCAATGCTCTGCGAGAGGTTTCCTCTGTAGGTGTGTGCTCTACTGCACACATCCTATATCTTGCAGTAAAGGCTACAATTCACAAAGTCAACACAAAGGTGCAAACCATACTTGAGAGTTGGAGGTGGGTTGCTGGGCCCTCACTTAACCTATTCTGACCCCAATCTTGTTCCAGTTAGTCAATGCCTCTGCAGCTCCCTATCCAGTCCCAGTTTCTCTCAGCTTCTGCTCCACTAATCCCTGTAGTCTCCATTAACTCCTGCCCCACTTGAAAAAAAGGGCCTGCATTACATGTCATCATGACACTTTCATTTTCAGGACTGGACTTATTGTGTTAGTGGATTAGCTTGACAATTATTGTTTTCCACTTTAGTTTGTTTCCTGCTGTTTTATATAATCGTTATACTTACTATATTGCACTGACAAGTTTAAAGGGACACTAAACGTTCAAAAGAAGCACAGCTTTTTCCTTATATAGGCAGATTTTATTTAGTAACAGTGAACAACAATGTGTCAGCCCTTAAATGGGTCCTTGGTCAAAAGGACACTACACTTACCCATCTCAATGAAGTGGTTTGAGTGCAGTGTCCATGTCCTTTTAACCAGTGGCATAACTAATGTTGAGAAAGGCCTGGTCCCCCCTCTAGTGCAAGTGGGCAAAAAGTAGATCCCCATCTGTGGTACATCTCCAATGATACTGGGGATCTACCATTGCCCATCCTTGCAGAGTTGTATTTGTGAGCAGTGTTTGTGAATTCAAATGTAAGCATGTTTTTGTATAGAGTATATGTGTGTATGTAGAGGTGTATTTGTATGTACTATTGCCATTGCAATGCAGTGGTGTACTTGCGTGTAGTGTTTGCATTTAAATGCAGGGGTGTGTTTGTATGTAGTGTTGGCATGCTTAGTGTGTAGTGATGTGATTTTATTAAAGGGGTGCTTGTATCTACTTTAGTGTATTAATACAGGGGGCTGTTTGTAAGTATTAGAAAACATACATACATAAGGTGGAGCTTCTTGTAGAAATATTGTGCACTTTTTTGATTTGTGTTTGTAAGTATTGTTTGTGTTTGATTGCAGGAGTGTGTTTGTATGTAACGTTGGTTTTTAAATGCAGATGTACATTTGTGCGTAGTATTGGTGTTTGAGTGAAGGGGTGTATTTGTATATAGTTTTAAAGTTTGAATGCAGGGCTGTGTTTAGATGTTATATTTGTGTTAGATTGTGTTTGCATGTTGTGTTGGTGCTTGGATCTATGCACATAAACTGCAACATACATACATAGATACATGCACATTAACACACTGACACACACAAATTCATATACATAGTGTCACATATACACACATATATACACTGACACATACACACACACTAATAAGCCGACACATACACACACACTGACGCATAGATACACACACTGTCATGTACACATACACACAGAGATGCACACCCTGGCACACAGATCCATACCCTGACACACACACACATATGCAAACCCTGACAAACACACATTGACATACAAACACACACACACACAGACAGACACACTCTCTGACACAGAGATGAAAATACTGACATATACACACCTGGACACAGAGACACACACAGTGACACATGCAGACCCCCTGACACAAAAATACACACACACACACTGACACATGCACACACCCTGATACCCATATACACTGACATATATACACTGTGATACACAGATGCACGAACACATACTTAGATGCACACACTGACACTTACACACACCCTGACACACAGATACACACACTGATATTTACAAACCTTGACATACAGATACACACACAGACACACACACACACACACACACACTGACATACATAAACACATACACGTCATAATTTTTATCTTTACAGCCACCCTCCTGTTGGCATATCTTTTGTGTCCAGGAGAAGGGCTTGCTTCAGGTCCTGCTGCTGGTGGAAGTTGATGGGAGGAAGGGTCTGAAGGGTCGGAAGCTCTCCTCTCCCCATGCTGCCTGTGTCACATGGGCGGATCCAGAACCTAATCTCGGGAGGGGCACTGGCAGAATATTTAAAGAAACAATCCAGGCACAATAACCACTTCAGCTCTCTGCAGTGGTTATGGTGCCAGGAGTGCCATTGCGCCCTCCCAGAGTAAGTAATCAAACCATTTTAAAAACAGTTTGACAACTTACCTGGGGTTTGCCGGGATAGGGGCAGTAGTGTGTGTGTGTGTGTGTATGTGTGGGACAGTGTGTGTGAGGTGTGCAGAGTGTGTGAGTGGTAAAGTGTGTGTGTGTATGGGGTGCAGTGTGTGAGGGGTGCAATATGTGTATGGAGGACAGTGTGTGTATTGGGGTAGAGTGTATTAGAGGAACAGTGTGTGTGTGTGTGTGTGTGTGAGTGGTGCAATGTGTGTGTATGGGTGGGCAGTGTGTGTATGGGAGATAGTGTGTGTGTGTGTGTATTGGGGTGTTGTATGTGTGTATGGGAGGTAGTGTATGTGTGTATTGGGGTGTAGTATGTGTGTTTGAGAGATCAGTGTTTGTGTTTGAGGGTGCAGTGTGTGTATGGGAGGCAGTGTGTGTATGGCGGGGCAATGTGTGTGTGTGTGTATTAGGGGCAGTGTGTATATGGGGCAGTATGTGTATGGGGCATTTTGTGTATGGGGTGTAGTGTGTGTATTAGGGGCAGTGTGTTTGTGTGTGGTGCAGTGTGTGACAGTGTAAGTAGTTATTGTTTCAGTGAGGGGGTGGGGGCAGATTAGTTAATGTTCTCCCTCCCTTCTTACCTGAGGCCTGGGAGGGGGGACAGTGCTTCCACTCCCTGGTGGTACTAGTGTTGAGAGTGAACTCTAGCCTGCTCGCGAGATGAGAACCCGGCAGAGCTGCAAGTAAAAGTTCCCCGGGTGCTCTCTCCCTCCCCTGCAGGCTGCCAGCAGAGTGCCTGTGGGCCGGGGAGGAAGATCACTGATCTCCCCTCTGGTCCGTGAAGGCAAACAGCAGGGTCGGCGCTTGGATAGCACCAGCTCTGCAAGAGCCGGCAGGGGAGACCCTGGTCCTCACTATTTCCTTGGGGGGAGGGGAGGAGAGGAGAGGGGCAATTGCCCCGTTGCCCTCCCGCTCGATCCGCCACGGCAGTGCCGCCTCCTCCTCCCTCCCGCATAATGCTCTTTGTATGAAACTGGGTGGAAGTGAATGCCATTCACTTTCTACCATGCTGCCGATACTCAGAGGCCAGGTTGCTATTTTAACGAGCCATAGCGTAATACCTGTTCATCAATACCCATCGGGTGCCCAAAGTGTGTGGACCCCGGTGCAGCCACACTAACTGCACCAGCGGTGGTTAAGCCACTGCTCTTAAACCTGCAATATAAAACATTCCTGTTTTTTGAGAAACTACAACATTTACATTACCAGGCTGACAGTACGAGGCCGGTCTATACCTCTGGCTGCATTCAGACTCCTATAAATGCTCAATTTCAGTCTCTGATGGAAAGGTAAAATCCTTAAACTGGGTTATTAGGAAGGTGACTCTACCTTCCTACACCAGCTTTCCCATTCTAGGAAGCTTCTAGACACTTAATTATCATCTACCATTAATTATTGCTACTGTGCTTTATTAGTACTGCACTATCCAAATATGTTTTCCTTGCACTGTTCAATATAAAACAGCTATTCCAGAAATGCACAGTAAAAAATATTGTTAGGTAACACTTCTTAATTCAAAATGCCATTTATATTTTGTATATAATTTATTTTGTAATAAATAAAAAATTCTTATAACAATTTCATAAACTACCCATACAGATTCAAATTAAAGCGCAATACCTTTCACACTTCTAGTAAATGGTAATTTAATATGAAAAACTGTCCCATAAAAACCCACCTAAGCTTCAAAGCCAGCATGCAAAGAGCACAATATTTCTATTTTCCCTGACATAAGGGCAGATTAGCATTTAATGAATGGCTTACATTATCACATTAGTTTAACTAACAAGCATGCTTTTTGTGTCACAAGAGAAAAATGACTAGAAGGTCAAAGCTAATATTGGCCCAATAGTCAGATAGCGGACTACTTGGGTAAGAAAAGGGACATAACCCTATATATTATACAAATGGAAGAAAAGAGCGAATGCCTGCGTAGCTGTGCAGTAGGAAAAAGGCACCAGAATAGCGTCCCCAGTTGCTATACACACACACACACACACACACACACAGGGGTTACCCAACAACAATAATCAACTCAAAAACCAAAGCAAATTACTAAGGGAAAAGAAACATTGGGAAAAACCTTTATTATGTCATCCGACATTAAAAGAATAATTGTGAACCAAAAACACAGTGAAAGAAATTTTGCAAAGTGTATATACGTGGTTAAAAAAGGAGTTTACTAGCAAAGATCCCAATTCTGGCCGTATAACAGTTGCTATATATGTATGAGTCAAAATACACCTACAGAGTAGGTGATACACCAACTAAGTATATGTCTTTGCAGACTAAGGGTGCATCAGAATGTAGTATATAATGTATAAACAGTCCGGTGGGTCTCAAAAAGTATATAACAAGTATATATGAGCCCCAATTGCTAATACAGTTCCCATATGGCACAGTGAGGTTATATTCAAGTACAGCTGCACAGAAGTACTGACAAAAAGTCCTAAAAGCAATCTGTCAGTGCAGTCCCCCCCCCCCCCCCCCAAGTCAGCACTTATGGCTGTTTGGGAAACTAGAGGTGTCAGCTAGCAAGCAACGGATGTTATGTCAGGTATGATACAAAGAACACCCAAGCGTAAAGTAAATAATATAAAAAAATAAAATTAAAATAGGTATAACAAAAGGTAGCACAATAATGTTACTATGTGTCTGGGAAGAGAAACAGTCCTCTTTCCCAATTATGACTCTTTGAACTGTGCTAGAAAACTAGAATCCTGTCAGTGATAAATCTGTAAGCTGACTAGTTAGAAATATTTACACTGCTATATAATAGAATAGCTCAGGAAACAGGAACCTAGTATATCTATCAAGATAAAAGGGCCATATAAACTCGGCTAATAGATAGATACATATGAAATCCTTGTAACACCTGAGGGGGGAACTGTAGAGGACGAACAGTCTAACATATAGAGATTCAAATCAGTCTCAAAGTATCTGGGAATCATAAAAGGCAATATAGTTTCCCAATTAGATACTTAGTACTGTGCCCTAAGTTTAGACAGATCCCAGCACATACCACAGTGCAGTTAATTATAAAGTACAGCTATCAAGTCAGCTACTAGGTGCAGACAACATATGTGAACCCCTGTGCTAGGTACCCTAACAGTATACCTTATGGAGCATAATCTCCAAGAAAAAAGTAAGGTTTATAGGGCCAACTATGCTAGAAATAACTCCATTAAGAATCCTTATTAAAATAAACAGCAGCTAAACAAAGCGGCATGACACAGCTCAACGCGTTTCGGCGCTTCGTTGCGCCTTTATCAAGAGCAAGAAACTGAATCCGAGTCAGCTATGTTTAAAAGGCGAGCAGTTCCACCCATCAGACCGCCGTGCGGAAAATCGTCTCACGGCACGTCAAATGTAGGTGTATACCATTTACTTGTGACTACTGGATAGGTGGATCTGTGCCAGAGGGCTGCGGCCAGACGGCCCGCCCCAACATGCCATTAAGCGGCCAATCCCTGAGCGCCACGTCATAGTGGGTGTGGTTAAGTGACTGACGGTCACAAGGACAAATCATGTCTTCAGGGAGGCGAATACTAAAATAATAGCCCACCCCCTGAATATGTCATTTTCGTGTTGAAAGAAATGGGGACGAAAAGTACCCATCAAAGGCATACAAGATAGAGTGTTTACAGACACTAGAGATAATACTGTCTAAGGGCACTATGCTTATTCACAGCGTATAAGGTCACATCCACCAAAAGGAAATAAGAAATACTGTATAGTAAAGAAATAACTGACTTAGACTCAGTGATTTTAAAGGTATATTTCCGTAGAAATTAGATCAATATATTAAACTGCAGTCCCCAATAGTGGAAAGTTGATACCAAATCTATGATGGGACTTATTTTAAAGGGACCAAGAGAAATGTCCATTCAGTTGGTACATTATGCCTTAGTAAAAGCAAATATTCAAATGAGCTATAGCCACAAAAGCGTAAACCGTTTGAGTCGCCTCCATGATGTTCATGCAAATGCCTAGATATTGGATTATCTGTTAAATTTTTGGGGGATCGTATGTGTTCCTGGATACGCTTTCTGGCCCATTCTGTACCCGCACTGTATTAGCAATTGGGGCTCATATTTACTGGTCAGTGCCCTATGACCATAACTTCAGTGAATAGGGACTTTTTTAGACCCACCGGACTGTTTATACATTATATATTACATTCTGATGCACCCTTAGTCTGCATAAGACATATACTTAGTTGGTGTATCACCTACTCTGTAGGTGTATTGTGACTCATACCTATATAGCAACTGTTATACGGCCAGAATTGGGATCTTTGCTAGTAAACTCCGTAAGACCCTCCTTTTTTAACCACGTATATACACTTTGCACAATTTCTTTCACTGTGTTTTTTGTTCACAATTCTTCTTTTAATGTCGGATGACATCCCAATGTTTCTTTTCCCTTAGTAATTTGCTTTGGGTTTTGAGCTGATTATTGTTCTTGGGTAACCCCTGTGTGTGTGTGTATGGCAACTGGGCACCTGACGCTGTTCTGGTGCCTTTTTCCTACTGCACAGCTACACAAGCATTCACTCTTTTCTTCTTTTTGTGTACAAGGCAACTCTTAAAAATAAATCAGTCTTTCTTCTAATGAGAAACAAAGAATTTATAGTCTTGAACCACTGACAACAGAATTTACAATAAGACAGACTATATCTTCCAGTTAGTGGGACTATAAAAATATCTTAACAAGATCCCTAAAGCCCATCAACTGGGTAAAATAGATGTAAATTTGTGTAGATATCACAGAGACACTTAGATGTTTTCCTTTTTGTTGTGTACTTGACATGGGCCATAGTATTTAAAAGTCTATCAGTTTACTTCAAACAATTGTATTGCTTTATGAGTTAATACTGAAACACAGTTTTTTCAATGGGTTTTCTTTTTAGAATCGTTTCTAATATTTAAAGTGCCTTAAAAATGTATTCCGATTCCCTTATTTTTATGTTGCAGTGTTATGCTACATTTAAAAAAATATATATATATTTTTGTACTCAAAACCCCATGAAGTAAAAAAACAGACGTTTATTAAAAATAAAAAAAATAAATATCACTGACATAAGTATTCAGACCCTTGGTTTGAATATAGCTCATAAACATACCATTTCTCTTGATCATCTTTGAGACGTTTCTACACTTTGATTGGAGTCCAGATTGTAGTGACAAATACAATTGATTGCTCATAATTTGGAAAGGTAACCATGAGGAACAACCTGAACTCTTCCTAGAACCGGTTAGCTGGCCAATCAGAGAAGAATGGCCTTGGTCAGACAGGTGTGCAAGATCTTGATGGTTACTCTGGGTGAGCTCCAGAGTTCACGTGTAGAGATGGGACAAACTTGCGGAACCATTACTGAAGCTCTCCAATTTGCCCTTATTGGCAGACTGGTGTTAGGAAGAATTCTTACAATAAAGCTTCTGTGTCAGTATGACTGCTATTTCCCCATCCTGAAAAGGGTATTGACGCCTGGATTCAGGGTCAACAGCACAATACACCCCAATGGTGAAGCATGGTGGTGGTGGCATTATGCTCTACGGGTGTTTTTAGTGACAGGGATTTGGAATCTGGGCAGCATTTAGGGAAAGCTTAACACAGCAAAATACAAAACTATCCTTAATTGAAACCTGATCCAGATCGCTCAAGACCTCAGACTGCTCCGAAGGGTCACCTTCCAACAGGGCAATGACTAACCATTTGCCAAGACAACGCGCGCTGTCCTTGAGTGGCCTAGACAAAGTCCAATCTTAAACCGAATCAAACATCTCTGGACAGAGTTGATAACAGCTGTCCACTGAAGGTACCCATCCAACCTGACAGAGTGCGATAAGATCTCCAGAGATAAAGGGCAGAAACTACCCAAATCCAGGTTGAAAAAAAGATTTGAGGCTATAATCACTGCCAAGAGGGCTTCACTCACTATTGAGATAAAGGTCTGATACTTATGTCAATGTGATATTTAATTTTTCTTCTGTTTTACAATAGTGTTGTTAAACATCTAGTTTTTGCTTTTTCATTATGGGATATTGAGTGCAGATTGACCTGAAAAAAGTAAATAAAACAACTATAGCATAAGGCTACAGAATAAAAAAAAAAAAAAAATGAAAATAGGAAGGTCTGAATACTTTCTATATACTTTCCCTTTTTTTTCTTATTCATATTTTTGCTTATAATATGTTTTACACATCCAGTGCAACTAGATAAAAAGAGTTAAACATATATTCACGTATCAGTCTTGAATGTTAAATGTCCCATGTCTAGGATCTAAATTAACTTTTTGTATTTGACGCTAACCCTATTCCAACCTCTCTGCAAACGCTATACCAGCCCTACCTTTAATGCTATGCTTGCACTAACTCTAACTGTATACCTGCCCTACCCTTAACCCTATGCTATCCCTAACCCGCACCTTACCCAACACTAACCATAATCCTACAACTAACCCCAACCTTACTCTAATTTTAAATTTAACCCAACCCCAACACTAACCCCAACTCTACCAGTCCCTAATATTAACCCTAGTGCTACGAAAACCCTCAGCTAATATTAGTGTTGATTTCAGCAGATGGGTTTAATAGTTAAAACATTAGTGAGTGACATGCTGCCACCATCTACTGCCTGTTTTCTGCAGTGCAGACATTTGCCTGTAATGCAGAAACCTCAGCATGCCATTTACACTGGGATCTGTGCTGGACCTCTGGCAAAGCCAAATACTAATCACAATCGGCATTAGGCCATGCTTGGAGACACTTTTAGAGGCTGTCCAGGGATATCCTTTTGAGCACCTGTTAGCACATGGACACTCCATCAGAGTACGTTCTGCTCATCTGTGGTTTTTCAAAGGGCTGTATGCAGTGCTCACTTTGAGTAATATGTGGTACTCCCTGGTGTGAGCAGGGATGTACCCTCGGCTCACACCTCATTGCAGCAATAGGCATTTTACCTCTTGCCTATTTAAATGGCTGGAACAGCGCTGGCAGAGGGTACACCCAGGTATCTATTGATCTATTAGTGAAAATCTACCAGTTGGTGAGAACATTTTATAAAAACAAAAAATATAAACTAAGACGAGGCATAGTTTGTGTAGTTCTACTTAGGCTTAGATCGAATCTCCTTCCTGGCCAGTTTCTTTAAAGGTATACTCTCTCCAAGATGTCAACCTTCCCATCACCCCTTCTCCTTTGCTACCAACAAACTACACTGATATGTTTCTGCTGCCACTCTTCAGTGCTGCCCAAAGGCTGTGGCGTGAGCATCTTAGTGGGAAATTTAGCCATGGATCTACTGAACCCGTATACCACAGTTAGGTTTTAACTGAGCACAAATTGGGAAAAAAAAAGTTTCACCGAATGCGCTAGGCTGAATTAGAAAATGCAAAAACTGAAGTTAGCATACATAGTTATTAACTAATTAACTGCAGTGGCTAGCTATGATCATTAAAGGATTTTCCTGTAATAATTCTGAACTGCGTGTATAAAAATCATTTGATAGATTTTCCAGATCTAATTAATTTTATATTAACCATGGATAAATCTTACAAAAATAAATAAATTATATGCATGGTTAAATTGGATATTAAATAATTTACATTCATGTTGCTGATCCTAAAGGTTTTTTTATTATCTATATCTAGATCATGGTATAAGCATTACACGGACAAGACATGTCAAAACAGAATAAGAAAATCAAATGTTACGTGTAATAAACTCAGTTACATGTATGGCTCTCTTTAACACTATACAAAATAAACTGGGGAATGATTGTTGACAGTAGAAGCATTACAGAGTAACATCTAGACACCAAACCAAATTCCAAATATTGTACATCAAGTTTTCTGAAATTTAGCAAAATAATAAAGGCTGATAATTAAATGTACATATGGTATAAGGTGGAGTACATGTACACAATAATTCTTCCAATAATAGTTTCAATAAACTTGTCCTTGTAGGAGTATGCTCTAAAATACAAACATAAACAAAGAGAGATAGTGCAATATAGCCAGTTCACAGTGGAGTAGTGCAGTATATGTGGAAGGTAAAGCACTCACAAACACAGAGCCAATGTAAAGGCTCAAGGAAGTGGCTCTGTGGGTACTAAAGGGACCCACTCCCTTCTTGCTACTGCCTGTAGTATCCAAAGTCCTCCCAAGATGTAGTAAAGTTAAAGTGCTTTATTAGAAAGTGCACAACAATAATATAAAATGTATAAAATGAATAAAAAACCTTACAGTTTAGAAGGTTTAGTCCTTGTATAAGGTGCAAAACGCGTTTCGCCTCTATGGAGGCTTCCTCAGTTGCTGTCTTGTGTTTTCAGGTGCTTCCCTTTAAATGTCCTTGGCGGTCTTTTTCGGCGTTCTTTACCGGCCGTGGGTTGTATCTCACTTCCACTTCCGGTTTCGGTCTATGCGTTCAATCCGTGGAACGCAAGTGAACTCTAACTTCAGGAGCTGCTCGAGTTCACTTTCACCACTGGGACCACCAGGTCTTCTCCACCGGACCACCAGGGTTTAGTACTGTCTCCCATTTCAGGCAAAGGAAAGCAGGGAGGGGGGATATCAAAATTACAATTTTTTTTTTAATGAAAACAAAAATAATTATATTTATTAATCTACCCTCCTCCTCCTATCCTTCCCCCCTATTCACACACACTGCTCCCATATACACACTGGCCCCTATACACACACACTGCACCTCTCACACACATTGGCCACCCACGCCACCCTGTCCCCCCATACACACACACTTCTCCCCTCACACACACACACTGCCCCATACACACACACTGTACCCCCACACACACTGCCCCTTTACACACACTGTACCCCTAACACACTGCCCCATACACATGCACTGTACCCCTCAATCACACTCTGCCCCCACAAATCACACACTGCCCCCACACACACTGTAACCCTCATGCACACACTGCACCCTTCAAACACACAGACACAATGCACCTCTTACACACTACATCCTTCACAAACTCAAAGCACCCCCATACATAAACTGCTCCCCAGACACACACACAGTGCACCCCTCACACACACCACTGTCCCTATCCCCTATTAAAGCCCCTATCCCGGCAGACCCCAGATAAGTTGTCAAACTGCTCTTAAACAGTTTGACTGCTTACCCTGGGAGGGCACCACGGCAGTCCTGGCACCATAACCACTACAGTGTGCTGTAGTGGTTATTGTGCCTGGATTGTTTCTTTAAATAATCTACAAGTACCCCTCCCAAGTTTAGGCTCTGGATCTGCCCCTGACAGGGAAACATTTGACTTGGGATGCCTTGGAAAAATATTGAAACATTAAGGGCGCCTTGAACCTAAAACGTTTGGGAACCCCTGGTCTATAGGTAAAAGACTAGCCAAACATGTCACAATATTGTCCTGCTTAGAAAGTGGGGAGAGTGCAACTGTGTACTGTGTACTGTAAAAGGTAGAAGCAAAATTCTGGAGGGGTAATCTGGGGTCTACTTTCTTAAAATTTCAACAGCTACCACTGCTACATGCACACACACACACACAACACACACATGCACAGAAATACATACAAAGACATGTTCTCAGACATTTACACACACAGCTACACATGTGCATATACATATATTGCACATACACACAAGTTCCATGTGTGTGTGTGTATATACATACATTTTTTATTTTATTTTTTTCAGTGAGGCAGATTGGGCAGAGCTTGATGATTCTGTGCCTACAAGTGCCTGTGATGTAAATCCAAACCTGCTGACAGATGTTATATTTATGGGACATTTTACAATATTGTGTATGAACAAGTTACTGTACTATACCATGGAAATACATACAAGTGGAAAAGTAAATGTATCTCAATAAGCCATGGTATTAAACTATGACTTTTGAAACGTATTAACCTATGATTATTTTGACAATATCAGCTACTGCACTATATGGAAGGTGTTTGCTATTACAGTTTTACCCTGACAGGGAACATAATATTGAGGGATGCTGCTATTACCAACCTAATTCAGCACCCAATTGTAACTTGATTCAGTCTTACTGGGTACTCTGCAAATCAATTATGCTGCATATAATGTATATTGCATTAAGAAATATATCATAGTTTCAGATTGTTGCCCTTTTATATTGAGATATATATATCATTTTTAGATTTACTTTTTGGCACTAGCAAACACTTGGATTGTCATTATCATTTGTTAATATGTTTAGCCATATATTTGTAGTAAATAACAATTTTTGTATGTCTTTTGTAGTGCATAAGTATTGCACTGTGTTTTGCTTTTTTTTTTGAAGCAGCAAAAATCATTGAAATAAAAAACGTAAAAACATCTTACATTTTTGTAGCGTGATAGCATTTATAGCGAGTGCGGTATTATTGGATTATATATCAATTCTGTTCAATATGTTGATGCATTATAAAGCAGGTTTCGATTCATGCATACCTTACAGAAGGACTGCCTTCTCATTTCCCACTAGATGGCAGTGTTTAGTCAAGATAACTTACATTATTTCCCAAGAGGCTAATAAGTAGAAATGAAGACCTTTGCCTTAAGTCTATCGAATAAATGCATATTCTGTTTTTAATGCTCAGGGTATGCTCCCACTGTAATTCAGTCTCAGCTTGCAGTATTTGCACCACTTAATTGTGACCTCTCTTGTAAAGACATGCTCCCAGGGTTCACACTCATAGGCTTTCTGATCTCTGAATTACTGCTACTCATTGTAAAAGTAATTATAGTCTGTAATTATACATCGTTCCAGGCTCTAACGTGACCTGAGAGTATAGTACTTTACAAACTAGTGAGCACTAACTGTGGATTTAGGTTTCCACAAATGAACAGATATAAGTATTTTTAATCTGACTTGTTGCTGCTTTTTATAGCACCATAGATTTTGTTCAAGTAGAATCCATAAAATGCTCTTAGATGTAAAAGTGGGAGTTTGCGGATATCTCTTGGAATTTTCAGCCAGATGATCCGGTCACTGGGTTTGTGGGGGTGTAATAAATCCAATACCCGACATGGAATTTATGAGTCAAGAAATGCCTAGATTTTCAATAAAGGAATCTATATGTAATGTTTTTTATTATTCTCCTACACAAAATACTCTATGAGATGGAGCAGGAGAGTGGACCGTAACTTATGCACCCCCATTCAATTATTTTCAGCCACAGCGCGATGCCCATGGATGAGGGCATAGGTGGTCTGTGCCAGGTCTCCCCTGAACTTTATTAGGGAATGGGGAGCAACAGCTGCCAAGTAGGTAGGTAGTGGGAGGGAGGGAGGGAGCATAAGCAAGGTATTACACCTCCCTTATATTAATATAGGGGTCATTTGCTATTTTACCCGTTTGCCTGATGGCTGCTAGTGCTGCCAGTGGAAAAAAAGTTTTTTTTTTTTTTATAAATGTACTTAACTTTTAGTTCTCAAATGCACTGTTGCCATCTATTAGGCCCAATAAATGGAATCACTTACCGTATATACTCGTGTATAAGTCGATCTCATGTATAAGTCGAGTGCAGTTTTGTGACCAACAATTGTGAAATATGCTATGCCTCGTGGATAAGTCGAGGGTAAAACTTGGGGCTATGAAATTCTGTGATTTTTAGAATTATATACACACACACTCATACAAACACACACTCTGCATTATATATACACACACACACTCATACAAACACACATTCTGCATTATATACACACACACACACACTCATACAAACACACATTCTGCATTATATACACACAGACACTCATACAAACACACACTCTGCATTATATACACAGACTCTGTGTATATAATGCAGAGTGTGTATATAATGAAGAGTGTGTGTTTGTGTAGTGTGTGTGAACTGGGTGGGGGGAGGGCATTTTTATTATTTTAATTTTTTTAATTTTAATATTTTTTTTTAATTATTTTAATTTGTTTTTGTCCCCCCTCCCTGCTTGTTAACCGGTCAGGGAGGGGGGCTATCTTAATCCCTGGTGGTCCAGTGGCATGGGCTGTGAAGTGGGGGGGCCGGCAGGAAGCATTTACTTACCTTTCCTGCAGCTCCTGTCAGCTCCCTTCTCCTCCGTTCCGGTCAGCTCCACTGTAAGTCTCGCGGTCTGGTTGCCGCGCGGATCGTTGCCACGGCTCTGACGGCCGCGGCTCTCTAAGTTGCCATAATACAGACAGTGACTCGAGTATAAGTCGAGTGGGTGTTTTTAAGCACAAAAAATGTGCTGAAAAACTAGACTTATACTCGAGTATATACTGTAAGTCAATATTTTCAGTGTAAAGTATAGGTATGCATTTTGATATACAAACTAATAATTTTATTTTTTTCAGTCTTTTATTTTAAAGATTTTAGTCATTTTTTATAGCAGAACATACAAATCTGTCACAGTACATTAAAGTAAAAAATGGTAATTGGGGGCAAACCCAGAACATGCCGCTGTAAAGACCAAAATATGTACTAAATACAGTTAAAGAAACAGCGCACACACAAAAACTGAAATACAGTTTTATATTTTACAAAGCTACTTAAAGGGATTCTATAGTCTAAGGAATACAAAGCTGCATTCCTTATACTATAGTTCTCTCTGGGCCCCCTCCCTCGCACCTCCTCACCTTAAAAATGTAAGCATAAAGAAACATATAGAAAACAAATCAGGAAATTACAAATGTCAAAGCCATATGGTGTAACACTTTAAATCAAAACGTTTAATATATTATTTGCATTAAAATACTTTTAATTAACATAAGTCTACGAGAGGTATGTCCCTGTGGGGTAAGTGCATGTGGTTGAGAATATTCATGTACATTAGAATTTGAGAGGATAATAATTGCAACCATGGAGCACAGATTTTGAACTATAGATGGTGCAAATTACTTATGGTAAACCTAATCTATTCCATCTCCCTAATGGTCTCCACCTCAGCAATCCACTCTTGTAGAGAAGGTTGTGTACAGGACTAGAGTTGAGTGGACACCTGGATGTTCGAGTCCGGTGGGTTCGGCCGAACTTGGAAAAAAAGTCCAGGTTCGGGCTCGAACTTGACCCCGAACTTGATCCTGAACCCGAACCCCATTGAAGTCAATGGGGACCCAAACGTTTGGGCACAAAAATGCCTCTAACAAACTCCTGGAAAGGGCTAGAGAGCTGCAAAAGGAAGTAAAATGGGGGTAAGAGTAGGACAAGTGCCCTGCAAACAAATGTGGATAGGGAAATCACTTAACATAACATACAAATTAAAAATACAGCTGAGCCATAAAATAGCACTAGATGGAATCTTTGATTTTAGCTTTGGAAGACCTTAAATCAAAATCTAAAGCACGGCTGTCAGGAGGATCACCAGAATTATCCATTTGAGAGAGGGTTGGAGTGCAGGATATTCTCTTTCATTGTTCAAACTGAGCTCAACTCCTGATGCATGGAGAAAAGGCCTTCACAAGCCTCTGCTATTGTTTACATAGTTTATACTAAATGACCCATAGGTTGAGGAGGCGGTGACCGTGGCAGTGTAGGTGGAAGCAGCGGTGGAGGAGGAGGATGAGGTAGGCAACACTGTTTTTTATGGTTGTTTGTTTTTTTAATTGTGGTAGCCCACAAAATATTGGGACATACAAAAAAAGAAACATTTGCAGCCTGCGGTGCATTTCTTGCAGTCCTGATGCATGGAGAAATGTTAAACTCCTGATGCATGGAGAAAAAGCCTTCAAAAGCCTCTGCTATTGTGTACATAGTTTATACTAAGTGACCCATAGGTTGAGGTGGCGGTGACCGTGGCGGTGTAGGTGGAAGCAGCGGTGGAGGAGGAGGATGAGATAGTCAACACAGTTTTTTATATATCTATATTAAAAAACCTTTTTGTGTCATTTTACCTTTTTGAGTAATTTTACCCCACTCTCTCTAGCATGTAAGCTCATTGAGCAGGGCCCTCAACCCCTCTGTTCCTGTGAGTCCAACTTGTCTGGTTACAACTACATGTCTGTTCGTCTACCCATTGTAAAGCGCTGCAGAATTTGATGGTGCTATATAAATAACATAATAATAATAATAATAATAATAATATATTTTTTTAATTGGGGTAGCCCACAAAATATTAGGACATATAAAAAAGACAACTCTGTTTCGCAGAGTAGCTGTTGACATTATAGTTGCACAGGCGCTTTGACTCTAGAACCTTGGACATCCCCGTGACGGCGACTTTGCATTCAGATGTCATCCATATCAACTTTCGATGCCAGTTTCTGCGCCTACCATGGTGACCACGGGTAACGGGGAATCAGTGTTCCATTCCGTACAGGGACCCTGAGAAACGGCTACCACATGCAAGAAAGGCAGCAGGCGCGCAAATTACCCACTCCCGACGCGTGAAAGTAGTGACGACAAATATCAATACAGGACTCTTTAGAAGCCCTGTAATTGTAATGAGTCCACTTGAAATCCTTTAACTCTGATCAATTGGAGGGAAGTCCTTTGCAGAAGTCGCAGGGTGCCAAATCTGGGTGATTTTATTTGTGCTGCACTCATTGCATCGTCCCCAAAAGCCTTCCGAATCATCCAAATAGTTTCTGCGGAGGAATGTTCAAGCTTAATACAACATTTTATGTAGATTTGTTGCTCTACTCGCTCAGTCATTTTGAAAGCTACTGCCACACAGTACACATGCTCACTCAATGGCGTTTACCTTCCGCACTGACTAGTACAGCCGTCATTGTTCATACATGCACATTCCACTCCAAACTCTTTGGCTTCTAGGTTACATTGATGTCACTCAAACTGTTCTCACTTTATTAGCAATGGCTGGATACTTTCTGGACATACCTCATATAACACTTTTTGGACAGAGTATATATTTACAGCTTAAGTGCAGTGTGTGTATGACTTGATAAAGGCAACTGAATTATTAATAAATTAATCTAATTAATTAATAAATGGAATTAATAAAACAGATTGAACCTGAATGAGTGCTTGACCACTTTTTTCTTCTTTACATTACACAAATTAGACACTGCCTTTCCCACTTGAATGCATATTTTTGGAAACACACGGAAACATCTAAGGTGTTTCCCACAATTTATTTAAACCATATTACCTTACAGATGATGAATTGGTCATTGAACTAATTTTTCTATTGAAGAAAGGCTACCCAAGACACATTATTTGTGGAATGAGCCATAGAATTCCCTTTAAGGATATAAAGTCAAAAGCTATAATTATTGCCTGGGATATTTGTAAATTTTGAGTTCCTGAAATAGGATTATAAAAGGGTCAACATGACCCTTGGATTCCTTACAAAGGGGTCCAACCCCACCCACCTTTAATGTTTGCTATTTCCTCCCCATTTTCCATTCTGTTTTCTGGTGAACTCAGGAGCGAGCATAGTAGAGGGGGTCCTGTTCAGCTCACGTGTTAGGGACTGAATTCTGAGTCTGGTGGATCTGCTTGCTGTACTTGAGTCTAACAGCTGACAGCAGATGCTTCTTCTCAAATATGTGTAAAGTGTAATGGTTATGCTGGTTTGATGTTATAAAAATAATCTGCTGTAATAATTAGACAAATAACAAAGCTGTGGGCAAGCCCTACTCCAGTATTTCAGTGCCCGTGTCCATTTACTGCATGTAGCGTGTAGCTGTGCGTTTGAGCAGTCATGGATAAAAAAAGCTAATTCCATGCGCATCATTTGGGTCCCTATAATAAAAAGGTGAAGAACTGAGGGGGCGGGGCTGGACCGCCAAGATGGACGGTCGCAGGAAAGATCAGCTCCTGCAAACCACAACCTGTTAAGCCGATACACCAAGCTTTAGACAAATTCAGCAACCTGCAGCCGCGACCCACAATGCGCAAGGGTTACCGGATCCGAGGAGAGGCTTGCTCCCGGAGTTCTAGTCCCTCGGAGGAGAGATCTTCGCTGATTCAGGCAGGACCTCATCCGACGGTGAGTGGAGTGGACAGCTGCTGCCCCACTATCCTGCGTAACGGAGCCCGACAGGCCCTCTAAACTGAGGCGGACCCGGTCCTGTCCCCCCCCTTTGGACCGGTGGGTATTATCCCTGTCCCCACAGGCGACAGCCAAACCTACCGCAAGGCCCAAGCAGTGAAATGCAGACACGTCAGCTCACCCCAAGATGACCGACATCTCACAGCCACGTGTGCAACTAAGGGGCGAGACGACCCGGAGCAACAGTGTGCCCACATCACAAACCCCGACCGCAGCCCTGACCTGCCTCCAGGACAAGCCAGCGGGCCTGCCCAAGCACCCCACAGCACCACCAACAACAAGTAAACGGGAAGGCATGAGGCGAGCGGAGAGCGAGTCTCCCCTGGGCACTCTCTACAATGCAGACCTAACAACCGCACGACCCGCCCTCCAGGGCAGAAAGCCACCAGGGAACAGTCCCAGAGCATTGGCCACCGGTACAGTGGACCCAACACCATGAAAGGAGATACTCTACCGGGACACACTGCAGCCCCCACGAGGACAAAATCCGGCCTCCCACAGGAGATCCCCGGTTCGTGGCCCGAGGATGCAGGCCTTCTAGATGGCCCAGGGCTTTGGGGAGGACTCGCCCGATCTCTGCCTTCCGACCACACTCTGCCCCCCAAATCTACCACCAAGCAGAAGCACAGGCTAATGGAGGACTTGCGCCCTAACCTGATATGCTGGACTACCCACAAAATACGAGACTCACCTGCTAACACACACAGCTCGGCACCAGACAACACACGCTGACAACCAGGCAACCCCACTAGCCCTAATACATTCAGCACGAGGCAACACAAAGCAAGCACACACCAAACATGCTCCTGGCACAACTACCCACACGGCTCCGATAGAACACACGCACATTCATCAACCAAATCCCTACCAGACTTGGGGACCGGTACCATATATCCTGAAACACAGTAGGACCTGAAACCCGTGGCAACTTCAGCCTTTAGACCAACCATGACACCCAAGCACCCACAAAGCGATCTTACACTCCTGCAAATATAGCTTGCAACCATAAACACCATGATACGTAAGCTTCCTGAATATATTCGTTTACCTAAAAGAAAAATGTGCAAGTTTATCACTGCTCCTAATGCTGTATAAAGTATTACGCTTGAGGACTGCTGTTGGGGCACCACAAGTTTATGTGTTACAGACAAGATGCACAATAAAAATATTAAATTAAAAAAAAAAAAAGGCGAAGAACCACTCGCTCTAGAACTTTAGTAGACATAAATTCTTTGGGATAAAACACATAGTTTCATTTAAATACACAGACATCTTTATATATATTATATATATTTATATATATATAAATAACATGCATATAGTGTCTTGCTGTGCAAATGCACTTTGACTGTACAGGCATTTTCAAACATTTAAGCTGAGGTTAGAAATGAATTAATGCAACACATTGATGGCCTTGTTTCTTTTGTCACAGCAGTATGCATTTGCTTTGGTCAATAAATTACTTATAAGTTGAATTAATATTTCCCGTAATTCTACGAGGAAAGTATTGATTTTCTACAGATCTCTCTCTTAGAGGATACTTAGCTGCAGAGAATCCATGCATACCTACGTTTTCAATGAATCACTGCCAGTACCTTCTGCCAAAAATGGAAGGCCGTATTCTGGTCTAATATCTTAAAAATATACATTAAATACATTTATCTTTGCACCGGAATAGTTCTCCATATAGAATATAAATACCACGAATAGCTTACTATGAAAATTTTATTTTTTTAACTGAGTAATCCAGCACACAGATGTCAAAATTATTTAAACAAATAGAAGTATTCAGTAAATACAAAGGGATATAAATAATTCCAATTTGTATACCTGTAATGAATAAGAACTGAAAAGAATAATGATTAGGTATCCAGGAATACATAACATGTAACAAACGTTTAAAAATGTATTTACAACTAAAACATGAGGTGGGGGGGGAGGGGGCAGGGCATGACCGTGATGGCGACTGGATGTAACTCAAAATAACTCTAATTTATCTGCTGTTTTAGCTACTCTCTGGGTACTGGTGTCATACTCCCTGCCAATCTAACCATCTGACCGGACTGGGAATGTGTCCCGCGACCTTTTATGACACTCCATATGCTTTTTAATGCCGAGACTAGGGTGGGGAAGGTAGAGACGGCTTATCTCCCGGCCCAACGCAGTCGGGGGTGATCCCAGTCTCCTCCCCGGTGGCTCTCCAGCCCTATCAGGGACATGTGCGGATACCGCAAATATCAGCAACACCAATAGAGGCACATTCAAAATGGCGGCCATTGTGTGAAACCTGGATTCCAGTAGAGGTCCGTCCTATATTCATACTGGAAAAATTATTTGAAATGCTCTGGAAGAAGCTAGCTTGTGGACAAACCTTGCTTGTTCCTAAGGTGGACCATGCACTTCCAGCTACCACCCAGCATGTCCAAGGTCGACGTGCAGCTCCCTCATCTCACACAACGCACCCAAGGCAGTGTAGGCCACACCGCTACACTCTGAGAATGGGGGTGTGCAGACCGACATCTGTCACGAACACCAACAAGACAAGCATGAGGATTAGAGAAGGTATAGAGTGTTCAGAGCAAACTATCTGCAGACACAGGTCCTAGAGCTGCTACCTTTGGCTGGACTTGAAGATTGTCATTATTATGTGGGACTGTGGCATACCCATTACAGGCGTAGGCTGAATGCAATGTTGTGATTCCTCATGTCGGTCCCCTCAAAGCTGGCTTTTACTTATAGCTGCAGTCTCATGCTCCCTTTAATTTTATTTGTTTGATATACTTACACTCACTGATAAATGCTCTATTTTACTGTTGCCAATTCCCAGCAGCATGCATTAAATGATAATGCAATACACTCACAATACACTCTGTCACTATACTAGCTGGACGCTCCTTTTAGTTTGGTTTTGTCTCTGGGGATTTCTGGGGTGGAAAAACTCTGCCATTGTATAATCTTGAATCATGTATAATATTGTAAGAGGGTTTCTCTGCGTGACCATGTGTAATATGGAGGGGTTTACCCCTTCTAAAATTGAAGGTTAAAAAACTTAACTGAATTAATATATCCAATACATTGAAAGTTAATTTACAATCTAGCTAGTAATTCAAGTATGTATACCTCTTTAAACCAATTACTTCTTTAAAAATCCATGATGATTAAAACATTTTCTCTTTAGATAAATCACCCCTTTAGAAATTCATTTAAAAAAAAAAAAAAGTTTCTTCATAGAATTAACTATGTATACTTCTTTGAATTAATCACCATTTGTCAAAACTGTATCTTTTATTAGAAGACAAATATGGAATTAAATAATTTTTTATAAGGTAAAGTTAAGTATTCACTATATTATGGATTCACTCAAATCAACACAATTAACACATTAAGAGTTAACGTACCTTAGATTAACCTCTTAGATTAACCACTTTTTTAGAAATCCATTGAAGGATATTTCAAAATCTTTTCTCATAAAATCAATTATATATGCCTCTTTAAATCGATTACTCTTTATCAAAATTGGATCTCTTTAATAAAAGATGGACACAGAATTTTTTATATGAGGTAAAGTCATGCTTTTAGAACATCATGAACATTCTCTCTCTCTATCTAGAGGATGATGAACTGAATCCCTTTAAATGCAAATGAGGCATATTAAGAAGGTTTATAAAAGTCACACACAGAGACCCTCATTATTCACTTATTAGTATCTATTATTTGTTACTTGTTTCATTGTTGATACATCTGTATATATTTATATGGATTATATGGGAAAGAATGTTTAAACAAATTTCTTTCATCCCCCTCCACACCACCTTGCATCTATATCATTTCCTGACAATATGAGGAACACATGGTGGAACGCAGGAACCACCATGCGAGTATAAGGATTCTTTGGAACGCACGTGGAACGCATAACCAACGCGATGACGTCACACACCCGGAACAAGGAAGTAATCGCGATCTAACTACAAGCAGTTGAAATGAAGCCAAACAGCACAAAGAAGACATCTATTAAATAAATGTGGGGGTATTTAAGAGGGAGGGAGGGGGGGATGTATGTATTTTTTAGTGTCATACGGAATTGCAATGTTCTTCTTTGTTTCCCTATAGTTGGATAACCCTATTGTGTTTTGCCTATGTACTTGTGGAAGATTTGAAGAGATCTTCAGGTTGAAACCCATAAGTAAAAGGTAGTGTATACATATATATTTCACCTTTTATTCTACCAAACACCTGAATATTCACTTTAACACTGTATAGTGATATTGGTGAAAATTGATTACTATAATATTTTTCTGTGACACAGTGAAAGATTTTGCACTTTTTATTGTATAATCTTGAACATGTCTACTAACATTTTATTATTTGCATGCTTAGTTGTGTCTACTGTTTAAACATGTATACCTAGCCTGAATATATTATCCCAAAACTCTGCAGAATACTCTAAATGCCTTCCCAGTGTTATGCTATGCTCTTTTATATACTTGCTCTTGCTGTTGGGGCAAAGCAAGCATGTTTGTATTTCCACGCACAACAAAAAATAAAGAATGAACAAAAAACTAAAATGTGATAAAATTGTATAATGTATTTTAAAAATGTTTTAGAAATATAGAATTTTGTTTTCATTTTAGGTTTTTTTCCTCCTATTCTCCTATTATGCATTTATAACTTTTTACCCAAAAAATACTCTATTAAAATAAAATTAAAAATAAGAATGAGTTTTATAGATACAAAATATTTGATCTCATGAAAAGGATAAGTGAAGCTCAAACTTTAAGCATTACATGCCACAGAGGGAGAAAAAAAAAGAAATTTGCCTAGGGTCTCTGTCTTGTAACTGAATTAAAGAATTTTAACCTCACTTTCTAATGTATCCTGAGTGTTAGACTAAACTACATAGCAAAAAAATTGGACTTGTGAAATTTGGCAACAAGTAAAAGTGTGACAAGTCATCCTATAACTGGACAGATTTATGTTTCAAGAAACACAGCATGAGTATTGCACAGGTGTGCCTTAGGCTGGCCACAATAAAAGGCCACTCTAAAATGTGCAGTTTTATCAGCACAACAGCACAATGCCACAGATGTCACAAGTTTTAGCGTGCAGTTGGCATGCTGACTGCAGGAATGTCCCCGCGAGCTGTTGCCCGTGAATTGAATGTTCATTTCTCTACCATAAGCCGTCTCCAAAGGCATTTCAGAGAATTTGGCAGTAAGTACTAACTACTGCATATCAGGAACACGCCACAAGACTTTCCGTTTCAAAGATGCTCTGATCCAGTTGTCTTGCCATCACTATTTGGTTCTTGTCAAAGTCACTCAGATCTTTTTGCTTGCCTATTGTCCCTGCTTCCAACACATGAAATTCAAGAACTGACTGTTCATTTGCTGCCTAAGTTATCCCACCCCTTGACAGGTGCCATTATAGCAATATAATGCATTTTATTCACTTTGCCTGTCAGTGGTTTTAATATTGTGGCTCACCACTGTATATTAAATATGATAACACTGTATTGTATTAAAATATGTGTCCATAAAGTGGTGTCATACTGAAGTTATTTCCTAGAGCTTTCCTACCATAATTATTTTTGTTTGTTATTCTGTGCTCTTCCATTATGTTACAATTCTAGTCCCTGTTTTGCTACATTTAGAAGGTTAAAGAATGCATGATATGACACCAATTGAGTGGGTGAATAGTAAAGGTTTTTATTACATAGATCAATAGTATCATGAAAGAATAGATCAATAGTGTTGTGAAAGAATATTTACAAAAGTTAAGAATAAAATAGTATAATCTTTCTAAGTACAAGGATAACGTAATACATCACCGATTAATACAGAAAATTACTACACCTAGACTAACACAATCATGGCTGGGAAGCCCCTCTTTTTTTCATCCTTAGCCTAGAGCTTTAGATAAATCAGGAAAGTCCCTGCACAATGCATTCGTTCACAGGTGAGGCTTCTAAACCCCCCCAAAAAATGGAAGTCTCAGCTTTTATAATTGTACTTGTATAACTAATTTGTGAAAATGACATGCGCATTTCATACATGCGAGAGTGCAGCTTACCAGGCATTAGCCCACTCCGGAGTGTTGGCCAGATGCCCAGAGTGTCCTGAGTCATGTGATGAGACACCTGCACTTTGTTTAGAAGATTCTGGAACTCTGGGCAGAATGCCCAGAATATGCAACATCATAGGATTCTGAGGATTTTAACTAAATAGCTTTAAAAAAGCAACGATCAATATATACTTATACAATTAGCAATACAGTCCCTAACCCCCAACACTTAACCTCATATTTAATGAAATTCATTTATCTTATAATTCTTTATCAATATGAACTCTGTGTAAAGTTCCATCACTCATACCATGTGAAATATTAAGCTCATAATTAACTTTATATAGTGCACTGTACTCCTGCCTAATACAGAATAAGCAAGCAATTAGGAAAAAAACTCTTACAGTCTTATTGATTAAACTCCAAATGTTAGTTAATTGAAATCCAAGCTGAAAATAAATGAGGAACCATAAATTCTTTAGAATTGTCTCCATTTAGCAAAACATTAGAAAATCACCTAAAACTGAATCTGATCTTTTTCACGAGATCTGTTTTCTTTTAAAATTATATTAAAATATAACAAATTACATTTTGATAAAATTCAAACAAGGAAAAGCCAGGGCATACATTGCAAATAAAGGGAATTAATAAAAAGATACATGGCAGGTGGGGGCATAAGGGAGGTCTACAACCTCCCTTATAGTAAATTAAGGTCTTGTACTCTCAATTTTATTGATTTCCTATTAGAAGAGTTCCATTGTTTGGACATACATAACAATACTGTGTTTGCAGTGTTGCCACATCAGGTACTTCTAACTCCTAGATTCACACAAGAAGCTAGGGATACAGAATGATGGTAGTTGCAATCTACAGTATTTAGGAGTGCAAAACCACTTACTACTAACTGTAACTCACATGTTAAATTAAATACAACTATTTTCTGCAACTCAAGTCAACTTGCTCCCATTTTTAAGTTAACAATCATAATGCATCATTTTTATCTTGAAATTTACGTGCATGTTTTTCATGTAGGTAGCGCCAAAATAAAACCAAATATTTGATAAATTTTAAGTGTGCAATAAAAAATACAAAGGTACCAAGTAAAATAGATAAAATTGTCCTTTTGGGGTCATAAAAATCTTCATATTTTTGATAAGACGGCTATGGAGTAGTGTCAAACATCAGCGGCATATAGACAACAATAGTGACCAACACATTATACAGTGGTATAATCCCCACTTATGGGATACGTGAGGTCTTTGGGTTCTTGCTTGATTTGGAAACCATATGTGAAAATAAAATAAGGGGACAGCAATAGTGCTCAAAGTATAACATGCCAGAGGTGAGAAATTAAAGTACCAAGTGGTATACTTTGAGCACTATTGCTGTCCCCTTATTTTATTTTCACATATGGTTTCCAAATCAAGCAAGAACCCAAAGACCTCACGTATCCCATAAGTGGGGATTATACCACTGTACGTTATCAACACTAGAGCTAAGTTCATAGCTCTACAAAACGTGAGTAGGACCATATATATTTTTTTATGCTGATTTTACCCCTATTGGGACATACTACACCATCAGTTGTTATCTTTTCTATTTCATATGAATTACTAAGACACATCTATACTACTCTGAAGAATATCCTCATCACCAAAGACTGTACCCCCTTCTACAAAGTAACACCTTGGTGTTGGATTTATCTAACCTACCCTGGACTCTTATTTTTTTTATCTCCTATTTTATATTCATTGCTTATTTTGCCTGTTATATGCTTTTATTTATCTCATTTGGTTTTTAGTGGCACTACCTTTCTTTCTTTTTTTATTTGTACCATTTCTGTTGTAGGGCCGTGAGGGAGCCCTACTTTTAGGTGTGCTGCCAAATTTTATCTTTTCTGTTGTGTATTTGTGTAGAGAGCGCTGATCCTTTTTTCCATTTTTTATATTTTATTGTATTATATTTGTCAAACACTGGTGTAAACTGAAACGGTCTCTTTCTCATTTTAGCTCCTAGGTTCTATAGAATTAAATAACATATGGAGATAATTCAGACTAAAAAGCGGCAGAAGAACAAGTCATCCTGTCTCAGTTTACACACATGTTAATTTTATGGAGGAGAGGACTATATCACACACAAGTATATGGTTTCCTATTCACAAAATAATATGCACCTAGGAGTGTTTGAAATGCCAAATTTAAATGGTTGCTAAACTTCATTCATTTTATGAAATGTTAAATTGGCTGAACATATAAGAAAACCTTTGAAGAGGCTTCTCAGTCACTTCATACCTCATTTTTAATTTAATAGACACATTTACTGTTCATGTATATACATAGAATGTTATAAATCTTTACATATGGCTCCTACATTTTCTTCCAGATGTCTTCTTTTAGATGAACCCAGCACGAGACTAACTGAAACTATATGAATCGATTTGATTAATGAATATCTAAAGAGTAAACTAATCTTCTGAAACTACATTATTACATTGGTATATGATTTACCCTTATGAAAAGCACTTAATTTCATAGATGCTCAGGGTAGTTTTACACCCTAGTGTTACATGAGACCTATACTTTTATTGTATCCTTCATGAGTCATGACCTCACACAACAATATGTAAAAATTACCAAAAGCTGGCACTCACCAAACGGGCAGGGATATTCTTCATGTGGTGCATGGGACAAGGATGGCAATCTAGAAGGTTATAATAAAAAAAAAAGCAAAAAGAAGATCCAGTACCCAAGAATTCCCAAAACAGAGACTTTATTCTATACTGTTTGGGAAATTTGTGTGTGCTGGAGCTTCTTTTTGCTTTTGTTTATAACCTCCATGACGTCACTGACGTAATTTATTAAATTTATTACCAATTTATAGTATTGATATATGATTTCCAGTTATGAATGACTCATTCTTGCTTCAGTGGTCTGTATCATAGATAGTGTAGGTGCTCAGAACCGTTTTACAACAAATCATAATATTTTTATGATGTCATAAACATCAGAAGCATTCACATGTAGCATATTCTTTACCAAGCTATAGGTTTTCTGTGTCGTCAAAAAATTTATCTGTGGACCATTTGCAGTAAACTGAATCAAGAACGCTTGTCAGGCAAATGTAAAAAAATAATAATAATTAACCAAACCCTAATTTACAATCTGTTCTACCCTCTAGCATGAAATCATGATCACTTAGGTCCAAGTAATGGGCATTATTATGGTGAGTAGGGCATCCACGTAGAGTGTATAATAGCTTAACCTATAAAGAGTTATTATAAAAGAATGTATGATTGTTTACAGATGATACCTGCTAAACAGAGAAAGAATAAGACCCTAGGCAGGTTACCAGTCCCGCCTCCCACTCCCCAATCATTTTTCACAATCGGATGGTTAATGGGACCAGGCAAATTAATGGTACCTTGGTCACTGTCAAAGCCCTTGCCCCTCTGTGGTTTTACAATTAATCCTGCTATGCTGCTAAATACAAAACATTAGAAACTAAAAGTGGAACTCCCACATCTGCTATTTTTGCATAAAATCAGGTAAGCAGATCAAGTAGATTAAATGCTGAATAAATGTAACTCCAAACTCAGCTGAAACTGGGTGTCATGTGAGTTAAAAGAGAGGCTCCTTCTACACTGCAGCTATATAAATAGAAATCCAGTTGGCATACCACCCAACAAAAAGTAGGGGTAGAAAGCAAAGTAAAGAATCAATGAATCTCTACGGGGAATGTTCAGCATCTCCATGCAGAGCGTGGAGACACTGAATGCCAGTGCTGCACGTTGTGGAAGTGTCCATAGGCACTGGAAGTGTCCATAGGCAGTAACGTAACTGTTTTTTATATAGTAAGGTGAAGTGTTAAAATAAACATTTATTTGGTATAAATTAATAAAAGCAGAAATTGCTGACACAGCAGCTAGCACAACGCGTTTCGACCCTCCAGGTTCTTTTTCAATTGCCAAGTGCCGTATATGCCCCCATTTGCTGACCCACCAATATATGCCTCCAATTTACCATATTGGAGACAGGTGTAGCAGCAGGAAATGGTAATTGAATACCCAAATTTGGTCATTCCTGGAACTCATGTTCATTTTAATATCCGGGATTTCAAAACGGACGTGACTTTACTTCCGGTGAGCGTCTTCCAGGGTTCCAAAATGGCCGTGTGCCTACTTCCGGTCTGCTTGTTTTCCAAAATCACTGTGTGCCTACTTCTGGTCGGCGTATTATCGTCATGTTTTTCCTAAGTTGTTGGCTCGTCCTTTCTTCAGACTCCACCTCTCCATAAATAATAGTTCAAAGAGCGGCAGTCTTTTATGTAGTATATATCTGGCAATATGTATATCGTCCAGATCAAATTAATCTCCAATTAGATGCCAGATAGTCCACAGTATATGTTATTTTAGCCATAAAAGAGAGAAAGAATATAGTAAAATTAATTTCATTAAAAAGACAATGTATAAGCAGATACCTATTCTAATAAGAACTATATCCTTCACCCAAACGCATGAAATAAATAGTAGATAGATAAAAGTATAAATACATAAAAAAATCATAAAATACAGTTCATTTCAAAATTAATGTTGAGCCCTCTAGGTGTTAAAGTGCACATTTCAAAGATCCGTTTGGTTTCTTGTAAACTTAATTTTTTGTTAAAATACCCTCCTCTCCAATGCCTAGTAACTTTTTCTATAGCATGGAATTCCAGTTTTTTTGAATCTCAGTTGTGTTTTTCAAGGAAGTGTTTGGATACACTATGGTTGATAAAACCCTTTTTGAAATCTCTTATGAAACATAGAAACATAGAAACATAGAATGTGACGGCAGATAAGAACCATTCGGCCCATCTAGTCTGCCCAATTTTCTAAATACTTTCATTAGTCCCTGGCCTTATCTTATAGTTAGGATAGCCTTATGCCTATCCCATGCATGCTTAAACCCCTTTACTGTGTTAACCTCTACCACTTCAGCTGGAAGGCTTTTCCATGCATCCACTACCCTCTCAGTAAAGTAATACTTCCTGATATTATTTTTAAACCTTTGTCCCTCTAATTTAAGACTATGTCCTCTTGTTGTGGTAGTTTTTCTTCTTTTAAATATAGTCTCCTCCTTTACTGTGTTGATTCCCTTTATATATTTAAATGTTTCTATCATATCCCCCCTGTCTCGTCTTTCCTCCAAGCTATACATGTTAAGATCCTTTAACCTTTCCTGGTAAGTTTTATCCCGCAATCCATGAACCAGTTTAGTAGCCCTTCTCTGAACCCTCTCTAAGGTATCAATATCCTTCTGAAGATACGGTCTCCAGTACTGTGTACAATACTCCAAGTGAGGTCTCACCAGTGTTCTGTACAATGGCATGAGCACTTCCCTCTTTCTACTGCTAATACCTCTCCCTATACAACCAAGCATTCTGCTAGCATTTCCTGCTGCTCTACTACATTGTCTGCCTACCTTTAAGTCATCAGAAATAATCACCCCTAAATCCCTTTCCTCATATGTTGAGGTTAGAACTCTATCAAATATTCTGTACTCTGCCCTTGGGTTTTTACGTCCAAGATGCATTATCTTGCACTTATCCACATTAAATGTCAGTTGCCACAATTCTGACCATTTTTCTAGTTTACCTAAATCATTTGCCATTTGGCTTATCCCTCCTGGAACATCACCCCTGTTACATATCTTAGTACCATCAGCAAAAAGGCATACCTTACCATCAAGACCTTCTGCAATATCACTAATAAAAATATTAAAGAGAATGGGTCCAAGTACAGATCCCTGAGGTACCCCACTGGTGACAAGTCCAAGCTTCGAATATATTCCATTAACTACAACCCTCTGTTGCCTGTCACTCAGCCACTGCTTTACCCATTCAACAATATTGGAATCCAAACTTAAAGATTGCAGTTTATTGATAAGCCTTCTATGTGCAACAGTGTCAAAAGCCTTACTGAAATCTAGGTAAGCAATGTCTACTGCACCACCCTGATCTATAATTTTAGTTACCCAATCAAAAAATCAATAAGATTAGTTTGGCATGATCTCCCTGAAGTAAACCCATGTTGTCTCTGATCTTGAAATCCATGTGTTTTTAGATGTTCAACAATCCTATCCTTTAACATGGTTTCCATCACTTTCCCCACTACTGAAGTAAGGCTTACTGGCCTATAGTTTCCCGACTCCTCCCTATTACCTTTTCCAATCTTCTGGGACTACTCCTGTTAACAATGATTGGTTAAATAAATCTGTTAATGGTTTTGCTAGTACACCACTAAGCTATTTTAATAGCTTTGGGTGTATTTCATCAGGTCCCATTGACTTATTTGTCTTTACTTTTGACAGTTGAAATAGAACCTTTTCCTCTGTAAAATCACGTGTAATAAATGACTCATTTATCTTTTTTCTTAACTGAGGTCCCTTTCCTTCATTTTCATCTGTAAATACAGAACAAAAATATTCATTGAGGCAGTCAGCAAGACCTTTATTCTCTTCTACATACCTTCCTTCTTTTGTTTTTAATCGAACTAATCCTTGTTTTACTTTTCTTTTATCATTTATGTAGCTAAAAAAAGTTTTGTCCCCATTTTTTACTGACTGTGCTATTTTCTCTTCTGTGTGTGATTTGGGAGCTCTTATAACTTGCTTAGCCTCTTTCTGCCTAATTGTATAAATCATTTTGTCTTCCTCACTCTGGGTTTTTTTATAATTACTAAATGCTAACTTTTTGTTTTTAACTATTTTGGCCACATCTGCGGAGTACAACAGGGGTTTCTTGAATTGTTTGCTTTTACTGACAAGCCTAATGCAATTTTCTGTTGCCTTCAATAGTGCAACTTTTAAATAATCCCATTTCTCTTGGACTCCATTTAAATTGCTCCAGTCTGATAATGACTCCTCTACACATATTCTGATTTTAGAAAAGTCTGTTTTTCTAAAGTCTAAAACTTTTGTTTTTGTGTGGTGTGACTCAGTCACTGTTCTTATATTAAACCACACTGACTGATGATCACTGGATCCTAAACTTTCACCTACAGTAATATCTGATACCAAATCTCCATTTGTTAACACTAAATCTAGTATGGCCTCTTTACGAGTTGGCTCCTCAACAACTTGTTTTAGAGACAATCCCAGTAGGGAGTTTAGAATATGTGTGTTCCTGGCACAAGTAGCTAAATTTGTTTTCCAATTTACATCAGGAAGATTAAAGTCACCCATGATGATAACTTCCACCTTCATTGTCATTTTAGCTATTTCCTCAACTAGTAGATTATCTAACTCTTCAATTTGTCCTGGGGGCCTATAAATCACACATACACGAGTTACTGTGTGATTACCAAATTCTAACGTAACCCAAACGGACTCTATGTTCGCCTCACTAACTTTTATTAGGCTAGATTTTATGCTATCCTTCACGTACAGAGCCACCCCTCCCCCTTTCTTGCCTTTTTCTGTCTTTTCTATATAAAGAGTACCCTGGTATTGCTATCTCCCAGTCATTTTTCTCATTATACCATGTCTCAGTAACAGCGAGTAAATCTAAACTATCAGTTGCCATTATTGCCACAAGTTCATGGATCTAATTCCCTAAACTGCGAGCATTTGTAGACATGACTCTAAGCTTATCATTTTTTAACATACTTGCTACAGGCACCTTCTGTCCTTGTTTTGGGGGACAATTGGATTGATGTTTTATCACCCTTTTGCCCCCCCTCCTAGTTTAAATACATCCTAGCAAAACCTCTGAACTGCTCACTAAGAACATTTGTTCCCTTTTGAGAAAGATGCAAACCATCTTTTTTGTACAGGTTATTTCTATTCCAAATAGAGCTACTATGAGAAATAAAGCCAAATCCTCGCTCCAGACACTATTCACCAAGCCACAAATTAAAGTCCCTAATACGCATCCGCCTGTCGTTCTGAGTGCTCACTTATACGTATATTAAGTGCCCTAGTGGTTTTTCCTATATATTGTAATCCACACTCACATATTAAAAGATATATCACTCCTTTTGACTGGCATGTGATGGGGGATTTTATTTTGAAAGATTTTCCAGTTACATTTGATGCAAAACTTTTCTTAGTTTTATTAGTGCAATCAGAGTTTTTGCATGCATTGCACATACCACAATGGTAAAAACCTTTCTGTACTTCTGCCCAATTTGTTAAAAAAAATCTTTGGTTTCTCTTTATCAATACAGCTTTTTGTTAAGATCTGCTTAAAATTATTTGCTCCCCTAAAAACAAACCTAGGTTTTGGCCCTATATGCTTTAAAATATCTTGGTCTTGTAATAAAATATGCCAATTTTTCTTAATTATTCACTTTAAAGAGTTGACATTGGTCGCATAATTTAAAATAAGAGGTATTTCATCATTTATTTTAGATGTATTTTTCACTTTCTATATTAAAAGTTGGGACCTGTCTAAGTTTTGAACATAGTCAATATCTTTTAATAGGACTTTTTCAGAATATCTTTTTTCTTCAAATTGTTCTTTTAAAATATTTGCTTGGTCAGTAAAAGTTGTTAACTTTGAGCAGTTCCTACGCATTCTTTAAAATTGACCTTTCGGTATTGTAACGGAGCTCCTTGTACTCCGACTGAGTACCCTCCGTTGACGGATGCTCCTAGCGCTTCCTGAGGACTGCAAGCACTGCAGCAGACACCACAACCACCGCAGACTCCGCAACCGCCGTATCTTGACTGGAGTCTCGCCGTCTTCCTTCCACCCTGGATCAGCTTCTGTCCTCCAGGACTGTGTGGGAAAGAACTCTTCCTTCCACCCTGTATGAACCTCCAGCATCCAGGAGTGTGTGGTGAAGACCCCTCCTCTAAGGAGAGCGTGTCAGGAACAAGCTCTTAAAAGAGCTAAGTGACTCAAGCTCAGGGGAGCATGCAGAGCATAGCAATCCCCAGTGTGATTATAACAGCTCCCTCCAATAACGAGACAAGGCTACGTTTAGAGGGATCAAGAAGAACTGTCAAAACCTTTATTTCCCTTGGGACCAGCCAATAGGGTCACCACAATAACATTATTGTGAAACCTCAATAAAATCACAAACAGTCAAACCATATCAAGCAACACACAGTGACTTATCACAACACAATGGCACATTTTTAAAGGGGTTGGGGAGACAATATTTAACAGTAAATATCTCACCTGCCTGCAGAATTAGCAATATGCAAATCTACCCGAATATGCAAATGAACCAGTCTTGCAATTCAGGTAGTGCATATTGCTGTTGCTACCAACAGAGGGCACTAGACCAGCTCCATAGCCAAACCCACCTGGTTGGTAGCAAACCTCAGCAATACAAGAGAGCAGGCAATACATTACACAGTACACACACACACACTATAAACAATTACATTACACACACCCTGCACCTATAATGGGTACAGGGTGACTAAAACATAAGATAAATAAATCAGCCTACATAAATAGTCTGTCTGAAGGTAGACTAGGGGCTTTAAAGCCAGATACATGAAAGAGTCATAGTCACAGGGGAGGAGGCTGGCAAGTAGACCTCTCCAGGACCAAGTGGCGAGGGGCACTTCGTCACATATCTCCCCTTCGGGGGGAAGACTAACCAGGCACCTGACTTTCTGTCGGTCAGTGCCTAAGTTAGTCGAGTCACCCACCGACCATAAGCAAGTGCCAGAGTAGCCCACCCACAACAAACAGTTATTAGGGCAGCCCACCCACAGCAAACAGTGACTGCACCTGGGTATTCCTCTGGGGTGATGGGGCAACACGCTGTGGGGACTTGAGGGGCAGAGGCCAGCGGCGCTCTGCCCTGATGCCAGCACTTCTGCTGGGAGGAGGGGGGTGCAGGCCAGTCCTGTGACAAGGGGATCGGTAGGGCAGAGGCCAGCGGTGGTCTGCCCTGATGCCAGCTCTTCTGCTGGTGTAGCCTGCAGGACATCAGGCTCTGGACAAGGGACAAAGGGAGGGCAGAGGCCGACTGCACTCTGCCCAGCTGCCAGCTCTTCCGCTGGGGGGCTTGGGACATAGTCCGGCTCAGTAGCCAGTGGAACGTGGGGGTCAGTGGGGGTGAACATCTCCCCTGTTAACCCTGGGGCCAAGTTAGGAGTTAGCTGGGGAGGAGAATTCGTACTTACCCCCTCCTCCTGTTGTCCCTGTGAGGGTAGTTGGGGATCTGGACAGGCTGTCCAGCATCCCTGTAGGTCAGGCACAGAGACCACGGTCCCCTCTGCGCCATCTGGGAGATTGGTGTCTCCCCTTGGTAGGGTAAGCTGCCGCTGGGGAGATAGGGTGCTGTGCTCCTCTCCCTGAAACACAGGCTGCCGCTGGAGAGGGAGACCGCCTGTCCCCTCTCCCATAACATTGTCCTGCTGCTGGAGAGAGAGACCAACTGTCTCTGCTCCCTGTAGGACACACTGCTGCTGGGGAGGAAGGACGACACCTTCGGCTCCCTGGAATTCGCACTGCCGCTGGGGAGGAAGGACGACACCTTCGGCTCCCTGTAACTTGCACTGCAGCTGGATACTAGGTGTCCATATCCTCAACCTCCACAGTTGTCGCTCAAAGGCCATTGCCGCACTGTTCTCAGCACTCAACTGGCGCATTACTTGGTGGACCACCTCGTTCGAAAGGTCTGGGCCATAGCAGACCAACCGCCTCTTTACCTCCTCAATGTAAGCGTCGTCCTCGTAGCGACGTATCATGTTGAGGTGCTCTTCGCAGGGCTCTATCCATCCCTGCTCCATGCTGCTGTAGTTAGGGATGCTGCACAGTGGCTAGCGTTGCCCTCAATAACCTCTCATATGATACCAGTGTCTCCGAGCTGCTTCTCCTCGCACTAGGACGCCATCCCACCGCTGCCACCAATGTAATTGAGCTCCTTGTACTCCGACTGAGTACCCTCCGTTGACGGATGCTCCTAGCACTTCCTGAGGACTGCAAGCACTGCAGCAGACACCACAACCACCGCAGACTCCGCAACCGCCGTATCTTGACTGGAGTCTCGCCGTCTTCCTTCCACCCTGGATCAGCTTCTGTCCTCCAGGACTGTGTGGGAAAGAACTCTTCCTTCCGCCCTGTATGAACCTCCAGCATCCAGGACTGTGTGGTGAAGACCCCTCCTCCAAGGAGAGCGTGTCAGGAACAAGCTCTTAAAAGAGCTAAGTGACTCAAGCTCAGGGGAGCATGCAGAGCATAGCAATCCCCAGTGTGATTATAACAGCTCCCTCCAATAACGAGACAAGGCTACGTTTAGAGGGATCAAGAAGAACTGTCAAAACCTTTATTCCCTTGGGACCAGCCAATAGGGTCACCACAATAACATTGTTGTGAAACCTCAATAAAATCACAAACAGTCAAACCATATCAAGAAACACACAGTGACTTATCACAACACAATGGCACATTTTTAAAGGGGTGGGGGGAGACAATATTTAACAGTAAATATCTCACCTGCCTGCAGAATTAGCAATATGCAAATCTACCCGAATATGCAAATGAACCAGTCTTGCAATTCAGGTAGTGCATATTGCTGTTGCTACCAACAGAGGGCACTAGACAAGCTCCATAGCCAAACCCACCTAGTTGGTAGCAAACCTCAGCAATACAAGAGAGCAGGCAATACATTACACAGTACACACACACACACACTATAAACAATTACATTACACACACCCTGCACCTATAATGGGTACAGGGTGACTAAAACATAAGATAAATAAAGCAGCCTACATAAATAGTCTGTCTGAAGGTAGACTAGGGGCTTTAAAGCCAGATACATGAAAGAGTCATAGTCACAGGGGAGGAGGCTGGCAAGTAGGCCTCTCCAGGACCAAGTGGCGAAGGGCACTTCGTCACAGGTATATTTTCTAACCAAGGATGATGGTGACAGCTATCCATTTGGATGTAGCTGTTCACGTCTACCTGTTTGAAGTATGTTCATGTTTCTATTGCGTTGTTTGATATATATTTTTTTAAATCTAAAAAGTTAATATTTGTTTTACTGCTCTCTTTAGTCAGCTTGATACTCCATGTATTAGAATTTTAAAAACGAAAAATAATTTCAAAAAGTTCTATAGGTCCTCTCCAGACTAAAAAGATGTCATCAATATACCTCTTGTAGAGGACCAAGTTCGCGCCATATTCATGGTTATTATATATAAAGTGCTTTTCCCAAAAGGCCATAAAAAGGTTAGCGTAGCTCGGCGCCAACTTGGTCCCCATAGTAGTCCCTTTCACTTGAAGATAAAAATCAGCCTGAAACCAAAAATAATTATTCCTTAAAATTAGTTTAATCCCCTCCACAATTAAATCAACCTGTAGTTCTAAAAATTGTTGAGATTCTGTCAAGAATTATTTCACAGCTTCACAGCCTTTTTCGTGATCTATTATCGTTTACAAGCTTGTTACATCGCAGGTGATTAGATAAAAATCTTCTTCCCATTTAAAATCTCGTAGTATATTTAAAAGACTCATAGAGTCCTGTAAATAAGATGGGCCTGTCTTGACTAGTGGTTGGAGATGTGCATCAACATATTGTGAAAGTGTGGATAAAATGGAATCGATTCCCGATACTATGGGTCTCCCCGGGGGTAGGTAGGGTTTTTGTGCAATTTTGGTAAAGTATAGATGACTGGGATCATTGGGTGTTCTAAAAAAAGAAAGCAGGATTCGTGTTTGTTTAAAATTCTGGTATCGATTTCTCTCTTGAGAAAGAGTTTATATTTCTCTTTTATCTCACATACTGGATCTTTTTTAAGTTATTGGTACGTATTAATATCCTGTAATTGATTATGAATTTCTTGTATATATAGATCCTTGTCAAGAATAACCACCCCTCCACCCTTATCGGCGGGTTTTATAACAATTGAGTCATCTTTTTTCAGAGTATCCATAGCTTTTTTCTCTTTTATGGAGATATTGTAGTTCCATTTTGTTAGGGGTATAATTTTATATATTTCGTCTAGGCAGGCTTGTTCAAAGACTTTTATGCTGATGGATTTAAAAAAACTGAGGATAAAAACTGGACTCTTTCTTTAGATCTGTATGTTTAAAATTGTCACATTCTTGTGTTAATATACTAGGGGATACAATGTCTCCTCTGGTGTAATCTCTATCAAAAAATTTATTTAGACGTTACTTACGGGTAAAACAATTAATATCTCTATATGCCTCAAATTTATTTACAGGGCAGCTGGGGGCAAATGTTGGTGACAATTGTTTCTTTGAAAGGTTAAATATTCTTATTTCATTACTTGTCTTTTTATGGGTCATTTCTTCCTTTTCTCTAGGAATATATGTCCCTGCTCTGGTTCCTCGTCTGATCCTCTTTACCTTTTCCTGGGTGTTTCTTGTACGGCACTTCTCTGTGCCCATCTTGGGCCTAAAAAAAACTTCCTCCTCTCCATCACTGTTTAGATGATCATACCTATTTCTTAGAGGGATCTGAAATGGACGATATTCTTGTTCTTTTATTTCTATTTCCATTATATTCCCAGTTAGACTCTCTTCCTTTTCTCTTGTCTATATTAGATGAATAACGGGAATTTTTTGGTGATCTCTATTTTGTCTATATTATCCTTGTTTTCTCTCTTGGATGACTGTCAAATATCTAGGTCTTTGGGGTAAGTATAGTGTCTATTTAATTTTCAATTGGACAGTAGAATTAATGAGCTATCATAAAGATTATAAGAGAGCTATTTGTACTGGGCCTGTATATATTCATATAATGTTATCATATCCCCTTTGAGACTTTCTTTTTCTAATGTAAACAAGTTCATATTTTCTAGACTTTTGTTTTGTCCTTTTTCAGGGTTAATTTCCTGTGTTTTTGTGGTTAAGTGTACCAGATCTATCAATCCAATCCTATATTTATAGTTTAGATAAGATTAGTAAATATAAAAATAATGGAAAATGTAATTAGTTTGTGTTATTTTCAAAATATTTTTATAAAACCATGAAATATATAGATTTAGGAAGCCAGTAATATATACAGAGACCCAGATAATGAAGACAGATAAGAACTGATCTGCCCATCTAATCTATCCACATAGGTCATTTGAGACTAGTTTTCTTAGAATGGCGTCATGTGCATCGAAAAGATTTTAGAATACCTTCATGAAATGAGTTGAGTTGAAATCTTATGAAAAGTTGGAACTGGTTACTAAAATTTTTGAATCCCACCACTGGATATATGTATGTACATACGCGCACACAACTGAGAACTGAGTGCATATTGGACAATGTATAGGTGAGAGGATTATAGACTTATGAGGAAAAAAGTCTATGCTACATATTGAGAATTTTATTTATTTACAACTTTGCTTTCATATCGTTGACCTCATTAATTGGTAAATGATTTTGAAAAAGTTCTCTGTCCAGACAAAATGTTTGTTTCCATTAAGTAATGCGCTATCCAGGCATACTGAAACAAAGAATACACCTAAACATTACTTTCCAGGACACCCACAATACTCGTATTCTGGGAATGCTTTTTCTGAAAACCACCTATTAACTGCTAATGATCAAGTTATTTTCAACATAATTTAAAAACCATCTGTCACTTGGCTTTTACCTAGAGGATTTCACCTGACCTACAAAATATCCTGAGCTAACGTTATTCGTAATGGCATGCTTTTAATGATGATCATAATGAAATGTGTATAATTCAGAGCAGTGTAAGTGCTTTCAATTATACGGTAGCAAACCTTTTTGATTGTAATCAATGATAATATATATATATATATATAATTTTTTTTACATTTTTAAAAATGTTATTTATTTTATTTTTATTTTTTTTATTATTATTTACTCCAACATATTAGCAAAAATGTTTTGTTTTTTTTCTTCTGTTTTGACTTTAATCTTATGGCGAGCCACATGAGAATGCAAATACAGATAGCCTTTATAAACAGATTATAGGGAAACTCTGGTCACTATAACAACTTAATCTCAATGTTATAGAGTGTTCCTTTAAGTGAGAAAGGAAACACCTTTGATAAAGCCAATCTGTTAGTGAAACGCGTTAAGTGTATTTTAAATTTGCTCTACTATATTTTTATTACTATTTTACTATGATTTTATTATTTTATTAATAATAAAGTATTTTCTTTAATTTTAACCTGCACTTTTGCTGCCTGCTGCCTCCTGACATCAATATCCTTGGTTGGGATAGATACCACCTATACCTTTAGTATTGAGCAAAACATATTTTGCTCTGCTCTATGTAAGTACGTTTAC
This sequence comes from Pelobates cultripes, assembly GCA_933207985.1. Classification (NCBI taxonomy): domain Eukaryota; kingdom Metazoa; phylum Chordata; class Amphibia; order Anura; family Pelobatidae; genus Pelobates; species Pelobates cultripes. The sequence continues at coordinate 245,020,249 of OW240916.1, forward strand.
ATTTGTCTTTGCACTCCAGTTTTTACAGTGTGCACTATTTCTATTTTATTTCTCTTTTATATATACACAGAGAGGATCTGCATCACCTTTTATACTAGAGTAGTGATCATACCACTCCAAGTCATGACCAGGAGCCATTATTGGGGCTCCTGAATATGTGAGTGTACTTACTTACCTACATCTGAAAAATACCTAAAATATTGCACCATATTATTTATTCTGTTCTTTTATATAGCTATGAAAATATCAATTATAACAAGGACGGTCTGTAGAACAAGTACTACACTGTATTCCTAGGCGGGGAACATTCAGCCCAGACGCTTATGTTGGACATTAATTTAAGCTCCCAAATAGTTTAAGTGTGCAAATTTACCCTCTTTACTACCTATCCACATGTTTTAACATACTACACTATCAGTTCCTGTATCATCTCTGCTTACATATCTCTAGGGACAAACCAGGCACTACACCAAACTTTCTGTTTTATATTACAAATGTTTGCCTGTTAGAAGAAAACTTATTTGGAAAAAGTGTAATTGTGTATAACCTACCAAATGTTAGTAATATAAATATAAACAAAGAAACCTGCACACTGATAGCATGTAAATGCTCCGGCCATCCTAAGTGGAGGTGCTCCGTGTCAGGCGGACATCGCTGGACCCACCAGTAAAGTTTTCAAAAGGAATAAACGCTGGCAACACTTCAATAGTAAGGATGGTATATTTATTGATAGGTGAACCACCCCACTCTCTATGGGGTGGTTCGCCTATCAATACATATACCATCCTTACTATTAGAGTGTTGCCTGCATGTATTCCTTTTGAAGTAATATAAATATGTCACGTGTCTGCTATATTTCGTTACTTGTTATAATAGAACAGATTATCGCATATATACATCTATGAATCATGCATACAGACTATATTATTAGGGAAAAGCTTTTGAAATTGTATTCCCAATGAAATGGAATTTGTAATGGATATTCAATTTTATTAAACAAAAGGAACTAAATGTTGTGTTTTTTAAGTGTACAACTAAAGGCACAAAATATAAATATATTTTTTATTTGTAACCTTATGTATACACAATCATTTCATTTTCATTATGTTTCATCTTTGGGCATTTAATGAGCTAAACATTGTGCATGCCCATGTATAGTATAGAATCTCCATTTCAACATTAATATATAAGAAAATGTGTCCAATAGGCATGTTTACGTAATAACCATTAAAAGCATTCATATCAATTAAGTGGTCTTGGTTCAGTGGCCCTGTGATTGTAATTGTGCAATGTAAAACAGTGCAGTTTTGTAGAAACTGCAATTTTTGCATTGTCTGTCTTCCTGAAAGTCACGAAAGATGCTTTCTCATTGAGAACGAAATTGAGCTCTATTCTCAATCAAATGCTGCTCCTAGAACACTGGCATTGCAATACTTCTCTATTGTGAAGCACTGGATTGGTTGAGATCATCAAGACTAATTGTCTCAGCCAAGGAGGCGGAGCCACTGCTAAAAGAGCAGTGCAACGAGGGAAGAAAGGTATGTAAAAGCCCACATTTTCATATATTTTTTTGTATTCCTAACTCTATAGTGACCCTTTAAGCTAATCGTTCCTCGTACCAATGGTTTCCTAGCAGATAAGGCATGATACCAGGAGATTAAATGAATAGGCATGAATGTCCTGAACAGAGGATCTATAATTGTAGAATAAGTGAGAATGAAGGCCAGAAATAAAGAGAGGCAAGTGGCCAAGGAACGCAGACTGTAAAGGACCCATTATTTTTCCAAGTCTGCACACCTATAATAACTAGAAAGTAAATAAATACATAGACTGCTATGCAGATGTATTTGTCAAAATAAAATGTTTTTGTGGTGTATTTTTTCCTATTTGTATTAAAGGAACACTATAGTCACCTAAATTACTTTAGCTAAATTAAGCAGTTTTAGTGTATAGATCATTCCCATGCAATTTCACTGCTCAATTCACTGTCATTTAGGAGTTAAATCACTTTTGTTTCTGTTTATGCAGCCATAGCCACACCTCCCCTGGCTATGATTGACAGAGCCTGCATGAAAAAACAAACAAACTGGTTTCACTGACAAACAGATGTAATTTACCTTAAATAATTGTATCTCAGTCTCTAAATTGAAGTTTAATCACATACAGGAGGCTCTTGCAGGGTCTAGCAAGCTATTAACATAGCAGGGGATAAGAAAATCTTAATTAAATAGAACTTGCAATAAAGAAAGCCTAAATAGGGCTCTCTTTACAGGAAGTGTTTATGGAATGCTGTGCAAGTCACATGCAGGGAGGTGTGACTAGGGTTCATAAACAAAGGGATTTAACTCCTAAATGGCAGAGGATTGAGCAGTGATGCTGCAGGGGCATGTTCTATACACCAAAACTGCTTCATTAAGCTAAAGTTGTTCAGGTGACTATAGTGTCCCTTTAATTACACAGATTGGATGAATCCAGTTTTTAACTTGCATCCATTCTCTACAAGGCTACTGTTCTGTGTCACATATCACAGCAGACAGGAGCCATTTGTCAAGGCAACCATGAAACATAATGTTCAAATCCAAGAATAACAAAAGAGGAGAAACAATGCATCAAACTTGTGATGTAATGCCTCAAGGTTTTTTCCCACGCACCCCTTATCTAATATTTCTGTTTAGTACATTTCCTTGAACTTATAGATGTATGTGTTTTATGCATATGCAACATGATGTTTCTTATGTGCATAATAAAAAGAGTGAAACGTTCACAAAGCAAGGAATCTTTTGGAAACTACATTCAAACTAATAACAATCACAAATGGAGTTGCTTTATTATTGTAATGAGTTGATATTCCTAGCTTTGATTAGGATGTCATGACCATGCCACTAATTTGATCTACTTCTTTTCTATGATGAGATTGGCAACTAAGATCTATGGAATACAAGATATCTGGTCAATAAGTGCTAGAAAGAATAAGATCCAACACATTTGGTATGGATCCACAGAAAGTTTGTTTTGATTATTTAATGTCTGGATTTTTTGGGCAAGTTGATTCATCTTATGGTATAACCCCCTCAATCTTAGACTGAGAAATAGAAATAGAATCTAAACTAGCAGGATCCATGGCCCTTTCATAATGTCCGCAAAAGAACAAGGTTCAAAACACTAGGTATGGATCCACTAATCTGAGAAACCCAAATATGCAGGTTAATGAGCCTTAGAGTGGTCGTTCGGCTTAGCACAAAGGACTTTCATAGTAGGAAAGACTGATACAAGGATCACTAAGAGACTCCAAAAAGACTCACTTTGATTGATACTTTGCCTAACAGCACAGGAATTTATGTCCTTCAGAAGCAATTCTGAGTACCTAATGGAGTACTCCAAGAGTGTTTTGACCCCTTTAGTGTCTTTATAAACATGTTATACTGACATTATTTTAATGTGAGAATCCCATTTTTATTTTATTAAATATATTTTGTGTGCTATATACTACACTATGTGTGGTTTATGTATCATCTTCCCTACCCCTATTGCTTGTCTTACATATTTTGGAATAAGATACCAGCAGGGCCGGACTGGCAACAAAATTTGGCCCGAGCATTTTCTAATCAGAGAGGCCCACTGGTAGAGGATGGAGCCAGAGAGGGAGCATGTTGTATCATCACCAATGACATGCACATCCCCCAAAAGTGAGCATGTTTGTTCACTGCTCTTCCGGGGCAGCCCATGCCCAGAGCTCTACTAAAGAGCTCTTGCATTGGAAAAAGGCCCTGTGTACAGCGCTGTGCTGTGTTTGCTTGTGACTTGTCTCTGGTGTCTCCACAAGTGGGATACCAGAGAACAACAAGGCCAATAGAGAGTGCTGTGCATGAGTTTGATGGCTAATTGTGGTATATAAGATGTGTTGTGTTGGTCAGGGGTGTGCTGTGTGTGTCAGAGATGGTTTGTGTCTGCCAGGGATGTTGTGTGGGGGTGCATTGTGTCTATAGGGGATCTAGTGTTTGTGAGGGGTGCAGTGTGTGAGTGTGTTGGGGCCTGTATTGTGTGTGGGGGAGGTATGAGAACGGAGCAACTGAATAACTTAGTATAATATATATATAAATATTATTTGTGTGTTAATAATGAATTAAGAAACAAAAGTTTAATGTTCCCACTCCCTTCTTACCTTATTGCAAGAGTTTCAGTTACATCACTGATTTAAGGTTATCAATAGCAGTAGTAATGTTAATTGGTGACAGTGCATATTAATCGGTTTGTATCCATATTGATATTATGTGTTTTCAATTAAGTATTCTGAAAATTGACATTTTATATAGTGTATAGTTACTATGCATACGTATTTTCTGTGTTATTGATTTTGCTTTTTTATATTCTTAAGCGTGCTTATTTGTACTTTATTTGATCATTCAAGAATTGTTTGTATAAGTTTGGCAGCATTGTTTGCAAATGTCAGGGGAGGGATTTGTGGTTTGCTAATTGTCAGACATTCATTAATTAGCTTAACAATATCAGTACTTTTTCATGTAATTTTGACTGTTGAATTTTATTTGACAAATTTGATGGGTCAGTTAAATTTGTCAATAAATCTGTTTGTGTGTGAAATTTTACTGCTTGATACAAGTTCTCCGACAGCCATTAACATGTCAATAATTATCAATTGATAAATTTCAAATACAATATTGTTGGTTTAAAAACTTGATCTGATTAGCTAAACTATAAACCGTCTATGTAATTATGATCTCAGAATTAACAAATGATTTTGCTAAGCTCTTATAGCGTAATAAAATCAGATTTTTCTCATTAAAAAAACAAAAAACAACTTGCTGTAGCGTGTACATACATTTAACATACCATTTAACATACTTTCCATCTCATCTCCAAATTTATACATACAAGGTACAGTCCTTAACAAATCTCAAATTCTAATTATTTATATGGTATAAATATACAGTTTCCGAATTACCCTGTTTTTTTCTTTTTTCTAATAAGTATATAGATATCTACAGCATTTGGCCAGTCATGAATATTGTCCACCTAACTACTTTTCTTAGTTGCAAGTTAATTCACATATTAAGGTAAGCTGCTGTTCTTTAATGCGGATATTCAATTTATTTTTTTGGAGAGAAATTGTGCAGAGCTTTGCTCCCTTCTCTGTGTGTTCCAATGCTTGCTCTGTATAAATCATAATCAGAACGTGATAGTTGTAGCACAGGGGAACAATATGACTTCCCTAAGGTCATAATTAGCTGACACTGAAATCAAGCTCATTTCTCCTTCTCTAGAATCTGAGTCAATTTACACTTCTCTCTCTCACGAAACCAGCTGTGGCTATAATAAGAGAGCGTAAAAATACAATGACAGAATTTCTTTGTAATTTTTACTTCCTTATAAAATAATTGTTTGTAATCACAGTTACAAGATTGTATTGCAAATTTGTCAATATAATTATTCCTTCAATTTGAGATAGTAGTAAGTTAAAGGCACACTCCAAGGTGAATGTTTTTTAATGCATTATCTAGATTTTGTATTTAAATGTGCATTCATATTTTTTGTAATTATAAAAAAAAAAAAAAAATATTAATTATTTTCATGCAGATTTGTAACAGTTTCCACAGATCTGCCACATCTCTAACCAGGATGGTATTGAAATTGAAAAACCCTATTCAATAGCTGTAATTTTTTAAAAGCTCATAGCTCGGCACAGAATGACTAGAGCAATTCTATAATTCTTATACTCCATTAAAATAAAAAAAGGATAACATAGAACATGTTGGTCTTATGCAGTTAGTATATAAGCTTCATTCTCGTGGTTTTTTAAGAACACACACAGAAACCCTGATTATTAGAATTGCAATGTTTCCTTTGGTGATGGGTGTGTGGCGGGTAATTGAGAAGTGCCTTTCTGAGTGTTGTTTTTAATTGTTTTTTACCTGTAATGGTGTATTGACTTGGATATAGGGGGCCCATAGAGCTGGGATTGATGATTGGTTCCAGATGAGGCATTGCCATGAAGTATAAAACCTAGAAAATGTAGTTGTGTTGTAGGTATATAGGTGATTGCCTACCAGGAATTCAGGAGTAGCATTGACTCTGGACAGAATTCAGACAGCTGGTGCTGTTCTCTTGCATTCCCTCCTGCATCTTTAAGGCCAGATTACTACTTGCGGAAGCTGTCTGACTATGCCTATTTATCTAGTCTTGTGTTTGACTCATTCTGATGACTCTTTGAGACACAAACAGGTTCCCAATTTTGACACTCACAAATGTTTTGAGGTACAGAAGTGATGTAACTTAGTTGCCTATATAAGCCCTCTCTTGACTTCACTCAGTGCCCTTTAAATGTGGCCCTTTTACTTAATAGGATGTTCCTTTGCATTCTGATGATTCTCTGTTTCTGACCTTAGCTTTTTCTCTCTTTGAAGGGCCCTGCTATCCTTGACCGAGCTTGGCTTCTGTATCTGTGATATTCTGTTTGACTGGCCTAAACTTTGCATTCACAATTCCCTCTTCCCTTCCCTTCCCTCTTCGTTGGTTTTGTGCTTTAAGCTCCTATGTTTGAATGTAAAATGCATATACCTTTTCTGTCTTTGTTTGCATATTATTAAACAGAACACCTACTCATAAGGCAAGTATTTACCTTATGGAGAGGCATGTTCTGTAACTGAGAAAATCATGGTAAAAACAAACCACATATGAATAAGTTGCAATAATGATCAATATGACTTTTTTTGTATTAGCTTAACTCTCCAGAAATCAAAATAGTGAATATAATTGCTCTATTTATAGTTTATAAAAATGAGTATGGAAATTATGAACTACAAGAAATATGCACTACTATCTATATTTAATTTGATATTAACAAATGTGCCAAAATAGTTCTTATTTGTAAAGTGCTTGCCATCTGATTATTACTAGTGCTTACAACAAAATTTTAAGTTGCTATGTCTTTAGTTGTTTTTGTAATAATAATACTAATAAACTGAATAAAAACTCACATATTGTGAAATAGCACACAAAAGATGAGTTCAGCATCCACTGGCTTTCTCCTGTAGCAAAAATTATGTACAAGCTTGGAGTTGGAGGAAAATGTGTGGTTCATTTACCATAATACCCATTTATACAATTCTGTGAGAGATACCCAGCAAGTGTGTTCAGAAAACATATTAAATCATAGCCACATATTAATTCTCACTGCCCTCCACTATACAGCCTTGCTCTTTACTGCTCACATTTCCATGGAACCCAATGTGCCTAGCAACTGTGCCATTATTCCTGAGTATCTAGCTAGTATGCCCTAGGAATCTTGTCTAACAATACATAGCAATAGTGGTACTTCTTCCATGGATTTTGCATGGACATTTAGCACACATTGAGCCAAATATATATAAGAAAGAAGACAGTAACCATCTACAATTTACTGTAATGACCCTCTATGTTTATTATCATCATGAATATGAGAGGACCATTAGCAAGATATAGGCCAGCACCTAAAAAGGCAACGTAGGAAGGCACAGTTGTATTTCCAGAATTTAGATTGGCCATTGTTAACACTTAGGAAAATATAGGAAATAGCAGAGTTAGAACGAACAATAACCAGGCTAAACTACTATACGTCTGGGCCAGGTCGAGTCAGGAAAAATGTGTATTATCAGGACATAGGTAAAAGCAAAGACAGGGATAAAGACATGAGAACCATACCAGAATACTATCACAGGTCTAGGAACTAACTGGGTCAGAACCAAAATATTTAAAAGACAAACAAAACACATTTAAAGTCCATAAAGAATGCCATTATAACAACCCACATCATTCTAGGAGCCAACAAGTGGAAAATGACATGCAAAATGACATCCAAAGTGCAGCAAAAATTAAGCTGGAGCGTCATTCCCTTTCTAAAATATTACAATTGCTGGTTAAAAGTAATTGTGTTTCTAAACATATTAGTACACAAAAAAATAGAAAATAAAAAACACTCAAAGTACCATAACCTCTACAGTTTGTTGTAGTGGTTATGGTACCAGAAGTGTCCTTGAGTTCTGCCAGAGTCAGTATTCAAACTGTTTAAGAACAGTTGGGCAAGTAAGGCTGAATCCGCCTGGACACCTCCTTTGCAACTGGAACCATCTTCACCTCTAGTCTCTGTTACTAATCTTTATGTCAATTACTTGTTATCAAATAACCCCATTCTATTATTGTAAAGTACTGCAAAATATGTTGGTACTATATAAGTAATAATCATCATAACCACTATAGCAGGATGTAGTGTTATAATGCTTGGAAAAACCCATCAAAGAGAAATTAGGTGAAAACGTACCTCCTGTCCAGCTCCAAAAATGCCACCATCACATTGTTTTCATGGTTGTTCCAGTAAAGGAACACCCACCCCAAGCTCCATCTATCTCCCACCACTTCCTTGCAATTGACCCTGGTTGGAATACCAGTCACATTAGTTGGGGAAGGTAGGCAGAACAGTGGCCTGACAGAGAAGTTCCCACAACAAAGTTAGTTTTGCTTTGAATAAATCCATACCAATGGTCTAGAAAGCCCACTCTCTCAATTACATGCAATATATGGTGGTGGAAGTGAGTGACTTTTGCAACACCAATGCAGCCTGAATGCTTATGCGCCTAACAGCTCCTGTTCGTGGAGTGCAATTGTGTGTCTTATCTTTTATAGAAAAAAAAGTGTCCTTTTAATATTTCTTTAAACAGAAAATATATTAAAAAGAAATGTCAGTTTATTCCATTCTCATTTTTACACCTAATTTTCTACAATCATTAAGTGACATAACAGAGCCAGCTGCTCCAATATCTCAATCACCAATGGTCTGCCATTCTGTTCTGTGTAAATCTACATTTGTATTGCCATTTCCTGCTCAGTAAATCAGTATGTTGTACATTTTCTATTCATCTTCTGTATTTGCTTCTGCGTTTCCATACTCCTCGTGATCAGTACAGTGTGCATTTACTTTGCTTGCTTCCAATACACACTCCTTTGACATGACCTACTTTTCCGCAGTTGTAACATATTGTCTTGTAAATCTGCACGTTATTGCCTCATGACCTTGTCTGCCACAACTTAAGCGTGCATTCCTCATGTGCTATGATGAGGATATTTACAAAAACAAACAAACTTATTGCTGTACTTGTAGGACTCATTTTAAATACCTATTTTTTTTACTTTTCCCCCCCAATTATATTTAACACTATCATGAAATGTCTAAGTCTGCTATTACTCTCCTTTGTGTGAGTATTTGTCGTTAATAAAGTTTAAGGATTAGCTTAAAGTTTCAGAGTTGTGACTGCTCTCACCTTTTTATGAAAGCATGATGAACATTTTTCTGACTCCTTTTGGAATATATTCCCCATATTAACATGTGGCTGCCAGTTTTCTAAGTGTTAATACGTTTGCGTATATATATGTTTACTAATTTATTTAATACCTTGTTGAGATGTTGGAACACAAACAAGCAGGGCTACCATCAGAGGGTGACAACCATGACTGTTGTCATGGGCCCGGCGGTCCTGGGGAGCCCGAGCACCCAGGCCCCCACATTCCCAATGTGCACACACACATATATATAGACATATATATATATATATATATAGCGGTTATCGCTATATATGTGTTTTGGCAGTGGCAGAATTACCTGAGGGGGCCCATCGGTTGGCCCACGCACTTAGGGCCACCCCATGGACATATATCTAAAGGGGCCCAATCAGCGCAGTGGATTTGTAATAGCCGACTGGGCCCATTTAAGGATCCTGGGAGCTCACTTCCTCCCAGCTAACATCCGCGCGGCAGGAAGCACCGGGGAGTGAGAGAAGGAGAGAGCCGGACCCACATCAGCCCCAACCAGCAGAGTCCACCCTCCTGCAGCCTAAAGGTAAGAAACAGGAAAAAAAAGTGTGTTAGTATATGTATCTATCAGTGTGTGTCTGTCTGTATCTGTGTTTGTTTCTGTGTATCTATCAGTGTGTGTATCTGCTTGTATCTGGGTGTCAGTGTGCACCTGCGTAGTGTATGTTTTTGCTGTTGTTTTATTATATTTGATTATTTTATAGCAGTGCTGCAGCTTTTATGCTAGTGTCTGTGCTTTTGATCTTTTTACACTTTTTGTTCACAATCATTCTCACTACTTAGTTGTTATGCCCCATTTCTTTTAGTTTTAGTTGGGGCTCTATTTAAATGTTTAATCAGATTGTTACAGTTAGTTTTGGTAACTTTGTTGCAATGTGTATCTTTTCTATTTGGTGTGCCTGTCCTGGCTTTTTGATCTTTACATACAGATTGCAGCAGTTCAAGGCCCATGTTGTGTACGTTTTTATCTTGCATAGCCTTTATTATGTGCATGGCCCATTTGCTGTCTTTTGCATTTATTGTTTAAAGTATGTTGTTTAATTAGTGCAATAAATTATTTCTCTATATGTATCGCTGGAGTGCTCACGCTATTTTTGTTTTATGAAATTCTCAACTAAAGTTGTGTTTATTTGGTGTGACTCTGCCCATAGAATTGATTATTTTATTATTGTTTCTCTACATTTTCACTCATATATTTAATTTATATTTTGGTTCGGTGTGTATCTATATGTGTGAGTCTGTATGTATCTGTGTCAATGTACACCTGAGTGTGTGTGTGTGTGTATCTTTCAGTGTGTATTTCTGTGTGTCTGTATGTCTCCTAATTGTGTATGTGTATCAGAGTATCAGTGTGTGCACCTGAGTGTATGTGTGTGTCTGTATATATCTGGGTGTCAGTTTGCACCTGAGTGTGTGTGTGTGTGTGTGTGTGTAACTATGTGTCTGTATATTTGCATGTATGTCAGTGTGTGCCTGTATGTCCTATGTGTTTTGTGTATATGTGTACAGCCCTGTAAAAATGGGCAAATTGTAGATCCCCAGCTAGCAAAGCATTCTGGGACTTACAACAGATGTGGATCTACATTTGGACACTTTACACACGCTGCATCCACTAAACACACAATGAGCATTGACTACACACACACAGACTCTGCATTCATTCTACACACCTTGTGGGCAGATTCAACGGCGGGCCTTGTGGGCAGACTCACGGGTGGGCTCTAGGGGCCCAGACCTTTAACTTTGTCAGGGGCTCCAAAATTTCTTTTGACAGCCCTGCAAACAAATATTAAAGTAATAGAGGTCCAGGCACTCCTTGGTTCAAATTCCAAATACATACAATGGTGGATCACACTTCTTGATATACCTTAAATAGAAACATAAAACCATATAGTGTAATACAGTTTATATGTCAATAAATGTGAAGATCGTAGAGGTCATGTACTCACAAGCCTGGAGCCAAATGTAATCATATGGCTCCCATGAGTGGTGCAATGGGACTATTATGTAGGACGTCCCTGTCCTTCTTCTAGTTGTTCTTGGAGCCTCAGGACTGAAGGTACAAAAATAGTAAGAAGGTTGGTTTCTTCTAAAAAAGCTTTTATTACATATATATAAAACAATATAAAAACATAAGGACTGCTCTTTAAAAAAAAAGAAGAGAAAGAAGCAAAGCCCAATACAGCCAAATGGCTGTTAAAATCCATAAAATGCGCTAAAGTGCCAATAGTTGAATAGGTCCAAATGTCCTTGCAATTCCGATACGCGTTTCGCCCCGTATATGAGGCTTCCTCAGTCGGTGGTGGTGTGTGTGGGCTCTTTGGTGTCCTTTTATGCCGCTCATGCGGCTTACTTCCGGGTTCCGATGTCGGGATTTGGAACGCACGATGCGTTCCACACGTCGCTTGCGTCATTTCCGGGTCCTCGTTCCAGGGCCGGACTGGGAATTAAAAGCAACCCTGGAATTAAAATATTTACCAGCCCCATAATACGTCGCGCCAGCATAGTGTGCAGATACAGAGTTACAACAGATAACTTAAAATTAAAAAGAACTTCAACGTAAAAAGCGCACTCATAGGCTTCAAAATAAACAAAAGTGCAGATTTATTTTAAGCAGACGTGCCTTTGCATGTAATCAATGTTTCAGTCCAACTACCTTGATATATTAAGGAAAGCTTGTTAATGGGACTGAAATGGTGAATGTATGTAGGGCACAACTGTAAAAAATGTTTATTTTGAAGTCCTGTAGGTGTGCTCTTCACTTTAAATATGTTATTGTGCTGGAGTATGCACCTAGCAACAAGACTGGGCCAATATCTGCTCATTACATATGGTACATATTAATGACATTCCTCTGTGTATTATGCATATATAAATGTACATTAATATGTGTAAATATAAAAGGTATATATATATATATATATATATATATATATAAAACTAATACACACATTAATATACATGTCATATACTAGTGGCGGATCCAGAGCCTGAGTCTGAGAGGGGCACTTGTAGATTATTTAAAGAAATATTCCATGCACAATAACCCTCTCTCTATTAGCAGTGGATTTTGCTAGTGCAAATCAACACCCACCAGAGTAAGTCGTCAAAGCGTTTAAGAACAGTTTGACAACTTACCTGGAGTCTGCTGGGATATGGGGCTGTAGTAGGGGATAGGAGCAGTGGTGCAATGTGTGTGAAAGGTTCAGTGTGTGGGTGGGCAGTGTGTAAATGTGTATGGTGTGTGTGTGTGGGGGCAGTGTGTGAATGTGTATGGTGTGTGTGTGTGTGGGGCAGTGTGTGTGTATGGGGCTAGAGTTCACTCCTACTACTGGGACCACCAGGAAGTGGTAAGAGTGAACTCTAGCCCGTAGCTCCAGGGCTAGAGTTCACCCTCGTGAGA
>OW240916.1:245033108-245099141 GCA_933207985.1 Pelobates cultripes
CCCCTTTCCCTGTGTCTCTCCCCTCCCCTCCTCCCTCTATTCCCCTCTCCCCCCCCCTTTACCTGGAGAAGTCAGGGGGCCGGCCGGGTTTCTGGCTGGAGCCGCCGGGCTGGGTGGCAGCTTCCCCGGTCCGGCGGCCCTGCTCCTGTCACTGCTGTGGCTGATGGAGGAGGAGCATGTCTCTGTACCATGCTCCCTCGCGGTTCCTGTGCCAGAAATTTCCCAGTATCCCGGTGGGCCAGTCCGGCGCTGCCTCGTTCTGGCGCCTCTATGACATCACTGGAACGCATTGTGGAACGCACATGTGTTCCACAGTGAAGTCCGTTCAAAGAACACGTTTAATGTTTACATAATATTTCTAATCCAGTTCTCTACTTTGAAAAATTCATAAAAAATTATAACTTATATACTTTATGTAAATGTGCAAATGTTGCACTCTTATAGTGCAAATAAAGATCTGTATTTAAATACAGTACTTAAAAAAAAAATTTCAGGTCTTAAAATATAGCTGATATATAAATGTATAAAGTATTTGAGCTGAATTGCAAAAATCTTCTGTATTAACCAAATGCATAAATATCTTTAACACCTCATATAACTGATATATGAATGTATAAAATAAATGGAAAGAATTTTAAAAATCTTCTGTATTAACCAAGTGCATAAATATCTCTAACCATATTTAAATAGTGTAAAAGTCTATACCAAAGTGCATCTAAAGTGCAAATAAAGTGCATCTTTGTCTTTGTCAAGCTTTTGGGGTCGAAACGTTGCTGTTGTGGTTCCTAATAAAGTGTCTGTCTTGAACCAAGGAGTGCCTGGACCTCTATTACTTTACTAATGTTTGGAAATCTGGTGTTTGTTCTGGCTCAGCAAGCACCCTGGCTTAGATTTGTGGGAGTGAGTGCAGTTCCACATATACTATTCAAGGTTTCTGCAATCAAGTATTGTCACTTTTTCCTATTCTTGGACAAAGACCAGGTCTGACATTGACCCATTCTGCTTCTTCTTGGAACTGAGAAGAAATTGAATCTTTATGAAATATGTAATTGCTATAGTGAGTAATGTTCGATCATTATATTATTAAAGGAACACTCTATTAGGAATTAAAATACATAAATAATAATTTTACTAAATATATTGCAAAAATGCCGGATATTGCGTAACCATTAGGCCATGAAATATTGTAGCCATTTTTTAAAGTCAGCACAGTCATAGTCATCATTTTTCCCTTCTGCTATTGTTGACTAAATTGATTCCCTGAATTTTTTTATGTATTAGAATTTGGCTGAACTGAACAGCTACAGACACCACATTTTTGTTCTGCCATAGTTCAGTTCGGAAGACCAAATTCTTCGCCCCACACAAGCCTCATCAAAAATAAAGCACTTAAGCAAGGTGAAGTGGTTGATGTGTTTGATGTGTTCCTTTAACTAATTTCAATATTTTTACTAATCTATTAAAGGAAAATGGTCATTGTGCCAAAATGCCTTTTGTCACAGGTTTTTCACATGACAAACTGCCCTGTCACCCTGGCTTATGGAGAAGCCGGATTGCCAGCCTCCTGCCTCATGACTATGGCCTTGGGGTGTATGGCCCTTTAAAAACAATCTATGGGCATATTGAGACTTTTTGTGACTATGCCCCTTTAAGACTGTGTCCCCAGACTGTAAAAATACTTTGTGCATGTCGTTTTGCCAAATGGTTCAGTAAATGGGGCTTACCGAACAGGCGGACCACACACAAGTGTGCAGCCTATTTAAATATGTAAATACGTTAAAAAATAAAATGAAAAAATAATTAAAAAATATATAGATGTGTGTTATTTCGTTCTAACTGTATTGTGATATTAATATATATATATTTATATCAAAATACACGTAGAACGAAATAATATATATCTACATACATAAATATATACGTATATATCACTATATATATACCTATATATATATATATATATAAATAAAAATATTTTTAAAAAATTATATATATATACACATATAGATTCACATACATATATATATACATATATTAATTCTACATATATATTTATGTAATATTTTTACATAATTAGGTATCTTAATTAAGTACAATTAGCGGGACCTGCCTGACAACCCATGCCGAGCGTAAAGGGAATTTAATTTGCTAGCACTATATTTAACCCTATAACTTTCCAAGACAACATAAAACCTGTACATGTGGTACTGTTGTACTCGGGAGACTTCACTGAACACAAATATTAGTGTTTCAAAACAGTAACATGTATTACAACGATGATATCGCCAGTAAAAGTGAAGTTTTTTTAATTTTTCACGCACAAACAGCACTTACATGGACGATATTATTGTTGCGATACTTTTTACTGTTTTGAAACACAAATATTTGTGTTCAGCGAAGTCTCCCGAGTACAACAGTACCCCTCATGTACAGGTTTTATGGTGTTTTCAAAAGTTACAGCGTCAAATATAAGGCTTGCGTTTCATTTTTTTCACATTAAAATTCGCCAGATTGGTTACGGTGCCTTTGAGACCCTATGGTAGCCCAAGAATGAAAATTACCCCTATGATGGCATACCATTTGCAATAGTAGACAACCCAAGGTATTGCAAACGGGGTATGTCCAGTCTTTTTTAGTAGCCACTTAGTCACAAACACTGGCCAAAATTGGCGTTTTTTGCATTTTTCACACACAAACAAATACTAACGCTAACTTTGGCCAGTGTTTGTGACCAAATGGCTACTAAAAAAGACTGGACATACCCCATTTGCAATACCTTGGGTTGTCTACTATTGCAAATGGTATGCCATTATGGGTGTAAATTTCATTCCTGGGCTACTATACAGTCTCAAAGGCAACGTAACCAATCTGGCGAATTTCAATTTCAAATGTAACATGCTATATTTGACCCTGTAACTTCCCAAAACGCCATAAAACCTGTACATAGGGGGTACTGTTTTACACCTGAGACTTTGCTGAATACAAATATGTGTATTTTATTGCAGTAAAAGCAAACAGTATTATGACATTGACAGTTAAAATGTCATGTAGAACTAAAAAAAAAATAAAAAAAAAAATCTTATTTATTTTTTTCATATTAAATTATGTTTCATAGCTAAATATTTGATATTAAATGAAAGCCCTGTTCCCCTGAATAAAATGATATATAATAAGGGTGGGTGCATTTAATATGAAAGAGGTGAATTATGGTTGGACAGACATGTAGCGCAAATGCCAGGTTTTGTTTACATTTTGTTTCGTTCACAATGTGTACATTTGGCTCCGTCCTTAAGGGGTTAAACAGCAACCCTTCCTTTTTCTGTGTATGAGTTTCAGCTGATACTAACGATCAGCTCCTTCAGTATGTTGCCACGGTTACTCACCTGATAGTAGTAACAGCCCTGCTGCTAATCAGGCAGGCTATTTAAGCAGCTAATCCCAGTACCTCCTTGCCCTTGTGTGGTTTCCTGTACCCCAGAAGTCTCCTTGTTCCTGTGAGTTTCTGTTTGTTCCTGGTTCCTGACTCTGGCTTGTTCCTGACTTCACTGCTCTCTGTTCTCCTGATCCTGGCTCGTCTGACTACCCTCTCTGGTGACCCCTGCTTGCCTCCTGGCTTTTAGTTATTTCTTTATTTGTTATTTATTAATAAAAGGTGTTTTTGCTTCTAGTTCTGTCTCTGTCTGGTTTCTGG
Source organism: Pelobates cultripes (assembly GCA_933207985.1). NCBI lineage: Eukaryota > Metazoa > Chordata > Amphibia > Anura > Pelobatidae > Pelobates > Pelobates cultripes. Next base: position 245,036,800 of record OW240916.1, read on the forward strand.
TCCCTAACACCTACCTCACATCAGTCTTTATCAGTTGACTTATATGTGAACTCTTAGATCCTGCAATCATTAAATATTCCCATACTGTCATTATTTTACATTGTGAGACAAGATAAAACATCACAATAAGCATTGTATTTATCATCACAGAAAAGAAAAATCCTACGTGGACTATTCCTTTATAGATACTTATCTTCTGATTTTAGCTATAGGAACCATTTAAGAAGGTGACAAGTACTAGTCCAATCAATGGTTCTTAATCTTTGGGCAAAATATTTCTATTTGTATGCTAGGATATAAGAAATATACAATATACCGTATTATTCAAAGAGTAAATTGGTTTTATAGATTTCATAATTAAGCATAAATTTCATAATTAAACTGGCGTCCTTTCACTGAGTCTTTTTGATAAGTAATATGTATGTTTAACCACAATGTAATATCTACAGATTATTTTGCTAAACATAAATTCAAATTAATGAGAAAATAATTGTATTATATCAATAATCATATTAATTAAATTGAATTTATGAGTGTGTTTTTATCAGCTTTGGGGTAATTAACTAACTAATGTTATTTTCCATCTGTGCATTTCTTGGATCCTGCTATTGTTAATTTGGTTATACTAATATCATTATTATTATTATTATGATATTTATATAGCGCCATCAAATTCCGCAGTGCTTTACAATGGGTGGATGAACAGACATGTAGTTGTAACCAGACAAGTTGGACACACAGGAACAGAGGGGTTGAGGGCCCTGCTCAATGAGCTTACATGCTAGAGGGAGTGGGGTAAAATGACACAAAAAGGTAAGGATAGTATTAGACTTGTGACAGTTGCAGAAGAGGAATCAGTCAGGCGTTATTAACAGTTCAATAGATACGCTTTTATGAAGAAGTGGGGTTTTAACGATTTTTTGAAGGAGTGGAGACTGGGTGAGCATCTAACGGAGGAGGGAAGCGAGTTCCACAGGAAAGGTGCAGCCCTCGAGAAATCTCGAAGGCGAGCATCAGAGGTGGGAGTACGGACAGAAGATAGACATAAGTCTTCAGCAGATTGTAAGGGCCTAGACGGGACATACTTGTGTTTAAGGGAGGACAGATAGGTGGGAGCAGCATTATGTAGCGATTTGAAAGCAAGAACCAGAATTTTAAATTGAGCTCTATATTTTATAGGAAGCCAATGTAGGGACTGACAGAAGGGTGAGGCATGGGAGGTGCGGGCAGACAGGAAGATGAGCCTCGCCGCTGCATTCATTATGGACTGTAACGGCGCAAGTTGGGAGCACGTAAAACCACTGAGAAGTGGATTACAGTAGTCAAGGCGAGAATCTGGCATTCAGTAGGGGTGGATGTGCGCAATGTTTTTGAGATGGAAATGACAGGATTTGGCGATAGATTGAACATGAGGCTTGAAGGAGAGGTCAGCGTCAAAGAGAACACCTAGGCAGTGAGCCTGCGTGGTGGAGCTGATGGTAGCACCGTTGATTTGGAGGGAGACAGACACAGGAGTAACAACACTTGAGGGAGGAAAGACCAGATTTTCAGTTTTGGTCAAGTTTAGATTAAGGAAGTGGGCAGCCATCAAGTTAGAAACAGCAGAGAGGTAGTCAGATACACAAGTCAAGAGGGACGGGGAGAGGTCAGGAGAGGACAGGTAGATTTGCGTGTCATTTGCATAGAAATGATATTGGAAGCCAAAGGAGCTAATGAGTTTACCAAGGGAGGCAGTATAGATGGAGAACAGTAGGGGACCAAGGAGGGGGGACCAACAGAGAGGAGTTGGGGAGAAGAAGCAGAGCCAGAGAAAGAAAACACTGAAAGAGTGCTGGGAGAGGTAGGGGGAGCACCAGGAGAGAGCAATATCTTGTAGACTGAGATTACGGAGGATGAGAAGAAGCTGTTGATGGTCAACCGTGTCAAAAGCAGTGTAAAGGTCAAGGAGAATTAGGATAGAATAGTAACCACAAGATTTTGCAGCAAGTAGATCATTAGACACTTTGGTCAGAGCCGTTTCCACAGAGTGCTGAGCGTGGAATCCAGATTGAAGTGAATCAAGCAGAGAGTTGGACTCGAGGAAGTCTGTCAATCTTGCATACACAATTCTTTCAAGGATCTTGGATGCAAAAGGCAGTAGCGAGATAGGACGATAGTTGGATGGGGAGTTAGGGTCAAGATTGGGCTTCTCTAGAATTGGGGTTACAGTTGCATGTTTAAAGGGCGATGGAAATATACCAGAGGAGAGAGAGAGATTGAGAATTTTAGTGAGAGGTGGAGAAAGAGAAGAAGACAGAATATGGATGAGATGCGAGGGAATTGGATCTAGGGAGCAGGTAGACACATCTAAACATGGTATGTGTAACATTTCTATGTAACATTTCTATTTGTGTATATTACAATTGTCAGATATCATAAAATGTAATTTCTAAATGCCCACCAAGCCTAACTGTAACACTAACAACAATACCTAAACCTCCTCTACACTGATTAGCGATTTGACTTACATTAGCTCTTGTGATCAGCCCAGACGGACTAACCTTCACTCCCCACGCAAATCAATGATCGTTGGGCACCCATGACATGACCCTAAGGCTGGTTCACCATTTGGCCTTCCTTGCACCACGTTTGGTTGGTACTAACCATTGCATCTTGGGAACATCCCACAAAACTGGCCATTTTAGAGATGTTCTTACCCAGTTGTCTAGGCATCACTATTTGGTCTTTGTCAAAGTCACTCAGATCTTTTCACTTGCCTATTTCTCCTGCTTCCAAAACATGAAATTCAAAAACTGACTGTTCACTTGCTGCCTAACATATCCCTTGCTGCCTAACATAACCAATGTTATTCACTTCACCTGTCCATGGTTTTAATATTGTGGATGATTAGCTTATGGGATATACAGGAATATATCTGACTCCGCAGGCCACATAATCCTAAATCCAACCTCTAACAGCAAACCACCAATCCCAGGGAAAGTGAATCTTGAAACGCTTTGGGTCTAATATTGACATCAATTTATTGCTAGCCCTGAGTCCCCGTAATACCTCAAGGGAATTAACTCCAGTTACAGAATATGTGACAGTGCCATTTTAATGCACTATATTTGGAGTTCAATACACCATTTTCCAAATTATTATACAAATGATATTTTTCTCATTTACCTAAATAATTGATGTAAATAACAGTCAGCATAATTCTCATGTTATCAACTATTAAGAGTACAATTCAAATTTTATTTTACAAACCTAATGATAACAGTATTTTTTTTAAACATAAAAAAACTTACAATGCACTGTTCCAAATTATTACGCACAGTAAGGTTCAAAACACTTTATAGGTTGTAAAGAACTGAAAATTGTCATTTGTTGTGTTTGCAGCATATTTACTGAAATCAAAAGCTATTTTAACAGGTCATGTTACATTTTAACATAGGACCCCTTATTTGATACCAGCTTCACAAGTCTTGCATCCATTGAACTTGTGAGTTTTTGGACAGTTTCTGCTTGAATTTGTTTGCAAGATGTCAGAATAACCTCCCAGAGCTGCTGTTTGGATGTAAACTGCCTCCCACCCTCATGGATCTTTTGTTTGAGGATGCTCCAAAGGTTCTCAATAGGATTGAGGTCAGGGGAGGATGGAGGCCACACCATGACTTTCTCTCCTTTTATCCCCATAGCAGCCATTGATGCAGAGGTATTCTTTGCAGCATGAGCATGCATTTTCATGCATGAAGATGATTTTATTATGTAAAACCAGGGAAGAAAGTGGTCAGTCAGAAACTCCACATACTTTGCAGAGGTCATCTTTACACCTTCGGGGACCCTAAAGGGGCTGAGCAGCTCTCTTCCCATGATTCCGGCCCAAAACATAACTCCCCCACCGCCTTGCTGACGTTGAAGCCTTGTTGGAACAGGGTGGCCATCCACCAACCATCCACTACTCCATCCATCTGGACCATCGAGGGTTGCACGGCACTCATCAGTGAACAGGACTGTTTGAAAATTAGTCTTCATGTATTTTTGCTGTTTCTGCTTGTGAATATTGGTTAGTGGTGGCCGAATAGAAGGTTTAGGACTCTACACCTTGATGTCTGTGGGACTCCAGAGACACCAGCAGCTTCAAATATCTGTTTGCTGCTATGTAATGGTATTTTAGCAGCTGCTCTCTTGATCTGATGCATGGATCTGGCAGAAATCTTCCTCAATGTGCCTTAATCTGCACGAACCCATCTGTGCTCTGAATCAGCCACAAATCTCTTAATAGTGTGATGATCATGCTTAAGTTTTCGTGAAATATCAAATGTTTTCATACCTCGTCCAAAGCATTGAACTATTTCACTCTTTTTGGCAGCAGAGAGATCCTTTTTCTTCCCCATATTGCATGAAAATGGTGCTCTGCTTAATAATGTGGAACACCCTCCTTTAGTAGTTTTTCCTTAAATTGTGCACACTTGGCAATCATTAATCATTAATAATTATCACAGTTGTCCGAGATGGTTTTCAGTGATCAAAAGGGCCCTGAGACAGAATGCCATCCAGTTAAACTGAAAAACAAAATATTTAATCTTTGTGACACAAATAGAATTTGCATAATAATTTGGAACAAGGTGTATACAGCGCAGCGTGGGGGTATTGATGTGTGTGCAAGATTTTAATGCAGTAGGGTAAAGAGTTAATACAGCATGGCTTGAGGTTAACAGCAGAAGATGCAACGTTTATAAATATAGGTTCATGTAATACTCTGAATAAACAATAAAATATTTGTTGTCACAAACACTGGCTTGGAGCATGGTGTAGGGCTGGTTTCAGGAAGGGGTTAATGAAATACAAGCATGAGGAAACATGACATTTACTTTTGGCTGAAGCCTCAAGTTTTTTAGCCACCTAGCAAAACCCCTGATAACATAAGTCAAAGGCTGTGATCATTTTAAAAATATATATTTTATCAATTATGTTTTGTACACTAAGAAATGTATGATAAGTAACATACAAATATACATACAATATACACCTATAGAAGAAAGATGGCTAACCTGTAAAGATGTTTGTGAACTGACTTTACAGATGCTAATCTTGGTTATGAGCTTTGTGAGCCTTGTGGGATCAGTGGCGGATCCAGAAGCTATTCTTGGGAGGGGCACTGGCAGATCATTTTAAGAAACAATCCAGGCACAATAACCATTAAAGCTCTCTGTAGTGGTTTTGGTGCCAGGATTTGCTGTGGTGCCCTCCCAGAGTAAGTAGTCAAACTGTTTAAAAAAACATTTGATAACATACCCAGTGTCTGCTAGGATAAGGGCTGTAGTGTGTGTGTGTGTGTGGTGTATGTGAGGGTCGCAGTATGTGTATGGAGGGGCAGTGCATGTGTGAGAGGGGTGCAGTGTATGTATGGGATAGCAATTTGTATATTGGGAGCAGTGTGTTTGTGTGTAAAGGGTGCAGTGTGTTTGTGTGTGAGTGGTGCTGTGTGTGTGTGTATTGGGGCTGTGTGTATAAGGGGGCAGTGTGTGTATTGGGGGCTATGTGTGTTTATGGGGGGCAGTATAGAGGCTGTATGTGTGTATAGAGAAGCTGTATGTATGTAGGGGAGCTATGTATGTAGGGAGGCTGTGTATATTAGAGGCTGTGTATGTAGGGAGCTGGCATGTGTGTAAGAGAGCTGTGTGTGGTACAGTGTGTAGGGAGTTATAGTTTGTCTGAGGGATAGAGGGAGCTGTGTATGTAAGAGGCTGTGTAGTGCAGTGTGTGGCAAGGGTTATAGTTTGTGTAGAAGGATGGAGGCTGTGTGTATAGGGGGCTGTATATTTGTGTGTGGTGCAGTGTGTAGGGGGTTATAGTTTTGTGTGAGGGGATAGAGGGGCTGTAGGGGGCTGTGTGTGTAAGGGGGGCTGTGTGTGTAAGGGGGTCTATATATTTGTGTGTGGTGCAGTGTGTAAGGGGTTATAGTTTGTGTGAGGGGATAGGGGGGCTGTGTGTGTAAGGGGGCTGTGTGTGTAAGGGGGGCTGTATATTTGTGTGTGGTGCAGTGTGTAGGGGGTTATAATTTGTGTGAGGGGATAGGGGGCTGTGTGTAAGTGGGGGGCTGTATATTTGTGTGTGGTGCAGTGTGTAGGGGGCTAGTTTGTGTGTGGGAGGGGATAGGGGGCTGTGTGTGTGCAGGGGGCTGTATTCGTGTGTGGTGCAGTGTGTAGGGGGGTTATAGTTTGTGTGAGAGGGATAGTGGGGCTGTGTGTAAGGGGCTGTATATTAGTGTGTGTGGTGCAGTGTGTAGGGGGTTATAGTTTGTGAGGGGATAGTGGGCTGTGTGTGTAAGGGGCTGTATATTTGTGTGTGGTGCAGTGTAGGGGGTTATAGGCTTGTGTGTGAGGGGATAGGGGGCTGTATATTTGTGTGTGGTGCAGTGTGTAGGGGGTTATAGTTTGTGTGTGGGGATAGCGGGCTGTGTGTGTAAGGGGGGGCTGTGTGTGGTGCAGTGTGTGAGAGGGTAGGGGGGCAGATTAAAATTTTTTTTTTATTATTAAATAATTAAATAAATATAGTTAATGTCCCCCCTCCCTTCTTACCTTTGCTGAGGGAGGGGGAGACATTGCTTTCTTCCAGTCCCTGGTGGTTTAGTAGCTCAGGCTGGGGTTCACTCTCGCGAGAATGGAGCATTGCCATGGTAACCGCGGCAATGCTCTGTGATCGCGAGAAAAGAACCCGGCGGAGCTGCAGGTAAGAGCTCCCCCGGGTTCTCTCTCCCTCCCCTGCCGCCGTCCAGCTGTGGGGGCCGGGGAGGGAGATCACTGATCTCCCCTCTGGTCCGTGATGCCAAACAGCAGGGCTGGTGCTTGGATAGCGCCAGCCCTGCATGGGCCAGCAGGGAGAGCCTCGGCAGGCACTATTTTCTCGGGGGGGGGGGGTAAATTGCCCCGTTGCCCCCCCTGGATCCGCCAATGTCCAGGGGGGCAATGGGGCAATTGCCCCCTCCGAGAAAATAGTGCTGGCTGAGGGGGAGGACATTAGGTCCTGCCCCCAATTTTGATTTATGGCCCCCACCCACCGCCCAGGGGTGGGGGCCAGGGGGGAGGACATTAGGTCCCCCCCAATTTTTATTTATAGCCCCCACCCACTGCTCAAGGGTGGAGGCCTGGGGGGAGGACAGTAGGTCCCCCCCATTATTGTTATTTAGGGCCCCCACCTGCCGCGCAGGGGTGCGAGCCGAGGGGGAGGACATTAGGTCGCCCCCCAATTTTTATTTATGGCCCCCACCCACCACTCAGGGGTGGGGGCATGGGGGGAGGACAGTAGGTCCCCCCTCCCTTATTGTTATTTAGGGCCCCCACTCGCCGCGCAAGGGTGGGGGCCGGGGGAGAGGACAGGCTGCTCACTGTTTAATAGACACGATCCTACTCGCGGTATAGTGAGTAGGGGCATAATTTACTAATACTAAGTGACCAGCTTCTATAGAGGCTGGGTCACTTGCTGCACTGGCCAATCACAGCCATGCCATTATTAGGCATGGATGTGATGGCTTCTAAGGGCACACGAGTCAAACGCTTGTTGATTGGCTGCCCTGTAGCCTTTCAAAACGCGTCATTAAATCACCGAACATGTATGTCCGTGTTCGGGGTCCAAAAAACTTTTTAGTTCGGGTTCGCACAACTCTACTTATGAGGGTAAATTTGAGTTCATGCCAAACCCAAGTACATTATATGTAACTGGCATATATACATAGAAAACCATTTGTACACAGCTCAGATGCAGTGATGAGTGAAGAATGTTAATGCAGTGCTTCTGGCTTCCAGAACTGTGAGTAATTAACTTCTTTACTCATGACTCTAAAGTAATATTTCATGGTCTACAAAAGCTCTAAAAAGAGAGACATTAAGAAGCCACTGTCTATATTATTTTTGTACTAAATAAGCATTACTAATTTGTGAGGATATTACTTGGTAAAGCCGCATTGAATAATTGGCACAATGATTTAAGAATACTCTGGTACACTGATGTTCTAATTATTTTGAAAATAAGAATAAAAAAAAAACAACAACTCTAGTAAAATCCCTTAGGAGATACATAACTGTGAGCGCAGAGCATATTAATCAGCCATTTATCTTTTTATTGAGTGGAATCAGAGATCAATACAAAAAAGGGCACCCAATAAAGGGCACCCAGTACATCATATACAAAAATTGCATTGTCAATACTGTAAAACTTAGAAAATTAATTTCAGCTTTAGATCAAAAGAAATTAAATAAAAGCTGTAACCAATTTTCTACAGGGTTTTATTTGCTAAACAAGGAATATTGGAGACCCGGTTAGGGAATCATAAAATGTAAATAATGTAAAAAATATTATTTATTGGCTTAAAATCAGTTTGCCATCTTTAACCCAATACACATTTATAGACTCTGACAATATATGGGGTCTGACACTAATTAGCAATATGTAATGACATGAAGAATGACAATGTCAATTTGTGCAAAGATAACTAGGCAGAAAAAAAATCTCCAGTTTGTTTCTTTTTTTCCTTCCAACCTTGCTGTATTTACCCAAGTTTAGAAATGTGTTTCTTATGTCACAATAATTGTTTTAAGGATTAAACACCCCGTGTGCTGAAATGTTATTCCTTTGATTTAATATTTTATAGATTGCTGATTCAATTCCCAGGGTGTGAAGAGAAGGATGTGGGGGTGCAGGCTGTGTGGGGTGATGTGTGTGGATGCAGGCTGTGGTGTGGTTTGAGGGGGCATGGTGTGGGGATGCAGACTGTGGGGAGGCTGTGAGAAGTCTCCCTACATTGACATACCTTTTCCCTGGTGATCCAGTGGGATCGCTGTCCTGTCTGCAGCTCCGCCGGGTGTGAGCTGCAGACCAAGTGTTCAAGTTCCTGCAAGCTTCGGTCAGAAAGTTGCCATGGTAACATGTGGCAGCACTCTGTGAGCATGCGAGACCTCCATCCCATAGTCTGCAGCTCACACCCGGCAGAGCTGTAGACAGGAGGCTCTCTTCGGGCAGAATCAATGGAGGGGCTCACATACAGTGCAAGCTGCCAGGCTCCAGTCCATCCTATGGATGCGCCAGCCCTGTGAATGAGGCCATTGCCATCAGAGAACACTTTTGCTATGAAGGGGTGTACATGGTCTTCAACAATCTCTACGTAGGTGTTACGTGTCAACATTCACATGAATGCCAGTACACAAGGTTTCTCAGCAGAACATTGCCCAGAGCATAACATTGCTTCTGCTGACCTGGCTTCTTTCCATAGTTCATCCTGCTGCCACCTCTTTCCAGATAAACGATGCACACGCAGCTGGCCATCTATCTGATCTAAAAGAAAATGACAGCGGTCATCATGGGTAATCTGACTGGTCTGCAGCTACATTCCAATATGCAGAAAACTGTAATAATTTGTATACTCTGACACCTTTCTATCTTTGCCAGCTTAAATTTTTCATGAATTTGAGCTACAGTAGCTCTTACATGTGATCAGACCAGATGGGCTAGCCTTTGCTCCCTACATATCTATGAGCCTTAGGTGTACCTATCAATGAGCCTTAGGCACCTATGACCCTGATGCTGGTTCACTAGTTGTCCTTCCTTGCACCACTTTTGGTAGATACTAACCATCGTATACCAGGGACACCCCACAAGACTTGTTTTTAAAATGCTCTGACCCGGTCATCTAGACATCACTATATGACCATTGTCAAAGTCACTCAGATCTTTGTATTGTAACAGTATAATCAATGTTGTTCACTTCATCCATCAGTGATATTAATGTTGTCGCTAATCAGTGTAGACCAAATGTTGTATAGGGTTGTTACGGTACCCTCAGCATTAAATGTACAAACCGCCGTTTAGTGAATGCTCCCCTTTCGCAATAGCATAGGCTGCATGCGTATCTAGTACAATCATGCGAACCGCAAGCAAGGGAACACTGGAAACTCACGAAGGGGGACCGTACAGAATATTCTCAGCATTCATTAGTATTTCCTCCCCTCTGCCCTGGTGATAATTGAGAAGTAATTCAATTATCTCCAGGACAAGGACAAATCGCCATTTTAAATACAGTATAGAAAAACACATAAAAATATATAACTTGGCTTCTGTCGAATGCTACCCATTCATATCACATATCCCCAGATAGCCTGGATCTGAGTGCATATTATTGGCGAATAGCGCTCAGATCCCATACGCATAGTTCAATCGCCATGGAGTCAAAGTCTATTACAGTCCTTCGGTGTGCGATTGACTCCATGGGAAGGCTATCTGGGGTAAGTCCATTCTTATGTTTAAACCTCCCGAACGGCCGGTGTTCGCATCCTTCTGTCGACTGAGAAGGGGAGGTCGACAGCTCCAGCGGTGTTCACCAAAAAGTGTCCGTTTTCAGTTCCATGAAATATATGCCGAACACTGCTGATCTTTCTCATGGTTTAAAATGGCCGCCGCCTCATGGTCAACATACGAACGACGACCACCCGGTATTCGGTTCTTAATTGAGAAGTGTTTGTGGTTAACCACAACGTTCTAATTGGGATCAAGAGGTTAACCAGCAGCACACTTCTCTTCTGGGTGGCCGTCCATTCGGTAGTTTCATTCGGCGGAAAAAGTCAATTCACTGAACAGAGGCATACGAACGGGTAATTCCACGAAAAGGCAAAAACAGGCAAACAGACGAATCCAGCAAACAGTCTCTACACAGATGGATCTGTCACAAGGGTGTCTAAAAATATCTATATATGAATCTAAATTTAAGATAGACAATGCTCATTTTATGTAACCTGAAACCAACAAATTATGTCATAGCCAGTTACTCACCCGTACAGTCACTCGCACTTTATAATACCAGTGAGCAAGAATATTGGCTAATTAGCACCAACTACACTGTCAATTGAGTTATATCTCAGATGTTTAGGTAAGAATTATCTAGCAGCCTCACACTTGTTGGAAGGCATCACTGTCCTTTACCCTCCTATTCTATAAGTTATATGGTTACTCCATGTTCATATATTCCTAGATCCTAGATGCTTTTTGGCCTTTTTGTCAGACAATTGCTACTGCATTGGGGTATCCTCACTACTTTGACATTATATTGTGTCCTTTAAAACTTCTGTTTTCCTTAATCTGCGAGGACATCTGGTTTTAGAGACACCATTCGTTGAGCTCCTGGATTATTTAAGTTGCACCCTGGCCTCCTGAGTTATGATACTGAAATAAAATCTAATTAAAAATTCTAGTAATTATTCTAATATTCATATATAGCATTGTTTCACATTTTGTACATATATAGTGAACCATTGTATCATTTCGATAAGTAAATTATAATTTCTGCACATTAGTGTGCATAATAATCCTAACTAATAATTTAACACTGCTGATTAACTTACAAAAAGCATATCAGCAGCCTTCAGTCTGCAGATGAATAAAACACATTAATGGTATCTCTCTAGACTTGAACTAAAAGCAGTACAGCATTTTACACTTACAGACTCCCAAGGCATTTAAAAGAGAAAGTTTACCAGGATGTAATAAATTATGGGAAAACAAATATGTATGGCAAAAATCCATCTAATGTTCTATTCTGTGTTTTAGGTTTGTGACATTATTATTTCTTAGAATTTACTAAAATATCTATTCTGGCAACTCTAGGAATTATGTGTTTTGTTCAGCCTCCTCCACCCTTTACTTACTGAAATTAGTTTAGTTCCTATTTTTGTACTTGCATATTACTTTTCTTTTTTTTTTGGTCTTGTGGTTTTTAGTTTATTGAATGCACTAAAGCCAACTGGTTTTATGAAGTATGCTCATGAAATCAGGTTTGTTGGAGTGTGGAATGAAAAAATTTTTTTGTTATTTTTCATTTATAGGAGAAGGGCTGGCTGCATTTAGAGATGGCAAAACACGATAAGAAGGAATTTTATATTAACAATTATTTATTTGTGTTTCATGGCCAGAAGTCACTGCACTGAGATAAATTACTCAGAATGATTTATTGCAGCAGATGAATATGCCATTCAAAATAGTCGGGGTAAGGACAGAACACTAGTAACTTGAGAATTTTATAAAGAGAGAGAGAAAAAGAAAATGTACATAGATTCAAACTGTGTTATGGGAAAATGATACCATTGAAGGAATTGTAGCCAAGATCAGCAGAGACAGACACACACACACACACACACACTTGTTTGAAAGAGGAGAATAGGTGGAGGAAGAGTTGGCCAATAGGACAACATTGCTTCTCCTCTGCCTGCAATCTATACTAAGAAACCTAAGCCAGTAAACAAGAAGGAGTATATTACTTTCTTTTAATGCAGTACTGTCATGCCAAACTTACCTTTCTCCTATTGTTTCCTCTTCTCTTCCTCTCTCAGAATCTGTTCTTCTTTTCTATATTTCTGATCTAGTTTATGTTAAAACATGAGACTAAGTAGGGACTACTTTGTCTTTTTCCTACCTTGACTTTCTTTGACCAATGGAGAAGCTTAAAGGACCACTCTAGGCACCCAGACCACTTCAGCTTAATGAAGTGGTCTGGGTGCCTGGTCCTTCTAGGGTTAACCCATTTATTTATAAACATAGCAGTTTCAGAGAAACTGCTATGTTTATGAATGGGTTAAGCCTTCCCCCTAATCCTCTAGTGGCTGTCTCATTGACAGCCACTAGAGGCGCTTGCATGCTTCTCACTGTGATTTTCACAGTGAGAACACGCAAGCGTCCATAGGAAAGCATTTTAAATGCTTTCCTATGCGACGGGCTGAATGCGCGCGCAGCTCTTGCCGCGCGTGCGCATTCAGCCCAGGAGGAGGAACGGAGGAGAAGAGGAGGCAGAGAGCTCCCCGCCCAGCGCTGGAAAAAGGTAAGTTTAAACCCCTTTCCAGAGCCGGGCGGGAGGGGGACCCTGAGGGTGGGGGCACCCTCAGGGCACTATAGTGCCAGGAAAACGAGTATGTTTTCCTGGCACTATAGTGGTCCTTTAAATCAGCTCTATTTCCTGTGTCAAGGAAAAGGGTGAATACTTTTTTTGACAGAGGAAATGGAGCTGACTTAAGCTCCTCCTTTGGTCAAGTCAAATGCAGGAAAAATACATAAGACAAAGTAGTCTTATGTTTTAAAGAAAACTAGATCAGAAATGAAGAACAGAATCTGAGAGAGGAAGAGAAGAAGAAACAATAGGATAAAGGCAAGTTTGGCATGACAGTGCCACTTTACGGACAGAGGCCACTAATGCCATCCATCAGTGTAACTAGCACCACACAGGAACATGCACTGCCCTAAGATGAAAGAAACCCAAGACCTACGCAACCATGGTCAAACCTCACTTTAACAATAACCATCTATAACTACAAGCTGGGAAGTCATGAAAATCCACAATAAAGGCATGTTAAAAAAATAAAACATAGTATCATGTTTGGAACAATAGAAAAAAAGTAAATATTACAAAACTGTCAAATCCACAATCTTTATAAACTTCTTGACTATATTTTAAATGTATTGTTTCCCCATTTTTTTCCGGTTATCTTGTCCTATTCATTGTTGATTAATAAAGGTATGAATTCAACATCACATTCTAAGTGATCGATGACCACTTGTTTGAAAACCTGTTGAGTTTTTCTTGGCCAGACGCTTTTATTGCAGTGGGGTGACACCAGGCTCTAAACAAGATGGAATGATGCATATATCTGTACCTGAAACTGGATTGGTTCAAAATGGATTCTTTTATGATTATGTTAGAATTCCCATCAGTCCTGTAATTTGCCTATACATGTATGCATCTCCACACAACTTGCGTCTCATCCTGTGATCTTTATTCACTAATTCTCTGACTTAAATGATAACATTGACTACAAAGCCCCCCCCCCCAAAAAAAAACCCCCCTTATTATTAAAACATATAAGTTATTATTAAGATTTATTGTCAATTTAAACTTGTGAATAATTCGGGTAATGATAATTTATTAAACATATCACTTTAATATGCTGAGGTTACACACATCTTACATGTGATGATAATATTAAACTTTTACTGTTTTTAAAGCACCATAAAAGACTAGGGATCTTAAAGTAGAGACAAAACCAATATTTTAGCTGTGTACATTCATATATTTAGACAAATCATCTTAAAGATGAAGGACAATTTACTTTCTGTTGAATATAAACTCATGGGACTGCTACATGTTTATTGTAAATAAAATCAACTGACAGATATCCTGACTAAGTATGTTTCTATTGATTTAGTTTGCTACTAAAGCAATTTTGTCAACCAACTGACTCGGATGTGTACATCAATAACCTGACCCCAGAAAATGGTAATTAGGAAATTAAACTTTTCTGATTAATGCTCTAAAATACATTCAATTAGGATTTTTGCAGGCTTTTATATATAATGGTTACGGTCACCTAGAAATCCAGTGGTTATTTATAAAAATAAAAGGTTACACACAGGAACAGCTTTCAACACATTTGTTTATAATGTTTTGATTTAGAATGTGATTATATAAAAATCTTCAGTGGAACAAGTTTAGCTTACTTAGCATCAAATAGGATTCTAGTTAAATGAGATGAAGCAGACACAGTGCCTACTGTGTCCCTTTAAGTTGGGGCTTGAAATATGTGAGATTATGGTCAAAGCCGATGTAACCACCAAAGAATATAACTTTTAACAGAACTTTTGTTAAAATTACAATTATTTATATAGCGTCAACATATTCCAAAATGCTGTAAACAGGTAAACAAGACAATTATTTCATTCTTACAAAACATGCATAAACTACGGTAACAGTGGAAGACGAGGGCTCTGCCCAAACGAGCTTACAATCCAATGATATGCCTTTGAAAATGGAGTTTGTTGGACATACGATGATAAACAATATATGATAAACAAGTGTAAGTTTATACATGAGTATTCTTCTGGAGGTGATCATCCAGACCATTGCATTTAGAAAGCAGTTTTTTTGTTGTTGTTAGAGTTAATATGAGGGGTGTTACAAATCTACATTTTGATATCTTGGAATGGTTAACATTTGTGCAAAATCTTATATTTGAATATATTTAATTTCTAATAAAAATAAATCTGAAATACCCACTCCTGGACACTCCAAACTCAACTAATTCCTGCAAATGTATCCATTGTGTTCCTCATAATCCCTACCTACTTGGCTCTCTGTCAAACTCGAATTATCATAGGTATAACACTAGAAGCACATTCTTGCACATAAACATAACTAGGGATGTGCATAGGCAAAAGAATTTGGTTTGGTACTTCCGAAAATCGGGACTTGGAAATTCCCTAACCCTACCCCATAACCCTACCCCATAAACCTACTGTAGCAAACTCGCCCCTTTAGTGGAGTTTGCCATGTATTCTTGGAGGGGGCTGTTGGCCTGCCTCCTACCCAATGATTATGGTCCCAGGAAGATGTGGCCCTTTAAGTACAAAATTTGGGCATATTGGATTTGTATGGTGCTGCTAGCCCTTTAAGAACCATTTTGGGACATGGCGAAAATTTGGGACAATGCCCCTTTAAATCTGTGTCCCCATACCTATTTGGGACAAGGCTCCTTTAAAACTGTGTCCCCAGACTTGTTTGGGACACTGCCCCTTTAAGATGGTGTCCCCAAACTTTGGAAATAACTTTTAAATGGCTTTTTCCCTTATGGTTCGGTAATTGGGGCTTACCGAACCATTCACTGCACAGGCGGACTACCCATAGCTGGAAGTGTGCAGGCAATTTACCTCCCAGGCTGGGAGCCTGCTGTAGGTAAATTGCCGAACGCTGGGGCCATCTTTTTTTATTCAATGCGGTCAGCCTCACCTTCTCCCACAATGATTTTGCAGCCGTAGAGACTAAGTCCCATTCGGCGTTTTTTCAGCCTGAAATAGACTGACCGCACAGCCCAAATCTATGGAACTGTTTTGGGCATGAAAATATGCTTTCGGTGAGTCAAAAAGGGACCTCCAGCTAGCTTTTTAACCCCTGGATGGAATTGGCTGAATTTTGGATATGTTTATAATTAAAGTGTGCTGAGTTCGAACATGTGTGTGGCATGTATATTTTTGAAGTTATTAATATTTTGTAAAAACTGTATTTCTCTGCCTGTGATAATTAAGTTAGTCTATTGTGTTGAGATAATTGTATCACAGGCAGAGGGGAAGAGATGTGTGGGAGGTAACATGTATCCGATTGGTGAATGTACTAATTATTGTGGGTGTCTCCCTTGCATGGGAGCATTGCTTAAAAGCAGGGAATGTGAAATTAAATGTGAGTTCAGTTCTGCTCCTGATACTGTGTGTCGTCCAGTTATTGGGAAAGGTGATGGGATACTATTGGATTTTATTGCTGATTGTGCTTGTTATGCTGGTGGATTATTCTCTCACTGCGGGTACTGTGCCTGGGATTATTGCTTGTTCCTGAACCACACCTGGACTACCAGCGGAAATAGTCTGTGAGAGACCAACGTTCCACCAGGTTAGAGGTAGGGTTATTGGTAGGGTAAGGGGAAGGTTGGGGTAATGGTTAGGGGTAGGGTTAGGGGAAGGTTGGGGTAAGGGTTAGGGGTAGGATTAGGAGGAGGGTTAGAGGAAGGTTGGAGTAAGGGTTAGGGTGGGATAAGGGTTAGGGTTATCCCTAACCCTACCTCTACCCCTAACCCTAACTGGGTTAGGGGAAGGTTGGGGTAAGGGTTAAGGTTAGGGGTACGGTTAGAGGAAGGTTGGGGTACGGGTTAGGGTTAGAGGAAGGTTGGGGTAAGGGGTAGGGTTAGATTCCTGTCATCATTCCCTTCATTTTTCCTCCCTTTCCTGTTTTGCCACTTTTCAGAAATCTGAAGCACTTCAGAAGTTCGGCAATTCAGACATTCGGAAGCATCCGAATGTCCGAATTGCCGAAATTCTTCCGAATTTAAATTGGGACTGAAACAAATTGCACATGTCTAAACATAACTGTCCACAACCTTATTTGCCTAAACAGGCATACATACATACTTATACACACAAAAACACATGGATTTACATACATATAGATAGAAACACATATGCGTACATGCATAGACATACACACAAAAATACATGCACTTATATAAATACATGTGCCCCAACACACATATACATACACACAATAACATTTATCTACATATCTGCACATATAATTGCTGACCTTGCCTATGGAGGGTGGGGGGAGCCCCAGTTAGAAGACAATTGAGTTTGGTAATAATCTACCAATGCACCTTAAGAGCCTTTAAAAAAAATTTACATTTATTTATTTTTTTCATTTTGAGGCACAAGTTCAGTATGAAAAAATGGCTTCATCTAAGATGTTCCAAGCCGATTTGAATGGCGAGAGCTGTGCACGCATTAAAACTTCCCCATACCAAAGCACTGAAGCAATGTTTTCCTATGGTAGCCTTCGCGTTACATGGAGGATTTTAACTTGCCTAGTATGACCGCCACTAGAGGTGGATCTAACCCTGCAATGTAATCATTGCAGTTTATAAAAAAAGTCAATGTTTTAATTTTAGGATTAAAAAAACAGGAACATTCCATCCAGACCACTTTATTGAGATGGTCTGGGTGGCTATATTGTTCCTTTAATTGTCGCTTCTGTCTCAACCTACTCCCTCTCTCCCAATCATTGTCTTAAGGTTTTCCTATTTGATTTACAGCCTAACATATCATGCAAGGGAGGTATTCTTTAAGAATCAAATTGAAGATCTCTCAGAATTTAGAGAAAAAGGGATTATGCATTACTCTTACTTCAATCTTTATTCATAGAAAAAAAAATTATGTTTCATAGTAGATATAAAAAAACAACCATGGTAACCTTTTCAAAAGGATAAAATTAAAAAGGTTCATTAGATCTTTACTTAAAGGGCACGATCTGTAACTGCGCCAGTTAAATTTGAAATGTTAAGTTTGAAATGTAATAGCGTTTAATTACCTTTTTAAAACTTGATTGTTCCTGCCTGCTCAGAATTCACAGAAATGGCCTTAGTGTTCCCAGGATTACATATTTTAGATCCTTTATTATTTCAATTGCTGAAATTGATCTGGTTTTATTTGTGCCCAAATTAATTTTCATTTTCCTAAATTGGGGTTAAGGATTAATATCACTTTCAATTTAAACAAATTATTTACCGAGAATGACTTTTCTTATAGACAGCGTAGAAGGTTATATATACAAACTACAGACACTTTAACATGTTCATATATCCATTCATCTGGCTTAAAGTATTTAATCATTCATCTGTATGTAACATGCATCTCTTCACCCAGTCAAAAGCAAGTTTAGCATTGTTGGACTCCCCATGCTATACTAAAGTTAAATATAGAGTTCTGCATTTTACGAAGATAATCTACTGACATTTTACATTATTTAAATTCTCAAGTGATGTAACTTCTTTTTAAATTATCCAAACATGTAACTTGTACAGTAATTGTAAGAATATTGAAAATAAAAAAATTACTGACTATTTAAAAACCACTATCAGACTTCTCTGTTGTTATCTATACATTTTATAAAGAGCATACTGAACAGAAATAAAGTATATATTTTTTTTAATTTAAAAATGGTTATAAAATTCTATTAGTGCATAAACTATCTTTAGTAGACAAATAATATAAACCCCAACTTTTTGAACCTAAATAAAGATGAGGAACTTGCAAGTTCTGAATACAAGCAGTAAACGTAGCTGAGCTTGAAACAAAACGGTGTCTATTCCAATGAACCGCTGTTTAGTAGATTTTTCATCACTCAGGAAAACGGGAACAGCTCTGTAAGCTGACTGCAACCATACTATGGCTATCAGTTTACACAGAGACCGCATCACTAGTGAGTGAACCTCAGCGAGGTGCAGTGATCAGCAGAGCCAAAGATACACATGTGCAGTCTGTACGTTGGTTATCTCATTTTGCAGGAGAGAGCTCAGCCTAAGTTGTGCATGCACTGTGTAAAGCCATGGACAAAACTGATACTAGGCAGTTTAGGAATTTGGAAACTTTCATTGATCAATCACTGATTGATGGCTTTGAGATGCAGAATTTTTATAACTATTGACCTCAATTTAATATTTTTTAATAAGCTCAAATGACAATTTTGAATAGACTTTTAAAATATTTTTTTTACAATATTAAAATATGAAAAAAATATTTATATAAAAAGAAAATATTGATTTATCAAAATATTAACACATTAAAACATTTATCAATGTATTATATCATTTTAAAAGTTTATAAAAAATATCTCAAAGCTTATACAAAAATATTCAATTAAGGCCATATTTTGCAGGAATGATGCAAAGCTGTGATTGTCCATAACAAAGTTATAAAAAAAGCTGAAAAGGAGACAAAACATCATAGCGCTTTTAAAAATAATCAATCAAAAGAAAGGGCTTTACATATTTTGGTCTTTCAGCATCTTAGTTGCCCTTTACTCCTTGTAGAGTTATCTATGATCTACTAAACAGCTCCGTAACTTGGTACCTTTTAAATATGGCAATCCCACAAGAGTACCAACTCAGGGAGTTATCTAGTAAATGGCTGCAACAGGGAGCCACAGCCCATGGCACGGATAGGAATTTAATTAGTCCAAAAAACGAATAAATAAACAGCCAAAATTTGATTTGTAAGAAACTAAAAAGTTTTCTGATTGACTTTTTTCGGATGAAATGAAAATTTAGACAAAGTCTATTTAACAACTCATTAAAAAACTGCTCTGAAATATGATAATAATGAGATTAAATATGGCACTATTGTTTTCTCTAATTTTCAGCATTGTTTTCTCTTTATTTTAGTTTACTCTAAGTATATAAAACATGAGAGTAATGTAAAATAATTGCTAATCAAATCTGGCCATGCAGCTTAACTACTATTAGTTTGTTGTTGATAAGATTATGTATAGATTTGCAATAATTCTTTGAACAGTAATTGCTATTAGCTCAGATTTAATTCAAATTTATGGTATGTTGGTAGCCATTAGAAGAAAATGAAAGGTGTTTGATGTAGAGAAAATGAGTGTGCCACATTAAATAGAAAAAAAGAGAGTATTGACTTTATTTATCCTTTCGATAATCAGCATTTATAAAACAATGAAGCCAAGAGGAAGTCAAAAGTTAGGTACTAATGCTCACTAAAAGGTTAAACATGATACAATAGTATTCTTGGGATCTTTGGGAAATATACATTGGGATGCACTGAGCACCTGATATTCATATAGAAAACTGTAGATTATTTGTTCTGAGTATTTAATGAGTTTTGGTGATGAGCTGCTCATGCTATTGAGGACATATTGCTATTTATTCCCAATTTAATATGTAGGAAAATACAAGCTATAACTACAAGAGGAGTGGTGCATGTTGAAGCCTCTGTTGAATCTTTGGGGCATAAAATGTGCAGCAACACAATGTACAGCCTTACGATCTAACACCATCCTGTCTTAGTTACTAAATGTTATAAAGGGTTACTCCAACCCTTACAAATATAAAAAAAAAAGAATAATTCCCTATTGGGAATTATTCTTTATGTCCCCGTCCCAAATCACCCAGATCAGTTCAGGAATTTCCTGGAAATCTTAATTTTGACCGAGCGCCCGCATGGTCCCATGCCCAAAACAGTTCCAGAGAATCAGGACTTAAGGTCGGTCTAGTTCGGTAGTTTAAAAACAAACAAACTACCAAACAGAGTCAATAGTCTTACACTGAAGAATGATCCCCTTGTTCAGTGGAACATTTCCACCGAACAGCCCTTTTCTGACCGACCGCAGGCGATGCTGGAAGTCCAGTGGTGTTCGGGAGTTTCTGTGTCCGTTTTCAGTTCCATGAGATTCATGCCCAAACACCGCTGCGTTCATGCGAACAAGATGGCCACCACCTCGTGGTCGTCCATAGGAATTGCGGCCTCCCAGATGAACACTTAGAACACTGCAGTGGAAATTGCTACCTTAATGACTTGGAGAGAATCTGCAAAGAGGAGTGGGACAAAATACCTCCTGAGATGTGACCTGGTGGCCAACTACAAGAAACATCTGTCCTCTTTGATTGCCAACAAGGGTTTTGCCACCAAGCAAATCAATTTATAACTTTAGTGGCATGCGTTTTTCTGGATTTTTTTATTGTTATTTTGTCTCTCACTGTTAAAATACACCTACCATTAAAATTATAGACTGATCATTTCTTTGTCAGTGGACAAACATTAAAAATCATCAGGGGATCAAATACTTTTTTCCCCTCACTGTACAGACTAGACTGACTACTCTAGATCACTAGAACAACAAATCTAAAAAAAAAAAAAAGCTTTGTTCGGAGATAAGATTTAAAAAACGATGTGTGATGTTAACTATCATGACTGTGAGGATATTTATGGGGTGATAAATATTAAAAATAATATTTTCATAAAAATTATCAAAAATGTATTTAATAATTCTTATTATATCTTGGCACTGTTCCCCAATTAATGATTTACAGCTGAAAACTACCCACTATTTTAATTCTCTTAGATCCTAGAGGAAGTTTCACTAGAAGATTTAACTTCACACAGTAATCACAAATTAATTATAAAAATATTATTTTAATAATAATAAAATAGTATATGTAACATGCGTGACAATAATCAGTGAATATTTAGGTATAACATAAGTATACAATATGGCAGTGGTTTAACACAATATAGACAGCTAAAAGCAACAGTTATATGCACAGTTGTCCACAGTTTAAGATTTACAACAGGACACTCCACTAAATTCACAGAGAAGACAGAACTTCACAGCAGCCCAGCGTAAAGCAATAAAAACTTTGGTTGACAGTCAAATCACACTGAATTAACTCTTTCACTCCTAGCTACAATTCTCATAGGCAAGATATCCTCTTATATTGTAATTTTACTACAATATTCTCATAACAGGTCATTTACCATTCCTAAGTCCATCCAATGAGAATAATTCTAACTAGATTTTACGTTTGCCAAATTTTAACTTTCCTAAATAAGATTCACTATCTTATTTCAGAACAAGTCAATACCTCTGAATAAAAATTTGATATGCTAACATTTGGCAAATTTACCGTTCATATATCATTATCTTTATTCCCCCTGCAGAAATTGAATTTTTATAACCATATATTCCTTAGCTTATTATGATTTCTAATAATTGAAATCTGATCAAGATTTATCCAGATATATATTCCTGCTATTAGTAAAAATTTATTTATTTTAATTAAATAAAACCAGCATAATTACCAGTTATGTTGTAGATCAGATGTGTAGATATGTCCCAGGAATTTCGAATGCAAGTATGATGAGAATTGTGGAAAATAGAAACGTTTTCAGAGTTCTGAAGTTGTGTTAGTTGGAAAAGAAAATGCTAAGAATTAGGTGTGTCCAGGAGAGTGTTTGAGAGTTTGGAAGTGGGAGCCTTGAGTCCAGTCCCAGAGTGTAATTGTGGTGTCCCAGTGTGTTTCAGAGAGTGTCCTCTCTTCCCTTAGTCCTTACTTTTTAAAACAGAAATTCTCTGCATTGGTTGATGGGACCAATGGGGAACTGTGGGTGTGTCTTCCCTACAGACTATGATCTAGATTTATGTCAGTAGATGGCGCAATTACATCACAGAAAATTCTTGTCAGGGGGTCCATTTACCTTTTTGTATGATGTTAACTTTTTTGTGATGCTTTTTACATCATTTTTGTTATCTTTATGGCTACTATACATCACAGAACCTGCCATCTTCAAAGGGTTTTTCCAGTCTGAGTGTCTGGGATATACCTTTAAATTTATTTTCTGACATGCCTAAACTCTTCTTCACCTCTTTCTTACAGTGCAATTTTGTAAGATTCATTTTGTGTCTGGTTTTCTTGTGTGAAACTGTGTTTAAGATTATTTATACTCCACTAACATTAGTAAATAATATGTCCTGAGGAAAGTTCACAATTGTGGACTGAAACGTCGACTATTTGACAAGTTGGATTAAAAGTTTTTACTTTTGACATTGAAGTCCTCGAGTGCTATCCTTCTGTCTGGATGTTATGTTTTTGTGCAGCTGAGCACTGGGCTGATATTGAAAGGAGAGCTGGAGTGCAAAACTCCCAACAACTGTATGTATATGTATATGTGTGTGTGTATATATATATTTCTGGGTTGTACCATTCCATTCCCCTTTTGCTGTTAGACATCATGCCTTATCTCTTGTCTTGTTTATAAAACTTGCATTTCTTAGCTCAGACGTGAATGAATAGAGTGATAGAGAGAGAAATCTTGTGTCTGTCTTGTAATACAAAATGGAGCCACCTCTGTTCTGAGGGTGACTGACAGTATACACTTTTAATTTCTATCTTAACACAAAATATCTGCCAGGATTAATATACTGACATGACTCAGAAGCTGACTTCTTGAGGGTAACTCACTAGTTTTAGCATTTATTGTTTCCCGATGCATGGTTTGCATGGCGGTGGGAGAAAACATTGTGTCAGTCACAAACTCCGCCAGCCTTCTGAAGAAAAATCTGTGAGACCCTAACATGTAATAAGAGGGATACAAAATCAGCTTTACTATTCATATAGAGAGGGACAGTAGTTTATCTAAATGATTTGTATTTCTCCTCCTCATTTATTGAGCCTATTGAGAGTGTGTGTAGTCAAGATTCACTATAAGTGTGTAATTAATTCAAATAATGATTTATTACATAAAACAGATCATGCTTTAGAGGTACCACTAGGTGCTGTGTCCTTAAGCCATGTGCTTCTTGCAGTGACATTACAGGCCAGCCTACTTTTGGAATACACTGGGAATAAAAAACAGGTGTAAGAGATTTTCAGCCGTCTCTTTGCCCTTCCAGACTGAATCTAGGATGTAGTACCAGCTCTGACTTAACCCCAACCAAAGGGCTGGGGCCTTGTAAGTAATATTAATCCACTGTTAAATTTAAATCTGTTATAGCCCTATGTAAGTAATATGTTTTAGTTATGTATTGTAGAATTATTGCAGTAAACTGAATTCTGCTAGCATCTGTTATTATAATTATATTAAATATACATTAGTATTATAATATTGTATATTTTCTATCCACATATTCGACCATAATACCAAGAACTATAAAAATATTAACGTTGTTACTTATTGCTTAATTATTATATATTAAGATACTAATTTTAGTCTTTAAGCCACGATCACAACAAAGTGTGTGTTTTTCATGGGGGGTAGGTACCTTTGAGCTAAAGATATGTATTTTTTAAACAATATTGTTTTTATGCTCAATTGTTGCAATTCAGTCTACAATGTTATTTATTTGCTTTTTTTAACCCTACATTTGACAAAAATGCTTAAAAACAAGTTAAAATGAAAAACATAACATTAAAAGCACACAAAAGCTAATAGCAATGTCCTATTAAATGTCAGTGTCTGTCTCAAAACACGGTTTGATTATCACAGTCTGATACATTTGTCTTTGTGCTAGTTTAAAAAAATACACTCTAAAGAGTTGGAATATAAAAGAACACACTGCAATACAAACTCGTTAGATAGATCTTCCAGAGATTAGGATCTTCTGCAGGTGATTATTAATGCATATAGTCTAGGTTTCAAATACCTCCATTCACATCCCAGATTCCTCATAGGCTGCAACTTCTGAATGTACAAACCAATTCTGTAAGTTAATCAATTATTTATACTTGATGACACAAACAGAAAAGGATCATTCATTCACAAAATCTGGACTTTTCACTAAGCCATTCCTAATGCATTAAACTGACTGTCATAACTAATTGTGATTATTTATTCATTAGTTCACATTATGTGAACTGATATTAACATCCAGTAATGTGATGTAGTTTGGATAGATAAGTAGTTGTTTGGAAAAAATGTTGAGTGTCAGACTTTAGGGAATTTCAGTATTGGATTTCTGAAGACCGGATCCAGTAAGTGAGCCACTTATCTGTTACTTTTAAATGAAAGAACCATTAACACTCTAAACTAACACATTAAGCTTCTCCAAGTTTGCACCCATAAAATGCATTATGTTCTTTGTTATGTTAAGGAAACAAGCTGTACTGGTTATTGTGCTAGGCGTCCCCCCTCTTTTTAAGTAGTCAATTTTTTTTAAAGTAGTTTGAATTCTTACCTGCTGTCTGCTTGGCACTGATCCCCACTTTCACTATCTTAGCCAGATGGCTGGAGCTCTCAGTCTCAGAGAAAAGCCAGGGCAAGTTTCAGAACAGAAGTTACTATGCAGGAGCAGCAGCCTCACGGGCTGAGCAGCATCCTGTGCTTCCAGGTAGGAAGTCAACTGCTGTAATGGTTATGGTGTCTGGCGTGTTACTTTAAACATACTGTAGCATTTTTACTGGAATTAGGGATTATTCTAGCCTCGGTGAGGGAATAATCTAAATTTTATTAAAGACAGGAGGCGAATATTTGCTTTACCTTCTTTACTGAAACCTCCAGCAGCAAAGAAACAGTTAACAGAACTTTTCAAAACAACCAATCAGAACAAAGCAACAGTAGTATAAAACCCCTAAGCAGGCTCTTCCACTTCCTCTTTCTTTGATGAGGTCGAGCAGGAGAGCAAGGAAACCAACGAATCCACCTTGTAGCAGACATCCAGAGAAACAATCGTCAAGCCCAGAGAGAAAACAGATTACACTGCAAGAAAACAGAAAACATTGTGAAAGTAAACTGTCAAGGCAAGATGTCATATCCATACAATATCACTTTCACATCATAATACCTGATGAATAAACAAAGTCTACAGATCTTATGAAGACCTAGTATGTACCTAAGCTAAAAGGCATTGACGAAACATAATTACAACACAAACATGATGAATAAAACGCACACGGACAACCATCACTGAATATTAGAAATAACCTTTATTATGTAAAACCATGCATTCACAAAACATAAACAATATCCCCAATTATTTATAATAGAATAAAACCCAGATCCAGGGAGGGAACGTAAAAAAAAGGGGGGGAAATATTCGCCTCCTGTCTTTAATAAAATTTAGATTATTCCCTCACCGAGGCTAGAATAATCCCTAATTTTATGGCAGGACAGGAGGCTTCATATTTGCAATTTTAACGCCCAAATAGTAGAACCAGAAGCAATATGAGATAGAGGACTGAAATAAAGGAGAATGGAAAAACTGATTCCCTAAACAAAGCAGCGGTGTAGAGAAAATGCAGAAGGGACCCAACGGCTTCCAAAATTGTTGAGGTGACAGCACCCCGAACCAAAAGTGTCACAGAGGAACTCAAGGTCAGTCAATGAGAGGATCCACCAAATCCAACGGGCGAGCGAAGATGCAGAAACAGTCCAAAACGGCCATACGCAGAAATAAACAGCTGTCCATGAGTAGACGGACGAAAGAGCCAGATCCTGGATCTACATGGTCGTGTACAATCTGTCAACAGAGCTGTGGCCTATCCGGAGAATAGGGGTACGACACAGAGGACGAATAAAAATGAAATATGTGTTGTGCAGAAGCCGATGTACTGAACGGCAAGAAGGAAGAAGACACGTCGATACCATGACGTCAGAACGCGATGAAATACAAGATGTACTGGGGGGAAACCGTAAGCGGAAAAAACTGTCAAGAGATAGGGCTCCCGTACGGTATACTCCTCTTGGTAGACTGCAGACCAAGAGATCCTTAGCAATGCCAGAATCTTGAGAAACGCACATGAGTCGTCCACTAGCTGACATAGGACGTGAATGGCCCCATACGATCCTACCCTGAGAGGGCAACTCAGCCAGACAATGGGGACAGCCATGATAAGGACCGCCATTGGGACCCAAACACAAGTCGTGGCAGGCTACCCCTGTGGATCCCAAGTGGGACATTAAGAGACAGGGAGTCGTAGATTGCCTTCCCATGGCAAACTCGAGCAAAAAGGGGAAAGCACGCAGGACTCCTCCGAAGTGGTTTGGCCAGGCGAAACGACACTTCCAGGAATTCGGTCTGAAGCAAAAACCCAGAGTATCCTGTAGGTAAACGGGATGCGTACGCCCCGAAGGAGACCAAGCTTGGAAAACTCGTCCCTCGCCTCGCTGAGGGTCCGGCAGCCAGTTGGAGAACCGCTCCATATGGCGGTTCGCACCGAATGTAATCATGCCAGTACTCGAGACCCTGGAGGGTGAGGCAACCAATCATTGGGGTCTCTCCATGGCCGGGTGAAGCCGTCCGCCACACAAGTGTCTCGTCCCGCATACATTCTGTCACAAATGACGAATACTTGTCCAGAAGCTATAGATAGCGATCCTATGTGAGATCCGACTGCAGTCCGTAGTGGGCAACCGGTGAGAAGTCCATGCCGGAAGGTAGCGAGCAATACTGTGAATTTTGAACAAACCTGCAGGTAGTTCCATGCAGTTGGCGTAAAGGAGTCCCTCCTCCGGAGTCATCAATTAAGTCTTAGATGAGCTTCATCCGAAGGTCACATGATTTGGTCATACCAGGCCAAAGACCCGAGAAAGCGCCATGTTGGAGCGGCTGATAGTACCGGATCCTTGAGGTATGGCTTCCATGGCGAATAGGCACCGGTCCATTAACCGGGTTGGGCCCCTAAGTGTAACCCGCAGGTTGCGAAGCATATACCTGGTATTTTCCTTGAAGACAGACATCTTGGTCCTCGGGAGGCGGAGCACCGCCTGGACCGAATATTCCATGAAAGACCGGAAACTGGGTTGACTTGGAGTGAGTCAGATTCAATATGTCCATGTAGATGGCAAAATCCATGCGGGTTTCTCTCATGTGCATTTGAGGGAGAGAACCAATCGTCAACGCCGAGCAGCTCTCAGAGGGGATGAGTGCCCTCCGTCTCAAAATGTGTCAACAGACGACCTGCACTGGGAGCATGTAGCGTGGGGATGGGGCGGGAGTCCACTCCACCGCACCCTTTGCCCAGCAGGGCAACTGCGGAATGAGTCGGAATGGATGCCTCTTTTGGTCATGCGTATCGCTCATGGAACGGTCCAAGGTTCCGCAACCTTGATCTGGAGTCCGGGCACGGCCAGAGAGACCTCTGGGCTAGTTAAGGGGGAACCCTATGAATAGAGACATGTCGGCTCAATTTGTAGACGAGGGTAACTCCGGAGAGCAGACCCAGCACTTGGATGCTAAATCCATCAGTTTGATGTCCAGCTTGGACAGGGGCCGTTTTGCGGTTCTCAGGGGTAGAAACCAACTAGGCGATACCTATAAGTCATATCGGTCCATTCCCAGTGGGAATTTAGTCTTCTCCGCTTTCCAAGCGGTAACGTGCCGTTCGTCCCAAGGAAACATCTGTGTCCGCGTGTCACCGACACCCACTGGTTAGTCCCAGATAGAGTGCAAACCCCGTGTCAGGTGTTTGCGGTGTCCTTTCCGGACTCCGTCATGAAGACTGATCCTCTTGATGAATCCATCCGTTAGCCAACGAGTACCAGGGGTGCTTGGTGTAGCGTCTAGGATGGCCGGTGGAGTGTCCCTGTAGGGCACCGATGGTTTCTGGCAGTGAGGTCAGCGGAGCGGCAAGAGGACAGGCCAAGTGACCTTCTGGGTACGGGAGATTTGTCCTTCAGCCGTGATTGCACAAATGATACCTGGTGCGGCCAGCTGGGGGTCACCCAGTGTGCAAGAGGGGGTCACCCAACAAGCACAAGCATACCATGCAGTATAGGCCAGCAGGGGAGGGGGTCACCCTCAGTCTGAACATAATCGGACACTGTAGGTACAGTGGTGCGGCCAGCTGGGGGTCACCCAGCGTGCAAGAGGGGGTCACCCAACAAGCACAAGCATACCATGCAGTTTAGGCCAGCAGGGGAGGGGGTCACCCTCAGTCTGAACATAATCGGACACTGTAGGTACAGTGGTGCGGCCAGCTGGGGGTCACCCAGCGTGCAAGAGGGGGTCACCCAACAAGCACAAGCATACCATGCAGTTTAGGCCAGCAGGGGAGGGGGTCACCCTCAGTCTGAACATAATCGGACACTGTAGGTACAGTAGTGCCGAAGTGGTTAGCCGTATAATAAAGTAACCAAACATTGCCGGTCCAGCAGTGTAGACGGCAGGAGGGGGTCACCCTCATATAACCAGAACCGGGCATTGCAGATCCAGCAGTGCTGTAGGTAAGAGGGGGTCACCCTCAGTGTGGTATCATAGAGGTCTGTACACCCAGCAGTGTAGTCAGCGAGGGGGGGTCACCCTCATTATGGTTATAACGGGACCCTGTAGGTCCAGCAGAGTAGTCCACAGGAGGGGGTCACCCTCAGTATCTGCGTATTGCAGGGCACTGTAAGAACAGAAGCTCAATCAGTGGGAGGGGTACCCTCTTTTATGGGAATACCCGGACGCTGCAGGTCCTGCAGTGCAGACTGCAGGAGGGGTACCCCCTCGGTATGATAATAGCAGGATATTGCCGGAGCATTAGTATAGGAAGCAGGAGGGGGTCACCCTCAGCATTAATCTTACAGGACGCTGTAGAGCCAGCAGGGTACTCATAGGTAGCCATGTTGCCAGAGGGAGGGGGTCACCCAGCCCACAATGGTGTCACACGTCCATTATTATGGTCCAGTAGCAGGTAGAGCCCCAGAAATATGGATGGGGGGGGTTCACCCCCCAGTAATAACAGGTCTGAATGTGGGGCCAGTAGCCCCGCTGAGGGGTAGGAGGGTCCATATAGCGAGAAGCTGACTCACAGACCACTCAGGTATTATATTAGGATACACTTTTGAAGTGTATGTGTAGTGGAAAATTTAAGTCCCTTGCAGGAAGGGCAGCAAATCCTAGGCAGGGGAGCTAGGTGCTGAAAAACAGGCCATTAATTTTATGAGAAAAAGACTGAACCTTAGAGGAAGACTTGATTAGCATATAACACATGTGGCACATTCTTGTTAAACAAAGATTTTTATTTGAGCAGTAACATTTAAATCTGAGATTCACATGTAATAGTAAAAAAAGTGTGACAAGTCTACTGCTAAGATAGAGAACCTAGTCACATTGCATCAGACATAGTAAGCTGCAGTTGTGAGCATGCCTGGGACAGATTCTGCTATCCAGGATCTGTTACATATGCAGCATGTGAGACAGGCACAGTAAGTAGAGGGATAGCTGAAAAACTGGGCTATCTCCCTTGATATAGGGAGAGAGGAGGGTGGCCACATGGCCAGCAGGCCAGTTCTTGGGTGAGACCTGGCTGTTCGCAACGCACAGAGCCCATGTGGCTCTGAAAAATGGCCGCCACGGCTCCAACAAAATGGCTGCCGTGGCTGCAAAAACAGAGCGTGGCCTACCGCGTGGTGATCGTGCGGCACTGCAAGCGGCCAGGGGCCACGGGGAGCAGGTGGGGAATAAGGGAGAAGGGTATGGGCGACAGAGCCCAGCAGGGGAACAGATTACAGGCAGAGCCAAAGCATCATAGCAGGGGCACCCATTCCCCATACAGCAGAGTGAGAAAACAGTATAAAGTAACCCAGAATAACGATAAATCAATGAGCAGTATACAGAATCTATCAGATAAATAGCCTCAATACAGCAACAGATGTTAACAAGTGATACAGCAGCTACATAGCATGAAGTGGTATAGGAAATAACACAGCAATAGACTGCTTGGATAAACACAGCAATAGACTGCCTAGATAAACACAGCAATAGACTGCCTAGATAAACACAGCAATAGACTGCCTAGATAAACTCAGCAATAGACTGCCTAGCTAAACACAGCAATAGACTGCCTAAATAAAACCAGCAATTAAGCTGCCTGAACAAACCTAACAAATAGACTGATTAAATAGCCTGTTTAAATAAACAAGCAGCATGTAGAATAAAACAACAACCAAGAGCAGAGACAACTCTGAGTTGGTGAGTGCTCACCTGGAGGCAGCAGCAAAGAAAGAGGAAGTGGAAGAGCCTGCTTAGGGGTTTTATACTACTGTTGCTTTGTTCTGATTGGTTGTTTTGAAAAGTTCTGTTAACTGTTTCTTTGCTGCTGGAGGTTTCAGTAAAGAAGGTAAAGCAAATATGAAGCCTCCTGTCCTGCCATAAAATCAAGAATACCAGTGAGTAGTATGGGTCAGTATTTGTGTCTGCATGGATCAGTGTGAGTTTGTTTGCATGGGCAAGTGTGTGTCTGCATGGATCAGTGTGAGTTTGTTTGCATGGGCAAGTGTGTGTCTGCATGGATCAGTGTGAGTGTGTGTCTGCATTGGTCAGTGATTGTGCAAGAGTCTTCACAAAGGCCAAAGTTTTTTTTACAAAAACAATACTTTTAAATTGTGTATCATTCATGTGTATATATGTAGTCCTGCATATTAATATATGTGTATCATATTATTATTTATATGTACTACCTTGAAAAAGACCCAAATGGGTCGAAGCGTTGACTGATTTTTGTACATCGTGAAAATGGATATTTGAAGACCTGTGAGTGCACCCTGATTTTTTGTTTTATGTATTTTTGAGCGTGGGTTTTAGCACCCAGGCAAGTCAGACTTTATTTACAATTATGGTGGAGTACCAAGTCCATTTTATATATATATATATATATATATATATATATATATATAAAATTATTAGAAGCAGAATTTAAAATTACTCTAACACATATGCATTAATATACATGTAATAATGGACTACGGGAGCGTATTAAGAAAACTGACCTTGGGGCAGAAAGGAGGGTAAATCCAGCCCTGCTCCTGTCTCGTTACATTTTGTCATAAAGGAGGTAGATATTAAAAAGTAAGTTTATTTCATGATATCCAGAAAAGATTGGTCTTTAATGTACTCACTATATATAGAATAGCTAAAAATTTCACTTCTCTTATACAATCTTTTTCTGTTACTATAGATACCAATTATATATTGGTGTCTGTCAGCCTGACACCTGTTTCATTAAATCTATTTCTGGAGCCTTACCATCTAATGATATTGGGAGCCCTAAACTATTACCTATCCTGAATTGTCAAAGAAAGAATGTGTATTTCAATGGACATTGTGGAATATTAAATCTAGCATTGTTTTGTCATTTTTAAGAATTATATTGTAATTCAATTTGTTAAAAGCATGTCTATTCAATATTTTCTCACGTGTTACCATGATATATATAATATATAGCTGCTTGGCTACTGTGAGACATCCACTTGAAGATTCATATTCTCTCCAGAGACTTCTAGTTATTCTGACATTCCCTGACATTATTTGTCCTGGGAAATGTAACTTTTTCTGTAACTCACTTGTCTATTTATTACAGCACATGGCATGTATCATTATGATACATAGTAGCATGTGAGCTGCCACATGTTTCGTTATTCTATGTTTTCATGAACCTCGGCGCCAGGAGTTGGCTATATTCATACAGTAGATACTCAATCATTTTATATTTTGTCGTAAAGGAAGGGAAATTGTGTGAATTATAAGACTGGTTTATGGGAAATGTACGTCAGAGTTTTTACATGATTTTTTTTTTTTAATGTCACCTTAGGATTGGTTATTTAAGGGGGACTTGACATGTAAAAAAATTGGGATTTTCACTATATAATCCAGACCCCCTCACACACCTCCATAGAAATGTGTTGTCCAGAGACTTATTTTTGTTTTTGGATCATTAGAGAAGTAATTTAGCTTGGGTAGACTTTGCTGATCCAGGCTGACTTTTTCTTGAGGACATTTTTAAAAATGGCAGATGTGTTGCAGTGATGATATAATATTTCAGGAACCATGAGACATATATAGTTCATTTTGATGCCAACAACTCCTCACAGCAAACCTTACTACATTTTTCAAAATGGCGGCTCTAATAGATGAAGAAGAGACATATATAAAAATGAAACAAATAAAAATAATGGATTTTAATCCTTTTATGTTCAAACCAAAGAATGTTTATGATGTGAATAGGAAAAAAATACATTTCTCACTACTGTTTTAGAAACATTTTCACAGTTCACTTTTTTTATTTGTTACGGCAATCGCTTGTGGTGCATTTGCATAATGTTGAGCATTTCAGAAGAGCATATTAGAGGAATATCTTTTTGTAGCACAGGTTTTGCAAGTACATGTGCTTGTAAGTATCTACTTTGAAACCCTCCTAATTGCTTTTAGAAGATTATATCCAAGATCACTCCAGAAATATCCATGGTGGGGATTATACTATGCTATTTGGGTTGAGGAAAAAAAATTTTGCTTTCTTTTTGTGAGTACCCTTCTTTTTTAATTTAATTTAATTTTAATGCTGCTTTTGTTTATCAGTAGTGATGTCGCGAACCATTCGCGAACTTCCCGCGAACGGCTCGCCGCGGTTTGCCACAAACCATTCACGGCGAGCTCCGGTCAGCTGACACATCCCGGCCAATCTCCAGCAGACCCTCCCTCCTAGACCCTCCCACCTCCTGGACAGCATCCATGTTGAAGCTGCCTCTAACATGGATGCTGTCCAGGAGGTGGGAGGGTCTGGGAGGGAGGGTCTGCTGGAGATTGGCCGGGATGTGTCAGCTGACTGGAGCTCGCCGCGAACGGTTCGTGGCGAACCGTGGCGAGCCGTTCGCGGGAAGTTCGCGAACGGTTCGCGACATCACTATTTATCAGGGAGCACTATTGGTTGTTTTTATATTCCTTTTATGACACATCTCCATTGGTGAGCTTCTACTACCCATACCAGGACTCCCATACAGTGCATCTGGAAAATTGTTGCTGCACCTGTATATCCACAGGTGGGGGATCATACCGCCCAAGCATTTCAATATTTTCAGAACACAGTATGTATACACATGCATGCATTTTTAATAAATGTACAGTATATCAAAATGTATATAAAATAACTATGTCAAAGAGAATTAATTTCCATCTTTACAGGAGAAATGCTTGCAAATGTAAATCTCTTTAAAAAGATGGTCTCTCTCCTACCTGGCAATGCATTCCTCAACATTTGAC
Organism: Pelobates cultripes; assembly: GCA_933207985.1. Taxonomy (NCBI): domain Eukaryota; kingdom Metazoa; phylum Chordata; class Amphibia; order Anura; family Pelobatidae; genus Pelobates; species Pelobates cultripes. The sequence continues at coordinate 245,070,662 of OW240916.1, forward strand.
CAGTGGTACAAAGGGTCTAATCCCATAAATTGAGTGACAAGTTGTCCTCTTGCTACTGGTCACTGTGTTACTCCCCCAGTGGGTGCTTGATGAGGGATTATGGAGTGCACTAAAGCCAGCATGTCAGCGTCAGCATGGGGGATTGCCATGCTTGAGGAAGTTACCTTAAGCAGGGCCAATCACTCCAAGTTAAATGCAGGCAAACACCACATACAGTCATACTCTGTGTTGGTTGGCTGAGTGTGATATGTATGTGTAAAGTTGGCAATCCTATTTAGCCAAGCCCCACAAAGAATTGCACACAGTCAATACCCACATAATCACACTTGGCCACTACGTCCCAAGCACACCAACTATTGTGTGATAGAGCTAATGTTGTTTGAGTCCAGACATCTGCTCATACACCAATTTACATCTATTTTCTGAAGCCATCTTGGAGGAGGCTACACAAACTTTAAGTAATTCTATTTTAATCTGTACATGTGCTAGTGGGCTTGCAGCAAGATGTATAGATTATCAGGGTTATTAATTAAAGTGAGAATTGCCAGGAATTCTAAGGCAATTCAAAGTGTATTTAAAATTTAAGACCAAAGTAATCAAACTGGAAGCATAGATGACTGCCAGAATTTCTCTAGTTTGGCCTTAAAATTGAAATTCACTTTGAATTCATGACAATTTTCACTTTACTAAATAATCCCTATAGAGGGATCACACATAATCCTTTTGTTTTGTGTAAAACAGAATCTCATTAAATCTAAAAATCAGTTTCCCGTTTCTTTTTTGGTTCTTTTTATTTAATCATAAAAGTTAAGCTTTTTAACAAACAATATGTAATTAAAACACACACAAATCTTGCTTTAAATGGACTATGCAGATAAAAATGCATACAATATAAAATAAAATAAAAGCACATCTTGCAAGAAATATAAAGAAAGATAATTCATGGCGATTAAAATGGTCACATATTAATCTTATTGTATTAAATAATGCATAATTAGCTTTTCATGCTTAATTAATGACCTCCTTTTCTACAAACCAATTTAAAGTTAGAAGGTTAATTACACTGTGTAAAACTAATCCACGTATCTAAAGTAAATCACTTTCAATTCTGTGACCTCATCTAGAAAGGATTTGAGAGAGGCTAACTTCAATGAAATCATCTCTTTAATGTGCATTAGAAAGCTACAGCGGTGGATTTTAAAAGTTTCGATTCATGGCCCAGTGTTGAAGTCTAGATGGAGGCTTTAACAACAAATTGTCTTGTCTCTCCTACAGAAAGATCGAGACTCCCCATTATAGAACAGTAGTAAAGGCTATAAAACATCATAGTATTTATTGAATCACGATTTGGAAATTACCATAATATGATGTAATTTGAAATAATTTAAAATTTTGTTTTCAAATTTATATGGGGTTTGATAAAAATATGTTATTTTAAAAAGGCAAATTGGCAAGTGGATAAGGGCAGATATACGACTCTGGCAGAAAAAAACACGAAGGTTAAGTTGAACATCTTTAAATGAATATTCTAAAACTACACCTCTCAAGATATACCCTTAGGTAATAAATAATGTGGCGTAGTAGAAAGGCCAGTCAATAAAAAGCATTTAGGTCCAATGAGTCAGAGGCATCATGCATATAATATATAAGGATCCCAACCATGCTTGCAAAGGGTCAGTTTAAAAATGGACAGTGAATACGACCAAGACTTGCCCAAACAACATTTTAAGTACATATGTTCTAAATGAGAATTAAAAAGAATGAAAGGGTTTCTTCACTAAAACAACCATATAAGAGTGTGCATAAATGAGGATCAGCAAATAAAGCTAAGATCATACAAAAAAATACAAGTCAGTGCAAAAATTACAGTAAACATGTAATGTTATGACACAGGACAAAGTGTTGCAGAAATTATAATGTTAATGTAAACAAAGTCACAGGGCTACATGGTATTTAGGCATGAACACTCGGGGAGCTCAGTGTAGTAATAGCAGGTAAACTGTTATTAATGTTAAAGGAGTTTTAACACATAAGCTTAGCATTTGTTGTTTAGCAAATTATTTGATATGTTTCTGGAGGTCATCATTCAGGAATTCACAGTGAACAACAATGTCATAAGTAGTAATCAACATGGTTTTATGAAAGATCGAAAACATCAAAATAACTTAATTGCATTCTATGAAGAAGTCAGTAGAAGTATAGATTAAAGTACTGCAGTGGATGTGTTTGTCAGGATCGTATCCTGACAGCTATGTTTTATCTTCTTTTTGTTTCTGTTCCTTTAAAAAGAAGTTCCAGCTCTCAACCACTAGTGGCCTCCCTAGCCACAAGTCACCTTATCATCCTCACCTGCCTGGACTAATGAAGAGGCTTCATAAGGCTACACCCTGCTCACAATAGGGCCTTTACATTGAAGTTGGTGATCTACCTGAAATACTTCAGTTCCTGGCTCCTGTGAACCTGCTCCAGACTTACCTTCTACCCTGCTCCATACCAACCTACCTTTGTTGCAACCCTACCTGGAGATCACAGACTATCATTTTGCAAGTATCCTGTTTTTTTGGCATATTGCCTAAAGTCTGTTTTTCCTCAATTTGCATAATATGCCTAAAAGCACCAATAAAGTCTCAAGTAACAACCCTGGCATAAGTCTCCTATCTGACATGCACAAGATCATGACAGTGATCTTTATGGATTTTGCCAATTAATTCAAAGGAACATTCCAGACCCCTAAGGTGTGCTCCGTATTACACACTTTATAAAAATGCAGATATCACAAGAAGACATCTGGGAGGCGTCTCCTCCTGATTGCTTTGTGGACCAACAAAAATAGGAAGTCAATGCTTGTGCAGAGTGAGTGCCATGCCTTCTAAATGAGAAAGGTTGGCATGGCCAGGAGATCATCAACAATGATCTCAAGGCAATTGGAGCTACAGCAAGAACCCTCTCATTGCTGGATCATATGTAAGTTTTTATTTTTATTTAAGGTGTGGAGAGACAAATGAGGCCCATGAGATTCACAAATACTGTTTATAATGCAGGAGTGTTCTTTTAATATGGTTCCACATGAATGGTTACTGTACAAAGGTAAGAAAATAAAGTGATAAAACCACTGTCCCATATGGAGTGCATGCAACCAGACTCCACCCAATAGCAATGTAGCCAACAGAAACTAAATCCAGCAAAAAACCATAAATAAAAACTTGAAGGGGTCAAAATGCAAGGTGATATTTCTGCACCACAAGGCCTTTATTAAATATAACAATGATCTAAACAGTGTGTGCCTCCCACTTAATTCAGTAACCAACGCATTCCACTAAATACACAATAAATCCCCTCAACTTACTCTGTATTAACATCATTCTTACCTTAGCATCCCCACCTACTGTTTCTCACCCCTCCTATCCATCTAAATTGTAAGTTCCTATGGGAATAGGGCCATCAACTCCTTCTGTATTTGTAACGTTTTGAATTGTGTCAGATGCATTGTACCTCTGTCTTTTTGCTTGTACCAAGTATAAATAGATAAACAAAGTAGAATAATAATACATTTTATATGTACAAAAATACTACATATTCTGTTAAAATCAATATACAGATCTATTGTAATCTTACATGGCTCTGTTACAATAGTGATATGAAAATTGTAGCCCCGCTGAGTTAGAGAAATGTATAGCAGGGTTTTGACCTTAAATTTGAAATTCACTTTGAATTCTCACTTTAGTGAATAATCTTGTGAGAAGGGATTTGGCATGGTTCTAGATGACAGACTTGGCAAACAATGTACACTATTATGAAGTGAAAATATTGCAGAGACAGGGGAAAGACAGACAATGGAAATAAGATTTTAGTTATGAAGAAAGGCTAAACAACATGTATACTTTAGAACAATGATGATTCAGATAGGATATGATAAGATTATAAAATATACATGCAGGGTACTAACAGCTCTCCGGTAACCTGTTCATTAAAAGTACTGTACAAAGTAGAAGTCACTCATTTAGTCTTTAAGAATGGAATTTTTTACTATGGCCCAGACAAGGGTTTTTAAGCAATAATATATAGAATTGTCTGTCTACATAGGCTGTTTTCTCAGATTCTGTACAGATTAGCCAGCATCTGGATGTTTTTTTAAAATAAAATTAAGTATTCAAGGTTACGTGTTATAATAGCTTGTAGATCAAAGCAGATCTCTGACTGCCAGCTGCATTGGCAGGGGATGGGCTGGTTGGCACTTGATCACTGAATGTAGGCACCTATAACGTTAAATAGTTTTGCCCTATCTCCAGGGACAGTGGCTCTACATTAAAATGTGCCCAGCCAGCCTATGCAGAGTGGTGCCATCAAAGATCAAAGATCTTATTCACTGTCCCATTGCCCCCCACTGCAGGGAGGATTGGAGAGACCAGAGAGGCTCTGCTCTCATCCTCTCATGGGTGCAGAGCTGTTATATGGCTCCAGTAAACTCCAGGCGGTTCAGAACTAAACTAAGGTACCTTGCGAATGGAGTCTAGTTTTCCTGAGATTGGTGTGTGCACTTTTGTGGCACTGGCGAGTTTGGCAGGCTCTAACAAATATTTCTCAGGACTACTAGATTGTGGCAAATACGGAAATTATTTTCACCTACACAAAAGTAATTGTTCCCAAAAGAAATGCTTTCACATTTCCCCCTTCTGCTGCCTTACTCTTCATAGCTCTACTCTATCTATACATTCAATAAAGAATAACATTGAATCAAAGCTCCACTTCTAAATTTTCTTCAAAACCTTATCTTACATATCTCTCCTTATTAATGTGGACACCCCTAATTATTTTATCCTGTCTACTCTACTCATACAATATATACTTTTTATTCCCCGAGATGTCCCATATATTTGAAACTCATTTCTGACAGATCTTCCTTCTTCTCCATCCTCAAATGTCATCAAAACTAGAAGTTATTTACAAACCATTCTGCAAGTCCCCAGTATCCAAATTGTATTGATAAAACAAACATATTTTGTTGTTATAAATATAGAATACCCCTAAAAATAAAAACACCAGTGGTTTAAAATGGTAAAACAAGATAGATTTTTACCGTAATAATAGTAGATTGTGGGAAGATTCGTCTATATCTTCAAGACACCAGAATAGAAAAAAAAAAACAACCACAAATGGTGCACCCCAAACCCTGCAGACAGCAAGGTGTAACCACACCTTTAATATATCTGGCTGGGTTTGAACTCACAGCTCCAGCATCCCAATCAGGTTCTCAACTATGCTGTCCACCAGGGGGCTTCAGTATCTGTCTGCATTATTCTGCTTCCTGACTCCTTGCCTGGATGGAGCAGTGGTGATCCACCTGCAGCTCCTTACCAATTAGGGTCAGCTACTCCTAATCAGCAGGCTATAAAAGCCGGCTCTGCCTGAGACCTATTATCTGGTCATTTTGTTTGTTTGGTGTTTCCTGCTGGATCTTTGTTACTCTGCTGAATAATTTCCTTGACTCTGACCTCTGCCTGCCTTACTGACTACAATACTCCGCTGCCAGCCCTGATTTCTGCTTCTCATCTGACTCTGCCCTTGGATTACCCCTTTATCTTTACTGTGTTTTGGTTTTTGCCTTCTCCTTGTGCCATCTCCTGCTACTGGGCTCCAACTCCTATTAAACCGTTACAAGATAAAATAAACACCATAAAAACTTGAAGCTAACTTGCACTCACAAGTGTAAAGTGAAAAAGGCAGAACATATATAACACAGGATAGAACTTCTTTCTTCTCTTTTCCCAATGTATGTGCTTATTTGGGACAAAAAGAGAAGCAGGCACATAGTGCATAACTGAATGACACCAAAGAACACTTTATTAAGTTGCACTCTCAAGAGATATAAAGGCTAAAAGCCCATCAGAATGTAAAATTCTTCTGCTCCAATTGAGAAATCTGTATACAGCCACCAGTATATTTATTCTTATATTTTGTTGTTCCCTGTCATACATCATGCCTGCCAATTCAGATTCTCAGATTTATTTTGCTAGCCTCTGAAAAGCTCATGTATTAGTCTGTTACAGTCTGTCAGACAATATATATTTTTTAATTATACATTTTACTCAAAGTATTCAACTTTGTTAAATTTGCTAAATTTATGTAACGAATAATAATAAAAATACAAATTGCTCTTACAGGAAAATCAGGAAAATAAGTAATAAAGTAACATATAATTCTGAAGAGTCCACTTTACCTTAACATTGTATATTGTACACATGCTATTCTTCTAGTGGGCATACAACAAAGTGTCTGTTTATGTGTTGGTAAGTCTACTGCATTCTTAAGACGAAAGTGAAATAATTTACCATACTATTTCCTTAGCTCTATGAGGGCATAAAAATAAAAGATTATTTTATTGAACATAAAGGATGTAAGTTGCATTTTCATGAAAGGCACGTTTCATGAATGACCATGTTACCATAGCAAACTGGCAGCTGCCATGGCAATGAGCTCATTCATGAACAACATTGTATCACATTGAATTAAACGAGAAACTCTTACAAATAAAAATGGCACCTCCAGGCAACATGGAAATGTGAAATAAACTTCTGCATCAAAAAATAGGTTTAGCATCTGTTCTGATGATGTAAATGTGCAATGAATTCTGTATATCCTCACTTGAAAATTACATTTACTTTACAGATTTACAGAATATATTTTTTGTATGACCATTAAAATAAGAAATATGTTATCCCAATATCAATTTTTTTTTTTTTTTTTAATTCTTTATTTGTAGGTTTTTCACCTGGAATCAGGGGCGGGGGGGAGTACAGAAAAGAAAAAGGGGGGGACAGCGGGTGTAAGTCAGGACATAACAGTATGTGAAAGCAAGTTTTGGTACCAACGCAGGGTACTATTGGACATATGAGGAAGTGTACATTTGTACCGGTATCGTATACTTATGAGACAGTTGTTTAATACTTCTGCTGTTTTTGAGTTCCCCACTGGTGAGTTTAGTCGCTCCTCAAATTGTTGCTAGTCCTGTTTGTCTATGCGTAGGTTTATGTCTATCCAGGTCAGGGCATGGGTTAGGGTGTGAGTTGTGGGACGGGGTAGTTTGGGAGCGGGGGTATGTGTCGCGGCCCGCATGCCATCCCAGGCATCAGTCCCAGTTGGGGGTCTTGGGTCGGCGTTTGCGTGGAGGGTAATTGGTTTAGCTGTGTTCCTGTTTGAGGTTGTATGTGTCGTTGTCTTTAGTGGTCTGCAGGTGGGATGTGCGGTGTCTGCTTCTGTCGTGCTACCATGGGATGGTCGTGTCCCCCTCCAGCCATGGGTCCCATATTTTATGGAATCTCTTGGGTGAGTCGTGAAGTTGTGCTGTGAGTTTATCCATCTGCATGCTATCCCCTATTTTCTTAGTAATCGTGTCCTGTGTTGGTATGTGGTTTGTTGACCAGACTTCCGCTATAGCTCGTCTTGTTGCTAGGGCTGTGCGGGCGGCAAGCTTATTTTCTGCTCTAGTGTATTGGTCTATTGGTTTAGATAGTAGGAGCATCCAGGGGTCTGGAGGGCAAGGTTTGTTTAGGAGTTTAGAGATCAGTCGTGTGATGTCCTGCCACAGTGGCTGGAGCTTCGGGCACGTCCACCAGCAGTGGAGGAACGTCCCCGTTTCCCCACACCGCTTCCAGCAGGTGTTGGATGGGATTTGGTGCATAATGGCCTGGCGTTGGGGGGTGAGGTACCATCTAAATAACATCTTGTAGGCTTGTTCTGTGTGAGTCACACAGATGGATATGGAAGCCGTTGCCTCCCATATGTCCGACCAGTCTGTCGCTTCATCTGGGGGCCCGAGGACTGCTTCCCATGCCGCAATATATGGGAGAAATAGTTGTGTGTGGTTGGCAGCTATGGTTGCATATATGTCGGAGATTTGTCCTTGTCTGTTGGGGTGCATTGCGCAGTCTCTTTCGAAGCGGTTGAGCTGGGCCGTGCCGGCTTGTTTTATGATTGGGGTCACTGCGAAGCTGCGCAGTTGTATGTAGCGAAAGTGGTCGAATGTCGTGAGTGAGGATGAGTCTTGGATATCTGTGAATTGTATGATGTCGTTGTTTTGGTATAAGTGCCCTAGTCGGGAAATGTCCCTGTTTTCGAATTGGGCGAAGTGTTTGGGAGTGAGTCCCGGTGGGAAAAGTTTGTTCCTCCAAATGGGGGTCATGGGGGATAGGAACGAAGAAAGTTCGAATTTGTCCCTCATTTTGTCCCATGTGTCGAGCGCATGGGTGATCGAGGGTGCGGTTGGGGGGGTAGGGGTCTATGTGGTTTGGGTATCCACATGTACAAGGACGGGTGGTCCCGGCCAAAGATAATGTGTTCCAGATCTACCCGTCTTTTTTTCCCCCTGGTGGAACATGCCATTGTTGTATCTGCGATAAATGTGCCGCCGTGTGGTAGTGGGTAAAGTGCGGGAGCCCCACTCCCCCATGTTTTTTGGGTATGTATAGTGTGTTTCGGCGTACTCTGGGTTTGTGTCCATTCCAAATGAATGTGTCTATGGCTGTTTGTAGTGCCTTGAAGTCCTGTTTATGGATCGGTATGGGGAGAGTTTGATATAGGTATAAGAATCTGGGTAGGAGATTCATTTTGATTGTGGCGATGCACCCCAGCCATGAAACCCCTAGGGGTTTCCATTTAGTGAGGTCTGAGTGGGCTTTTTGTAACAAAGGAGTGTAGTTTGTTTTATAAAAGGTGGTGGTGTCCGTTGGGAGTTGGATCCCGAGGTACGTCATCGTTGTGTGGCAGATCCTCATCGGGCATATTTGTTTGAGCGTGGCTAGGTTTGGAGTGTCTATTTGTATTGGGAGGAGCTCCGATTTATTCAGGTTGATCTTGTACCCTGACAAGTCAGAATATTCTTGGATAAGAGTTAGGAGCGAGTTTACCCAATATCAATTTAAACAACGTTTTTCTTAATTTTTCTCGACTCCTTGGAATTTAATATGTCTATTGCCTGAGAATCTGTAACCAAATTGTAATGCTGAGCAAACTGATCAGACACTAGCATCCTAAAGGTTTATTTTGATTTCTTGTTTAGAATAGATTGCTGAAACAATACCAGGGATAATTAGTGACTGTAAGCCAAACCTAGCTCTAGATAGATTTTTGAACAATATTTTAGTGCCCATGCAGAGAATCTAAAATTCCAAGCTATTTTTCTTTTCAATCATTTACAATATAGGTTTCTAGCGCATACAGTTGAAGGCAACTCAACCATCCAAACCAGAGTCTCTCTTTTCCGGTCCAAAGGAAAATGCGTATGGTAGAAAGAGGTGGGTAGCGCCTTGGTGTGATCTCAGGTGACCTCCAACCACCACCGAGATTACTTCTACCTCTGAGATCCCACCAAGGTGCTACTCCCTCTTTCTACCATATGCATTTTAAAAAGAATGGTTACCATAATTAATTTGCCTTTTTCATTTTTTGGGTTTCTCACGTGTCTCAATAATTCTTCAAAGTGAATTGAGGCTTAAAAGTATTATTCACTAAGCTTTGAGGATTGTATTGAGTTAGAAGCAGAACCATTAAATGTTTGATCGAAAGAGTCACATAATAACCAAAGTGAAAATAAAGATTTAAATTTATTACGTTTAATCTCTAAAACACATCTTTTTATGTTGTTGATCTAAAAAAGTAATCCAGGGTTGTCAATCCAAGTACAAAAATGTGAATGATATCCCTGAATATTTAGTTTTTTTCCAAAAAACATCCAGGCCTTTAAAAAAATAAAATAAAACAAATATCCCTCTCCCAATTCCCCTTTCCCCTCTCCCTCTCCCCCTTTCCCCTCTCGTTATCTTTAGCTCAAGCACACACACAGGAAAATGCAGGTGAGCAGATTTTTTTCCTCAGGTATTTTGGGCTAAAATTAATAAATTTGTATTCAATATCTACAATCCGTTCTTTACTGAATAATCATCCTAAATTTGAGTTGAATATGTGCATGTGGGTTGGGGGTCATTATTGGCTACAAAACAACCTATGGCCAAAGGAGACAAAAAATAAATTGAGAAAAATACTCCACAATTACCCCCATCTGTTGACAGAGCACGTAGACATACAAATGACTGATTACAGAAGTTACCACAATGCTATCCATAGTGTTTATAATGATGATCCTATAAAGATTATCAATCAGCCAAAAATAATATGATTTAATTATAGTGCCCTAAAAACTAAATGGATTTAATTATTATGGTGACATCTGTAAGGATTAAACCAATATAATCTCTTCTCCACTGATCCCCCAGGAGATTCATGCTCACTCAGCAATCCTACATCACACAGAGCTTGCTCATTAGTTACAATGCTGATGTCACAAGACACCAATTTACAGATATGTTTCAGCTTGTTTTGGAAGGCCGCAATTTATCCTTAAACTAAACAATATAACTCCTTAATCGTCACATAATTTTGTTTTCATTGTACACAAATGCAGCATTTAAAAGGTGTGAATCTTTTGCTATATAAAATTAAGCACACCATCAAAAATAATTTGGTTTTATTTATCAAAGTAAAACGTGTAATTTTTTTTTTTTTTATACTCACTCTTCCCTGATTCATTTTTTTTTGTCATTTTTTTCTTCTACTTGCTGCTATTGCCATGTAACAAGTTTCATAGCTCGTAACACACATTGATATTCGTGATACTGAAGAAGTACACCAATGAATGAATATGCTTCCATTTCCAGTGGATTTGGAGAGTATCATATTTTATTCTTCATAGTTCTATTTTGGTGTTATCAAGGCTGATCAGGCCTGGTTGTTCATGTATACCATAATCTGATCTCAAGAAGTGAGCCTTTAAAGATAAAACATATTTTAAGAGACCAAACCCCTACAGTGGAATCTTGCAGGATTGTCTGATAGGTACAGTGAACCTTAAAGAATTTTTTTTTTTAAGATATAGCATACCCTATCATGTAAATTCATGTATTTGTTTGGCTTCCCCTATCTTTTATATAAACAATTCTGTATAAAGTTATTTTATTCTGTTTCATTTTAAAGTAGCACATTGCCAATATACCTATGTTTCCATCTAAACATATTTAAGTTACCAGATGAGCATTGTTTAGTTAATATTTTTTTTATATCAGGAGATCTTGCATAACCCATAACTAATCTATAATACTTTGGTAGATCTGGGCATTCGATTTCATGTTTTGTTGGAATTTTGAACAATTGGAGATTCATCTGAATTCCACAACTCCACATTGCCATATGGACGAACCACAAAACAAATGATTCAGACAATGGGTGAGCCATTTTGTTTGTTTCATGACTTGGGAGTTCTGTCTGTGATTGTTGGACAAAAAGATGTTTGATTGCTAGGGGAATACTGAAGCGGAGCTCCAGTACCTTGACTAGGTATCTCCACTGATTCTTCGAAGCTGTAAGAAGTGCTGCTCAGTGATCAGAACTCTTCCCCCAAGTAACTAGACGACACATAGTTCTGAGAGTCAACTGAGGTTTATTATGCCACACTCGCCCTTTTATGCACAGACCCTGAGCATGGGGGTTTCCATAGAAAATAGTACAAACCCCTCACAGACCTCTCTGTGTCTGGGAGATGATTGAGTCAAAAGAAAAATAACTCAATCTCTCAATTACAGGAAACAATACAAAAATATACAAAATACCTCAATACATGTCCAAAATATACAGGAATCCCACAAGTCTTATATCCCAGGAAAGTCCGGATCTAAGTGCCCAAGTTGTCCAAATAGCTCTCAGATCCCTTTGGTAGAACGGAATTGCCATTCGGGTAAAGTTCTGATTGGCTGGCCATGAGGTAACAGCCCAAAATAATTCCACAGGAAAAGAGGCAATGGCTGGTTTGCGAACACCAATGAATGTTCCACCTGGCTTTTAGGAAGCAAATGCTCCACCCCGTTGATAGTTCCTTTCTCCTGAACGTCGTTTTCCTAACTTGTCTGGGAGCTGAACATGCAGCGATACAGTTTTTCGCGGCGTTTGAGGGATTGCATAGAAGGCAATGGAGTTCCACACATTCGTCGATCATGTACCGCTGCCTGCGTTCGGGAGACAAAATGGCCACCATTCACTAGAGCATGTGTGTTCGGTTACACGAATGGCAGCCACCGAGGGAAAGCACTTGAGCTAATTGCTACTTTGAAGTTAAGCCTGGGGGGCTCGGTGTTCAAGGGGTCCACACATCTTCAATCTGGGAAATGAACAGGGTGGGTACGAACAGCCGAACATAGAGGAATAAGTCTTGTATATCGAACCCATTCTGCTACAAATACAAACGTATTCCTAACACAATAATTCTGGTGTGGCTGTTAAGGTGACTAGTCTTGCCCTGATCATGCTGAAAAGGTGACTTTACACACCCATTTTCCCACACTGGGCTATCTCGCTGGGACTGGCCCTGCCTGGCTCTGCTTCTGTGGTTGAGACCATCAATCTTGGTGATCTTACCCAATCCAATGCTTTCCTAAAAGAAAAAGATCCTATGGTAGGCCATTGGGCATGCGCTGCAAAATGCAGAGCAGCCCCGATCAGCATCTCCTCGTAGAGATGCTTCGAGCAATTAATCTCTATAGGGAAACGCTTAGCATTTCCATGCAGAGTGTGGAAAGGCTGAACACCAATGCTGCACAGTGTGTAGCACTGTACTCAGAAGCACCTCTAGTGGTTATCTAAGTGACTGCCACTAAAGGTTTTACTATGCACCAATGTAAACACTGCCTTTTTGCTGGAAAAAAAAATTGAAAAAGCCTGTAGGGACAGACTATAGAAACCAGAACCACTATATTAAGTTGTAGTGGCTCTCGTGACTATAGTGTCCTTTTAAATTTTGAAATAAAGTGCATATCAGGCAGACATTCATAAACTAATAATATATCATTTACAGTAATGGAGTGCCAAAAAAAAAGAAAATAGTCATACATTGTACATCGTGAAAATATAATCTAAATGTAATATACTTGTATAGCTTTTCATAATTGAAGAAAGAAAGGTAATATGATACTTCAGCATAATGGACAGTGTCCATTCTAGCATCTCAATGTTTAAATTAAATTTTAGTCGAGATTAAAATAGATTTATTTCAGTAAAATAATCATATACACTAATATATACAATATATTGTTGAGCCGTTAAACTATGTTTTTCAAATGATAAAGGTGGACAAGATGGGCTAGTGGGTTTTATTTACCAATACAATTATTATTTTCAATTTTAAAAACTGCATTTTGCTAAGCAGATCCAATTAGAACAGCAGGAATATTAGGAATAATGAAAACGACATTTAAGAGAATTCACATCATATTCATTGCCTGCATAGCTTTTAAGTATTAACATAGCTCTATTGTCTAAAGGCACTCTGAGCTACGTGCCTTCCTTACCTAAAGGCATTTTACTCAGCATTTTATATTGCATCCCCTCTTTGGGAAAAGGAGAGAGGTATCCAAAGATATAGTATGACTCATTTGGATTGGTCAAATAAAGTATACCAAAAGCAACAGCAATATTGTATAATAGTTTCATACAAAAACATGAATGGGAGTTGCAAATAAAATCTGAGTTAAGGAGCATGTCCACAAATTGCACATCAGAACATCTTCAAGAATCATCATTTAGTATGACCAGTGTCAGTCAGTTTGGTTCAGCTGCATCAATTCGGCTAAAAAGGTTGACTTGGTTGACTGAATTTCATCGATGTGGTGTTTTGTCTATGCAGATGATTCAGGAATTAAACAAACAAACAAACAAACACACACACACTACAATGTTAGACCATTCAGATTCAGTTTACATTAAGTCATATATTAATGATTTTGAGCGTTCTGTTACTTTTGAGCATTTGGTCATGTATTTTAAACATTTGGTCTGAACGATCCTTGGTTTATTTCTTATTATTAATTTATTTATCTGATTTAGTGGCTGTCTCCTAACCATTAATCATCTCTTTTATGGCATCACAGCCAGAACTTTGAATCACAAATCAAACAAAACTGTGTATTCATTGTCCATGTTGTTTGTTTCAGAATACAACTATATGGCGCTTCGGGTTTGCAGAATTTGAACGACCGGCCAATTGGCCAAAATCCATTTAAAACCAAATGCACAAGTTATCATTAGGATGACTAGAAACTGCTATGTCCATCGCTAGAACAAAGCCTCCAGTGATACAGCAAGGTAGACCCAATGGTATACTAATGGGGGGCTGTGAGTGTGGTCTGCCCCAGGTGACAGGTGGTGGCATAGTGCACCCCCTACCTGCCAGAGTAGCTACCTGCATACCAGCATCATTCTAGCAGGGTTCTGTGTGACAGATCCTTTGTCTACGGTTTTGTTTGCAGTGTTGCTGGGTAACCCAACACTGGAGTGGAGTAAGAACAGAAAGACTGTAATAATTATATAATAATAATAATATAGATAGATAGATGTGGCTGCACTTTGGTATATATATATATATATATATATATATATATATATATATATATCTAAAAAGGTGGCTGCACTCCGGTCTTTCAATAAAATCCAATACTTTGACAAGTTTAAAAAAAAATCAGGATCGATGTTTCAGTCCACCTTTGGGACTTTCTTCAGGATCAAGAATAAACAAAAATGCTGAGTACATCCTACAGATATATGGAAAGGCGTAGTCTGTAGTTGTGGGAGGGGTCTACAAATTCACAGGCCTCCCCTTCCTCTGGGCTGAGACTTCCTGGTTCAGTACAGAACCATTTACTTCTGGTTCAAAGGTCATCAACACAAACTACCTGTACTCCAAACAAACAAGCAAGCTGGTCTTGGCCTAGTGAGGCCTGTGCAAGTATCCATTTTACATAGCCCTCCCTCGAAGCTCATGGGGCACTGCCACATACGGCCCAGCCGCAGCTTTTCCTGTTGTTGTTTGTGGGGGTTTTTTTCAACAAAACCGTAAGTTTGTTCTCTTTGGTCCACGTTGGGCCACGCTATCACTGACATTCCACACGTATTCAGCCCACATTTGGCCTTTCACTAACTAGGGTGGCATTAACATTTCAGTCCGTATTCCTTCCTCACTCAGATATGGCGAATTTCACTACGAACGCATATACGACTTATTTCAATCACAGCTTCACAGTGATACCTCAATTCGGTTCATGCATTATGCCTACTGTATTTGAACAGATCGTATTTTATAATATGCAATTTAGTTAGTCATCCTACGTTCTTTTGTATAATAAATGCTATGCCATATTCCATTTTCAGATTTGTAGCTTATTATTGTCAGGCCACATGGCCTCGGTTATACTCAGTATTTGTTACTTATGTTAACCAGGCCTCAGTACCTATATGTATTTTTCACGGTTGCTCTCTTAGTATTCATTCACTCATGGGGCCTACACTGTTTAGTAATTATGTGGCAAAGTGTTGCTACTGACTGTCTAAATTTATGTCAGGCCCAAACTTGGACCTATACATGTGTTCAGTACAGTTGAGCGAACCCGAACTATAAAGTTTGGGTTCGTACCGAACATTAAGTTTTTTGGACCCCGGACCCGAACATAGACATATCACTGTATGTTCGAGTTGGAGTTCGGTGTTCGGCGATTTAATGGCGTGTTTTCAAAGGCTGCAGGGCAGCCAATCAACAAGCGTTTGACTCATGTGCCCTGAGAGTCAAATAGAAGCATCTACTAGTGTGCTTACTGCGCAGTTGTAAACATTCTAATTGTTTTGCTGCTAATCTGCTGCTTACATTGGAGTTTTAAAAAAGTCACATTTTTTTTTTTGGTGCTAAATAGTATATTTGGGGTGTTCACTTCATATCTGAGAGTCAAATCGAAGCGTCTAATAGTGTGCTTACAGCGTAGTTGAAAAATTCGAATTGTTTTGATGCTAAATAGTACATTTGCGGCCTGCGGTGCACTTCATATCAGAGTCAAATAGAAGCATCAAATAGTGCGCTTACTGCGCAGTTGTAAACATTCTAATTGTTTTGGAGAGCAAAAAATGGGTCGCAAGAGTATTCTGAGAACGGACAACAACTTAAATAGCCTGCCCTTCGGTGGGTCCCCGCTCAGAACTCAAGCTGGTTTTAGCTCATCTTGTGCCATTACAGAGAGAACATATCTGAAGCATATCAGACTGGTCCCACCCATACGGGCAGTCCAGATCGGAAATGCCAGCAAGTTCTCTCTGCACGAGAGATACAGCAACCCCAGACAATCGTTTCAGCCTTGTTAGGCATCGTCAGTGAGGCATAGCTGATATCTCTCTAGGCACCGTGAGCAATCTGCTAAATAGTACATTTGTGGCCTGCGATGCACTAAATATTTGAGAGTCAAATCGAAGCGTCTAATAGTGTGCTTACAGTGCAGTGGTAAACATTCTTATTTTCTGGGTGCTAATTTGCTAAGTAGTACATTTTGTGGCATTTTCTTCATATATAAGAGTCAAATCGAAGTGTCTAATACTGCGGTTACAGAGCAATTGTAAACATTCTAGTTGTTTTGCTGCTAAATTGCTAAACAGTACATTTTGGGTGTGCACTTCATATCTGAGAGTCAAATAGAAGTGTCAAATACTGCTGTCACATTGCAGTTTTAAAACTTAAAATTTTTTGGGTGCTAAACTGCAAAATAGTATTTTAGTGGGGTGCACTTAATATCTGAGAGTCAAATAGAAGCGTCTAATAGTGTGCTTACAGTGCAGTTGTAAAAATTCTAATTTTCTGGGTGCTAATCTGCTAAATAGTCCATTTTGGGGTGTGCACTTCATATCTGAGAGTCAAATAGGAGCGTCTAATAGTGTGCTTACAGCGCAGTGGTAAACATTCTAATTGTTTTGCTGCTAATCTGCTGCTTACATTGGAGTTTTAAAAAGTCACTTTTTTTGGTGCTAAATAGTATATTTGGGGTGTTCACTTCATATCTGAGAGTCAAATAGAAGCGTCAAATAGTGCGCTTACTGTGCAGTTGTAAACATTCTAATTGTTTTGCTGCTACTCTGCTAAATAGTACATTTTGTGGCCTGCTCTTCATATCTGAGAGTCAAATAGAAGCATCTAATAGTGTGCTTACAGCGCAGTGGTAAATATTCTTATTGTTTTGGGGTTAAACTGCTAAATAGTACATTTTGTGGCGTGCACTTCATATCTGAGAGTCAAATTGAAGCATCTAATAGTGCGCTTACATAGCAATTGTAAACATTCTTATTGTTTTGCTGCTAAACTTCTAAATAGTACATTTTGTGGCCTGCTCTTCAAATCTGAGAGTCAAATCGAGGCGTCTAGTAGTGGGCTTACAGCGCAGTTGTAAAAATTCTAATTGTTTTGCTGCTAATCTGCTAAATAGTACATTTGCGGCCTGCGGTGCACTTCATATCTGAGCATAAATAGAAGCGTCAAATTGTGCGCTTACTGCGCAGTTGCAAACATTCTAATTGTTTTACTGCAAATCTGCTTCTTACATTGGAGTTTTAAATAGTATATTTGGGGTGTTCACTTCAGAGTCAAATCTAAGCGTAACTTTGATTCGAATTTACTACATCTGTCATATGTAATATTGTTTCACACCTACAACACTTGTTACACAGATCTAAGTGATAGAAAGCAGATTGATATTTTCTACACTAGAAACTACCAGATAACAAGATGCTATATTTAAAACAGTGATCAATAGCTTAGAGGTACTTAAACAATATTGTCATTCTGGGGCAATACCCTCACAAGTCAAACTGAGAGGTCAGTTTATAGGGAAACTGTTGCCTGGATACAATTCTAAAACAATTTCCATATGTCCTTTGCAGACTTTACATTCTGGAAAAACACAGGTGCCAACTGCTGTGGCTTTCTGCAGTGTGCATACCAGCAAGGAGGGCAGGTTTGAGGAGTGGGTGGAAGATGATGTGGAGGATGATGAGGTCCTAGACCCCACATGGAATCAAGGTCATGCAAGGGACGTGTGCAGTTTGGAGGAAGAGGCGCTGGTCGCACAGAGGCACCAGCACAGCGTAAGAGGGCGCCGGGTGCAAAAGCGGAGCGGCCGTCCCTTAGCGCACGTCGGCATGTATTAGCTCAAGAATTACCAGTTATCCAAGTAATACATGTAGCGATCAAAGGATACATAATAGAGTTGAGTGAACCCGAACTACATAGTTCGGGTTCGTACCAGATTGAACGATCCATTCGTAGTTTCACAGTCAGGTGGGCAGTCCGGTGACCAGGACCCACTGTCTGGGCGGCGGTCGGACGACCGGGACCCAGTATGCCTGATGTTGAAGTTAGGAGTCACCGTGTGGAATGGATTAGCAGGGTCTGGTGCAGGGTAACCGCACGCCCCCTGGTGTTGAGCACCAGTGTTTGTGCGGCCACATACCCTGATGCAGCTTCAGTAAAAAGAGTACTGGATACCAGAAGCCATCACCAGACTGATCTGCAACTTGGAACAGGATGTGACATTCACTGTAGTGGCTGTGCGCGCTTTTGGTGTTCTCACCCTGCTGCTGCTCGCCTGTCTGCGCTGCAGCGTAACTTCGGCCTTTCCGCTCACCGCCTCATGAGACTGTGCGAGCAGCAGCAGGCGATAGTGGAGTTTCAGCTGCAGCATGCACGGGTCAGTGGCTCTGTACCAGACTTCCCTCCAATTGATCAGAGTTAAAGGATTTCAAGTGGACTCATTACAATTACAGGGCCTCTAAAGAGTCCTGTATTGTTATTTGTCGTCACTACCTTCCCGCGTCGGGAGTGGGTCATTTGCGCGCCTGCTGCCTTCCTTGCATGTGGTAGCTGTTTCTCAGGGTCCCTGTACGGAATGGAACCCTGATTCCCTGTTACCTGTGGTCACCATGGTAGGCGCAGAAACTGGCATCGAAAGTTGATATGGATGACATCCGAATGCAAAGTCGCCGTCACGGAACAGAGTTGTCGTTTTTTAATATGTCCCAATATTTTGGGGGCTACCCCAATAAAAAATATAAAATATTATATATATATATATATATATATATATATATATATATATATATATATATATATATATATATATATATATATATATATATATATATATATAAATAAATAAAACAGTGTTGGCTACCTCATCCTCCTCCTCAACCTATGGGTCACTTAGTATAAACTATCTATACACAATAGCAGAGGCTTGTGAAGGCCTTTTCTCCATGCATCAGGAGTTGAGCATTTCTCCATGCATCAGGACTGCAAGAAATGTACCGCAGGCAGCAAATGTTTCTTTTTTTGTATGTCCCCATATTTTGTGGGCTATCACAATTAAAAAAACAAAAACTTAAAAACCAGTGTTGGCTACCCCATCCTCCTCCTCCACCGCTGCTTCCACCTACACGGTCACCGCCTCCTCAACCTATGGATCACTTAGTATAAACTATCTATACACAATAGCAAAGGCTTGTGAAGGCCTTGTCTCCATGCATCAGGAGTTGAGCATTTCTCCATGCATCAGGACTGCAAGAAATGCCCCACAGGCCGCAAATGTTTCTTTTTTTGTATGTCCCAATATTTTGTGGACTACCACAATTAAAAAAACAAAAACATAAAAACCCATAAAAATCAGTGTTGGCTACCTAATCCTCCACCGCTCCTTCCACCTACACCGCTACGGTCACCGCCTCCTCAACCTGTGGGTCACTTAGTATAAACTATGGACACAATAGCAGAGGCTTGTGAAGGCCTTTTCTCCATGCATCAGGACTGCAAGAAATGCCCTGCAGGCCGCAAATGTTTCTTTTTTTGTATGTCCCAATATTTTTTGGACTACCACAAAAACCCCCCCAAAACATAAAAAATAGTGTTGGCTACCTCATCCTCTTCCTCCACCACTACTTCCACCTACACCGCCACGGTCATCACCTCCTCAACCTATGGGTCACTTAGTATAAACTATGTACACAATAGCAGAGGCTTGTGAAGGCCTTTTCTCCATGCATCAGGAGTGGAGCTCAGTTTGAACAATGAAAGAGAATACCCTTCACTCCAACCCTCTCTCAAATGGATAATTCTGGTGATCCTCCTGACAGCCATGCTTTAGATTTTGATTTATGGTCTTCCAAAGCTAAAATCAAATATTCCATCTAGTGCTATTTTATGGCTCAGCTGTATTTGTATGTTATTTTAAGTGATTTTCCTATCCACATTTGTTTGCAGGACACTTGTCCTACTCTTACCCCCATTTTACTTCCTTTTGCAGCTGTCTAGCCCTTTCCAGGAGTTTTTTAGAGGCATTTTTGTGGCCAAAAGTTCGGGTCCCCATTGACTTCAATGGGGTCGGGGTCAGGTTCGAGCCCGAACCTGGACTTTTTTTCAAAGTTCGGCCGAACCCGCCGGACCTGAACATCCGCTCAACTCTAGTGTTCAGCATTTATGGTGCAGCCTGTTAATAATCTGTTTTATTTCCCGGTCTGTCAATACTTACATTGTTGTAGCCCTTTCTGGGCTTAGTTAATCGTACTGTAAAATTATGCGGGGCTAGAGTTCACTCTTGCGACATCTGAGCGTTATCGTGGTAACTGCGGCAACTCTCCGACCTCGCGAGAGGAACCCGGCGGAGCTGCAGGTAAGGGCTCCACCGGGTCCTATCTCCCTCCCTCCCCAACTGACGGCCACATGTAACTGCCTGTGGGCTGGTAAGGGAGATCTTTGTTCTTCCCACTGGCCCATGAAGGCACACAGCAGGGCCGGCGCTCGGATAGTGCTGGCTTTGCATGGGCCGACAGGGGATCTCCCCTAAAGGCCTTGGCCCATGGCCATCACGGCCCACCTGGCATTTGCCCGGTATCCCTGATGACCAGTCTGGGCCTGGATGATATCCATTTTGTGATACGTTTTACTGTTTTGAAACACTAATATTTGTGTTCAGTTAAGTCTCCTGAGTATAACAGTACCCAGCATGTACAGGTTTTATAGTGTTTTTTAAAGTTACTGGGTTAAATATTAGGCTTGATTTTCAGTTTTTTCACATTTAAATTTTCCAGATTGGTTATGTCGGCCTTGAGAGCATATGGTAGCACAGAAATGAGAATTACCCCCATGATGGCATTCCATTTGCAAAAGAAGACAACCAAAAGGTATTGCAAATGGAGTATGTTCAGTCTTTTTTTTAGGAGCCACTTAGTCACAAACAATGGCCAAAGTTAGCGTTAAATATGCAAAAAACAGGGGGCGGAGCCAAGCTATCGAACTGAGCGGTCGCATGTCTGCAAGGCTCCGAGAGCCAAATACTATTAACAGCGATTTTTACCACTCACACCCAAACCTTACGAACCCCAACTGGATCCACCGATGGCCCTCGATACCATGGGCAGAAAATCTAAAAAACAGAAAGCTGACAAGCCGAAAATGGGAATGGACATAGGCGATATGTGGCGGCAAGCACATGGCGGCTCACTGTCCAAGATGGCCTCCTATCTGGGAGAGCGCTCCAATTTTTCGGACGATCAAGCTCTAGAGCCTGACATCCATAGCCCACCAATACTGCGCAACCTACCTCCACCGCAAACACCCGTGGTCACCAACCCGGATACTGCAGCGGTGACAAAAGCCGACATGCGGGAGATGCTGGCGGGCCTCCGGAGGGATATCCACACGGATATGGCCACATTCCGCAAGGATCTGCAAGGCCTAACAACACGCACAGGTATTTTGGAAGAAAACTCCCGCAACACCAAGGCACAAATTACCCACCTGCAGCAGGAAATAACCGTGCTCCACCAGCAACAAACAGCAATGGAACAGAGGTTTGCAATACTGGAGGACTCCAGGCGCAGTAGGAACCTAAAGATCAGAGGGTTGGCAGAGGCAGTACCCGATGAGGAGCTACCGCACTTTCTAAGGCGGCTACTCAGCGCACTACTCACCCCAAAACAAGCCAAGTCAATCACAACTGTGGGTCTCTTCCGGATCCCACGACCACTCAAGGCTCCCGCTACAGCTCCATGGGACGTGATAGCAAAATTCCAAAATGGGCAAGACAAGGCAGCGGTGTTGGGCGCACTCAGAGGAAACTCCCCATACAGCTTTGAAGGCTCCTCGCTCTCATTCTATGCCGATCTATTAGGGAGCACCCTCGCCTGGAGAAAATCGTTACAGCCACTCACAGAGGTATTGCGAGCTCACAACATCACTTACCGCTAGAAGACCAACCGCACACTGGTAGTCCAGAAGAGTGACACCTTCTACCCGATCAGGAACCTTGCTTGAGCAGAGACTATCCTGGAACCCCTAGGTCTCCTGAGAGAACTCCTCAGCCGCAAGGGACCAACCACGACCGGTACACATGTCTGGGACCCAGCACACACAACCCTGTTTGTTCCACGGAGAACCTCAGCCGACACCCACGAAGCAGCCACCTCATGAACTCCCACGGCTAAAAAAGCGGACTAGTCCTTATGCCTACGACAGAACTCTCCACCATACCGGCTAGACCTACCAGGTCCACTTTGACGCCCACCCCCCTACACACAACATGACATGAGAACCCAGGGGACACTTTAGTTACCTGCACCCCTCAGGGATCTACACGTGAACACAAATAGCCCGCTCCTAGTAGTCACACACTACTCCATCTCCCCCCAGTTAACACTCCTTTCCCTGCCTGTGGAATTGGACAAACTCGGTCTGCACACCTCACTAGCATACACGTGAGCCATACCTCCAGTGAACTATGGCCCTCACATACTGTATAGGGCTCCGTGTAGCAACACCAAATTAAATGGTAACCTAAACCTCATTACCCACCATAGCATGTCGATCTTCGACTAGTATTATCCCCCTGTATCAAACACACAAAATAGCGCAATATTCTTAAGCCATGCCACTATATGTATCTGCCTTTGCTTAGACCGCACCAGCCGAAGTGGCGAAGTCTAATATCGGCATTACACAAAGTAACAAGCTTATGATATGGAAGGAGAGCACGCAGAGATCTCCCACAGCAAGGTCGGGCACTGAATAGTCACTAACCCCCTTAGGTATATGCCCTGACCAACATCATAATGCTGATTGACCCCCCCTACATATAAAGTGGGTGCAGGGTTAGTCAGCTGTATCTCACAGCAATCTATTGTACATGTTCCACCTGTTATGACTTGGTTTGTTTATGTTGATAGTGTTTGTCTCTGATTGTAATGTAACCGACCAAACCTTTATTGCCTTTCTGCGCCATAAGCATAGTTGATAGGCTCTCAGGAACTATACCGGCGGCTCACGAGGTTATCTTGTTATCTTACATAAAAAATGTATAAAAATACATGCCACTAATTAACCCGTACGCGACTGCATGACTACACCGTTGTGGCATCCCAACAAAGCTATTGTGGCTAACCCACTGCAGCTAATACAAATGAGCTACACTCGATTGTATATTTTTACCTGGTTTATAATGTGTCTTTTTAAAATACAAAAATGTGCGAACCCTTAATGCCACTGTTAATCCTATGTTTAAATACGAATGCACGCTGTTGTGGCGTAAGACTGCGCTGTGTTATCACCTGCACGACAAAAATAAAGAATTCAAAAAAAAAAATATGCAAAAAACAATTATGAATGCTAACTTTGGCCAGTGTTTGTGACTAAGTGGTTACATACCCCATTTTGAGTACCCTAAGTTGTCTACTTTCAACAAATATGTACATGTGAGGTGTGATTCAGAGATTTATGACAGCTAACAGTGTTATCATGTCACTATTGATACATTTTTAAAATATATATTTAGAAAAATATAATGTCCTACTTATAGCCCTATAACTTGCAAAAAAAAAAGAACATTTAAACATTGGGTATTTCTAACCTCCAGACAAAATTTAGAAACTATTTAGCACAGGTGTTTTTTGGCGGTTGTAGATGCGCAACAGATTTTGGGGGTCAAAGTTAGAAAAAGTGTTTTTTTTTTTTTTTTAATTTCATCATATTTTATAATTTGTTTTTTTTTAAAGCAAATTATATGATGAAAGTATTAGTATCTTTAGAAAGACCATTTAATGGTGAGACTATATATAGTACGTGTGGGTACAGTAAACCAGTAAGAGGAAAATTACAGCTAAACACAAACACTGCAACAATGTAAAAACAGCCCTGGTCCTTAATGGTAAGAAAATGGAAAGATGGTCTGGTCACTAAAGGGTAAATACAATAGATTTTTTATTATTGTTATTATCAATATATATTTACATGAACATGCATTTTTTTTTTTTATATCCTTCATGGATTTAGAGATTATCCATAATAAAACAGCCATAAAAACTATTCCATTTTCCATTAGAAGCATAGTTATATGTAGTTAATCTGTTCAATAAATGAAAGTTTGGTTAAATATCTAAGTTACGTTATATTCCATTTTTAGTATATTCTATGAACCCTTCATATAGAGGTGTATATAGACACCCAATAATAGCTTGATAGCTTTAGCCAAAATAAATTGTGATATTTACATTATTTTGTATTTAAAATTATTTTATTTAGCATGTAGATATCACAAATTCTTAAGATTAAGCTATTCTAGTGGTTAATAAGTACCTGCTAATGGATTTGCGGTCTTTGGCCTGTGAATCCACAAGCACTTGAAGGACTATGCTATTCATGGCAAAAGTTTGACAGTGTGACCAGCCTTGATCAGTAGACAGGAGTTGAAAATGCTGAAAAAGTATAGGCTCTCCTATATGCAGTAAAAAAGGATCCAGAACAATGGCATAGGTCTGCACAAGCAGATCATCACTGGCTCCCACGTATGGCCACCATGCAATACAAAAAGGCAAACATGTCCTCCCAGAAGCATGGTCCTTTCCTTAACAATAAGGTAACATACAGATTCTCTCTTGCAAAGAAACTAGTTTAGTTAACTTCAAGAAAGGTTAGCCTATTACTGTCCCATGCAACTTGATAAAAGTAATGAGATTGTCCTTGGGTATTTTTTTGTTTTTATTTTTTTAATCCGGCCCACACAGCTTCCCTTTTCTTACCTTGACATGGAGAGCTGGAGTTCAGTTGGGGTTTCGGTTCACTCTGTGTACATCTTACAAAACAATCTGGGTGCCCTGCAGCTTTGTACTGAGGCACTCCCCTTTGAATGTAAGCTTGTTTGTGCTTGGCCCTCAGCAACCTTTGTTCCTGTATATCTAACCTATCTTGTTGCAGTTGTTTGTTAGTGACATCATATCCTAGCTCCCAGCATCAGTACATGCTGTGCGAGAACAGAAGATATTCCCAGATAGGTTACTTATTGATTACTTTTATTGCTATTTAATATTATTACTCATGCTTTCCCTTACTTTCTCCCTCTTCCAAAATGGTTACTAAATTGACTTTGTTCCTATGTGGAACCATGTGACTCTGCCCTTTATATGATATGAATGGATGACTGACATGTAGTAAAACACATGTCCACGTCCGCTACAATCATGTGATCGGAGCCGGACGAAACTGGAAGTGACGACCATGAGTAATTAGCCGCGAGACAGCATGGACGGGCGGCCATTTTTAGGAGGTCAGATATACCTCCCTAGGAAGTAACAGCTCGGCAGACATATTGGAGGAGGTAAAAACATTCAAAAAACAGCCGGAAACACTCCATATATGGAAAAGAGGACTGACAATCAATTCCCAGCTGTTAATGGTTTTAATTTAATTTGATGTGTTATGTATGATATATAAGAATGTTGGCTTACAAGCCACAAGATATTCACCTGAGGAAGACCTATTGCATTAGGTCGAAACTTGTTGTGCCTTTCTTACGTAATTTTTTTTTTTTGTCGAAATAAAAGTACTTACCTTTTATTTATTTGGTGACAGAAGATTCCTGACTCCTTCTGAGGGACCTGAATCCATATATCCACATCTGATTGATGTTTCTGCCATCATAATTTAGAGCCAACTCACAGAGGCTCTAAATATTGTGATTTTTCCAAGTTATATACTATTTCATTTGTGTTAAGATATATTACCCTCTGATGGTTTTTTTATACCCACAGAACCTAGGGAACATTTACTTATCACAAGAATATCATCCATTGTGTGCGCAATCACACTTCTGTATGGAAGTGTTATTTAGTGACAATACACTTTGGTGATTTCTTTGCACTGGGTCTACCTGTGATATTTTACAGATTTATTTTTTTTTTATTTTTTTTTTAGCGCCACCCTTTTCTTTTTCTTTTATGTGCAAGACCAAAGTAATATGACTGGTTCTGGTGGTAGGGTGGTGCTTTGTGCAGAGTGGACCGCCCTCCTCCACCATATTTGTATGCCACTGGATGCGGGGGTCCCAGAATTTCCTTGAATGATAGCTTTGCAGTCTTTCAAATAAAGGCTCTAGGGGCGCTTTAAGGAAGTTTCTAGTCAAGTTGTGATTCCAATATATTCATTATTTTCATTTTTTGCAAGTAGAGAAGATTAAAAGGGACACTATAGTCACCAGAACAACTACAGCTTAATTTATTTTTCTGATGAGTATAATCATTGCCTTCAGGCATTTTCATGCAAACACAGCCTTTTCAGAGAAAATGTAGTATTTACATTGCCCCTAGGGTAGGGGAGGGCTGGAAACCTTAGGCCTGGGGGGGCAAAACCAGTCAAGTGGCCCATTGCACCACCAAATCAGTTCACCATCCATGCCCACCTTTTCCTGGTTTTATAACGGATATTGATGTTATGCTAATCAGTAGCTCTTTGCGATACCCGCTCCTTCACGGCTCTGACTTTCAATGTTGTCAGAGCGCAGACTGAGAATCTCTGAGCCTGTGCTCTGACTCACTAACTGAGTGTCGGAACCATGAGGGAGAGGCTATAATCTGACTGCACCTACTGCTGGTGCGCACCAGTGGACCACCAGCGAATCGTTTAAATTAAATATGCTGGTGTACCCAACTTGTGAGCTGTGTTGGCTGCCGGGCGCCTCTGTTGTCATGACACCCTGCGTGACCGCACAGCGTGCACACCCCAACGGCTGGCCCTGCCGACAGAGACTGACGTTACTACTTAGAAATCCCTCAATATTAATACAGACATCAGAGTAAACACCAATAAATTGTGGAAACAGGGCTGATCCCCCAAATTTATAAAGATTTGCTTAGTGGATTTGTTGTAAGATTAAATCATGCCTCCTCGTCTCTCTCTCCCATGCGCTGCTCTGTAGGCTGGGAAGAAGTGAAGAGTAATCACATTCTCCCAGCACAGCGCCACCTGTGGCTGCATGGGGAACAGCTGTTTAATGTAATGCTTAAAGGACGGCCACCTGCCGCAGAACCTCTTTGTTCCCATCTCTGCAAAGGGCTCCAGGCACTGCTTGTTGTGAGTGTGAGCCACTGTAAATTAGGGGCAGAGGGCACTTGCACTGCGGTAAAGACGGGTCTTGGCAGGAGGAGAGTGCAGTGCAATCAGTGCACTCCCCTCCTGTGGGTCACCAGTAGACTGGTGCACCTGCCCAGGATCAGAGCCGGTACAAGGATTTTTGCCGCCCTAGACAAGAGAAATTTGCCCTCCCCTCCCCCATGTGACATCACAATGCCCTACCCATATGATCTGCCATATGAACTAACGCCAGTGCTGCACACAGTGTGTGTTTAAATTAAAAAGCCTGCAGGGACCGGCTATAGACACCAGAACCACTTCATTAAGCTATAGTGTCCCTTTAATGTGAGGTAAATTATAGATTAGTGTCACTAATAATATACTAGATTGCCTACTTACAACCAGATGAGGATGATGGGCTGCAGTTTGGCTCCACTGGTCTG
Source organism: Pelobates cultripes (assembly GCA_933207985.1). Taxonomy (NCBI): domain Eukaryota; kingdom Metazoa; phylum Chordata; class Amphibia; order Anura; family Pelobatidae; genus Pelobates; species Pelobates cultripes. The sequence continues at coordinate 245,098,394 of OW240916.1, forward strand.
GTGTAGAACAGGATATCTGGAGGCTGTTAGCAACTGTGGTCACAAAATTCAATGTTCTGGGAGAATTGGAAGCAGCTCCATTTTTTGGGGGCCCCTTACACAGCTCAAGGTCTGGGCCCCAGGGCCTGACAGTGAGTATGCCCATAAGGCCCACTCAAAAGTCTACTAATATGTTCCACCCACCCATGAGTTCGCTCACAGGGATTGGAGTGTGTAGGGGATGTATTATGTGTTATTGTAGAGGATATAATATGTGTGCTTATGGTATGTAGTGTATAGGGATACCAGTTTGTGTAGGTGATGCAGTGTGTTTGTGTGTAGTGGAAGCAGTGTGTATTTGTGTATAAGGGATGTATTATGTGGTTGTGTGTAAGGGATGCATTGTGTGAATCTGTGTTTGTATGCATAAAGGATGCAAGTTGTGTCTGTATGTGTGTGCATTGAGTGTAAGAGATGCATTGTGTTTCTGTGTGTATGTAAGAAAAGCAGTGTGTGTGTTTGCATGTGTGTGTAATGGATGCATTGTGTGTTTCTTTGTGTGTAAGGGAAGCATGTTGTGTTTCTGTGTGTAGGGAAGCATGTTGTGTTTCTGTGTGTAGGGATGCATTGTGTGTTTCTGTGTATGTATACGGATGCATTGTGTGTGTGTGTGTGCATAGTGTGAAAGAGCTCCCTGTCTTGCCCCCTGTCCTATAGTGGTCTCTCCTCTCCCTCCCCTAGCGGTCTCTTCTCACACTCACCCACCCTC
>OW240916.1:245099241-245178580 GCA_933207985.1 Pelobates cultripes
TTCCTGTACCCGGCCGGACTGACAGGAAGTGCACACTGAATGTGCACCTTCCTATCACTCTGGCTGGGCACCGCGGTCCAGAGAGGAGCTCGGCCACACTACAGGGAAGGGAGGGGAGGAGAGAAGCAACTGCAGCCGCCTGAGGCTCTTAACAGAGAACTCAGGTGACTGCAGCGGCCGGTCTTAAAATAATTTAGGGCGGCCTGGGGGGCAATTGCCTCCCAGCCCGCCCCTGCCCTAGGGACACCTCCAAGTGGCCACTCCTCAGATGGCCACTGGAGATGCTTCCTGGGGCAGTGCTGCACAGTAGCTCTGCATGGGGACACTGAATTTTCCTCATAGAGATGCATTGATTCAATGCATCTCTATGAAGAAGTGTTGATAGGCCAAAATGGCATTTGGCCCCGCCCCCATCCCACCTTCTTGACGATTTTAGCCAATTCAATGTTTTCCTTTTGGGAAAGCATTGGATTGGCTAAAAATAGGCAATTCTGATGATGTCATCAAGGAGGCGGGTCAGGGCGGGGCCAGCGCCGGCGGACCCACACAGTGTTGAAAATAAGGTAAGTTTTGAATCCTTTTAAGGGGGTGGGAAAGCCACCTAAATGGTGGTTTTAACATAATAGGATCAGGAATACATAATTGTGTACCTGACCCTATAGTGTTCATTTAATTTAGCATTATTAATCAGTTGCAATAATGCCGACATAAATGTAAAACTGCTTTTTTCAACTAGGTTTCATCTGCAAGGAAAAATATAATATTTCCAGGCTCAAATATATTTTCTTTGATTAGCTGAAACATAGCTTTTTGCTGTAGTGGCAATTTCAAGTAAGATGTCAACACTCTATATTTGGAAAAATAATTAAAGTGGCCCCTCAATTTATTCTCTCTACTCTCTAGTAACTAAAAATGTATACTTATGGTATCTCTCTTCATTAGTTTAATACAGCCATCAGAATAAAAATGACATGCAAAATGAGCAGCCTGGAGAATTAATTTTAATTATGGTCAAGCAGGTTTTTTTTTTTTTGTCCTCTTTATAACCAAGTTGGTATAAATTATTTTATGCAAATTGTCTTCACAGGCATGCTGACTACATGTGAAAATTGAAATCACCACACAATATTGTTAAAAATTTATATTGTATTGTGTTTTAGCTATAGTGCTTAGAGATGTAGCTTAGTGAGATCTTGCAGATTGTGGTAAAGGCATTAAAATAGTCCTCAAACACAATACAAAAAAAAAAAGAAAGCATTTGCATTGACGCACTACTAAGTGCATGTGATTACTTTAGAACTTTCCTGGAAGGCATATACAAATGCATTATTGACACCTCTGGCTTGATGAGGCATGCTTCACATTATGTTCAAATATACAGAAGAAAATAATGGAAATGACTTAATCCATAAAATCTTTGAAAGCATCAGAAGCATTGAGAGAAGCTTTTGGGAAGTATCAAAGCAAACATATGAAATAATACTAAATAATGGTAATAATATAATGTTATCTCAAGTAATTAAAATAAAGTATGTTGTGCAAAAAACATCTGTGGATATATTTATACAATTTCACAGATATTTTCCATGTGTGTATATTTATAAAAAAATATAACGAACAACTTTAAACATAAAAACACATACATAGTGCAATGTAGTAAATTGTAATGTATGTAAATTGGTAGAAAATTGTTCAGTGAATTTTTTTAATTTAACCTTGAGGGGCTAAGTATTCAAGATAAAAATCCAAGAAGCAAAATAAGCAGATAGAAAATAATATCACATAAAAATAAAAAAGAGCATAGTAATGTAACCTCATTAAACAGAGTATAAATTACATTGCATTTACACTCCATATTCAGAAATAAGGGTAAATAGATGCCATCATATAACACAGTGGGGAACATTAATAAATTGACCCAACAGTGGGTGGTATAAAATAAGAAAAACTAAATAAATGAACTTACTTTCTCTCCATATTTCGTAAGCCAAAAACCTTCATAGGCAAAAGTTAGATACCACAGTATAGGGAGAAGTCACAGCTCTGTAAGCATAAGCATATAGAAAGTGAACAATCTACTAAACAATGCGCACACACAAGCAGCAATATAAACAAAAAATTATAATCACAAAATGAATAAACTGCTCTCTTCTGTAGATAACAGTTCAGTGGATTTGTTTCATTTAAACCTTGAGGGGATAAAGTAAGTATTCACTAGATGCATAATTGCAAAAACAGAATATTCAAGGATATAATCTTTCAATGTAGGGTAATAATTGCTTGATCCAAGGATAAATCTGACTGCCATTCTGGGGTCAAGAAGGAATTTTTTTCCTAGCTTGTTGCAAAATTGTGCTTCAAACTGGTTTTTTTTGCCTTCTTTTGGATCAACAGCCAAAAACAAATGTGAGGAAGGCTGAACTTGATGGACGCAAGTCTCTTTTCAGCTATGTAACTATGTAAAAGTGAAAATCCAAAAGATCTCCCTACAAAGCAGTTAATTATATTGATCCTTAATCATTGAATGACATACATACTACAGATTGTACCTCAGTTGTGGCAAGGATTTCATCACCGGTTTGAATAATAAGATATCATGAAATTCACCTATTTTCACTATCCCAGTCTAATTTATTGGAAGTGAAATGCTAATATGTACATGCAGGTGCAGTGGAATGCATTGCTAATTGCAATACAGCCGTTGAGCATTTGTGAATTTTCTCACAGGGTCTAATTATTGGAACCTCATTAGAGGAACCTGTAGTAATTGTATGTAGTATACAAGTATTAATACAGTTTTATTATTATTTTTTATGTGATGCATTTTGGAATGCCCAATCACATTAATAAAAGCTTTGATTTAATTCCAAAGTGGACTAATTTTTGTAATTATCAATGAACACTTTAAGCAATATATATTTTTGCCCAGTTGGATACTTTAATTAGGTGACCTTTGAGTTGTGTTTTGTGCGGGAATGCAACACCATCTTTTCAATGTGTATCTTAATGTATCTGAACCAAGAGACTATCTTAACTGTAATCTAGAGGGATCCAACAGAACCTGTGAAAATTAACAAATTCTGAATCTAATCATCACACTGCAAATTATGAAAATATTTCTGTGTTACATATTCCTGATGAAATGGTACATATTGACAAAACATTTTGAGAAGGAGATGGAGTGCTAGCAGTGACTCTTTGTGAACTGGCATTACTTTCAAATTAACAATTTTAATGCAGAAAATTGCACTTCATTGTATTATTGCTCTCAAGTGCATTTCTGTTTTTATTTGAATACATTTGTATGTTAACAATATCATGAATAGAAATAGCACTTTCCTCTGTTACATCTATTAAGACCCTTAATATCTGCATATAACTTGACATAGCCAACAAGACCTCACTATGATTTTTAAATAACTCTTCCCTAACGTGCGCCAGCTGCCTTATATATTACATTTTTCTGAGTGCTATTCATTATGACGCAGGCAGAGCCGCTGAAATATAGCTTATAGAAATACATGAATTACTCTAGTGAGCTGTCACTGATATGCATTTAATATAAATAACATTAAACACTGCAGAGGGTAGCATGTTTTTAAAGTAGCATAGCCTATATCAAAAGGTACATAGCCGTGACACATCTTGATATTTGAGAAAGTAGCTGGAAACCTTGCTGTTACACTATTATGCTATATATTGGATTAAATAATTTTCACTTTGATCCTGCTCTGTTTTTTTCTATTGGATCTATGTCTCTATGGAAGTACCACTTGTAACTTGTCAGTAGTATCTGATATAATACATGCACTCTAGGTTGGATAGAATATATGTTGCTTATTGAACAGACAACAGCAATTTCTTTTTTTAACTGTTAATAATTTTTGGTGATGCTCCGCTTCACGAACAAGACAATTGTCTGTTTGTATAATCACCTGCTGTGTTTTTGCTGCAGGTGTTGATGTTAATTTGCCAATGTTATTCATAGCTATCTCAAATGTAAGTAGTATTCATTTATTTTTAAAAAATATACCACTAAATAGCTCATGATGCGCAGGCTGATAGAATTCAAAATTGTAGAGCTCGATGTAATGTTTTCCATTGATCTTGCTGACTTGCATAAAACAGCTGTGTGTAGTTGGCACCCCATGCTAGTAAATTTTAAGAACAAATACACCATTCATATGTGTGACGAGACCAATCTCGCCACATTGCATTGGAGAAGCCTGGTTGCTCGCCTGCTGCCTTTGGACTATGGCCCCCTTTTAAAAGACTTTATTTTTGCCTGCAGAAAAGCTGTATTCGTTTTTTTCTGCCTGGGGTTCGGTAGATTTGTTTGAATGTGTTATACCCCAGATAGGAATCTCATGGAGCACATTCGTATGAAACTGACTGTAAAGACTTTAGCTCCATGGCGATTAAACTGTATTCGTGTGGTCTGAGCGCCATTCACTTAATAATGTGCGCTCGGACCTGAGCTATCTGGGGATATGTTACATGTCTGTGTTTTATGTAATAAATGTAACTTTATGTATTTTAAAGTGTTTTGTGTCTTTTTGCAACCATGTGCTTAATGGAGTCTTGTGTCTATCCTGGGAGATAATTGAATTACTTATCTCCAGGATAGAAGACTCTGAAACTGGTTTGGGCCAGAAAGCCATGCTTCATTTAGTCACAAAGGACTTTTTACTAACTTTTTAACCCCTTGTCTGATTTGTGCCATTTTTGAATATGTTGTTCCCCTGAATGGATTGATTGAGAATATGTAATTTTATGTGAATGTGATGTATGGTTTTGGAGTTATGAAAGTTGGGTAGAAAGTATGTTTTAACTATTTGTATAATTGAGTTTCCTCTCAGGATAAGGGGAGGGAATATGTGGGATGTAACTGTGATATGATTGGTTGTTTTATCCCTCCCTGTGGGTGGTCCTGTATTTGAAACACTGTAATAAAAACCAGGCTGGGTGTGCCAGCACCTCAGACCACTGCTTGACCCTCAACACGGAGCCTTGTCTCGTCTTTGGGGGGATTTACTGTATGCTGCTAAGGACTGATTGCCAGGAGTGTAAGCAGCTGGGAAGCTTTTCTTGTTCGTCTGCTAGCAGCTATTCGTATGGTTCCTGTTCGTTTATTTGAAGTGCTACCTTATTCCCTTGTATGCCGTTCGGGAGTTTGGAGCATTCACTTATTGGCGGTTCGTGAGTTTTGGTGATTATTCAGTAGCTGTGCCTGTCTCTGAAAGGGGATTATCGTCTAAGCGGTTTTTTCCCCTTTTGTGCAAAACGGTCCGTTACAATTGGTGGCAAGCGGCGGGATCGTTCCTACAGCCAGAAGGACAGCTACAGGAGACACCGTTTCTTTGGATTTACAAGTGGGGGCAACGCATGTCCCAGTACAGCGACCCTAAAAGCAACAGAATGGAACCAGCAGTGTTATACAAGGAGGAGGACCTGGATGGCCGGGATGCATTAAGGAAAGCATCTGGTACCAGGCCCTGGATAATGTACAATACCAGCGGGGTGAGAGTCTCCCCAGTGAAGAGCAGCGGTTGCAGAAGCAAGTGGCCCTGCGGATGCCCTTCCTGGGAGAGCAGCCCCTGGAGGAATGGGTGAAGGAACTAGAGCATCGGGTATGGCAGGAGCTATGGCTGGAGGATGCCTACCAGGCGCTCTGGTGGTATATGGCACAGTATATACCCTGGACAGCTGAGCATGACAAGCCACAGAGAGAGGAGTTTGATGGTCCTGGCTTGTTATGGGAGTCCTTTGCAGAGCCTGACTTCGGGAGCCCTGCGCAGAACAGACTTCAGGAAATTTTCTACGAGAGGGAGGCTAGGCATGACTGGGATGACCCCCATGAGGTAGAGCAAGGCCTGGCTCACCTAGCAACCCTGGAGTGGGAACTGGAGCAGGACTACCGAGATCTCTTCCACTCCATTGGGAAGGCTCCGCAGGACAGCAGAGTGACAGATCCAGTCTCAGACCCATTCAGCTGGGAAGATATTGTTGAAATTTACTGGGAGGAACCCCAGGCGGCAGGTGGAGAGGTCTCTCCACCGGTATTGCAGGGAATTGGGAGCCCGAGCTCCATTCCCCAGCGGCAGTGTAAAGTGCAGGGAGAGGAGAGCAGTATCCTCCCTCCCCAGCGGCAGGCTGAGTTACAGGGGGCAGAGGTAGTTGTTCCTGCCCTCCAGCAGCCAAGTGATATGCCGGGAAGGCAGTGTGAAGTGCAGGGAGAGGAGAGCAGTGTCCTCCCTCCCCAGCGACAGGCTGAGTTACAGGGGGCATAGGTAGTTGTTCCTGCCCTCCAGCAGCCAAGTGATATGCCGGGAAGGCAGTGTGAAGTGCAGGGAGAGGAGAGCAGTGTCCTCCCTCCCCAGCGGCAGCGTGATTTTTTGGGAATTGGGAGCCCAGTCTCCATTCCCCAGCGGCAGTATGATGCTTTGGGAATTGGGAGCCCAGTCTCCATTCCCCAGCGGCAGCACAGATCATTGGGAATTGGGAGCCCCGTCTCCATTCCCCAGTGGCAGAGTGTCCTACCGGGAATAGAGAGCCCAGTCTCCTTTCCCCAGCAGCAGGACTCTGTATTGGGAGCAGAGACAGTCGGTCTCCCTCCCCCACAGCTGGAAGTATGCATGGGAGAGGAGCTTGTTACCCCCTCTCCCCAGCGGCAGCTTAATGTACAAAGGGGAGACAGTAAGCCCCACAACTGTGCAGATGGGACCGTAGTCTCTACACTGCCAGCACAGGGGGTAGGGACGGTCGGTCCTGCCCCCCAGCGACAGGGCTGTTTAGCCAAAGGGGAGACAGTCGGTCTCCCCCTCCAGCAGCAGAGATGGGTAACCAAAGGGAGACGGTCGGTCTCCAGCAGCAGGACTGTGCATCTAAAGGGGAGACAGTCAGTCTCCAGCAGCAGCAGCAGAGCGGTGTATTTAAAGGGGAGACAGTCGGTCTCCCCCTCCAACAACCAGGCTTCCACCAGGCTACCCTCCCAGTAGCGCTGGCAACAGGGCAGAGTGCAGCTGGTCTCTGCCCACGCAGCAACCCACCAAGTCAGCGTACCCGTACCCAGCACAGCCGTGGTGAGGCACCTGGACATGGACAAGCTTCTCCTTTACCCAGGTGTAGTAACCATTTATTGTGGGTGGGCTGTGCTGTTGATTATTTGTTGTGGGTGGGCTGCTGGACTAACAAGAGCACTGACCGGCAGGAGGTCAGATACCCTGTTAGTCTGTTTGGAAAAGGGGAGAGATGTGACGAGACCAATCTCGCCACATTGCATTGGAGAAGCCTGGTTGCTCGCCTGCTGCCTTTGGACTATGGCCCCCTTTTAAAAGACTTTATTTTGCCTGCAGAAAAGCTGTATTCGTGCTTTTCTGCCTGGGGTTCGGTAGATTTGTTTGAATGTGTTATACCCCAGATAGGAATCCCATGGAGCCCATTCGTATGAAACTGACTGTAAAGACTTTAGCTCCATGGCGATTAAACTGCATTTGTGTGGTCTGAGCGCCATTCACTTAATAATGTGCGCTCGGACCTGAGCTATCTGGGGATATGTTACATGTCTGTGTTTTATGTAATAAATGTAACTTTATGTATTTTAAAGTGTTTTACTGTCTTTGTGTCTTTTTGCAACCATGTGCTTAATGGAGTCTTGTGTCTGTCCTGGGAGGTAATTGAATTACTCTCCAGGATAGAAGACTCTGAAACTGGTTTGGGCCAGAAAGCCATGCTTCATTTAGTCACAAAGGACTTTTTACTAACTTTTGAACCCCTTGTCTGATTTGTGCCATTTTGAATATGTTGTTCCCCTGAATGGATTGATTGAGAATATGTAATTTTATGTGAATGTGATGTATGGTTTTGGAGTTATGAAAGTTGGGTAGAAAGTATGTTTTAACTGTTTGTATAATTGAGTTTCCTCTCAGGATAAGGGGAGGGAATATGTGGGATGTAACTGTGATATGATTGGTTGTTTTATCCCTCCCTGTGGGTGGTCCTGTATTTGAAACACTGTAATAAAAACCAGGCTGGGTGTGCCAGCACCTCAGACCACTGCTTGACCCTCAACACGGAGCCTTGTCTCGTCTTTGGGGGGATTTACTGTATGCTGCTAAGGACTGATTGCCAGGAGTGTAAGCCGCTTGGAAGCTTTTCCTGTTCGCCTGCTAGCAGCTATTCGTATGGTTCCTGTTTGTTTATTTGAAGTGCTACCTTATTCCCTTGTATGCCGTTCGGGAGTTTGGAGCATTCACTTATTGGCGGTTCGTGAGTTTTGGTGATTATTCAGTAGCTGTGCCTGTCTCTGAAAGGGGGATTATCGTCTAAGCGGGTTTTTTCCCCTTTTTGTGCAAAACGGTCCGTTACAATATGTGTTGTGTTTTTGCTGGTATGTGCCACAAAAATTAATGCGGTAGTGTGGTTTTGAAGATTTGTTTTTAAAATTCTTTATTTTTATTGTGCACGAGATAACATAAGAGCTGACGATGCCACAACAGCATAATACTAGCCCATTAAAGCAAGGTATTTCACATGTATGGCATTGAATTATTGGAACATTTTTTGTTTTTGTATGAGGATAAACAAGCTAGGTACACACATCTTACTGTAAGTCACCAGAGTAACAAGCAATAACATCAGCATCAGATTAACTTTGATGCAACATAATGAGGTGTACGTTTTGACAGCATGACTAGTCTGGATAATGCTATATAGTTAACTGGTCTAAGATAGGCATTAAGGTTACATGCTATGTTTCATGAGCATTATGTTAAGCCTATTATAATTGACTAGTTACATCTAACAAGATAACATCTCTCCTAGTAAAAGCCACTGGGTCTCCTCAGATCAGGCGTCCCTCACTCTGCTAAGTGTATATCATACGGCTCAAGGCATTCCGTCATCAGCCGATTCGGGTAGTCCCTCAACTTGTTCCCGCCTCCAGCCTGGCCAATAGTGATGTTTAGTCCCAGCATACGTGTAAGTTGGTTCGTGCCACTCCGCCAGCCCTAAGACATGCCTTGGATCCACATCTTGCGCTGTCAGGTCCGGCGTTCCCCAGAGCCGACCTCAGAATCTCTGAGAGTGTTTGTGCTGCGGGCTTATACTTTTCATGGCTCACAGCATTGTAAATTGTGTGCTGGGCGCCAGCTCTGACTGCTGGGTGTTGCAGTGTGAGTGTCCAAGAATGCGACTCCCGCTGTCTGTGGCATAGCTGTGGTGGTTGTTATATGGGTAGACACTGTTCTAGTATGGTGTCGGTTTCGAGTGAGCATGGTTGGCAGCCATTTTGATTGCAGAGTTCTGGGTAGGCCTGTGCTTTAGTGCAGCCTCAGATTCTCCAGTAGAGACTGGGATGACCCCCACTGGCCCAGAGGGGGGGAAACTGGGTCAGAAACCACACCAGAGAGAAGGTGTGTGGCATCGGGGGGGGGGGAGAGTGGGGCAGTGGCCGTCCGCACTGCTTCTCCTCTAAGTAGGCCGCAGACTTTAAATCACCCCTTCGGGCTTCAAAACTCCCAATCTCAGAGTCCACCGTGATGCCCACTGTCGTGCATCAGCTGCAGGTAAATTTTGGGGCTTGGATTTCGTGTCTAAGCTGTGATTTTTATCGTGAATGACAGAGTCCCTCAGGAGCTTCTCCTGCATGCGACTGGTCAGCATGGCGGCCCGGCCCTGCCCCCTGGTTTTGAAGATTTTGAGCATTACATGTGATCAAACCCCTCCCACTTAACACCTAAAGTTCTTACGTTTTAAAAACAAATATATCATTAATTTATGTTATGATTGTTCTGCTTTGAGCCAATAAAAGAAATGTTTGTGCCAGTTTGGTTTTTGCAGATATTGTGCACTATATTTGATTAATCCGCACCCAATTTGCACTCCCTGCGTTTAAATTTTTTTTTTTTTTTAAATAAACAATTTTTTTGTGTCACAAAAATGAACTTTTGGGCTGGTTTGGTTTTGAAGATACAGTTGTGCTCAGAAGTTTGCATACCCTTGGAGAATTGGTAATCTTAATATATGTACCATTTTTAAAGAAAAGTGAACAGGCAAAACACATTTCTTTTATTTCTTATGGGATTTATATTAAACTGTAGGTTATAACAGAATAGCACAATCGTAAAATAAAACATGGCAACAAAGAATAAATTAAATGACCGCTGTTCAAAAGTCTGCAAATCTTTTGTTCCTAATACTGTGTATTGCCCCCTTTAGCATTAATAACAGTGTGCAGTCTTTTGTAATAGTTGTCTATGAGGCCCCTAATTCTTGCAAGTGGTATAGCTGTCCATTTATCTTGGCATAATGCTTTAACCCCTTAAGGACCAAACTTCTGGAATAAAAGGGAATCAGGAGATGTGATGACCACTCCAGAACCTTCACTTTTTTCTGCTGTAACCACTGGAGGGTCAACTTGCCCTTGTGCTTAGAGTCATTGTCATACTGGAAAGTCCAAGAGCATCCCATGCACAGCCTTCCTGCAGAAGAATGCAAATTTTTGCCAGTATTTTCTGATAACACGCTGCAATCATTTTTCCATCAATTTTCACAAGATTCTCTATGCCTTTAGAGCTCCCATACCTCCGAAACATCAGCGAGCCGCCACCATGCTTGACAGTGGGGATGATATTATTTTCACTATAGGTCTTGTTGACCCCTCTCCAAACATAGTGCTTATGGTTGTTACCATAAAGCTCTGTTTTGGTCTTGTCACTCCAAAGTACAGTGTGCCAGAAGATGTGATGTGTGTCAAGGAGTTGTTGGACATATCTGGGCTTTTTTGTGGCATTAGCGCAGTAAAGGCTTCTTTCTGACATCCCGACCATGCAGCTAATTTTTGTTCAAGTTTTGTCGTATTGTGCTTCTTGAAACAACCACAACTTATTTTTCCAGAGCAGCCTAGCAGTGGCGTCGCTAGGGGGGGGCCAGAGGGGGCCATGGCCCCCCCTACATCATGCTGTGCCCCCCCTTGGGCCCCCCCAAATGCCGGCAACTTGCTGGCCATGGGCTTCCCTCGGGCTGTAACAGCCTGTCACAGCCCGAGGGAATGCAGGAGAGAGGTGCTGGGGGCTGTCTGTGGCCGGAGGGAGCACTGATTGGCTCCCCGGCACAGGCCCGCCCCCAAACGAAGCCACAGGCCCGCCCCCAAACGAAGCCCCGCCTCCCGCCGATAAGCCCCGCCCCGCCGTAATGCAGCAGCCCATGCTGCTGCAGAAGATGGCTGACCCCCAGCAACATCCTCCAGTGACAGGTAGGCTTAGGGGGGGGTGGGGTGTTCACACACTCTACACACACACACACATACTGCCCCCCATACACACACATTGCCCCCATACACACACACTGCCCCCCATACACACACATTGCCCCCCATACACACACTGCCCCCCATACACACACCTGCCCCCATTTATAGACACACTCTGCCCCCCATACACATACACTCTACACCAGGGCCGGCCTTTGGGGTGTGCGAGCTGTGCGGCCGCACAGGGCGCCATGGCAACAGGGGCGCCGGGCGGCCGACACAGCTCGCAGTCGCTCTGTCACTGGCCGGCCCGAGATTGTCTGTGAGCTGAACTGCGGTTTCTGGAGCGTGGAGGAGGAGCTTGGGGGCGCAGCCGCACAGGCGCAGCGTGCAAGTGCTGCGCCATCACAGAGAGCCGCGGAAGGATCCGCTCAATGTGTGAGGGCGGCGGCCGGTGCTCTGCAGACAGGGAGGAAGCAGCAGACTTCAAAGTAAGTACCTGTTCTTATTTTTTTATTTTTAATCCAAAAATCTTTTCATAAAATACAGGGTCGAATTAAGGGGGGCAGGGGACTTGGTAAGGGTGACCATGGGTCTAATTGAGGGGGGCAAGGGACTATGGGTGACCCTGGTTTGAATTAACTATGACTATGGGTGACCCTGGGTTGAATTAACTATGACTATGGGTGAGCCTGGGTTGAATTAAGGGGGGCAGGGGACTAGGTAAGGGTGACCCTGGGTCTAATTAAGGGGGGCAGGGGACTGGGACTGGCTATGGGTGACACTGGGTCTAATTAAGGGGGGCAGGGGACTGGGACTGGCTATGGGTGACACTGGGTCTAACTAAGGGGGGCAGGGGACTGGGACTGGCTATGGGTGACACTGGGTCTAATTAAGGGGGGCAGGGGACTGGGACTGGCTATGGGTGACACTGGGTCTAATTAAGGGGGGCAGGGGACTGGGACTGGCTATGGGTGACATTGGGTCTAATTAAGGGGGGCAGGGGACTGGGACTGGCTATGGGTGACACTGGGTCTAATTAAGGGGCAGGGGACTGGGACTGGCTATGGGTGACACTGGGTCTAATTAAGGGGGACAGGGGACTGGGACTGGCTATGGGTGACACTGGGTCTAATTAAGGGGGCAATGGACTGGGACTGGCTATGGGTGACACTGGGTCTAATTAAGGGGGACAGGGGACTGGGACTGGCTATGGATGACACTGGGTCTAATTAAGGGGGACAGGGGACTGGGACTGGCTATGGGTGACACTGGGTCTAATTAAGGGGGACAGGGGACTGGGACTGGCTATGGGTGACATTGGGTCTAATTAAGGGGGGCAAGGGACTGGGCATGGATGCCAGGTTATGATTAAGGGGGGCAGGGGTTTGATTAAGGGAGGCAGGGTCTGATTAAGGGGTGCAAAGGGTTGATGAAGGGGTGCAGCCTGGGGATTGATGAAGGGTACAGGGTCTGATGAATAGAGGCAGTATCTGATGAAGGGGGGCAGGGTCTGATGAAGGGGGTAGGGGTTTTATTGAAGAAGTGGCCAAGGGTTTTGGTGAAGGGGGTGAAGGCGGCATATTGTGTGCCTGAAATTGTCTAGAGGGGGCCAAACAAAGACGTGGGTTTAAGAAATGAGGGAGAGGCTATACATGCTTAGTGTTGTAAAATGGTTAAATATAGTGTACTGACAACATTGCTCTTGTTTCTACAATACATAAACTGACTTTGTGGATTATACTATTAAAGTGGCACTGTCACTGTCTGGGAATTTGCCAAATGTGCAAAGACCCCCGACAGTGACATTGAAGCTGATCTATAGTTGATCTATATCTTCACTACTGTGTTAGCATGTGATTTTTATGTTGTGATTTTTATGTTTAGTTGTTCTACACATGTAATGTTATGTTTCCATGTGTTATGTTATTTAATCTATACCTGGAAATACAAGGTTTGGATGTCTTATTCATTTGATGAATACCTGCAATGCTTATTTATTTATCTATACTTTATTTGGCACAAATGTTGGCATACTACATTTAGGAAATTCATATTATCTGTACACTGCTGCTGCGAATCTTGCATTTCTTTTGTATCTATACTTAAAAGGGCCTCTCTTTTAAATATATATTTTTTTATTGTATCGTGTAGCAGCATTATGGGTCCCAAAAAACTGTCAGGTGCTCAGAATCGAAAACGAAGGGCCCTTATGGATTTGGAGGACCAGAAGAGTGCTGGAGTAATCAAAAAATATTTTGGAACACCAACACCATGCATTTTTATATTAGATAACAAGATAACCTCATGAGCAGCCGGTATAGTTCCTGTGAGCCTATCAACTATGCTTATGGAGCAGAAAGGCAATACAGGTTCGGTCGGCTATGTTTCTAACAAAGACAAACATTATCAACAGAAATAAACCTGATCATAATTGGTGGAGCATGTACAATAGGTTGCTGTACGTTACAGCCGACCAACCCTGCACCCACTTTATACGTAGGGGGGGGTTAATCGGCATTATGAGGTTGGTCAGGGCATATGCCGAGGGGGCTTAGTGACTATTCAGTGCCTGACCTAGCTGTGGGGGATCGCTGTGTGCTCTCCTTCCATATCATTAACTTGTTAGTTTGTGTAATGTCGATATTAAGCATCGCCACTTCGGCTGGTGCGGTCTAAGCGGAGGCAGTTACATACAATTACGTGGCTTAAGAATATTGCGCCCTTTTGTGTGTTTGGTATAGGGGAATAGTGCTAATCGGTAGGTAATGAGGGCTATTTGTGTTCACGTGTAGATCCCTGAGGGGAGCAGGTAGCTAGAGTGTCCCCCGGGTTCTCATGTAATGTTGTGCGGGGTGGGTGTCGGAGTGGACCTGATAGGTCTATAGCCGGTATCGTGGAGAGTTCTGTGTATTTAATATATTTAATATACATTATTGTTACCAGTCAATCCAGTTATTTATTATTGTACTTGTTTGCACTTAAATTATCTGTAATTAAAAAACAGTTTGTTACAAAGACTGTTTTCCTCTTTGTGTATGTTTAGGTGGGGGGGGGGGGCGCCACAAGATTAGCTCGCACAGGGCGCTGGAACACCTAAGGCCAGCCCTGCTCTACACACATACACTATCACCATACACACACACACTGTATGGACTCAGCAGTCTGTGTGTGTGTGTGTGTATGGACTCAGCAGTCTGTGTGTGTGTGTGTATGGACTCAGCAGTCTGTGTGTGTGTGTATGGACTCAGCAGGTCTGTGTGTGTGTGTGTGTGTGTGTGTGGACTCAGCAGTTTGTGTGTGTGTGGACTCAGCAGTTTGTGTGTGTATGGACTCAGCAGAGTCTGTGTGTGTGTATGGACTCAGCAGTCTGTGTGTGTGTGTACGGACTCAGCAGAGTCTGTGTGTGTGTACGGACTCAGCAGAGTCTGTGTGTGTGTACGGACTCAGCAGAGTCTGTGTGTGTGTACGGACTCAGCAGTCTGTGTGTGTTTGTGTATGGACTCAGCAGTCTTTGTGTGTTTGTGTATGGAATCAGCAGAGTGTGTGTTTGTGTATGGACCCAGCAGTCTGTGTGTGTGTGTATGGACTCAGCAGAGTCTGTGTGTGTGTGTGTGTATGGACTGAGCAGAGTCTGTGTGTATGGACTGAGCAGAGTCTGTGTGTATGGACTGAGCAGAGTCTGTGTGTGTGTATGGACTGAGCAGAGTCTGTGTGTGTGTATGGACTGAGCAGTCTGTGTGTGTGTGTGTATGGACTCAGCAGTCTGTGTGTGTGTGTATGGACTCAGCAGTCTGTGTGTGTGTATGGACTCAGCAGTCTATCAATAATTAAAATTCCTGTGAGTTGTTGTGTAGGAAGGGCCCCAGTGCATTGCTTTGCCCAGGGGCCCTTAACTCTGTTAAAATGGTACTGCTTGTGTGTGTCAGTGAGCATGTGTGTGTCAGTGAGCTTGTCTTTAGTGGGCTTGTGTGTGTGTCCCTGAACTTCTTTGTAGTGAGCCTTCTGTTTATACAAGTGAGTGTCTGTAGTGAGCTTGTGTGCTTACTGTACTATATATATATATATATATATATATATATATATATATATATATATATATATATATATATATATATATATATATATATATATATATATATATATATATATATATATATATATATATATATATATTGACTTGTAGGAATGGCATACGTTTTTTTTCCAGGGCTGCTTTGGATTCCCAGGGATTCCCAGTTTGGCTCTGCCAGCGAGTGCACTTTACCGCTGAATAATCTGTGTGAGCTGCCGCACACTTTAGCCCTGTTACACGCGTCTGGGAGCTTCTGTTGACAGGTACTAGTAGTCTAGAGATTGGGGTATATGCTCAGCTATCTGTATAATACAGATCTGTGTGTATATAATATCCCGGTATAGTCAGTGCTTCCTGTATAGTGCTGCTTTCTGTATAATACAGGCCTGTGTCTGTATAATATCCCGGGACAGTCAGTGCTCCCTGTATAGTGCTGCTCTCTGTCTTGAGATATTATACACAAACAGACCTGTATTATACAGAGAGCAGCACTATACAGGGAGCACTGAGTGTCCCAATTTATTATACACACAGCCCTGTATTATACAGAGAGCACTGACTGTCCAGGGATATTATACCCAGACAGTAATTGATAGCTGTGCTGCAAAATGTCCTTGAAAATGTTTTTTCAAATGTTGGCAACTATGGCACTGTATCAAGGATAATGTGTTTGTTTTTTTAATAATCCCTGGTGGAAAATAATGAATCCTCCACCAGGTATTATTAAAAAAACAAAACACATTGTGTCGGGGGCGTGGCTTAACATGCGACAGGGGCGGGGTCAAACTGTGAAGAGGGCGGGGTTAAATGTGCCTCCCTACTTTTGTCACTGGCCCTCCGTGTGCCCCCCCGAAAAATGAATCCTAGAGACGCCACTGCAGCCTATATTCCTCTGTGGGTTTTTCTTTGTATCCCTAACAATTCTTCTGGCAGTTGTAGCTGAAATATTTCTTGGTCTGCCTGACCTTGGCTTAGTATCAAGAGATCCACAAATTTTTCTCTTCTTAATAAGTGAATGAACAATACTGACTGGCATTTTTAAGGCTTTGGGTATCTTTTTATATCCTTTTCCAGCTTTATAAAGTTCCATCACCTTGCTATGCAGGTCTTTGTACAGTTCTTTTCTGCTCCCCATGGCTCAGTATCTAACCTGCTGAGTGCATCTACATGAGAGCTAACAAATGCATTGACTATTTATACACATAGGCGTGCGCAGCCTATTGCATTAGGGTGTGCACCCTAAAGCACAAGCACACGCCGCATATATATATATATATGTATGTAAGTATATATATATATATATATGTGTATGTGTGTGTATATATATATATATATATATATATATATATATATATATATATATATATATATATATATATATATATATATACACACACACACACACACATACACACACTGCTGTGTGTGTGTGTGCTGTGTGAGGGTGCTGTTAGTGTGATGTGTGTGTGACGATGCTGGTAGTGTGCTATGTGGGTGAGGGTGTTTGCGTGTGCGTGCTTGTGAGGATGCTGTTAATGTACTGTGTGTGAGGGTGCTGTTTGTGTGTGTGTGCACTTGTGGGGGTGCTGTTAATGTACTGTGTGTGAGGGTGCTGTTTGTGTGTGAGGGTACTGGTAGTGTGCTGTGTGTGTGTTTGTTAGGGTCCTGTTTGTGTTTGTGAGGGTACTGTTAGTGTGCTGTGTGTGTGTGAGGGTGCTGTTTGTGTGCTGTGTGTGTTTGTGAGGGTGCTGTATGTGTGTGGGTGCTGTATGTGTGTTGGTGCTGTGTATGTCTGTGGTTGCTGTATGTGTGTGGGTGCTGTGTATGTCTGTGGTTGCTGTATGTGTGTGGGTGCTGTGTGTGTCTGTGGGTGCTGTGTATGTCTGTGGGTGCTGTGTATGTCTGTGGGTGCTGTATGTCTGTGGGTGCTGTGTATGTCTGTGGGTGCTGTATGTGTGTGGGTGCTGTGTATGTCTGTGGGTGCTGTATGTGTATGGGTGCTGTATGTCTGTGGGTGCTGTATGTTTGTGGGTGCTGTGTATGTCTGTGGGTGCTGTGTATGTCTGTGGGTGCTGTATGTCTGTGGGTGCTGTGTATGTCTGTGGGTGCTGTATGTGTGTGGGTGTTGTATATGTCTGTGGGTGCTGTATGTGTGTGGGTGTTGTATGTCTGTGGGTGTTGTATGTCTGTGTGTGCTGTATGTGTGTGTGCTGTGTGTGGGTGGGTGATTGTGGGGGTGGAGGTGGGGGTACATTATTTGCTATCCCCCCTCCCTTCTTACCTTTTGTAGGGAGGGGGGATCGTGCTGCTGCTTCCTTCCCTGGTGGTCCAGTGGAGGAGGGGATCCTTGTTGCTGCTGTGATCCCTGGTGGTCCAGTGGAGAGTGAACTCTAACCCCTGTGGGGCTAGAGTTCACTCTCGTGAGATTTGAGCGTTGCCGTGGCAACGCTCATATCTCGCGAGAGGAACCCGGCGGAGCTGCCGGCAATAGCTCCGCCGGGTCCTCTCCTGCCTCCCTCCCTGCATGCGGGTCAGTGGGGAGGGAGGCTGAGAGCAGAGCCGGCGCTCGGATAGCGCCGGCTCTGCATGAGCCGACAGGGGAGATCCTGAGATGTCCCCTGCCGTCTCAATATACATAGCCGTGCCGCGGGGATTAGGGTGTGCCCAGGCACACCCGGCACACCCCGTGCGCACGCCTATGTTTATACACAGACACTAATTGCAATTTAAAAAATCCACAGATGTGGGAAATTAACCTTAAATTGCCATTTTATACTGTGTGTGTCACCTTTTATGTCTGTAATGAGGCCAAACATTCAAGGGTATGTAAACTTTTGATCAGGGCCATTTGGGTGATTTCTGTAATCATCAGGATTTAAAAAGGAGCCAAACAACAATGTGCTAATAAATGGCTTCATATGATTCATAGGATTTGGACTGCCCGTTCGGGTGGGACCAGTCTGATCTGCTTCAGATATGTTCTCTCTGTAATGGCACAAGTGAGTGAAAACTATTTTGAGACCTGAGTGAGGATGTACCGAAGGGTACGCTATTGAGTTTACTCTAAGCTTTTGTCCATTCTCAGAGTTCTCATTCATTTTTTTTTTTTTTTTGCTTTTTTGCATTAACTTGGCTCACACCAAGTTAAAAGGGTAATCCAGACGTGGATCCCGTGCTTACTGTGCCTAGATTATTATCAACTACACCTCATTGATGATGCCCAAAAGAAGGCCAAAATGATCATCTGTTTATTTTGTATGTCTTGTGCAGAGGGAACTTGCTGGAATTTTAAATTATTAAGATGTTTATTAACGACACTAACAGGCACAGGTCTAAAATTGAATTTCTCTATAAGAGAATTTTGAAGAATTTGCAGGGTCTGGTCTATATTTGTGGTCTGAATATGAGTGTAATTCATTATCTTAGCAACCAGGGTGGTAACACACTCAACAAAGTAATTATTAAAGGCATTTGCTACATCTAGGGGGTTTTGAAGTGTTTGGTTGTCCATTTTAACAGTGGAGGGTTGGGAGTGGATTGTGGGGATTTGTATGCTATGTATGATATTCCAAATGTTTCTTGGGTTTCATAGGTTATTGTCTGATTATATAATGGTCTTAAGGCTACCTGTTGCATAGGGCAGAAGAACAGCTGATGGAGCTCTGTGTTGTATGCAAGTCTGGGGCTGGATACATTTTGAGGGAGAGAGATAGTAAGGTCAGATAAGCCTGCAATAAAGCTAAGGAATGGGGAAGATGCATATATGGACATTTGAAGTAAGGGTCATTCAAGCAAAAACAAAGGGAAATATAAAAAAATCACAGAGATAAGAGAAAGAGGTATTCATGTAGAAAAATAAAACCAATAAACAAATAACAATAAAGATATATGGGCCTGAACTGGTTAAACTAAACTAACTTTTAACATAATGGACAAGCAGAGGCGGCTCTAGACTTTATGAGGCCTTAGGCGAACTTCAAGCATGAGGCCCCACTTACACCCAAAAGTATAAAATAATAGGGTTGTATTTTGTATAAGTGTAAGGAGCATTTGCTATATCGAGAGGCGTGCTTGCAGCACTGGATACAGAGAGTCAGTCTCTGCATTCATTGTTCAGAAGCTTGCAATGTCAGCGCTTCCTGTGCCCCTGCATTGTGAGCTCTCTGGCTATAGTTGTAGCACATTTTGCAAACAAAATTAATTTGCAATAAATTTAATTTGCAATTATGCCAATCGTTTATACACAATTGTGGGGTATGGTCACATAGCCCGGCAGTCGTGTATAAATAAGTACTGGTGTGAAGGGGTTCTCGAAAACAAAAATGAAAATTTAAGATTTAAGTGACGGTAAGTGTGGCATAGTTGGGGTGGGGTGGGTATTACAGTTTTGGAGTGAAGGGTGAATGTGGCATGGTTTGAGGAAGGAGTGTGCCAGGATTAAGGGGGTTAATGAGTGTGGTAAAGAGAGGACAGGTGAGTTTGGGAGGGGGTAATAATGAGAGGGAGGTGACATACTGTGAGGGAGGTGGGTGATACTGTGAGGGAGCGGGGTCATGGTGTGTAGGAGGGGGGAATACTGTGCAGGGGCAGATCCAGAGCCTGATCTCAGGAGGGGCACTTGTAGATTATTTAAAGAAATAATCCAGGCACAATAACCACTACAGCTCAGTGTAGTAGTTATAGTGCTAGTAGTGCCAGGATCCCATCTCAGAGTAAGTAGTCAAACCGTTTAAGAACAGTTTGACAACTTACCTGGGGTCTGCTGGGATATAGGGTATAGGAGCAGTGGTATGTGTTAGGGGTGAAGTGTGTGTGAAAGGTGCAGTGTGTGTGTGTGTGTGAGCGGTGAAATGTGTGTGCGAGTGCGTTAGGCGGCAGTTTATGTCAGGGTTCCAGTGTGTGTGTTAAGGGGCAGTGTATGTGTGGGGCAGTGTGTGAGCGGTGCAGTGTGTGTGTGAGAGTTGCAGAGTGTGTATGGGGGGAACTGTATGTGTGTTTGGAGGAGTGTGTATGGGGGGCACTGTATGTGTGTGTGGGCAATGTGTGTATGTGTGGCAATGTGTGTATGGGGGGCAGTGTTTGTTGGGCAGTGTGTGTATGGGGGCAGTGTGTATATGGGATGCAGGGCAGTGTGTTTAGTGTGTGTATGGGGGCAGTGTTTGTGGGGCAGTGTGTGTAGTGTGTGTATGGGGGCAGTGTTTGTTGGGCAGTGTGTGTTTGGGGGCAGTGTGTGTAGTGTGTGTATGGGGGCAGTGTTTGTGGGGCAGTGTGTGTAGTGTGTGTATGATTTTGGAGCGTTGCCGTGGTAGAGAGGCTGAGCTCCCGGGTCCTCTCTCCCTCTCAACCCTGCCGGCTGCCAGCACAGTGCCTGCGGACCGGGGAGGGATATCTCTTCCCGGTCCGTAGGCACATTGCAGGGCTGGGACTTGGACAATGCCAGCCCTACATTAGCCGGCAGGGTGGAAACTCGGGGGGGGGTGCAATTGCCCCATTGTCCCCCCTCTGGATCCGCCACTGATACTGTGAGGGTGATAGTGTGAGGGAAGGGGGTAGCCGAGGGGGTAATACTGTGTGGGAGGAAGGATACTATGAGGGAGGGGTTAATACTGTAAGTGGGGAAATACTGGGAGGGAGGGGGTGATAGTGTGAGGGGGGAATGCTGGGAGGGGGTGGGGTGATAGTGTGAGGTAGGGTGGTGATAGTGTAAGGGAGAGGGTAGTACTGAAAGGGATAAGGTAATACTGTGATGGGGAATACTGGGGGGAGGGGGTTGATAGTGTGAGTGGGGAATACTGGTATGGACTTGGAAATACTGGGGAATATTGGGAGGGAGGGGGGATACTGGGAGAGAGGTGGGTGATAGTGTGAGTGAGGGTGTATACTGGGAGGGGGGTAGTGAAGGGAGATATTGGGAGGGAGGCGGTCATGGTGTAAGGGAGGGGGGATACTGGGAGAGAGGGGGCGGTAGTGTAAAGGAGGGGGTTTACTAGGAGGGGGTGATAAGGAAGGGGGTTACTGGGAGGGAGCGGGGTGTAGTGAGGGGGGATGCTGGGAGGGAGGGGGTATATTGGGAGAGAGGAGTGCTACTGGGAAGGATGGGGTATACTTGAAGAGCGTTATATTGAGGGGGTTACTGGGGGTATATTGAGGGGGGTTACTGGGAGGGAGGGTGATATTGAGGGGGTTACTGGGAGGAAGGGGGTATTCTGGGAGGGAGGGGGCATAGTGATGGGGGGTTACTGGGAGGGAGGGGGTATATTGAGGGGGGTTACTGGGAGGGAGGGGGTATATTGAGGGGGGTTACTGGGGGGGAGCGGGTATATTGAGGGGGTTACTGGGGGGCGGGATATTGAGGGGTTACGGGGCTGAGGGGGGGTTACTGGGAGGGAGGGGTGGATGGCTGAGGGGTTACTGGGAGGGTATGTGAGGGGGGTTACTGGGGGGGGTGATCAGGGGTTACTGGTGGGCATGGAGGGGTGATATTGAGGTTGTTACTGGGGGGTGATATTGAGGGGGTTACTGGGGGTGATATTGAGGGGTATATTGAGGGGGGTTACTGGGGGTGATATTGAGGGGGTTAGTGGGGGATATTGAGGGGGGTTACTGGAAGGGGGTATATTGGAGGCTGTTACTGGGGGGGGGTATATTGGAGGGGCTTACTGGGAGGGGAGGGGTGATATTGAGGGGGTATATTGGAGGGGGGCAACTGGGGGGTATATTGAGGGGGGGTTACTGGGAGGGGGTATTGGAGGGGGGTTACTGGGGGGATATATTGAGGGGGGTTACTGGAAGGGGGGAATATTGAGGGGGTTACTGAGGGGGGGTTACTGGGAGGGGGGTATATTGAGGGGGGTTACTGGGAGGGGGGGTTACTGAGGAGGGGGTTACTGGGAGGGGGGGGTATAATGGAGGGGGGTTACTGTGAGGGGGGTATAATGGAGGGGGTTACTGGGAGGGGGTATAATGGAGGGGGGCTACTGGGAGGGGGGCTACTGGGAGGGGTATAATGGAGGGGGGCTACTGAGGGGGGGTATAATGGAGGGGGGTTACTGGGGAGGGGGTATAATGGAGGGGGGTTACTGGGAGGGGGTATAATGAGGGGGGGTAACTGGGAGGGGGGTATAATGAGGGGGGTTACTGGGAGGGGGGTATAATGGAGGGGGGCTACTGAGGGGGGGCTACTGGGAGGGGGACATAATGGAGGGGGGTTACTGGGAGGGGGTATAATGGAGGGGGGCTACAATGGAGGGGGGTAACTGGGAGGGGGGTATAATGGAGGGGGGCTACTGGGAGGGGGGTATAATGGAGGGGGGCTACTGGGAGGGGGGTATAATGGAGGGGGGTACTAAATACCTGCTTTCCCTGGTGGTCCAGTGGCTTCTTCTTTCCCTGGTGGTCCGGTGGCTTCTTCTTTCCCTGGTGGTCCGGTGGCTTCTTCTTTCCCTGGTGGTCCGGTGGCTTCTTCTTTCCCTGGTGGTCCGGTGGTGCTTTCTGGTCTGCAGCTCCGCGCAGTGTGCAGAGCTGCAGACCAAGAGTCTCGCGAGACCCGGTCAGAGCGTTGCCGTGGTAACCCGCGGCAACGCTCTGATTGGCCAGATCTCGCCAGACACTTGGTCTGCAGCTCTGCACACTGCGCGGAGCTGCAGACCAGGGGTTGCAGGCGGTCTCTCGCCAGGAGGGGCCTCGCACCCGGCGGCATACCGGGCAAGCCGCCGGGCCCCCTCCTGGTGTCAGGTCCTCGGTCACTGACCGAGGACCTGACACAGATTGCCCACAGGCGGTTTAGGCGGCCGCGAGGCCCCAGCCGGCGCGAGGCCTTAGGCGGCCGCCTAAACCGCCTAATTAGAGAGCCGCCTCTGTGGACAAGACATAAAGATGATAAAATATGCAATGTGCCAGGGATATGCAAAGTATGACTAGCACATACCTTGGCTGTAGTTACAAAGTCATGGGAATATATACATTTAAAATAAGAAAATAAAGTTATAATCACTAAATTTAAAAAAAACCCACACACAACAGAATTAACAGGGTATGTAAAATATAATGAAATGATGGTCCTGCATCATCTGCCTCCTTGGCTGACATCGTCAGAAGTTATGCTTTCCCAATTCTGATCTCAGCCAAGTAGTTTTCCTGAGAGGCGAAGCCAAGCTCCACTCTGGCCAATCAGCATCTTCTTATAGAGATGCATTGAATCAATGCATCTCTATGAGAAAAGTTCAGTGTCTGTATGCAGCGCGTCTCCATATTGTACAGCACTGACCTAGAAAACACCTTTAGTGGCCGTCTGTTTCTTTGTTTAAGCTGAGCCTTCACACTAAGTCTTTAATGCAATAATCATATGTATTTTACTACATCCTTTACTACATCCTCACAGGTTATACATGTAGCCTATGGTTCTTGTCATGATGTATTTAGCATTAGTAGTATCTTAACATAATAATCTTAATATCTGAAAGGGTTAATTTCTGTTTAGCTGAAACATAACAGCTGAATTCAACATTTTGAATATATTGTATCCCTGTTGAGAAAAACAGTCTATGTATACCTGAAATCTGTGTCTGCAACTCAGATTGAAAATATGCAATAATTCTTTAACTATAAATTCTGATACATTAATTTGTTGAAATTCAAATATTAATCAAAATCTATTATTTTGTAAAATACGTGTAGATTTTACTTGTTATTGCATTTGCTATTGCTATAGAAAAATTAGTCTCATATCTTTGTAGTAATGCATGCTACATAATAGCTGAATACATTTTATTTTTAAGTAATACATTTGTTGTATGTTAATTTGTGTTGGATTATAAAATTGCATGCCCTGAAGCATTTCAAATCAACAAAGAGAGATATTTAAATTGATGGGCGTGAGTGGGAGGTGTGGCTATGGGCTGTGTTGCTCTGAGAATATTCTAGCACATTGTTAATATGTGATGCAACTAAATGTGATTTAGACCAATATATATATATATATATATATATATATATATATATATATATATATATATATATATATATATATAAAATTTATTTATTTATATTCAACTCACAAGTGTGAGAAGTCAAATGTAAAGCATACAACAGTAGACATGCAGGTGCAGACAATAATACAGTTTGTCCAAAAAAAGCCTGGACGAAAGTTGCTCTGCGTTAACAAATATTGGAGTTGGTAGTGGGCATATCAATGAGCATAATGACAAACTAAGGCCAATATGTATAAAGTAAATAAAATGAACTGGAAAATGTGGGGCAAATAAGAGAGTGACTAACAAGACTATCAGACTGCTCAGAAGTGTGCCAGCCATCTAGTTAGTCAGTATTGCAGGGAAACTAGGTTGCTCCTGACAACAAGCTTCTTCTTAAGGTTCAGTTCCTCCGAGGAGTTGGAGAAGTCTTCGAGGTCGGCGTCAATCTTAGGCCTGTAGGTCCCCTGTGCTTGTCGGAACAAATTGCCGATATGCATGCTCGATCTGGGTTTTAGGGTTTTTGTTTCTTTTGTTTTGGGACCCATGTTGGTTGCATGTTTGAGATCTGCCATCTGCAAGCTCTGGAATCTCTGTATTTTGTGTGTAAAACAAGCAAAAGTACAGAGCCCATCAAACATGCGTCTGTACAGGTCGACTGCTTAGCTCCACCCGATTTTAAAAACTGATTACAAACTGATTTTAGATATCCTATTTTTGTGACAGTATAGGAATATATAAAGGAAGATTTCCACTGTGATTTTAGTGTAATGTTAAATAGTTTCAGTACTATCTCTGTTGGCTTTCCTCAATTACATTCACACCTCCTAGATGCATGGACCTTTATCGATCGTATCCTGAAGACCCAATTCCCACTTACCAACCCCTATTGATTTATGTTTAGTATGCTGATGCCTAGTTATTCTTTTAGAATAAAAAGAGGAATTTAAAAGGTTAATGTCTGTTCAGCTTAATCATAAGACAATCAGCCTTGTACATTGCAAGGACGTCACATACGTAGTTTTGCACATGACCATGCAAAGACATCCCAAGTTTTAGAGGAATGATTTGTTATGCTTTTACTATGCCGTATGCACCAGCTGTCCGTGCTGTTAGTTAGCAGTTGTTAATATTTTATTGGTCATTAATGTAACTGGCCCTTATTGCTTTTGCCTTAAAACCTTTGTTCTGTTTAATAAACATTGGACATTTTTTTTAATAAGACTCCTTTGTATGGTCTCTCAATAGTATCTCTAAGTATTTGAAGGGCGTGACACCGTCTGTATAGAACTATACTATAAGTCCATGGCAGACATTTGGTGATCACCTAAGATTATGTTCCAACAATATCTCAGGATTTTTTTTGCATCCTCTTGTTTTTCACTATATCCCTATGGGGCAGGACAGTAGTTTGTTACAGACCCTATAAACATTTTATAGACTACAGGTTTACTATAAGCACCCTTAGTTTCTCAATATTCAGGCATGTCTTTCAAACAAATGATACATTTATTGCTTTACCGTTATATCTTTTATTATGTCTCAGCTGTGTGATATATCTTGTGCAACTACTTAAAGTTGTGATCAAAATTATTCAACCCACATTGAAAATCAGGTTTATTGTCAAAATTTACAGACTTTCGGCCGTTTGCAATGAACAACCAAACAAAAGCTATTAAAATAGCTTAACACAACGGTTGCTTCAAGAGGTTTCCCCAAATGCAACTGAAAACTAACCTTTTAATCACTTCTCCAGTCTCAAAATTATTCAAGCCCCAGAATAAAATACCTCACAGCACACATATGCAAAACAGGTGTTTCAAGCACCATCAGTCTAGATAATCGTAGCCAATACAATGATTTCCCATAGAACAGCATCGTGAGACATGTGCACATGTGCTGAAAAACTCCACGCTGCGCCAATCAGCATCTTCTTTTAGAGATGCATTGAATCAATACATCTATGGGGAACATTCAGTACCTCAATGCAAAGCACAATGTGCAGCACTGGACTGGGAAGCACCTCTAGTGGCTGTCTGGTGTTTCTAAGCAGCAATATAAAAACTGCTCAGCCTGCAGGGACAGACTATAGACACCAGAACCACTACATTAACGTATAATGGCCCTGGTGACTATAGTTTTCCTTCAAGGCGGCTCTGGTCCTTGTATAATTGTACAATTGAGTTGGGGTGCAGGATAAGGTAGGTTATGCTTACCTGAACCTTACCTGATTTTAAATTACTGAAATACTAATTTCGGAAGGAGGAGGGTGACAGTGCCCCTTTAACTGGGCTGGTGTGGAGATAAGTACCAGAAGCCTTGGTCAGTTACCTAGTAGCCTCCTATTCTTGATGGCAGAGCTGTAAGATCAGTTATAGAGGGTGTAAAAGTCAGTGCTGTTCCAGCTCCTCCAGTGACTGTGAGTGAGGTTGGACAAGAAGTGGAAGGGATCATTTCCCATCTGTCCACTAACAATCTCTCACACATCTGGCACATTCTCCATCTAATAAATATTACTTAAGAAAGTCTAACTGAAGTTAAAATAAACAAAATAAAAAAAAAGGTAAATAAAATGTTTTGCATACCTTCCACATCTTGCTTGAAGTCATTATTTTCACAGAAATTAAAATTTCACCTTACCAAACACCACCCCCCCACCCCCCAAAAAAAGATACTGATGCAACTAGTATAAAATAAAAAAGAAAATCCACGGTCACAAATAATAATAAAAAAATAAAAAACAACGGATTTAAAGGAGCAAAAAGTAAACATTTTGGTGGTATCTGTACCAATAAGAGTCCAGTTATGTATTTCCTTACGATTATTAATTCCTGTTTTTAATTCCTTGCCCTTACTGGCAGCGAGTTACTGCACAGTAGTTTTTGCTGTTCATTAAGAAACAGATTGCCCAGAGAAGCACAGGATTTACATACCATGCTAACAGGAAATAAATTATAGGGTTAATTCCAACCTGTGAATTTTGGCAAATTCAATTCACATAGGAAAATTAATGCAAAAATAGGTGTCCTGGGAAAATGCTCCATCTCAGCTATAGTTACAACTTGGCTATTTTTGTCTCAGTTTTGCCTTGTGGATTTTATTTGCAAAACTTTCTGACTAAACCAGCCAGTAAGTGTATGGATACATTTGCAAGTCTAGAAATAATATGTACATAGGAAAATTATACAAAATGCTGCATATGGAAACTTGTGTTCTCTTTCCACAAAATGTCAAAATGCTCTGACTTTTCAACCTAATATTCAACATCTAGTGGAACAGAATCTTGGGACAGCAGGTTCACAGTCTAGTGAACAAGGGGACTCTGTTTAGTAAAATGAAATTGAAATAGTAGATTTAATACAAAATCTATGAAACAGTATGCAGTTTAGATAATTTCCCTGAAATCATCAATTTAGTATTTGCACTTTTAAAATAATTTGAAAAGGTTTTCTAGTGACCTTATTCAGTAATTTGTATTTCCTCTGATTTGCAATATTCTCCAACTGAAGTTTTATGTTCTAGCAATTAAAACGAGTTCTAAGCTCAAAGACGAAGACAACTATTGTCTCCAAATACTGCAGACAGGTCAACTTTTAAGAACACAGAGTACAAATACATGACATTTATTGAGTCTAGTATTAATAGCCCATGATTAATTCAATGTTATCACAGAAAGGGTATTCTTTTAAAAAGTTAAAATTATCATAAACATTTTGCTGTGCATTAGCTGCTTGTTTCGAACAGATAGTGGTTTCTCCTCTGTACTGAAAATTGTAACTACTTTAGTCACCAGAAGTACTACAGCTTAATGTAATAGTTCTGGTGTCCATAGCCTGTCTCTGCTGACTTTTCAATGTAAACGCTGCCTTTTCAAAGGAGAGGCAGTGCTTACATTGGTGCCTAGTAATACCTTTAGTGGTAGTCACCCAGATGACCATTAGAGGTGCTTCCTGTGCCAGTGCTTCAAAGTGTGCAGCACTGGTGTTCAGCGTCTTCATGCTCTTCATGGAAGCGCTTAAGTTCCCCATAGAGATGCATTGAGTTAATGCATCTCTATGAGTAGATGCTGATTGGAGAAGCACAGTATTTTGTTGTGCATGTGCACAACTAATTATCTCAGCTATGAAGGCGGAGCCAGTCGTGGTGAGACTGGGGTGGCATGGGAAA
This sequence comes from Pelobates cultripes, assembly GCA_933207985.1. NCBI lineage: Eukaryota > Metazoa > Chordata > Amphibia > Anura > Pelobatidae > Pelobates > Pelobates cultripes. The sequence goes on from OW240916.1 coordinate 245,127,704, forward strand.
AAAGGTGAGCTTAACACCTTTTTACAGCAATCTAATTAGGGCTGCAACTGTAGAACCTTATAAGTAGAAGCCTATGTCACGGACGTAATGAATAGCATGCTGCAGAAAATTCTTTATGAAATGAATACATCCTTGTACTGAATTCACCCCATACAATGAAACTTATAATGATCTAAGCCTGAAAAACCTGGCCCTGGGTTTTAGAATTTTGTAGTAATCCCACTTTTGGCCAATCTTCAGACATGTCACATCAAAATATGGAAAGAGAAAGGCAGGGGGAAATCAAATCACATTATTACATTTAAAATCTTTGCTAAACCACATCAATTAAAACCAGTACTTGAGAATATTGTTTGACCGTAAAGAAACACTACAGACATCAAAAGCACGTTAGCTTGCTGAAATGCTTTCTGTGTGGAAGATGTGTTCTTTTTTTTCCATTTGACAAAAAGAGCAGATTTCAAAAGAAATTTACACTTTTATAAATTAACCTGGCTACCCCCCCCCGACTTTCAAACTGACAAGTAATGTTACTTCCTGGATGTCTAGCTCAGTGGAGATGAACTCAACAGGCAGCCAACATCCCAGAACTCCTTCTTTGCAAAGAATTCTAATTGAGCTACTTTGCTAAGTATGTGATTGGACATTTCTTTAATCCAATTTTTTTGGGGTGACTTTGCTCCATAGGGGTTTTATGCTCAATCCTCTTGTGTACCAAAACAATACAGCCTTTTATGATCTCATGCTAATCATCCTAACTCTCTATCTCAATGCAGTGAGTGATGCCTCCAAGTACTTTAATCTCATAGATCTAGTTCAATTTACTTGCTCAAAACAAATTCTCTCATCAGCATAAATCAGAATATATTTTTACTTTACTTCAGAGCAGTTTATTTTCAATCTATGTACTTGCCTCCATTCCAGGTTGCATTGCTGACCAGGATCATGATAGAGACCATGTATTTAAATTTTTCAGCTTTCTTCAAGTAGTTAGTATACCTCCAAATATTTCAAATAAACACTTTAGTTTTAGTGATGTTTGTGGGGGTGTGGCCAATGATAGGACTGTTCTAAAAAAAATTTAGGTGAATTACTTATAACAATTTTTACAGCTAAAATGTAATTTGGAACAATAACAATGTATCTTATTTACACAGACTGATTTCTAAACACATTTAATGTAGCTTAAATACACATTACTGAGCGCTTTATTGCTGTCGAGCTCTGTTAAAAGTACAATAATATATACAGATGGAGCCAAACTCACATGATGCAGAGCCTTATCAGGCTCTGGATATACAGCCCAAGGGTGCCTATATAGGCTAAATGGAATCCCAATAGTTGCACCACAATAATCCAGTGAAGTGAAAAAATATATTTATTTCCAAAACAATATTAAAAGACAATTAGGATTCCATTTAACCTGTATAGGCACTCTTGGGCTGTATAAACAGAGCCTGATACAGCTCTGCATCATGTGAGTATGGCTCCATTTATATATATTATGGTACTTTTTATAACAGTTTTACGCTATGTTTTGTTCATATCTTTTTTTTAGGTTCCCCATTGATTTTATGATCTCTACTACTTACTAACATAAGTATTCTCATGTTATGTGTGACACTTTGGTGTTTTATTGGTACTTATCTTTGTATTATTATATTAAAACAATACACTGGAAATGTCTAATGGCAGTGCCTCATCAAAAGTCAACCACTTAACACTATTAATGAAACTACTGTTAATACTATTAATGAAACTGCTACTATGTTATATAAATCTTGATTTTATTTCTAAAATGCAAATATCATAGCATACGTATTACCTTTCTTTGCTACAAAATATGCACTAAAAAGTATCAAAAACATGAAACCAAGATCTTTAGCTATATTGGGTAGATAGCAATTAAAATGTCATTTTGACAAATGTGTAGGTAGATGATTATCCAAGATTTTTTTCAAATACCCAAGACACCAAATCCTTGTTTTATCTTCACTCAACCACTAAACTCATAAAGAACAAATTTCAATTCATAATGCTAAGAAAAACCCTCTAATAAATATAAATAAATAATGAACAGCAAGCACAGCAGTAAGTTTCAGAAGGTAGCTGTGAAAATACGTATGTTATTTAAACACTCGAAGACAGTGATCCATTGAATGGTGGATTATGGGTTAATAGTGAAAAGCAGTGAGCTCCCTGCTGGAATACCCACTCATTCTCCATCCAGGTGTTTAATAAGCACTGTGTATCTAAAACTAAAACATTGCCATCATATGTCTCCCAAAACATGCAGGATCGTCTTTAATATTGATTGGACCCTGGCTAAGTATTTGCTTGCCTTTAGCATGTGCCCCCTTCCCACACTCTCTGGCATGCAGTCACGCACTCCACCCTAACCTAGTGGCAGAACTAATGTAGAGAGGGTGATGGTGATACACTAACACGTACACACAAACACTCAGATAAACACACTGACACATACACACACTGAGATACACACACTGGCACACACAGATACATACACTTACACACAGAAACACACATATTGTCACACAAATACACACACTGACACATACACAGAGATACACACCCTCGCACATCCGCACTTTGACACACAGATATACACACACTGTCGCATGCACAGAGATACAAACACTTGCACAATCACTGATACAGATACACACACATCGACACACACACTGACACACAGATACACACACTGTCACATTCACATGTACATATACATACACTGACTCACAGATACACACACGGGCTCATCCACACATACAGATAAACACACTGGCACATTGATATATAAACACTAGTATATACACACACAGATACATACAGTGGCACATACACACACAATCTGACATACATAGACACATACATATTTGCAACCACCTTCCTGTTAGCTTACTTTTTGTGTCCATGAGGGTGGCTTGCTTGGGGTCCTAGTGATGCTAGCTGAGGCTGATGGGAGTGATCATGAGGATCTGCAGCAGCTCACTCCTGCCTCTCTTCCCCATGCTGCCTGACTCTTACAAGTATAGGGGTTACTTAAATGAAGTAATGGTACAGTAGAAAGAAGACCTGTCAATGTTTTTTTTCGTCCATTGTTTTCTCTGAAATTGAAAAACTTTTTGGATCAGCTGAAGTTTGGCCACACTCTGGCTCAGTTTGCCCGAGCTTCATTTGCATAATTGCATTTCAAAATGAATTGAGAGGAATTAAATTCTTATTTGTTGCTGGAGAATTAGGGGTTAAAAACTGAAGTGTGGGCAGAGATGCAGGCTACCTGTGTTGTTTCCTTATCTTACCCTCGTTTGAATTCGTACCCAGTGGAATTTTTACAAAACTAGATTAAGTTGCTCATAGGCTCAGCATGCTTACCTTTATTTACTTCTAGTTTAATCTATTGGCAATTTGCATGTCTTTATTACCTCCCAGTTCATATATTGCCTTACTGTGAATAAGCTTGCTTTCTTTAAAAAAAAAAAAAAAAAAATGTGCAGCATATCTTGACCTTATCTGTTTAAACATTGTCATTATATCTTGTGTCATAAGTCATTACAAAGGCTTGTATTTAACACTGCACGCCTAAAATAAAGCTGTGTGCCCAAATAAAGATTGTCAAACATTGCATCCTGAAAAGAGAAAAAAAAAAACTGAAGTGGCAAGAGTAAACTGGCCTTTTTAAATGAAAGGTGGGGCTGGAGGAGGATATTAGGGCTCCCTTGTTTATTAATTAGACCAACCACCCACTGACCACAGGTGCGGGCTGTTTATTTTACTTGTAGTCTACAAAGACTTACCATAGTAACACCCACAGTGCTTCCACCAGGCCAATAGTTAACCCCAAACATAGAAGCCAAGGAAACAGCTTGGTCATTGGCCGTTTTGGTTGCTTCTGGATAAGGGCATGTAGTGGTCTGGAATTAGTTTTTGCCTGAATCTACGAGCGGTCCCTGTCCATCCAAACTACGATTCAACCAAAATTGAAACTCTGAGTGTAACAGAAAGCATAAAACACCATTTGGAACAAAATGAACATTAGAGGATAACAAATGACCATTTAGAGCAATGATATATACGTAAACAGTGAATTAAATTTAGAAAATGAATTAAATCTACTGTGGACAAAAGCAAAATGATGATCCCAGAAAAACAAGTGATGCAGCTAAAACAAGTTTGTATGGGATGGAATAATCAGAACAAAACAGAATCTACACTGATGAGCCACAACCTTAAAACTACCTGCCTAATATCATGTAGGTCCTCCTCAAGCTGAAATAGTTCTGATGTATCGATGCATGGGCTTCACAAAACCTCAAGTATCCTGTGGCATTTGGCACCAAGACATTAGCAACAGATTCTTTAAGTCCTTCAAGTTGTGGGGTGGGACTTCCATTGATGGGATTTGTTATTCCAGCACATCCCACAGATACTCAATCGGATTGAGATCTGGAGAATTTGGCGCCACCAATTTTTAAGGTAACACCTTGAACTCTTTGTCATGTAGCTCAAAACATTCCTGGACAATTTTTGCTGAAAGAGGCCATTGCCATCAGAGAAGACCATTGCCATGAAGGGGTGTATGTGGCCTGCATGAATCTCTTGGTCAGTGGTATGAATTCCACATGAATGGCAGGACCAAAGGTTTCCCAGCAGATCATTGCCCAGAGCACAACACTGCCTCCAACGACCTGCTTTCTTCCTATAGTGCATCCTGCTGCCATCTCTTCCCCAGGTAAATGATACACAGGCACCCGACCATCTACCTGAACTAAAAGGAACTGTGATTCATCAGGAGGACAACCTTCTTCCAATGCTCCATGTTCCAGTTCTGACACTCATGTACTTACTTATCACACTTTCAGCACTGAACTGGGGCCATCATGGGCACTCTGACCAGCCTGCTGGTTACACAGCCCCAGACACAGAAAGATGCAAAGCACAGTGTGTTCTGCCACTGTTCTATCAGGCCAGCCTTCGTTCCCCATTTACTAATCACTGTATACCAAAAACACCCTACAAGACTTGCTGTTTTGAAAGTTTTGACCTAGTTGTCAAGCTATTACGATTGGCCCTTGTCAAAGTCACTCAGATCTTTTCGCTTGCCCAGTTTTCCTTCTACCAAGACGTGAAATTCAGAAACTGACTGCTCACTTGCTGCCCAATATACCCCACAACCTCGACAGGTGTCATTGTAATCATATAATCAATGTTATTCACTTCAACTGTCAGTGGTTTTAATGTTGATCAGTGTATCTCTTGGATGTAAAAAGAATACATAAAAATAAATCTAGAGATAAAAATAGAAAATGTATGATGGAGTTATTCCAGATAACATGGCAGTCAATAAAATGAAAGACCACTGATTGATTTCTTCCTTGCGTATCATAAAGATCCTGGTCAAACTGACTGTCTAATTGAAATAATGCACAACATATTTGGACCAAAAGGGATAATTCCTGAAAACCGCATGAAAATGAAATGCAAGATGTGCGCACAGAAAAAAGATCACCAGGGACGATGACAAGAAATTATGCTGAAGGAACATATAAAAAAAAAATCATCTTTTAGCTGACCTTTTTCCAGCAATGCAATTAATCAAATCCTATGAGCTAATTTGCAGAAAGCTGAGAGAGCAAGATATATTCTATATATGGGTTTTCCCCACCACAGTTCTGGTTTCCTTTAAAGGCTCTTATCATATAATCAACTCACCAAAGCAAGGATATCATCATCTTCTTTTTTTTGTCAACTACTTGTCTATGGCATAAAATAATAACCTTATCTCTAATAAGTTACCGATATATATTGTTTTATTCTGTAAAGTTCTTTCGAGCAGGGTCCTCAGAAACCTATTGCTCCTGTAAAATTTTGCATTGTTAAGTTTTCCGTTTATAATATTGTAAAGCACTGCATCATATGTTGGCACTATATAAATGACAATAATAATCATAATAATAAAATACAATTTTATTAAAGACACGGAGGCTCCTATTATGCTTCTCTTTCTTTAATTCTCCCTCAGCAGCGAAGAGAGATATATGTAAAAGAGATAAAAAAGAATAAATAACATTAGCATATGACAGTGCCCCCATAGGTATCCACCCCCTTCAGTATATAAGGTGTAGCACTCCATGCCTCTTCCTCTTTCTTCGCTGCTCCCTCAGATAAGTACACTCTCACATTTGTTATGGTGTGCTCTGTAGTATTATTGTTGTTATCTCTCTGTTTTTCACATCTTATTGCTGCATGCTGTATTATTATTTGGAGACTGGGTTGCATTAACTTGTGTTGGGGACACTGTGTGTACCCCTTTTTGCTCACTATCTAGACTGTGCCTTTGTTTTTTATGTGTCTGGGGCTCTGTTGCTACCCCTTGGGTTAGCTTGGTTTTCCCTCCCTCCCGCCCCCCCCCCCGGTTGGGGGCTTCTGCCCCGACCAATCTCACCACCGTTCTCCGCCGTCGGGGCTCTTAGGAGACACCCGCGGCACTTTCGGCACTATTTTGTTGCCGCCGGCCGGACCTACTTCTGGCCCGCGCGGCGATTCCCATCTCCTCAGTTAGCCGTTCGCGAGCAACGCGCATGCGCGGTTACTCGCGGCGGCCATCTTTTTGGTTCCTCTGGTCGCCGGTTACGGCGGCGGCCATTTTCTTTACCCCTGTGTGTCTGTATTACCCGCCCACACGCGGGAATTACTTTATCTGTGGCTCTACCACTGTTTCACTCGGTTATACCTCCTATCTCTCCCCTACTCTACCTGGGTTAATCAATCCTGGTATCCCTTACCTACCTCATCTTTTCTACTTTATTGTTTTATTATATTTTCTCTCACTTGCACTACTGCCCTGACCATGCAGTCTGATGAAAAATCCTCTGGAAAATTTAGCACCTCTATGGCCATGACTGACATGATTGACACTGGGCTCATGGGCTCTGAAGAATTTCAATGCCTCCTGGACTCCACCATGTCCAAATCTATATCCAGGGCCATATCTTCAGCCATGGGAGCTATGTCCTCTACTATATCGGACTCCATTACACAGGCACTCAAGCAGGTACAACCTCCCTCTGCCCCTGCCTTGACCCATAACCCCCCTGAGGGGTTGCTACCAGGGCGCAAAGCGCTAACCAAGCGCAGACACTCACAAGACCCCCCCCCCATGCAGGTTGACCCTGCTCAGATTGACATGCCTCAGGCTGTCCATGATGGCGCGCAACAACCGCGCAATAGAACTTCTGGGCGAGCTACGGCCACCAGAGACTGGAAACGGGCTAGAACCCAAGATATACTGTCTGACTCAGACGAGGAGGGGGATGAGGGGTCAGACGTCCCGTACTCAGACCCATACGAGGACGAGCTCTCAGAGGGTGAAAGCCTCCAGGGGAAGCAGTTCCCCTTAGCGCCTACTCGTACCGCTACACATTCAGGGGCACCCGAGGCGGCAACAAGCCACGACCCTAAAGAGGTTCTGCTATTTGACCCTGACAACTTAAGACACCCACGCTCGGCGGAGTGGGAACCCTCCGAACACATTGCCCGATACCTGGCCCTCAGAGTACGTAAGTCCCTTTCTCAGGAGGGCCGTAATAAGCTGAGAGCTGAATGCCCCCGACCCATAATCCCTGATGCTGTGGCAAAAACCCCAGAAGTAGACCCGCAGATAGCCCAGTTTCTAGCCAAGACCGGCTGGAAGTCTAAGAAGGGATTGGACTACTCCCTTCGAAACTGTCAGGACAAATTCCTAGACACTCTGGGCCCTGTCACTAAGCTCTATGAACTGCTGGAAGCAGCTCAGTCGGGTGAGGCACCGATAGACTTTGAGGTGGCGTTCGGATGGCTCCAACGCTTAGTCTGCATGATCGGCAATGCCAATACTGCCATGTCAACGGAACGCAGGAAGGCGATCCTGCTGAAAATCGAACCCAAACTGGCTAGTATGGCCTCCAACGAACCAGGGGCGGCGGCTAAAGGTCTGTTGTTCGGCGAATCCTTCGTCAAAGACCTAGGCTCCTATGTGAAGACCTTTACGGCTCTGGATAAGGCCCAATCATCCATTAAAAAGGTCTTCCACCAAAAGGTTTTCGGTGGGGCCGGTAGAGGTAGGAGCCGTCTATCCGGCCGCAACCCCCGAGGTCTCTCCAGACCAGGCAGAGGCTCCTTCAACGTACAGAGGCAAAACCAAGAACGTTCCTACACTCCGTTCTTCCCTTCTCGTGGAAGATCTTGGAATGCCCGTGGCGGCAGAGGAACAGCCCCAGGAAAACGCCCTTATGGTGAGTACGATTTTTCCCCATTTTTCCCATATAAACGTGGGGGGCAGACTGGCTTTATTTTCTCAGACTTGGGCCACTATCACGTCCGACAGCTGGGTGCTACAGACTGTAGAGGGTTACCATTTGGAACTGACGGGTCTTCCTTTTCAGGTTTCCCTTCCACATGTGCCACGCATGTCGCAGGCGCACCACGACCTCATCTCCACGGAGATAGAGTCCCTTCTCAACAAAAATGCCATAGAGGAGATCCCTCTAGATACCCCAGGTTTTGTAAGCAACCTGTTCTTGGTGCCGAAGAAGGGCGGGGGTGTCCGCCCGGTGATCAACCTAAGACCCCTCAATGCCTTCATACAATACCGGCATTTCAAAATGGAGGGCATACACTGCCTCCGAGACCTCCTCCTCCCGGGAGACTGGATGGTGAAACTTGATCTGCAAGATGCATATCTCACGATCCCAATAACCCCATCGCACAGGGACCTGCTACAATTCCGGTGGGGCACAAAGAAATGGCGCTTCTGCTGCCTCCCGTTCGGACTATCCTCCGCTCCCTGGTGCTTTACAAAAATGCTGAAACCAGTGGTTGCATTCCTCAGGTTACACGGTATTCGTCTCATTATATACCTGGACGATATCCTCATACTGTCAGGGACACGATCCCTTCTGCTGTCACACCTATCATGGACCCTTCACCTCCTGCAGAACCTAGGTTTCTTGGTGAACTGGGAGAAATCGGTATTACAACCCTCTCAGCAGATGGAATTCCTAGGATTCCGAGTAGACTCTATACAACAGACCCTGTGCCTACCTTCGGACAAGATGTCCAACATAAAGAAGGAGATCAGGAGGATAATGAACCGCCCGGACATTTCTCTAAGACAACTGGCTCGAGTGATCGGGTTACTGGCGGCCTCCATACAAGCGATCTTCCCAGGACCGCTCCACTACCGGGCACTGCAACGCCTGAAAGCATCTTGCCTAAGGAAAGGACAATCGTACGATTCCAACATCGCTCTGGACGACGAATCCAAGGAGGAACTGGACTGGTGGTTAACCCACATGGAAGCGTGGAATGGACGGGCAATCTTCGGCTCCACTCCAGATATGATAATAGAGTCAGATGCGAGCTTACATGGCTGGGGCGCGCACTGCGGCTCCATATCCACAGGAGGCAGATGGTCAGTAAGCGAATCTTTTCTACACATAAACTCACTGGAACTACTGGCGGCCTCATTTGCCATCCGCAGCCTCACACCCAAGGGCATCTCCTGCTCAATCCTCCTCAAGTTGGACAACATCTCTGCAGTCAGATACATAAACCATCTGGGGGGTACCAAGTCACGCATCCTGGCAGTCTTGGCGCGAGACTTCTGGCATTACTGTTTGCAAAACAATGTGTCAGTAACCGCGGAACACATACCAGGCCTGGACAACTACACCGCGGACTGGAACTCCCGATACCTAAGAGACCTAGGGGACTGGAGACTCCAACCGAAAGTCTTTTCCAAGATAGCGCGCCTATGGGGCCCCTTGAGTGTGGATCTCTTTGCCTCCAGACTGAACACACAACTTCCTCAATTCTTCAGTTGGCGACCAGACCCGGAAGCCTTGGCAACGGATGCCTTCCTTCAGGTCTGGACAGGGGGACGAGCTTACGCCTTCCCCCTGTTCAACCTGATCGCTCGGACCCTGGCCTACATGCGACGGTACGGAACCATGTTGGTCTTGATAACACCATGCTGGAGGTCTCAACCCTGGTTCCCCCACCTTCTGGAAATGGCAATAGATTTTCCGCGGTTACTACCGGATCAAACGTCCCTGTTGACCAACCCAGACGGGGAGAACCACGACCTGATAGAACGGGGGATCCTTCGACTCATGGCTTGGCTCCTTTCCGGGGACCCTGGGAAATCACGGAGGTTTCGAGAACAACTACCCAACTCCTGGCGAACGCCTGGGCACCAGGAACACGACGCGCATATGCTACGGCATGGAGAGCTTGGTCCGATTGGTGCCTGGAAAAATCGGTGGATCCCATATCGGCTCCTGTAAAGATGGTACTCGACTTCCTTACTCTACTGTTTGAATCGGGCAAGGCATTCCGTACAGTCAACATGTACAGATCTGCTATCTCAGCAGGTCATGATTCTGTGGACGGAATGCCCCTTGGACAGAACCCCCTGATATGTCGCCTACTCAAAGGTATACGTTTCTCACGTCCACCTAAATCCAGATACGGATCCTTTTGGGATGTCAACATAGTGTTCAAATTCCTGGAGAAATGGCCCGACAATGCGGCTCTGTCATTTAAACAGTTGTCTGCGAAACTACTCATGATTTTATGTCTATTATCCTGTAAAAGGGTATCAGATGTCAGAGCTTTGGACTGGCTGGCCCGTACTTTCACTCCGGAAGGTGTCTCTTTTGATATTTCTCGGAGAACTAAATCAGCAACTAAGCAGGTCTTCTACCCACGCCTTCCAAACCAACCGAATCTGTGCCCGGTACTATGCTTAAAGGAATACGAAACCCGTACTTTCCCCCTACGACCATCTAACGACGACCCTCTGTTTATTGCACTAAATAAACCGCACTTACCAGTATCTACACCTACTCTCGCCCGTTGGGCCAAATGGTTACTAGCTTCGGCCGGGATAGATGTTACTATTTTTTCGGCCCACTCGGTAAGAGGCGCTATGGCCTCCAAAGCATCGACAGTTGGATGTCGATTGGAGGACATCCTGAGGGCCGCAGACTGGTCTACGGAATCCACATTCCGGAACTTCTATTTTAAACCTATCCAACATTTCTCGGAAAGAGTCATTGCTCAGCTTTGAAAGAGCATAATAGGAGCCTCCGTGTCTTTAATAAAATTCCTAGATTTTACTATTAACATGACGTAAAGTCATGATTTTATTAAAGACACGGAGGCGAGTATTATTCCCCCCCGCCCTCCCTGGGTGGAGGATTCGAATTTTCCCTGGGATACCACTTACAGATTAGGTGAGTTCCTACGACCTAACTACCTTAGATAAAGGTCCACGTACGCTGCTCAGGTAAGTGGCTCTGTGTTTAGTTGACGTATCTTGCTATATCTTAGGTTATGACAGGTCTACGTTTGTACAGTTGGTTATATATACGTGGGGATGCATGATACATCCAGTTACCTACCAGATATTACCATATTTTCTCCTCTCTCCTTTTAGCCTGAATTACACTACCAAGGTGGTAAAGTTCTGATGCAAGACATTACAGTCAAAACTCATGGATTGGACATTCATCCATCGCCCACTGTTCCTGTTCGGGCCAAGTTTATAGTTCGGTTATGGATCTAGTTTTCGGATCGCAGAAGAAAGAGGAAGAGGCATGGAGTGCTGCACCTTATATACTGAAGGGGGTGGATACCTATGGGGGCACTGTCATATGCTAATGTTATTTATTCTTTTTTATCTCTTTTACATATATCTCTCTTCGCTGCTGAGGGAGAATTAAAGAAAGAGAAGCATAATACTCGCCTCCGTGTCTTTAATAAAATCATGACTTTACGTCATGTTAATAGTAAAATCTAGGAATTTATATATGTTGTCACATCTAACATAAAAATATTTTAAATATTCTGGAGATGTCCCTCCCATGTCCACCACACTATGTGTGTCTGTTGATACATGCTGCCAGACTATCCCAGGTTTCCAGTCACAGTTCTATTATTGTATTGTTCTACGTCCTCAAGTCTTCTCTTTTAAATTGGATTTTTTATTCTGTGCTAAGTGCTGACACATTTCACATTTTAGCATGATTTATTGTATCAGAGCAGGAATAGTGTTCATGCATACTAAAGCCTTATGTATATTTTTTAACTCAGTGACAGGGGTGTGCCACACACATTTCTTTGCAGTCTGTTGGTCATATACCTGGCAGTTAAAAGGTTAAACCAGTAAAATAAAGCTGCTTTTTAAACAGCAATTTTTCTTTAATATGAGTCCAATATATCACAAGGTGTGGTTTCCAAAGCAAAGAGGCGCAATCAAATTATATGGCTGGAGTCTGGCACTCCACCAGATGACACTGTGAAATTGGGCCCATTTATGTGATTTTTTTTTTTTTAAATCTATTCTATGCACAAAACCATAGGCATTGTTGACAAGAGTAGATTTTAGGGGGTAAAACCCCTGATGTGGAGTTCTGCAGCCCCCTGATGTGGAGTTCTGCAGCCCACAACAGGATCACATTAAGTTGTCAAGATACTAGTGTTTTTATTATAATTTTTTAATTTCAATGTTTTTATTTTCAGATCAATAAGGAATTAGTGGTACAGAAATAAAGAGGGGAGACAGTGTACACAAATGGGGGGATGTCAAGGCATTTGTTCCAAGTATACCATCCATTGTTTAGTTACAATCACAAATAAGGCAGTGACTAGTGGGTCTCTATTCCTGTACTGTAGTTTGTTTTACTGGATCTTTTATAATGCCTTGGGTGTTTATAGCGGTTGGGGCAGGGGAACAGAATAAGATGGGGGGGATGTCCTATATCACATGTCCTATTAGACTCAACAGCTCTTTCGCTGTTGTAACACTGTTCGGCAATATCTTTATCTCCAATGTTCCAACCAGGGCTCCCATGTTCGGAGATACACTTTACATTTACCCTCTACTGCCCAATGTAGGTCCTCTAATTCCCTCATACTCTCTACCCTGTTTAGCCATTGTTCCCTAGTGGGGATTTGGGTCTGACGTCAGAATACTGGGATTAATGCATTGGCTTCTTCCAGCAGGAAGTCCGTTAGTTTTTGTTTCTGACAGTTTGGAAGGGAGTTCGGCCAGCCTAATAAAACTTGGAATGGTGTCAGTTTATTTTTCAATGGAAGTATGTCTACTATGGTCGATATTATCTGTTCCCAATATGGTCTAATCAGTCTGCAGAATCACCATATATGTTCCATGGTCCCCGGTTGTTCCCACTTCTCCAACACTAATTGCTCAATGTGGGCCAGAACCTGTGTAGTTGCATGGAAGTTCTAAACCACCTAGTAATACGTTTGTAGAACGTCTCTCTCCTGGATACACTGGTGGAGAGAGTCATACCCTTTGCTAGCAATGTCGCCCACTCCCCGTCTGTCAAGTGTATGCGGAGACCCTGCATCCATTTCATTGTACAGGACATCCTGACAGGAACAACATGGGGGGTACACAAATATACAGAACTATTTACATTATGAAAACCAGAATAATCTATTCTGAATTTGGAGACAATGCCCGACCTGTGAGTGACACTCTCGTGCCCACCGTTGAGCTTGGGCATTTCTCGGGGGTAAGCGACCTAGATAGGTTGTTTGAACTGGGAGTGCAAAAAACATAATCAAAAATATTTTGGTAATAGTTCCTATTCAGGCAAAAGTGAGGTATAAATGCAAGGTTAGTATAAACCCCGAGCCAGTATCTAGGTGCCCATATGCAATCTATAGATTTAACGAAGATATTGTAGGCGGTACCTATGCAACTGTGGCAGCAGTGTAAACACAAACATGTTAACTATATATGAGCATACAATTTAAACAATAACTTTGGCAACAGATACTTATAAAACAGAGTTGAGAACCAATTAGGTAAAGGATATGTGTTTTTTTTATTTTATTTTTTTATTATATCCTAGGCAGCATCAAATAAAAGCAGCAAATTCCTGACAGACACACTACTAGAATAATTGGTACTATGGCTTAGGAGACATAGGGAGAGACACAAAATTAAATTTATAAAAAAAATAAGTAATTTAACAAGAGTTTTTATAGGACGTAGGGAGAGAAAGAGACAAACCGGACATTAATGAGATAAAGAGAGAGGCATTGAAAGGATATAAGGGGACAAAATTACAAGATTTATTAGTGTGAAAGAATGCAGAATGCAGAGGTTAAAGGATGACTTTGGGGACTGGCCTTGTATGCAATTTTAATAAAAGGTTATAACATTTTGTTATGGGCTAAAGCCCCTGGAGGTTTTTAGTAACCATTCATCTCAGGTTTCAAATAAATGTCACACAAAGTTTTCAAACATAAAAAAAATTACTTTGTATTGAATGGGTTAATCATTTCTACCCATTACTTCAGAGCTAGATTGGACTACATATGCTAATCCTGTTGAAGGACACCTATTAAACATACTTATTGCTTTAGCTTGGAGGGACACATTACATCAACAGCAATTGAACTTAACACAATTTGTTTCAAACACAGAATCTTACAGCAAAGATTAATGCAATTAAAATGCAATAACCTAATCAATTTGATGAAAGGCAGTTGCATAGATTAAATTTCATATTGACCTGAACGGAAATTCCCGTTCTAATATATATTTAGGCTACTTTATGACATTGGGTCACTCACTTTGTGTATTTGATGACGTGCAAAACATTCATAAGAGTTTTGAAACCATCATATTGGGAAATGTAATTATTGCATTTTCACAAAGGTTATAATTGAATTTTCACAAAATGAATATGGTTGCAAAAATTTTATAAATCAGTAAGGTCTAAATTAGTTGATTGACATTGCTACAATATTTTAGTAAAGGTTCAATCATGTTTTGAAGCAATGTAGTAGAGCAGCAGGAAATGCTAGCAGAATGCTTGGATGTATAGGGAGAGGTATTAGCAGTAGAAAGAAGTAAGTGCTCATGCCATTGTACAAAACACTGGTGAGACCTCACTTGGAGTATTGTACGCAGTACTGGGGACCGTATCTTCAGAAGGATATTGATACTTTAGAGAGAGTTCAGAGAAGGGCTACTAAACTGGTTCGTGGATTGCAGGATAAAACGTACAAGGAAAGGTTAAAGGAACTTAACGTATAGATTGGAGGAAAGACGAGACAGGGGGATATGATAGAAACATTTAAATACATAAAAGGGAATCAACACCGTAAAGGAGGAGATTATATTTAAAAGAAGAAAAACTACCTCAACGAGAGGACATAGACTTAAATTAGAGGGGCAAAGGTTTAAAAATATCAGGAAGTATTACTTTACTGAGAGGGTAGTGGATGCATGGAATAGTCTTCCAGCTGAAGTGGTAGAGATTAACACAGTAAATGAGTTTAAGCATGCATGGGATAGGCTAAAGGCTATCCTAAATATAAGATAAGGCCAGGGACTAATGAAAGCATTTAGACAATTGGGCAGACTAGATGGGCCAATTGGTTCTTATCTGCCGTCACATTCTATGTTTTCTATGTTTCATAGTCCGTTAAGTCATGGTAAAATAGACCTTTAACCCTGTGTACTGGGATAAAGTTATTCTTTATCAGCCTACCTAGGCAAATTAAAGGTGAGGGGGTTCCCTGGATAGATTATAAGTAGAGAGAATGCTGTCTTATTTTTTTATTATGTACAGTTAGCTAAAGGAGAAATGTGGTTGAGTGCCAAATTATCTTCTAAAGTTTTCTCTAAGGACCTATTCAATCCTCTGTTAATCATAAATGAACTTATATTTCATGCTCAAACAGGCACCGCTATGCCTTGCACTTAAAAAGAGCTGCTAAAAGTTGATTTTCTACTTAGATCAAATTAGAATTTAAAAAAAAAAATACAAATAAAAGAGGAGGAGCTGTAAACAAAAACCTAAATATTTGCATCTTTTCCTAAGTTGTGTTTCAAAGCTGTTGTATACAGCAAACACAGATTCAAAAGAAGTCCATGTTTCAAATGGAAGGATATTAAACTTGTTCATGGCTAGAAAACTCTGCTCAGCTGAACCATTTTTCCAAAGGCAGAACATTTTTCAGGATACACAAATTTCAGAAAAAGATTCAAACCAAAAAGGCACAAACATGTTTGTTTCTCACTTGATCTGTGAATAAAATCAAGATTTAGGGACTGTCCTAGCCACCAATTCTCTTTTATTTTTCCCATTAATCATCTGTTTTTTTGGTGCTACAAGCTAACTTCAGGATTACAACCTGAAAAAAAACATGCTTGGCCATTGCGCGTTTTGGATGTTTTGTGATTTGGGTACATTTCGGCTTGGGAATTCGACTGATCACCCGATCTGCCCAAATTCAAAAGAAATTGCAGTTTGGACAGAAACAAATCTCCAAGTCTAGTATATATTATTATGTATAGGCAATCAGGGTGAATACATGCATCTAATACGACAAATCCATGGTAGACATATGTAAATGCATATGCAGTGTTGTTTGAATGTGTGCATTGTAGTATGCATTTATATACACATATGTAATGTGTTATTTATTTATTCAATTTATTGATTTATTCAGATACTCACTAACAACCCAGGCAGTCTCCCTGCAGACAATTCAGCCCTTCCGAGCCACGTGATCACGATGACATTGCGATCGCATGGCTAGAATTTTAGCCTATATAATTGTATTCATTACAATTTGAGGGACCTTCCTGACAACCCAGGCTATATTTAAAGGGACTCTCCAGTGCCAGGAAATCAAACATTTTCCTGGCACTGCAGGTCCCCTCTCCCTCACATCTCCCATCCCAGGTTGTTGAGGGGGCTAAAACCCCTTCAGTTACTTACCTGTATCCAGTGCCGATTTCCCTTGGCGCTGGATCAGGCTCCACCAACTCTCCTCCCCCGCCGACGTCAGCTGGCGGGGGAGACCTAATGCGCAAGGGCACCAATGGCCATGCGCCCGCATTACACCGCCACATAGGAAAGCATTATTCAATGCTTTCCTATGGGGATTCCGGCGATGCTGGAGGTCCTCATGCATTGCGTGAGGACGTCCAGCATCTCTTAAAACACTAAAAGTGTTTTAAAAACCCGGAAGTGCCTCTAGTAGATGTCTCATAGACAGCCACTAGAGGAGGACTTAACCCTGTTAGGCAATTAGTGCAGTTGATGAAAGACTGCACTAATTACACTTGCAGGATTAAGAGTAGTGGGAGTTGGCACCCAGACCACTCCAATGGGCAGGAGTGGTCTGGGCGCCTGGAGTGTGCCTTTAAACCTGCCACTTTCCAAAACAACATAAAACCTGTACATGGGGGGTACTATTGTACTCGGGAGACTTTGCTGAACACAAATATGAGTGTTTAACCCCTAAGTGACAATTTTCTTAGGATTAAGGACCAGGGCTGTTTTTAAATTTCTGCGGTGTTTGTGTTTACCTGTAGTTATCCTCTTACTTATTTACTGTACCCACACATATTATATACTGTGTTTCTCCCCATTACATGGTCTTTCTAAAGAAACCATTATTTTCATAATATCATATAATTTAAAATATGTCCTGTCGTGCAGTTCGATATATTCACAACTAACGACATCCTATAACGCACTGGTTCCACAGTGGTGGTGAAACCCTTATGCGCAACGAAATAACAATAAGGCTTAAATTAAAAATAAAGACCCAGGGGGAGACTCAGAGGATGAGACAGTCTAGTCCTTATGAGTCTGCCCTCTAAAGGGAAAGGATCAACCCAAAAAATAAAGCAAAATGAGTTAAAACTTAACTTTTAATAAGTATATTGAAGTTAAAATCCTATGATAGCTAGTATGTATTTTGGATCAGCTATCATGAAAACAGAGAGGTAAACATAAATGTTGCTGAGAAAGAGGGAGGGAGGGAAAGCAGGGGGTCAAAATAAAATAAATAAATAAATAACCTAACTTAGAACAGCAGGTACCGAGTAGACAAGGGGAGGGAGGAGTGAAAAAAGGACTAGTATGTGATCTCTAAGAAGTGCCCTAATGTGCCTTCGATGGCACCCTGTGACGGCACCCCTAGGCATAAAAGGGGTTAAAAGCCATTTAGGAGATATTCCCTTCCAGATATACAGGCAGCTACTGTACACCAATCCACCGAACCGGAGAAGCATACGAATGCTCTCAAACATACGAATCCTGTAAACAGCCGAATAGAAAAAAACCATACGAATAGGTTTACACTCCTAGCAGTCAAACTGGAACAGCATACAATAAATCCCCCCAAGAACGAGACAAGGCTCCTTTTTGAGGGTCATGCAGGAACAGACAGAGCTGTGGGTTTATTGTTCTTATATACACATTCTTACACATTAGTACCACCCACAGGGTTTTGGAAAACAAGCAATAAACACGTACAATACACTCAGACACTCCCACACAAAATCCTCCCCTCTGCCTGTGATACAATTACCTTACACAATGGGTAATGTAATTATCATAGGCAGAGAAATACAGTTTTTCCACATTATTCATAATTTTAAAAGTATGCATCACATTCACATAAAACTTACATTTTCAGAATCAGCATACTCTATATGTCAAAATCACACAAATTGGTCCAGTGGTTCAAAACATAGATCATATTCCTTTGTGACCAAATTGAGTATGGCTTTTCTGCCCAAAACCAGTTCCACAGAGTCTTCTATCCTGGAAGTAATCCAATTATCTCCAAGGACAGAGCCAAAACTCCATTGAACACATGGCAGCAAAAGACAATAAAATACATAAAAATATATAACTGTGCAGCCATTGCATAAAACAGGTACATTCAACATATCCCCAGATGGCTTGGATCTGAGCGCACAATACATCCAAACAGCGCCCAGATCCCACAAACACATTCAAATCACCATGTGGTTTAAGTCTAGCATCAAGTTCCAACTGGTCTGGTAGTGTCCCTGGGACAACGCCCTGCTGGAGAACAATAGACAGGAAATGGGGGAGGGGCACACCTTCTCATGTATTCAAACGGGCAGAAAAAGTGTTTTAAAATCCAATAAGCCCAAATAATGTCTTTAAAGTGCAATACATCCCAGGGGCTATATTCGCATGGCAGGAGGCTGGCAGTCAGTCTTCTCCAATGCCCAGTGGCGAGGTCGGTTTCACCACACACCCCTTAAAAAATCTCCTAACGGGAGCTAATGCTCCAACAGCCTCCAAGCTCCCACTATGTGGATCACAATCAATGGAGAAAATCCCTAATCCCACATACCCTCCATCAACAAAAAATAATAAAATAAGTAAATGATGATAGATCAAATATAAATCTAAGCGTGGTGACTGGGCCTAATTAGACGAAGTAGCTGCAGCATCATCCCTAATAATATGCCTAAAACTAACCACTGCTAACAGAAATCCCGACACACTTTTCGCCAAGTGCTGGCTCTTCCAAGGGAACAATAAAGCTTAATAAACGAGAAAAAGGAATGGGGAAGCAATGATGGGGTGGGGAGGGAGGTGTGGGGTGGTTATGAAATGCAACTGTTAAGATGCATGAGTACAATAGAACAATGTATACTAAGCTGTCAACTGGGCCTAACTCCCTAATGATGATTCATATGGCTTTTGTTAGAAAAATTCCTGCATGTATGTGCATAAACACACCTGTTTTGTTTGTACTGAAATTAAAGAAAATAAATGTTGTCAAACAACAACAAAAAAATAATTTGTACAATTGCCTCTGTCCTTAAGGGATTAAAGAATATCTACTAGAGAAGAAATATTAATATTTGGTAGTAAGTTATTGGTAATGTATAGCTCAAAATTCAGTTTGATCCAATTTCAGAGACACATGTACTAGAACATGATTGTGAATGTGGATGGATCAAGTACGCATCAGGTGGATGCAATGAATCATCTTACATTGACCCGTTTTCATAATGCATTAATTTTCTCTTTGTATAACACCTGGCTTTTTATGAATTTGTTTTTCTCCAGAGACTAATTACTAGGTTTAAGATATTTGAAATAAAATAAAAACAACCACGAACCACAAGGGAGAGGAATCTCAAAAAAGCCAATATAGGCTTTTTATAATTACCTGAAAACAAGAGAGAGTATACCAGCTATGTACTAAAATGTCAACAATATGCAAACAGAATGATAGCATATCAATACAATTGGCAGCATGACGTAAATATCGTTTGGAGAGGATCTGTTTAAGTTGAACAATAAGTTAAATATTGTTTACTTGCATTTCTCCCTAATATTTGTTATTATTAGGATCGTCTAAACAAGAACAACAAACTTTTTGAATATCAAGACTGTGAATATAATGGTTTTAATAACAATTTTTTTAATGTGTGGCATGTCCAACAAACAATATAAAAAACTGGGAGGGACAGCTGTCAACTGAGAAAATTCCCCCCACCCACTTTGAACTGAGACTGTATACATCAAGTCATATAAATTGTATATACAGAATACCATACAAAAAACAACTTCACAATGCACTATGGGGTTTATTTACTAAATAGAGAATTTTAATTAAAGGAAAAACAAATGTGAAATTTAAGGTCTGTTGTGGATCCAAATAATGATCTTTGTTATATTCAAAGGAAGCCCAAATAATTATTACAAGTGCACTTGGAGAAGCGAGAATTAGACACCAGACACCTGTTGGTATTCAAAATAAGCCTCTGCCGTTTTATTCATAAGCTGGGTTTTTATACATTAAAAAGTAAGTGCTTACGTGCAAATACTCATAGAACAGTAATAGGAAGGGAGTACAGATAAGACATAGGGATGAATGTCATGTATACATAACAAATAAGTTCCAAGAAAAAGAAACAAAAAGATTAGAGAAGAGACATTGGTGTCATTGCAACACTAGTGTCAGACAGCACTGTACTCAGAACTCAGAGTGAGAGACTATAAAAACTTTACCAGTTACCCAAGTTTTTAGTTACAATGGAGGTTTGGGTGTAGTCAAACCTAATCTTTCAACAATAAGGTCAAGGAAATTCGGATAATTTTTTGTTAACTGGTAAGAGATTTATGAGCACACGTTATGTGCCCTGCTGTCCATTCAATCATGCAATTTTGTGACCTATTTTAAATTTAAATTAAATAAATATTCTGTCAGTTTGGAAATTTAATATAGGATTTGGGCAAATACTACACAGGTTTTGTCATTCTGCTATACAAATACTTCTATGTTACAAATATTAAATGACTGCAACCATAAGAACAATTTTTTTTTTCTGGAAGCAATTACAGTGAATTTGTAAAGGTTTCATCTTCACTTCTACTTTTCTATAGAGTTGCCAGGATTCCAGAAAAACATTATGGCATATGGCACAGCGCTATAAATTGCTGAACTGTGACCTATGAACTGGATGAGCTAAATTGTGAATTTGCTGAAATTTTAGGCCAGAATAGTAAATATGGATATTTAGGTGTATTTGCGTGTTTGTTCTTTCACTCTGCTCTGTTCTTAATTTTGCAAAATCGCTCTTCAATTCACTTAGATAAGCACAGTTCTTGAAGGTCTTCATATTAACTTGAAATATATTGCTTGCCTTTTTTTTATTTATTTATTAACAATAGTGTATTAACAGGATTTACTAGGGCACATTTGATAGAAAATAAAACAAATTAATAAATCCCAAATAAATGATGAGTAAGAAATTTACTGAAATAAATTATTTTTGGTACTACATTGTCAGTATATAAATGTTTAGTTAGCAAATTTTAACCATGTTTTATGTTGCTGGTGCCTATGCTAATTACACTAGTGGCTGTCTTTTTCTTTTTAAATAGATAAAACTGTGGGATTTCTGGCGCTAGTCTAATAAGGGTGTCCTCCAATCCATTTAGTGATAAAGTAGTATGGAAGAGAAGAGAATAAAAATTGAATATTGTGTAGTATCTTTGGAAACTGAAATTAAAGGAAAAAAGGACAGAAACAAAGTGAAAACAGGAGCCAATCAGTGTAATCTCCTACAAAAAAAGGCCTCTCTTTTGTGCACTGCACCATCCGTAGCTTACTACCTAAACTGGATGCACTGCAAGCCTGGTGTTCCAATTACAAACCAAAAATCATTGTGTTCTCAGAATCATGGTTAACAACTAAAATACCAGACTCCGCCATTGCAATACAGGGTTATTCATATTTTAGAAATAACAGAGCAAAGCGAGGAGGTGGCATTGTTATTTATGTTGACAATTCCATAAAGTTCACCCCCTTACAAAACATTAGCCCTCCTGCCACCTTTGAATTCCTTTTTGGCACAATTGAGATCCCGTACAGTAAATCAATCATTGTTGCAGGAATCTACCGCCCAACTAGCTCCCCAGTGCATTCCCTTTCTGACATAGCCTATCTCCTTAGTGAAACCATAGCTCAAAACCCAAAAAGTGAACTGTTAGTCTTTGGAGATTTTAATATTGATTGGCTGAATCCTAAAAATAATAGTTCTTGCTCGCTGTTTAAGACTTTGCAGCTAGCACAATTAATCTAAGATATATAATGAAATATATGCACAAAAGAAACAAAATTGTCCAAGGCCCAATATTTCTGTGAAAATCTGAACAATAACATCTCAAACCCTAGAAACATTTGGAAAGTCATTAATAAATTGCAAACTCCCCCCAATCCACTCCCAACCCTCCACTGTGAAAGTGGATAACCAAACCCTGCAACTTCCCTTAGATGTAGCAAATGCCTTTAACAATTATTTTGTCGGAATCTCCACTATCCTGTTTGCCAAGCTAATAAATGACACAACCTAAAACTACCAATGTGGATCAGGCCCCACTAAATTTGCAAAGACCCAAAATAGACAAGTTCATTTTTAGACCTGTACCTATTAGTATCATTAAAAAACACCTAAATAATCTAAAAATGAAAAACCAGTCTAGACCTGATCAAATCCCAGCAATGTTGTTGAAGCTCAGCACGCCAGCAATTGCTAAACCTGTCACAACCCTAATTAATGAATCCTTGGTGTCTGGAAACATAACCAAACTTTGGAAGACTATGAGAGTAGTGCCTATCTATAAAAGTGGTGACTTTACTTTGGTTTCTAACTATTGCCCAATATAATTGCTCCCAGTATTGTCAAAAATCTTAGAAAAATGTGTCCATATGCAACTATGTGAGTACTACCAACAATCAAACTATCTGACCCCTGATCAATCGGGTTTTCGCCCGAATCACTCCACTACAACTGCCCTCTAAAAAATTTGCAATGACATCCAAACTGGCATGGAACAAGGAGACCTAACTGGAGCTATTTTCCTTGATTTTGCAAAGGCCTGTGACACAGTAGACCACAACATTCTACTGCACAAACTCAAAAATTCAGGTATTGGTGATTGTTCGCTAACCTGGTTTCGATCACATGTATCGGATCGCTTGCAATATGTGTCCATTTCTGACAGCGACTCCCTCCCTCTCCCAGTCACGTGTGGTGTTCCACAAGGTTCCATTCCATCTCTGCCCCCTATGATTTACATTATTTATAAATGATCTGCCTAATGTCTGCAAATCCTTAAATGTACACATGTAGGCAGACGACACAGTAATCTATGCAAGCAAATCTGATTTACTGCAGCTTGAGGCTGTGCTCTAAGACCAGTTTACAGAGGTAGAAAAGTGGATCGCAAAAAACATACTCTTCCTAAACACTGACAAAACTGTCATAATGATCTTTGGAACAGTACCTAAATTACACAATTCCCACCTATCCATCAAAACAAATTCAAATAGCACACTGACCGCAGTCCACTCTTTCAAATACTTGGTGTGACAAACTACCCTTTGCCACTGGCTTTTGGAGAGGCCAGCTTGCCAGCTTCTTGCCCTGTGACTATGGCCCTGGGGTGTATTGCCATTTAAAAAGTCTATTTGGGCTTGTTGGATTTTTAAAACACTTTTTCTGCCCCTTTAAATCCATGGGAAAATGTGCCTCTTACCCTCCCCCTTTTTCCTGTCCATTGTTCTCCAGCAGGGCGTGGTCCCAGGGACACTGCCAGACCAGTTGAAACTGGTTGCTTTGTCCCTCCTCAGTCTCTGATCAGCCCTTGCTATTGTTTAACTCCATGGCGATCCAACTGTATTCCTGAGATGTGAGCGCTTTTCAGACATATTTAGCGCTCAGATCCAAGCTATCTGGGGATATGTTGGACATATAGGTTAAACATTGTATTATATGAGTTATGTATTTTTATGTAGTTTTTGTAACAGTTTTTGGACTTAGAGATAATTGGCTTTTATGGAACTTTTATGGAAATTGCATGTATAGTTTTGAAGTTATGAATATTGTGTAAAACTGTATATTTTCTGCCTGTGATAATTAGCTTAGCCCATTGTGTTCAGTAATTATATCACAGGCAGAAGGGAGGGTTTGTGTGCCTTAGCTGGGAGTGTCTGACTGTACTGTAATATGTTGATTGGCTGTTGTAACCATATGTCTTGTGTACCACAAGGTCCACGTGGGTGGTAACCTTGTGGGAAAACCTGTATATAAGAAAGTCCTGTGTGCTCATTAAACCATTTCTACTTGACCCTTCAATTCACAGCCTCGACTCGTGTTTGGAGGGGACAGCTGTAATTACTACAGGAATTGCTATGCCCCCGCATACTCCCTTAGCTTCACTTAAGCTCTTGTAAGAGCTTGTTCCTGATCCTGCTTACCTCTCTGGGTGGAAGAGAGGTTCCACCACTGGAACCTGGAGCCTTGTCGTAGGTCCAGGGTGGGTAGAAGACTGCCAGACACCAACCCAGTAGCGGCAGTTCGTGGGGTCTGCGGTACTTATGGTGTCTATGGTGCTGATGGTCCTTTGGTGAGTGCTAGGAGCATCCTTTCCATGGTCCAACTTTCAGCTAGCCTGGAGGCAACCACAACACTTGGGTATGTTGTTAGACCCCAATCTATCTTTTGGCCTCCCCATAGAAAAATTGCATCTAAACTTTATCCAAAACTAGGTGCCCTGTACAGAAACAAATCCTGCCTAAGCCCTACAGTAAAGGAAAAGATTGTACAGCAAATGCTAATGCCAATCATTGATTATGGGGATGTAGTATATGCACCTGCACCGCAATCCCACATTAATAAACTCAATACATTGTATAACTCATTCTGCCGATTTGTGCTATAATGTAATTACAGGGCCCACCGTTGGGACATGCTAAAAGAACTAAACTGGCTGTCGCTGGAATCCAGACGCTCACCCTTCATCTATCCAGTCTTGTGTTTAAGAGCTTTTCTGGGAAGCTCCCACCCTACCTGCGCAGAATGCTCCCCTCGGCTGTTCCCACCTCCTATAACCTCCGAACCAGTACCAGCACTTTATCTAGTCTACCTTAATACAAAAAGAAAGTGGCCCAATCCTTTTTCTACAGAGCACTGCAATTATGTAACGACACTTTAAAATCTTCCCCAAGCCTAAAGTACTTTAAGAGATCCCTCTCTACATACCTCAAAAAAACATTGCACGTGTTATGGTTGATTGTATATTCCCTACCTGTTCTATGTTAAATTTTGTATATATTGTGTAATAATATTGTTTTTGTATTTTATTGTACCCTATTGTATCAATGCAATGTTTTGTGGACCCAGGACATACTTGAAAACAAGAGATATCTCAATGTATCTTTCCTGGTAAAATATTTTATAAATAATAATACTTGGGGGATAACCTCTGAGAAAAGTTTTCGAAACACACACACACAAAAAAGAGAAGAATAGGAGGATTACCAATACAACAGATTGATATAGTCAAATACTGCATATGGTAAAAAAACAAAACAAAATGCAATAGTTAAAAGTTAACTTTTACTAGGTATTTATTAAAAAGAAGTCCACCAGCTGATGGGCTTCTAATACTGAGTATAGACTGATCAGAATAATACTAATATCTATTAAAACATAAAAACAATAATCCAAACCTTATTGAAATAATGGGCAGTGATATAATTGGTATTATTAACAAAATAACTTCTCAAAAGGAGTATACTGCCCAATAATCCAAAGGCAGTGATATTATGGGTATTATTCACAAAATAGCCTCCTAAATAGGATTTTTCTGCCTATGGTCCGAACACACACATACACCAACTTCCCAAACCAGAGTTTTTCTAGCAAAAAATGGATACTGTATGGGAGAGGATGCAGGGAAGTAGCGCCTTAAGGGTGTCCTCCAATCTAATTACTGATAAGGTAGTATGGAAGAGAAGAGAATAAAAATTCAATATTGTGTAGTATCTGGAAACTGATACATTAAGTAAAAGGAATAACACTTACAATTTTCTGGAGCTTATGATCAGCCCCAGAAGTATGTGCTTGGGCAGTATACTCCCCACCTGTGGATGTGTTGAAGGTCCCAGTCCTTCGTGGGAAGATGCTCCAAGTCAATTAATCACTCTTGTTGCCAAGCATTCAGGAGTCTTTTCCTTCAATGTGCAGTGTTATGGCAGTGGGAATTCGCCAGTATATAGGATGAAATTAAAACAGAACAATGTGCAGTGTTATGGCAGTGGGAATTCACCAGTATATAGGATGAAATTAAAACAGAATATAGTGCTCTCTGCATGGCTGGGATAAAAGTAGTAAAATCAGGTACACTCACATAAGTAGAGCAAAGTAGGTTTTGCTCAATTCCACACTGCGTAGGTGGCATCTCCCCCACCAAGAAAATAAAAGTGTGAATCCTCTGCATAAAATCAGGTAAGTGCAAGAGTAGTAATAAACTAGTTTTATTCAAGAAAAAAAATAAAATAAAACCAATAGAAAACATAAAACACTAATGCGTTTGGCCAGAATGGTCTTTCTCAAAATGGACTTTGAGAAACACCATTCTGGTGAAACGCATTAGTGTTTTTATGCTACATATTCATTTTCTTTTCTTTCTTTAATAAAACTGGAACAATAGGGGGACTCTTCATTCATTGCTGTATGAATTTAGGTAGGCTATTTTACAGCTGAATCTATTGGGAGCCTTGAAATATTATCTTGGAAATGTTAGTACACTACTGCAGCATATCCTATAGGTTATTTTTTTTAACACATTTATTTATTTTCTTGGAGGTTAACTTTCTGATTTGCTCACTTATGCTATTAAGTACACATTTACTCCTTGTTTTTTTCCGTTAAGCTATGTGCACAGTGTGTATTATATTCATGTATAATTAGGTGCACATGCAGTTTAGTTCATTTTGTATAAGTGGCATTTATCAATTTTATCAATTTATCAATTTTGTTTCAGTGTGTTCCAAGCTAGCAGTCTCTTTCCTCTGCTCATTTCCTTGCAGGACCTCCCTTAACTTGGCAAAGATACAATGCCAAAACTAAAACGATTATATCTACCAAAGACTACCCACTCTTTTGAATTTGGAACTCATCCTTCCTGTACCATTTACATACAACATTACGGAATCTGATGTAAGATACTCCAATATATATATATATATATATATATATAT
Source organism: Pelobates cultripes (assembly GCA_933207985.1). Classification (NCBI taxonomy): domain Eukaryota; kingdom Metazoa; phylum Chordata; class Amphibia; order Anura; family Pelobatidae; genus Pelobates; species Pelobates cultripes. Next base: position 245,155,154 of record OW240916.1, read on the forward strand.
ATATAAAATCATTATTATTATTATTTTTTTTTTTTTTAATATTTGTTGGTGTGGGTTAAGGAGAACCCACACAGGTGTTAGAGTATCACATACGGATTGTACCACTTTTGTGATTTTGCATCCTTATTGTATATCTCATTCATTAGATTACTTAAATAAATTGATAGATTACATTTTTAAATATGTAAATAATTTTTATTTTTTATTTTGAAGCACCTGGCAGAAAATTTATATTTTTATTTAATAAACAGAAACAATAGATTGCACAGCGGGCTTGGCAGCTTCAGAAACCACAGGGTTAAGATTTGTAAAAGTAATTCTTTCACATTATTGATCATTGTATGTAGGAAATTAATGGGCTCTTTAAGAACATGGCTAAGTAAATTTGATATTGGTTGCTGTGTTATTAGCGGAATCAATACATTGAGTTTGGTTGTTTTCATCAGATGAGTAGTTTTTAAATATATAGTGAGTTTATGTCCAATTGGAAAAAAAATGAGAGAGATAACATCAGATTAATTTGCAATAAGCAAATAGTGTCATATACATTTAAAAACACTGCAAAGAGTTTTTTACATTTTTTTTTGACTGATAACATTTGACTGAATCAGAAATATATTTCATATTTATATTTGAATTAAATTCACAAACTTTAGGAAATTTAAATAACTGCCATATGAATTTACTTAAATGCTATTTGGCTTTGAACAAGATTTGCATTAATTTCAGTAATGTCTACTAGAAAAACAATTAAAGTAAAACAATAACTATTATAATAAATATATAATAGCTATTATTATTATATACAATGTCTATTATAATCCTCGGATGTTTTAAGTATGAGTGAACTTTAATAATTCTATTCTTCTCTGATTTGAACTTACATCCTGCATTCAGCATGTGTCAGGAATAGAGTTACCCTAACACGCAAACCTAAAGGGAATAGTAAAGGTACACACACCAGTCCTTAGAGTGGCCGGGTTACTGCCTGAGACAGATATATGAAATGTCTGCAAGCAGAGAATAAACGAGAAACAGGCCAAGGTCAGGATAACAGAGAGCAAGAATAGTCAAACAAGCCAAGGTCAGAGAACAGGAAATTCAATACGCTGTATAAACACACTCTCAGGTAACAAAAACCATGACAGGGCAAGGAAACAAGGACAACCAGGAAGTATATATAGCCTATACTGGCTAGTGATTGGTCACCGAGGACCGTGATGTCACAAGCCTGTACACATCATCAAAAAGCGACACATGGGCTGACACTATAAAAGGAGACTAATGGAAGGGGTACACATTATATATGATGTCATAATAAGGCACCAGGAAGTTAGGGATAAATGTGTCTGCGTCAGAACTCAGAAAATACATCATTTCTGTGAACGCACTGTGCCACGAGGGACAGGTATTGTGACAGCATTAAAGTATGGGTTTAGAAGGTGTACATTCACTAGCTGTTGATAAAATATCTGTTTAAATGCGAAACACGTCCAGCTTCTTTATGCATGTGGTCTTGTCACGTGTTCTTTTACAAATAACATATTTGCTCTTATTAACCCCTAAGAAAACTGCCTCAGTTTGCTTGTTTTGTACTTTAACAAAAATGGAAAAAAGGGCTTTAAATTGATATGACATATACATATATAAATTCTTAATTAATTAACAATGGGTATATAAATGCACTGCTCTATTATACTGTTTATGCCTGATCCTGATGAAAGTCCCTGCTGGGACTGAAACGTTGATCTTTTTTTTAATAGATACTTAATAAATTGTTAGTTTTTAATTCTTGAAAATCCTAGAGCGCGGATCACTATTTGAATTTTATATATATATAATGTGTACATAATGTTGATTAAGAAAAGTAATGTAAAATATATACACAGTACCTCATGTATGTAGGAGTTCAGATTATTTTTGGTATTTTCAATTCAAGTAGTAAATACAATTTCAAAATTGCCACAAATAAAAATATATATTTATATAAAGCAGACCTCACGTGGTAGTTACTTAAGGGTATATAGCCATTGGTCCTTTTGGATCACAACCTATGCTTTTGTTTAACAACTGTATCTAGAAGTTTCTTCTCAAGGTCTGCTTTGTTATTCAAAGGTAATGGACCTTATTAAAATGTTATATTTACATCAATCAATTTACAGTTTTATTAGTTTATTTTCTGCACTGTGAACTGTAGTGCAATGAAACCAAATTACAAAGGCTAAAATAGCTGATCTGGAAAAATTATCCAGTTGAGCTATAGACACATATTGACTTTATCTTCATGAAGTTGTTTTTGGTCGAGAAGGTTCTGTACATCATAATTCCTTAAATGGTTAAACCATTAACAAATGTTAAATCCCAAACTGTAACTAAAAGTTTTGCCCCTCCACTTCCTCGAAAGGTGTGAGGATTTTTCTGAATGGGGTGCCCCTTCAAGCCTAATTCTTTTTTTTTTTTTTAGTTCACTACACTTCACTATTTAGTGAATAAATCCCTAAAGTGTGTCTGCTAGCCGTTACCTGTCTGAGAATCCTGTGGTGTAGTAACAGCTGAAGTATTAAGTTTGGACATTCCTATAAAACTGTATAGAAATTCTATATTTTTATTAACATGGTATAGAAATATTTAGCAAAAATAACACTTCCTTTTGAACACCTTCTAGAATCATTACTCATAAAGCAAAAATTCAATGTTGATTTTTTTTTTCTGATAATACAGATTGTTACACCCAAGCCTTCTGTCAGACAAACAGATGGCTCTATTATATGATCAATGTTTGTGGGTTTTTTTTTTTTTTTGCATCTTGGCATCCAGAGAACTATTAGGTTTTCTGGAAAGGGGACAAATTATGATGTCAAATTAGTATTGGCTTAGCTTTTAAATTAATTCCTTGCTAGTTTCCATGTATACTTGATATATAGCAGGTATCTGGCTAGACTGTCATCACTGCAAAGAAAAATAAAACATAATTAACCCATATAGTACTGAGCACTCATCTTAAAAATAAATTGCAGCATGCCTAGCAGATAAAACAAGTAAGAGGCAACTTTTTTTTTCATCGATAGTTGTCAATATTACAATTATAAAAATGTATTTAAGTAGTAATTTTAAATTCTATATTTCACAATAAAGAGATATTCCAGGACAACTTTAGCTTAAAGAAGTAGTTTTGGTATATAGATCATGTCCCTGCAGTCTTACTGCTCAATTATCTGCCATTTATGAGTTACATCACCTTAATAATGCACCCTTAGCCATGACATGAAAAAAATAGTTTCTGCAGAACCACTTGAGCCATATGGCGGTTTGGCTCATCCAATTTCATTAGTGAAAAAAGATTTGACAAACTAATTAGATGAACCAAAAGGGTGCAAATAGGGGCCAGTCAATGTACTATATTTATACTTTATATTTTGCAAGATCAAGTAAGAAAAAGTACATAGTTACATAGTTAAATAGCATCTGTTTTTGCTGTTAATCCAAAAGAATGCAAAATACCCAATTTGAAGTGCTTTCCAAATTTGCAACAAAGTTAAAAAAATCCTTATTGACTCCAGAATGACAGTCAGATCTCTAATTGGATTAAGAAGCCTACAAATTTAAAATTATATCCCTGAATATTATGTTTTTGCAAATACTCATCTAGTTCAGGCCTGCACAACCTGTGGCCCCCCTGATGTGTTTGAACTATAACTCCCAGGATCCTCTACCTATCAGCCATGATTCTCTGGCTATCTGTTTCATTAAAAAAACATGATTGGTAGCTGTCTGTTTTTATTAAATGAATTATGGGCGTTGGCTATCTGTTCCATTCAAAGAATCATGGACATTGTAGTTCAAAAACATCTTGGGAGCCCACAGGATGTGCAGGCCTGACCTAGTTGGTGTTTAAACATATGTACAGACTCTGATAAAACCACCTCTTCAGGCAGATAATTCCACATTCTTATTGTTCTCACTGTAAAAAAACCCTTTCCTTTGCCTTAGACTAGATCTCCTTTATTTCAGCCTGAATGCGTGACCTAGTGTCCTATCTATATTCCCTCGGATGCACCATTTCTTTTTAACTAAGCAGATTTAAATTTGTTAACCTTTCTTCATAACTGAAATGTTCCATTCCTAATATTCATTTTGTAACCTGCCTCTGCAAGTACATGACAATACCTAACTAGCTTTAGCAACTGCTGATTGACATTGCACATTGTTGCCTAGTTTGGTGTCTATAACAATCCCAAATCCTTCTCATTTGTTGTTATCCTTAATTCTCTACCATTTAGGGTATAAGTTGCTTTTGCATTTGTTACCACAAAGTGCATAACTTTGCATTTTTCTACATTAAATTTCATCTGTCATTTGAGTGCCTAGTCCTCCATCTATCAAAATCCCTCTTCATGCAAAGCAATATCCTGCTCACATTGTATTACTTTACAGAGTTTTGTGTCATCTGCAAACACTGAAACATGACTTTCAATGCCTATTTCAAGATCATTTATAAATATGTTAAATAGATGCAGTCCCAGAACAGAACCATGAGGGACACCACTTACCATTTTATGGTTACCTAGACCAATTTCTTTTAGTTTGAACACTAACCTATTGTATGGAGCTGTATTAAACTCCTTGGAAAAATCCACATATATCATATCCACTGCACCACCCTGATCTATACCTCTACTTACTACTTCATGGAACACAATTACATATGACATGATCTTTGTTTCATAAAACCATGCTGATTTTTGCTAATACCAATGTTCTTTCCAATTAATTTCTGAATATTATTTTCCCACAGAAGTTAAGTTCACAGGTTTTTAATTTCCATCTGCCTTCCTCCAATCCTCTGGTACAATTAATGAAAGAAAGAGGTTCACTTATATACACACTTAGCTCCTTAAGTACTTGTGGGTGAATACCATCAGATCCTAGAGCTTTGTTTACATTAACTTTCTTTAGTTGCTGCAGCACCTTGTCTTGAGTCATCCAATCACAATTTTACCCAAGGGCTGGGTTAGGATTAGGGTTGGGGTAGGGTTAGGGGTATTGTTAGGGTTAGGTTCCCAGACTGCCACCACAACCACTTAAACATCTATAGGGCTTCCAGTGCCAAGGATTAGCTTATTGGTCTAGATTCCTGTCATCATTCACGTAATGTTCCCTCCCTCTCTTGTTTTGCCATTTTTCAGATACCCGAAGCACTTTGGCACTTCCAAAATTCAGTACTTTGGCAATTTGGTAATTGGGCAAAAATCGGTTCGGTTCGGCACTTCTGAAATTTGGGACTTCAGTAGTTCGGCAATTCGGACATTCTAAAGCATCCGAATGTCCGAATTGCCGAAATTCGGCTGAATTTACATTCAGAATGAAAGGAATTGCACGTCTATTATTCCGCTCTGTGGTGTTAGAGCCCACATTTTACAGGTCAGTATAGTACACCCGCTGGGTGTTTTTGCCATCTTTGGCTATTACTTGGCTTCCTTATATCTTATATAGGATACCTCTGATTTGTCTAATTTAAATGCCCTTTTCTTATTTTTAATTTCTTAGTTTACTTTCCCACTAAGCCACATTGGTTTCAATTTGTTTCTTTTATATTTGTTATCCGATGGCACATACTGAGAAATGTACATTTCTAATATTTGATGAAAGACATTCCATTTATCGTCAGTGTTTTGTTCAAAAGTTTATGCCAGCCAATAAGTTGTAAAACTGCCCTTATTGAAAATGACCTTTTTAAATTATATGTTTTAATATAACCAATGTGCATTTGCTTTTTTGAGTTTGTTTCAAAAGACACATTATTGTGATCACAATTTCCCAAGTTCTCCCCTATTTGACTGTTGATCAAAAGTTCGGCATTGTTTGTTATAACTAGATCCAGCCAAGCGTCCTGTCTGGTTGGTGCTTACAGCTTAAATGTAAACCTTTTCCAACTGAGCTATTTTTCCAGCTCTGCTGCTTTAGCCTAAATTTTAAATGTCTTTGTTGATTCCTTAGCAATTCACCTATAGTTAAATATTATAGCATGGCCCTGATTTGAAGAATAGAGTAGAAATCGCTGCTTCACTTAGAAAAGGTTAAGTTTTAATTCCCCTGGAAACTGTATAATAAACAGCGTTACTTCAAGTCCAATAACTGTTTGTATTCAGTTGCCAGATCTCAGAACTCATTTTGCCAAAGTACTGACACTGACAGCCTTAACATCTTAAACTCTGAAATATGAAATATATAAAAAGCTTTACTTAGACATGATGTGTTGCGACATGGTCTGCCCAAATGATCATATGATCTTCTTATATGTGACACATATTGTCATAATTTGATTTTTCTCAGAGCTGAGCATCAAATTAACATTTTCTACCCTGTGGTGTCAGTAAAGTTTTGTCACTAATTAAAAATCTAACATGATTGCGATGTGCATAATGACCTCTACTACATGTTTGATGCCACAAATATTCTTTTTATAATAAGGTTTCAATAATAAATAGAGAACAATTAGAAATATGCATTTCATGCAAAAGGAAATGTTTTGGCACAGGGAAGGTGGCCACTTGAGGAATTTGTAAATGTTTTTTAACACTACTGAAATATTTTACATTTTGCAAAACATGCATGACAGGCTCATCATTACTATATAGGCTGGTGGAATGAAAAACCCTTATTTTCCTAACCCAATAAAATGTGAACACTGATGTTATGGGTCAAATAAGTCCACATCTTTATTAAATATATAAATTTTTAAATTAACACGTAACACAAATTAAATAAATAGAGATAGGAGTAAGCGCTCACTACAAACAAGGTATGTGGGTGGGCATCAGTAAATCTGTGAGAATTCCCAAACTCTAACTGACAAAACAGATAACCACAAGCAAGGTGATAGACCGCGCTCTAAAAGTAATAAAATATAGCAGAAATATATAACATAAAAAATATAATTACATCAGTTGGTTCAATCTACATACGCTGAGGTAGGATGGTTTCTGTAACCTTGAAGGAAACAGAAATGGAGAAAAAATAGTGCAATATGTAACAGTTATTTAAACTATTTGAGGTAGAAATATATAGTGTGCAAACTCACAATAGATAGAGCTGCTAAGAGCTCTGCTGTAATGCGCCTGGACGGTACAATCCCCGTCTATGAATATTTGTAGCTTTGCTTGGTAGTTCTTTCTGTCCAGTATATATGAGAAAACACAATAGAAAGGTCTTATGGATAAAAAAAAAATGGATAAAGTAGGATAAAAAGCGGTATCCTACTTACAATATGCAGAGCAATGGCCTGCTCTGGTATGAAGAGCTTTGGTGGTATTATCCCCACCTAGGATATGCAGGATACACCAGGAGATGATGATAGGAATATGACAAAAAATTAAAGAAAATAATAAAATGGAAATATACCTTTAAAAATATAAATACTTAATTATTAATAAATATATGTGTAATATATATATATATATATATATATATATTAGAGAGAGAGAGTATATAGGGAGTAAATTCTTTCAGTACCAACACTTTACGCGTTTCCGTTTCACCTGGCTGGGCTTCCTCAGAAGTGTAGGTAGTCCTGTCAAGTCCTGGTTTATATGTGGTATCTATCTTCAATTGCTGAAATCAGGTGTGTAGGATTCAATTTCCTGGTTTGTATGCGTCACCCGGAAGTGATGTAACATACTCGGTTCATCTTGAGCTTTCATGGGACATGTAGTTATTTTATTTTTTTCCCCCTCCATGAGCACAAAGGTTCATAGATGTAGTTCATAATGGACCGTTTTAAAGTGCAGCAGTCTATGGTCCCACAAACTCCATATAGGAGAATTATGACAAAATGGAAGTAAAATACAGAAAACAGAATTCCTATATAAATTGTAAAAGGTGTGTGTGTGTGTGTGTGTATATATATATATATATATATATATATATATATATATATATATATATATATATATATATATATATATATATATATAAAATTATGAGTATGTTAATAAGCATGAAGATTTTAATAACAAATATAACACATAAAATAAAAACATATTAAAGAAGCAATCAAGTGGAGAAAATAGTCCTTAAATGTCGAAAAAAGGGTCAAATAGAAAAACTGGATAAGAATAGATGGGGTATATAAATATCTAAAACATAATGTTGTAGAGCTGGTGGATGAGATGGTTCCTTAGTTTCTCACTAGTGCGTTTACACAGGTTTTCAGCATACTGTGATCTGTGCGTAGTAGCAAGTGGAGTTTTGTTCATAATTTGAACTGAAAGCGAAGAAAAACTGATACAGTTCCATGATTCTTTCAACACATTCCATCCATCAATCAAACTAAAAATTGAATATTCCACTAGATCTGTGAATTTTCTGGACACATGTAACAATGGCACAATCCAGAGCTCAGTTTACAGAAAACCAACAGACAGGTGCAATTGCCTACACAGCTCCAGCTTCCACCCCTCCCATACTAAACAGGGCATCATCTACAGCCAAGTCACTAGGTACCATCGCAAATGCTTTGATCCTAATGACCGTAATTCCCATCTAAATGTACTTTCCCAATCTATGAGACAGGCTACAAACCAAAGGCTATTACCAAACAAATCACATGCACGCGCCTGCTACAGTACAGAGAGAAAAAAATATCTACACGAGTGCCACTTGTGGTCACCTACAACCCAGCTCTTGAGGAAATACAGAAAATCATCAAAGACCTATAACCAATGTTAACAGAAGATGAGACTCTGAAAAACATTTTCTCTGAAACACCCATTTTGGCCTTCAGACAACCACCAAACCTCCAACAAAAATTAATAAACAGGAAGCTGCCCACTGATGGTAAGAATAAAGAAAATGGGACCAGTCAATGCAAAAAAATCTCGCAGCAAGCTGTGTCAGCAATAATGCACAGACAACACAGCCACACACAACAATAAAACCTACAGCATTAAAGGTTCATACTCCTGCATATCCAGCAATGTGGTATACATGATTCAATGCACCAAATGGTCTAACTGCAAGAATAGAGGACTCGATATTGATTTGGGTTTCCTGTCCCACTACCAACACTTTACAAAAAACACTCCCTAACATTATCTTACTGTTCTGTCATATGTATCAACACTTTAAAACACATTCCAATATGTTTATTCTATCAATATATAAAGTACTATGTGCAGACCTATGCTTTCCCATACTCTTATGCATGTATGCTTATATATGTGACTGTGCATTTATATTTGTGTATATGAGTTCATGTACATGTATGTATGTATATGTACATGTGTTTGTGCGTTTGCATATATATTTATGTGTGTGTATGTATAAAGTGTACCATCCTCTGCACTGTCTGCTTGTTTATTTTTCTTTCTTATTTTTCTTCTCCCTCTCCCCCCTCTCCCCCCTCACTCTGCTCTTATGAAAGATATTTAGGACCCTCAAAAATGGTGTCTATTTTCTAACAAACCTGTGTCTTTTCTGCACTCATGTCGCTTTAACCCCTGTATCACAACTCAACTTTGAATTCTATGTGCCGTCTTGCTCAGAAATGCTTCAGGCTTGAGAAAGGGAGGTTCTCCCGAAAGCTTGTCATTAAAAAATTCTACTAGTCCAATAAAAAAGGTATTACAAGATACAAATTTTATCTGTTTTTTTTACATAAAACATAATTATTAGATTATAAAAAATTATACCGGTCGAAATCTGCATTTAAACCATTGGGGTGGAGGGTATCTAAATAGTATACTCATTCCATCTCTTTTTGACCAAGTTTATTAATGATATTACCACTTCTCCAGTGGTGTGTAAGTTTTTCAATACCCATAAATGTTAGGTTACTGGGATCTTTATTATGGGAAAGAAAGTGAGAGGAAACTAAATGATTTTTAAAACCAATTTCTACATTACAGCAGTGTTCTCTAATTCTTGTTTTCAACGGTCTTATTGTTCTTCCTATACATTGGAGGCCAAAAGGTCACTCCAATAAATATATAACATTTTTACTATTGCAAGTTATGGTGTTCCTTATATTATACATTTTATTGGTTCTATTTGATTTAAAACTTGATGTACACTTGTCTATTTTTATTGTTTTTTCACATGCCGTACAGCTATTGCACCTGTAGAAGCCTAGTTTACTGTTAAAAAAGCTATTGATAATTATCAGATTCATATTTTTTGTATAATTCTTAGTTAATTGCATTTTTAGATTTGAGGCACCTCTGAAGACTATTTTTTGGGGCTCTGAGATAATATCCTTTAGAAGTTAGTCTTCTTTTAGGAGGTGTAGAGTAATAGAGATACAGTAAGAAAAGGTGTGTGTGGTAGTTAAAAATAACTACTGGCCACCTAAGTGGAAACCCCTTCTACCACTTAAATAGAAAAACAATATATACATACAATAGGTGGGACACACATCTGCAGATTCTAAAAAACAAAATAAAACATCATAGTGTAATATATCAAAATGCACTGTAATCTGTAGAAATAGAGCAGTATTACTCACAAGCCTAGAGCCAATTAGAACATATGGCTCTTATGTGCAGCGCAGTGGGACTTTTTATTTGGATGTCCCCATCCCTCTTGGTATTCCTCCTTGGGTAGAAGATCACAGTATTCCAATGTGTTTCCAATACAGGAACTTTATTGTGAAATAGCAGTGGATAAAAAAAAGAAAGTATGGAAATAAATATTCCCAATGTAAATGTAGTCCAATTAAAAGTCCAATATGCAGACTCTATAAGTCCAAAACGCGTTTCGCCCTATGGTGGGGGCTTCCTCAGTTGGCTTCAGTCTGTATATCCAGTGGCAGCTTCTTGGCGTCCTTATAAGGCACTTGTCTTCATTACTTCCGGGTTTTTCTGTGTTTGGAACGCATCCTGCGTTCCACCGCCGGTTGCTTGCGTGTCACTTCCGGTCTGACGTTGCGCCGGCGTCACCATGTGCGTCACTTCCGGTTTCGGTCCGTGGGCGCTTTTGTGATGTCACTGGAACGCATAGAATCAGATCTATGCGTTCCACTGTAAATAGCTCTGTCTTTTACTTAGTCTCTTGGTTTTTGGACATCTCTAAATGATTTTTCGATGTATTGTCCCTTCTAAAGAGTTATACATATATAAAAAAACGAAACTATGCATATTCTAAATGTATTCTACATACCTGACAAAAATCTACATAATAATAAATAAATGTTTTATTATTATTACATAACAAATTTATATAGGTGACAATGGATCCATGTCAGTGATATCTTATCATATAGAAAGTGACAGCCCATAGGAAAATAGGCACATATGAAGAAATAATAATAGATAGAATGTGTAAAATATGTGTATAAAAAATACTTTATATTAAAAATATAAGAATATAAGAATATTTGGTAATTAGAGAAACTGGTAAATGAATTCTATACAAAAAAAGACTAAAATTAGACCTTAAAATTTAAATAAAATGACAAATTTCGAAATCTGAATTCAGACCATGGGGAATTTGTTATGTAATAATAATAATACATTTATTTATTATTATGTAGATTTTTGTCAGGTATGTAGAATACATTTAGAATATGCATAGTTTCGTTTTTTTATATATGTATAACTCTTTAGAAGGGACAATACATCGAAAAATCATTTAGAGATGTCCAAAAACCAAGAGACTAAGTAAAAGACAGAGCTATTTACAGTGGAACGCATAGATCTGATTCTATGCGTTCCAGTGACATCACAAAAGCGCCCACGGACCGAAACCGGAAGTGACGCACATGGTGACGCCGGCGCAACGTCAGACCGGAAGTGACACGCAAGCAACCGGCGGTGGAACGCAGGATGCGTTCCAAACACAGAAAAACCCGGAAGTAATGAAGACAAGTGCCTTATAAGGACGCCAAGAAGCTGCCACTGGATATACAGACTGAAGCCAACTGAAGAAGCCCCCACCATAGGGCAAAACGCGTTTTGGACTTATAGAGTCTACATATTGGACTTTTAATTGGACTACATTTACATTGGGAATATTTATTTCCATACTTTCTTTTTTTTATCCACTGCTATTTCACAATAAAGTTCCTGTATTGGAAACACATTGGAATACTGTGATCTTCTACCCAAGGAGGAATACCAAGAGGGATGGGGACATCCAAATAAAAAGTCCCACTGCGCTGCACATAAGAGCCATATGTTCTAATTGGCTCTAGGCTTGTGAGTAATACTGCTCTATTTCTACAGAATACAGTGCATTTTGATATATTACACTATGATGTTTTATTTTGTTTTTTAGAATCTGCAGATGTGTGTCCCACCTATTGTATGTATATATTGTTTTTCTATTTAAGTGGTAGAAGGGGTTTCCACTTAGGTGGCCAGTAGTTATTTTTAACTACCACACACACCTTTTCTTACTGTATCTCTATTACTCTACATTTCCATTGTACTAAATCCCCTTTGATATACAGTAGAAAATTTATTCACTTCTCAGTGGTATAAAACACGGTGTAACGTTCTGATCTCCTTTTTCATTTCATCATGTCTTATTTAGAAGACAGAAATTACACAATCAAAGATATAGATCACATGTTTGCCCCGATGGCAGACACAAATAGTGATAGAAGCTATATCGATACAGATAAAAGTAGAAACAACTTAGAAAGAACCCTGATACGTGAAATGAAAATCAAATGGGAAATAGCCACTCTTAAAAAATATGTTAAGGAACAGATTACACCCAGAGGGCTCAGATTTGAAAAAGAACCCACTTTTGATAAAGATAATTCTTGTTTTATGTCGGGATGGAATAAGCTTCTCGAAGGATTTTCCTTCAGCATGATAGGATACATTGTATCTAGAAGAGAGGAAAATTTAATACAAATAGACGAAGAAATAACGCTATGGAAACAACAGCTTAGCGAGACAACCAATCCCGAAACATTTAACCAGATAATAAGAGAAATTAAAATGAAAGTAGAAAAAGCAGAGAAAGATACCATCGAAATAAAAAAAAGGAAATATCTAAGGGATACAAATGATTATAAAACCGGCAATATAAGATTTCCCAAAAGATCCAACTCTTATGTAAAAAAACAGAATCCTAGAAAGAACTATCAACATACTCAGGAAGAATCAGAACCATTACACCATGATAGAAATTTCTATAGGGATAATACCTTAGAATTAAAATCTCACAGAGAAGCACAAAGAAGGAACACATACACCAAAGAACTACCTCACACCACATATAGACATCCCTATAACAGGTATAGAAATCAAAATAGAAGTTATAGTGATGTAGTTAAACAAGGTTCATACAAACATGATAGAAAGCGTCTACATCAAGATAGCCCAAGTAAAACAAAGAGGATGTCCTCATATAGACCAAAAGAAGGAGGAGAATATGAAAAGGAGAAGAAATATCCCCCTAAAAGAGATAATTCAGATACAGGAAATATAGGCAATCATTATCCCAATCCCAGTTCAAAAAGCTATCCAACTAAAGAACAAAAAAGAAATGAGAAAGATAGCATACACTATGATGATACAACAAGACCGATACGAATTAGGGAAAGAATATCAGAGGACCATCAAACTACATCAGCACCTTCATCTTCGGTTTTTTGGAGGGATCCAATGCACGAGAAACTGAAATGGCAAGAAAAACCTCCATCGTGGGAATCCCCAGGCAAACGCCAGAGACCGATAGATTACGACACAGAAGAGGAAGAAATAAGAAACAAAGGAAAAAGAGGGAAAAAATAAATTCAGATGGAATTTTCAACCTTACAGACCATATTTTAACAAATGAAGAATTACAAGTTTTAAAAAAAGGTCTAAAATTTGCGCCCACACAGGAATTGAATAACTTTGAGTTATTCATTGATATGAATAAATTTTTAAGAAAATTGTGCTTAAAAAAGTTTTTTTTCATGGAGGAGAAAATACAATACAGATAAGACAAGACCAGGAGAACAAATCTAACTTCATACATACAGATTTAAAACAGAAATCTAACTTTTTTCCCAAAAATATGATTTCTAACGAAATGAGAGCATTCGAAACCACAGTTATGACAGAAATAAATAAAATAAAAAAACTAAATAAATATCAAAATAATATGTCAACACAAGAACGAAATACTTTGAAAAAAATACAAAAAAATGATGATTTAGTGATTAAATCAGCGGATAAAGGAGGAGGGATAGTAATCCTCTCCAAAGCACAATATTTGACAGAGTCAGAAAGAATTCTCTCTGATGAGAGTACTTATAAAAAATTAAAATCAGATCCAACTAAAAAAGTAAAAGACATATTTGACAAATACATACAAAAAGGCATGGAGAAAGGTATATTAACAAAAAAAGAAGGAGAATACCTATCAATTCCTCACCCAAAAATTCCAGTATTTTATTATCTTCCCAAGATTCATAAAGATTTGCAAAACCCTCCAGGACGCCCTATTATATCTGGGATTGACTCCATTTCTTCTAGAGTCTCTGAGTACATCGACCTACTATTACAACCAATAGTAGTGAAAAACCCAGCGTACTTAAAAGACACTATACACGTACTACAACTTCTAAGTACCATTGAATGGGACAACACTCATCTATTGGTAACAAGCGATGTTACGTCACTATACAGTATAATTCCTCATGAAGCAGGCCTAGAAGCAGTGAAACACTTTTTAACCAAAGCAAATTTTGAGATTGAACAAAGGGATTTTATATTGGAAGGTATACATCTGATTTTAACAAACAATTTTTTTTGGTTTCAAAACACTTTTTACCTTCAGACCAGAGGTACAGCGATGGGCACCAAATTCGCGCCCAGTTATGCCAACCTATTTATGGCGTATTGGGAAGAGATTTTTGTGTTTTCAGAGCATCCCTGGGTGTCGAATTTGGTGACCTATCGACGATATATAGACGATATTTTTTTAATCTGGAATGGCACGATAGACCTTTTATATATGTTTTTAGCTTGTCTGTCTACCAACGAATGGGGCATTGTTCTTACTACCACACATAGCCCTACTAGTATTAATTTTTTAGACCTTCAAATTTTTATTGAGAACCATCAAATTAAAACCAAAAATTTTTTCAAACCAGTAGACTCCAACGGATACATAGAAAAAAAGAGCTGCCATCACAAACCCTGGTTAGAAAATGCTCCAAAGGGTCAATTTTTACGAATTCGACGAAATTGTACGAATGAACAAGACTACATTAATCAAGCAAATATCATTAAGAAACAGTTCCTAGAAAAGGGCTACGAAGAAGAAAAACTAATTGGAGCCATAAAAGAAATTCAAGATACTCCCAGAGAACAGTTATTAATTTATAAACATCATAATAAAAAAAATTCAAATACAAAAGAATCCCACTTTTTATGCAATTTTAATGGAAATAATAAAAAAATAAATAGAATCATTAACAAACATTGGTATATGCTACAAAAAGATCCAATTCTAAATAATGTGTTACCAACAAGACCTAAAATTATATACAGAGGAGCAACTAATCTGAAAAGATCTCTAACGCACAGTAGCGAAGGCCCAACTAAAAATATATCACATTTTTTAAATCAGAGTAAAGGCTATTTCGGATGTGGGACATGTCTAGCCTGTAGAACAACTAAAAACCCAAAAAGACATATAAAGAATCTTAACGAACATACAAAAATTGATTTTATTTTAAAAGAACAACTCACCTGCTTTTCAAAAGGAGTAATTTATTTATTGAAATGTCCCTGCAATTTATTGTATATAGGGAGAACCATTAGGAATTTAAATGTTAGGATATCCGAACACGTCCGAAATATTAAAAAAGGTCTAGAAACCCACAGCGTCTCCAATCATTTTAAGCTTTATCATAACCTCAATCCAGAACACCTCTTCTTTTGCCCACTCAAAACGGTTAAAAAAGATTGGAGAGGTGGAGATTACAACAAAAAAATAGGCTCGGAAGAGATGAAATTCATTTTTAACTTTAACACTTTAATTCCCCATGGTCTGAATTCAGATTTCGAAATTTGTCATTTTATTTAAATTTTAAGGTCTAATTTTAGTCTTAATTTTTGTATAGAATTCATTTACCAGTTTCTCTAATTACCAAATATTCTTATATTCTTATATTTTTAATATAAAGTATTTTTTATACACATATTTTACACATTCTATCTATTATTATTTCTTCATATGTGCCTATTTTCCTATGGGCTGTCACTTTCTATATGATAAGATATCACTGACATGGATCCATTGTCACCTATATAAATTTGTTATGTAATAATAATAAAACATTTATTTATTATTATGTAGATTTTTGTCAGGTATGTAGAATACATTTAGAATATGCATAGTTTCGTTTTTTTATATATGTATAACTCTTTAGAAGGGACAATACATCGAAAAATCATTTAGAGATGTCCAAAAACCAAGAGACTAAGTAAAAGACAGAGCTATTTACAGTGGAACGCATAGATCCGATTCTATGCGTTCCAGTGACATCACAAAAGCGCCCACAGACCGAAACCGGAAGTGACGTACATGGTGACGCCGGCGCAACGTCAGACCGGAAGTGACACGCAAGCAACCGGCGGTGGAACGCAGGATGCGTTCCAAACACAGAAAAACCCGGAAGTAATGAAGACAAGTGCCTTATAAGGACGCCAAGAAGCTGCCACTGGATATACAGACTGAAGCCAACTGAGGAAGCCCCCACCATAGGGCGAAACGCGTTTTGGACTTATAGAGTCTACATATTGGACTTTTAATTGGACTACATTTACATTGGGAATATTTATTTCCATACTTTCTTTTTTTGTATCCACTGCTATTTCACAATAAAGTTCCTGTATTGGAAACACATTGGAATACTGTGATCACTGCACATAAGAGCCATATGTTCTAATTGGCTCTAGGCTTGTGAGTAATACTGCTCTATTTCTACAGATTACAGTGCATTTTGATATATTACACTATGATGTTTTATTTTGTTTTTTAGAATCTGCAGATGTGTGTCCCACCTATTGTATGTATATATTCTTTTAGGAGGTGCCAATTTGTTTTTATTTTCTTTAGTTGTTTATTTTTGTTGTTGTAGTCCAAAACTACAGGTAATTTAAATGTTTTTATCGTTTTAGTTCTTTGTATTGTACTTGAAATAAAATTTTCTCTCTGTGTGTCGGGTTTCTTTCAATCATTTTATCTAAAGTGCTAGTGTTATATCCCTTTTCTAAAAATGTATCTTTGGTTTCATTTGCTTGGTTGTTAAATATATCCAACTCTAAACAGTTCCTTCTGAGTCTTAGTAGTTGGCTCTTTGGTATACTCTTGAGCCAACTATCATAATAGCAACTGTCCATACCTATAAATTTATTTACATGCACTTTTTTAAAATGTGTTTTAGTGTGGATTTCATTATTTTTAATATATATATAGAAGTCTAAAAAAGTTACAGCTGTTTTATATTATTCCGTCATCATTGTAGTTTAAAAAAGTAATACAATCCTGGGCGTTGGGTATTGGGCCATTCCATATTAAAAACAAATCATCAATATATTTATAGTAGGCCACTAGGCTCTCCACCCAGCCATGCCCCCTCCACACTGTTCTTTCTTCCCATTCCATCATAAAGAGGTTGGCATAGCTGGGTGCGAACCTGGTACCCATTGCTGTGCTGTTGGCATGCTGATAAAGAGTCAGCAAGCCAAAAATAATGTTTTTTTTAATCATATCAATTCCTTTAACAATAAAATCTATTTGGTTTTCGGGCATAAGCCCATCTCTTTTTAAGATATTTCTAACGGCTTGACATCCTTTGTTATGTGGGATTATGGTGTACAAGGATTGTACATCACATGTAATTAATGTGTAGCCATCTCTCCAACTGATATGTGATAATTTGTTCAGACGGTCAATGAGGTCTTTTAAGTATGACTTGGTTGTCTTAACGTATGGTTGGAGCATAATATCTATAAACTCTGATAGATTTGAAAGGATGGAGCAAATGCCTGAAACTATAGGTCGTCCAGGAGGGTTTTCGGTATTCTCGTGTATCTTTGGTAAGAACTATATTACCAGTACTTTTGGATATTTCATATTAAGATAATTATATTCATTAGAGTCTAATATATTGTTGTTTTTTCAAATTTGGTCAATAATATTGTGTCTACTTTTAATTTTATATATGTTATAGGGTCATTTAATTGTTTGTATGCTTCTTTTTCATACATCGCTTTTGATAAAATTACAAGACCTCCGCCCCCGTTGTTTGCTGGTTTTATGGCTATAGAATTGTCATTCTGTAGTTCTCTAATTGTATCTTTTTCTTTTTTTGTGATATTAAATTTGTCTCCTTCAATTTTTCTCAAACATTTTAAGTGCACTAGATTTAAAACTGGATGGGTAAAATTTACTTTTGTTCTTTAACCACTTAAGGACCAAACTTCTGGAATAAAAGGGAATCATGACATGTCACACGTCATGTGTCCTTAAGGGGTTAAAAGACTTTTAGTGTATGAATTTGTGACCGTGTTCGTCTTATTGTTGTATTTGTTACGTTTTCATCATACCTTTGTCTGCTAATGTTATTTTCTCTACTAACATAAAACCTTTTTAAGGTGGCGTTTTTCACAAATTTGTTTATATCAATAAATGCTAAGAATTGCTTAAAAGTTTTAGTTGGGGCAGATTTTAACCCTTTAATACTTTTAATTGTATGTTAGTTAGAGGTTTGCCTGATAGATCCCTTGGTATTCTTCATCATTATTATTTGGATTTATGGTCCATCTACGCTTCCTTTTTTGTTGTCTTCGTCCCGACCTTCTTCCTTTAAAATTCTTTTGCGACATTTGGGTGGGCTTAAATGTATAAGTCCTTCTCTGTGTGTCAGAATCTCTAAAAAATAAAGTTCTCATCTAGTTGTTCGGTGAAAGAGAGAGCGTGATATGTTATTCCTTATTGGATCATCTGGTGTACTAGGTCTTAGGTCTTCCAAATGATCCAAATGCTTTTTTAAACCTGCAGATGGCAACAGATTTGTTCATCAAGAAAGTTGCCATCATAGATCTTGGCTAAGGGGAATAACCAAGAGTCAATTTACACGCCTTAGGTGAAACTGTTCCCATGTTCGAGACTTCCAGATCCAATCCAACACATAAAAAACAAGCTCCTGGAGAAGGGATACAAGAGGAATGCTTTAGAAAAAGAAATTTGTTTAACCACTCAACTGGAGAGGAATACTCTATTGGTAAATAAACCCATTCTACAAACCTTTTTATTACTCAGTATAATGTGGAGTAAAGGAGGATAAGGAAGGGATTACAAAATCACTGGTCTATTCTATTACAGGACCCAGTTTTGGGAGCACATCTACCAGATCACCCTGCAGTTATTTATAAAAAGAAATTTCAAAAATATGTCACTGAATCTATTGGGAGGACAAATGTATTTTCTAGTTCCACAACAGGCGACACGTATAAGATCAAATCAGAGATAGGATGCCATACGGATTTTGTGGTTTATTTACTGCAGTGTCCATGTGGCAAACAATACATTGGACGTACTAAAAAAAATCCTTAAAGTTAGGATACTTTTTAATAATATAAGAAAAGGAGCTCAACGCGAAACATTTTGAATTCACAAATTTCAAATGCTAGAACGAAAGGGACTGAATGTGGACATAGATTTTGTATGTTTTTTGTAACTAAGGGAATGTTTTGATTTTCCTCTTCTTTACTTTTGGTTTCTGTCTTTATATTTTTTTTCATTTTTTTTTCTTGCTTTTTTTGTGGTTTATATATATTTAATTATTATTTATATAATATAAGACTCCTTCCAAGAAGAATATATGATGCATCCTAATAGTGAAGCTTTTGATGTTATTGGTATTTGTATGTATTAATATCGTAAATTTTTTAGAGATAGGTATGTGTGCTTTTCTAATCACATAATGTAATTTTCTTTTTTTAATGGTTATAAGGACATAATAGATTTATAAAATTATAATTATGGCCATCTTGCACTTGTCACTTTTCAATTTTTATATGCATAAGCCTGCCACAACGTCAATGTACCCCATCTTTGGCAGGTCCTACACTAACAGCCTAATGTCTGCTCTTATGAGATTAACCTACTTGGGGAAAAAAATTCCATCTGGGGCTCTCTGCAGTACAAGGCTAAATAGGGCCCTGGGATGAGGCACCTGTGACAGGGAGCCCCAGATGGAATTTTTTTCCCCAAGTAGGTTAATCTCATAAGAGCAGACATTAGGCTGTTAGTGATGGACCTGCCAAAGATGGGGTACATTGACGTTGTGGCAGGCTTATGCAATGTATGATCATATAATGTAACTAAACCCCCATTATTTTTGCCTAGATTAGCTGTTTTAAAAAAAACAAATAAAATCTTTCAACATTGAAGTTGCTGTTTGGTGGATGGGTGAGTACGCTGGATCTTGTGTAATATATATATATATATATATATATATATATATATATATATATATATATATATATGTGAACGCTTGGCACTCACCTCCAAAAAAATATAAATTTTTAACTCACATGCCTGGGTGCAAATTGTTGGCGTCAAATATATAAACAAAAATAAAAATCAAAATGCACTCACAGGTCTTCTGGTTAATAGGAAAACTGGTGCTTTAATAAATCATCTGTGATGTACAAAAAAAAATCAATCGACGTTTCGACCCTGCCGGGTCTTTTTCAAGATCTTGAAAAAGACCCGGCAGGGTCGAAACGTCGATTGATTTTTTTTGTACATCACAGATGATTTATTAAAGCACCAGTTTTCCTATTAACCAGAAGACGTGTGAGTGCATTTTGATTTTTATTTTTGTTTATATATATATATGTATATGTATGTATATATATATATATATATATATATATATATACACAGTTTGTCTATACATCAACGGTAACATTAACCAATCATGGGAATCACAGAACTGAAAGTATAATTTTTCATATAACATTTCGTAATGCTGTTAGTCTAATATTCACTGATGCAAGTGACCGTCTTCGATCTAGGAACCCAATTAAAAATTGCAGGTGCTAGAAAGAATGTTATTTTTTTTCAAGTCAGGATGTTCATTAGTGATGTTGCGAACCCGAAATTTTCGGTTCGCGAACGGCGAACGCGAACTTCCGCAAATGTTTGCGAACCGGCGAACCGCCCGAAACGCCATTGACTTCAATGGGGAGGCGAATTTTAAAACACACAGGGACTCTTTCTGGCCACAATAGGGATGGAAAAGTTGTTTCAAGGGGACTAACACCTGGACTGTGGCATGCCGGAGGGGGATCCATGGCAAAACTCCCATGGAAAATTACACAGTTGATACAGAGTCTGGTTTTAATCCATAAAGGGCAGAAATCACCTAACATTCCTAAATCACATTGAATATGGATTGACACCTGACATATGACATATTGACACCTTGACATATGGATTGACACCTGTCCTCAGAGCCCCTGATGCACACGGACACAGAGCAGAATAGAGACTGGTCCCCTACATAGGGTCACTTGGCAGATATGGATTGACACCTGTCCTAAGGATCCCTGATACACACTGACACAGAGCAGAATAGGGACTGTTCCCCCTGCATAGGGTCACTTAGCGAATATGGTTGACACCTGTCTAAGGTTCCCTGATACACACTGACACAGAGCAAGAATAGGGACTGGTCCCCTACGCCCAAAGTCACTTGGCAGATATGGTTTGACACCTGTCCTCAGAGACCATGATACACACTGACACAGAGCAGAATAGGGACTGTTCCCCTACATAGGGTCACTTGGCAGATATGGATTGACACCTTGTTACAAACTGCTATTTGTAACGGGCCCTTTAAATGGCAAATTGCCCTGCTTCCCTGGGTTGTGGAGAAGCCTATTTGCCAGCCTCCTCCCGCATGACTATAGCCCCTGGGAGATTGTGAAAATGTATGCACTTTTATTTGGTGTGTATGGCCCTTTAAGACTGTCGGTGGGCATATTGGGGCTTATGGACTCTTTATGTGACTGGTGCTGGCCCTTTAAACACCTTTTTTGGGACATCAGGAAGATTGGGACACTGCCCCTTTAAGGCCGTGTCCCAGACTTGTTGGGGACACGGCCCCTTTAAGACGGTGTCCCCTGTGTCCCCAGACCTGGTGCAAACCCTTTGTGCCTGCCTGCTGGCTTCCCACTTGGTCTAGTAAATGGAAATTAGTTTCTTGAAGGTAGAGACTAAGTCCCATTCGGCGATGGGACTTAGTCTTTTTTCAGCCTGAAATAGACCGACCTCACAGCCCAAATCTATGGAACTGTTTTGGGCAGGAAAATGTGCTTGCCGTCGGTCATAAAGGGACCTCCAGCCAACTTTTTAACCCCTGGATGGATTTGGCTGATTTTTGGTTATGTTTATGTTTTAAGTGTGCTGATTCCAAATATGTAATTATGAAGATGGGATGTGTAGTTTTAAAGCTACAGTGTATGGCTAAAAACTGTATTTTTACTGCCTGTGTTTAATTATGTTAATCTCTTCCCAAACGTCATTTCATTCAAAGTGGAGAGAATGTTAAAACAATATATTTTTGTTCGGAGTGTGAGAAATGCTTTTCAGCCGCTTCTAATCTTAAGCATCATTTGAGGAGCCATACAGGAGAGAAACCTTATTTGTGGTGTGTTTAGTATTGATCAGCTTAATACCTTCCGCTGCCTCCATCAGTGGACGTGTACACTGCATTGATTTTATCTAAGTCAGAACTTTGCACAGCTTAAGTATATTCACTGCCATTGAAAAGGAGTGCATGGGCCTCTCAAAAGCTGCAACCTAATGGTGATATGGACAACCGCTTACCTTACTCACAGATCACATTAAATTTAGTACCGCGCGGTCAAGCTTAATGTGTGACACCAGATAGTAGTGGTGTGTTTAGTACTATTTTTTATCAGTTTAATACCTTCGTTCTATCAGTGGACGTGTACACGGTATTGATTTTTGTAACAGGGAGATGGAAGAAGAGGCTTTGTCGGTCCTCTTACTGCAAATTTGGGGCACTGCGCGGTCAAGCTAATGTGACACCAGATAGGAGTGGTGTGTTTAGTACTATTTTTATCAGTTTAATACCTTCCGCGTCTCCTATCAGTGGACGTGTACACGGCTTGGATTTTTGTAACAGGGAGATGGAAGAAGAGGCTTGGTCGGTCCTCTTACTGCAAATTTGGGGCACTGCGCGGTCAAGCTAATGTGACACCAGATAGGAGTGGTGTGTTTAGTACTATTTTTAACAGTTTAATACCTTCCGCGTCTCCTATCAGTGGACGTGTATACGGCATTGATTTTTGTAACAGGGAGATGGAAGAAGAGGCTTGGTCGGTCCTCTTAATTCAAATTTGGGGCACTGCGCGGTCAAGCTAATGTGCCACCAGATAG
>OW240916.1:245178680-245202487 GCA_933207985.1 Pelobates cultripes
TAAATAGATAAATAAATAAAATAAATCGAAATTACCAATATACAAGTAGAGGGGAAATCAGGGATTTGTATATGGACAAAAAAGTCCATAATGAAACATCCCTAAATACCCCCTAATACATCTATCACTGTGTTCTTCTATAGGGTATAGCACCCATATCACACTGAGACGGAGAATATCTAGATCATAAAGATACAAGGTGATTGCTCAGATGTAGGGATGGTAGTAGTGGTTCAAACAGGGACTCCTGAAACCAAATAATATTACAGACAGATAACCCATAAGGGTAAATATTCAGTTCTGATAATACAACTCATTATGAAAACCTCCCTATAGTATCCAGTATATGAGTACAAGATAGGAGCTAACTAAGTATATGGATTCCATATTCTTAAGATGCTCAGATGTCTCGATATAAATATAGATATTCCATAGTGTTCACCTGGAGTCTGGACATACAGAACACACAGAGCGAGGTATGCCGATCTACCATTGTCACAAATGTGTGTATGGAACATTAGATTAATATGGTCGTAGGGTGACATCCATGTCTACAAGAAATAGTCAAAATAATAAAAAGATTACTAAAAGAAAATTAATTAGATATATTTACATATAAATAGATTAAACACTGCACACGCTATACTACAAAGTTTACAAGTGTATCCGACATAATCAGCTATTTGAATGAAAAATGTAAATACAAGCATATCGTATATGAGTCATAAGAAAGAGATGGGGGCGAGAAACAAAGTATGTTTAATTACCACGGTAACTAAGCATCAATAAAGGGTGTATAGGAAAAACCCTCATTTAACCCATATGGTGCCAATGTTTTGAGTTTATAAATCCAGAAACTCTCTCTTTGGAGTAATTTTTTGTCTAGGTCTCCTCTTCTTGGGCCAAGTGTAACCCTTTCAATGCCACAGAATTTAATCCCTGATGGGGATCCCCCATGAAAGAGCTTGAGATGTTTAGAAATTGGAGTATCAATTTGTCTTCCGGGATTAACTGAATTAACATGTTCCCTAATTCTGAGTTTAAATTTACGGAAGGTTTTTCCCACATATAACTTATTGCACGAGCATATAAGTAGATATACTAGACCCTTAGACTGACAATTGAAAAAAGTACGTGCTTTAAATTCTTGTGTGCCTGAAGAGTCTGTAAATGTTTTAGAGGGTCTATGTATGAATTTGCACGCCTTGCACCTACCACATTGATATGTGCCTAATACAGGAGACTTCAACCACGAGGGTTTTGGAGATGCTGTCTTGAGATGACTAGGGACTAGAATATCCTTGATATTACGCCCCCTTCTAGCTGTTACTGATGCCTTGGGTGTAATCACCCTATGAAGGTGTGGATCCTGATGATGAAGAAGGGGCCAGAACCTATCAAGGATACTCATAATTTGATGCCAGCCTGCGTCAAAGTTGCCTATACATCTGATAATCTCTTGTGTTGAATCTACCTTTCTCTCACAAAGGAGATCTTTACGGTCCGTTTGTATGCATTTTTTAAACATTTATTTGGATACCCTTTTTGTTTAAACTGATATTGTAAAGTCTTTGCCTTCAGTTTAAAATCTTCTACGGTAGAGCAGTTGCGTCTTAATCGTAAATACTGTCCAACTGGAATCCCTTTTTTCAGGGAAGGTGGATGGTAACTTGTCCAGTTCAACAGATTATTGGTTGCCGTGGGTTTCCAAAAGAGGGTAGATGTAAGAGCCCCTCCATCTGACAGGGAAATGGTGAGATCTAAGAAATTAATTTTATTACCACCAATTTCACTCGTCAGTTTCAGATTAATATGATTTGAGTTTAAATTGTTGACAAACTCTAAAAAGAGTTCAGAGGTGTCTGTCCATATGATCAGTACATCGTCGATGTATCTTTTCCATGTTTTTATATGTTTTGTATATTTTAGCATACGTTCATTAAACACCATACTGCTCTCCCACCACCCCAGGTGGAGGTTAGCGTATGAGGGGGTGCAAGCCGTCCCCATAGCCGTTCCTCTCACCTGGTGGTAGTATTTTCCCTGGAAGATGAAATGGTTGTGTGTTAAAATGAACTGCATCAGATCATGGACAAACTCATTATGTCTTAGGGAAAACATTGGTTTGTTATCTAAAGTTGCTCGAAGGTGTTGTAGACCCACTTCGTGTGGTATTGAGCTATAGAGGCTCTCCACGTCAAGGCTACAAAGGATAGCATGACCAGTAATTTTAATCTTTTCTATGATATTTAGTGTATGTTTAGTGTCTTTTACACAAATTTCCTTAGGATCTGATCAACATAAAGACTTATATTTTGGGTGAGATTCCCTCTACCAGAGACTATAGGTCTTCCATTTAGTATGGGTTGCTGTTTATGCACTTTCGGAAGTGCATAAAATGTGGCGGTGACAGGATTCTTAACAAGCATGAAGTTATATTCGTCCTTGGATATTAGGGATAAGGACAATGCCGTGTCAAGAATTGTTTTTAATTCAGCAAGATATTTTTGTGTGGGGTCACCCTTTAGTATTTCATACGTCTCCCTATCTCCAATTAGTCTATGAACCATTGAAACATAATCTGGTTTGTTTAGAATGACCGTGTTGCCTCCTTTGTCAGAGGGTTTAAAAATCACCTCCTCCATATCTCTCAATTTTTCAAGTGAAATACTTTCTTGTGGAGATATATTGCTATTAGGCTGAATGGGCAAGTCTCTCTGGTTGATTTTGTCAATTTCGTTGCATGTCAACTCCACAAATAGGTCTATGTACTTGAAATCCACTAGATGTGGAGTGAACAGGCTTTTCTTTTTCAATTGTGTGAATGGAGGTTGTTTTTGTGTAGAATTCTCATTACAGGTGAGCAGATCAACTAAAATATCCAGTGCCCCTATATCCGAGGCTTGTAGCCCTAGATCTTTGGCCCTTTTATCATCTTTCATCTGATGAAATTTATGCAGAGCCAATTTTCTTGCAAAAAGGTGTATGTCCTTTGTCCAACCAAATTTGTCAAAGTTAGAAACTGGGACAAAGGACATACCCCGTCGCAAGATCTGTAGCTCAACTTTTGTGGGAGTGTAAGAAGACAGATTGATAATCTGATTATCAAGAGGGGCCTGATCTAATATCTTTTTCTTCTGAACTGTTGGGGTGGTCTGCCTCTGTTGCGTGTCCGTGGGGCTAGATTTTCTTCCATGGTGGGTTGTCCTAAAAAAGAAACCCCCCTTTTCAATATACTCTTAGTATTCCGTTCAAATGGAACTGAAGGTCCCCCCTTTGCTGATTCTGAATCCGAACCACTCGTCTCATATTCTGATGTAGATATAGGTTCAGAAAAGCTCCTCCTAAAGTTTCTATTTTTCTTGTATACATTCCCACTCTTGAAATCATTGTTGTGTCTAATAAACTTGGAGTGTTTCCGAATTTTAATATTTTGCTGGAATTTGTCCAAGTTATTTTTAAGTTTTGTCTCCAATGATTCAAAGTTTGGTTCGTCTTTAAAGGCTGCAATCTTGTTAATCTGCTCATCCACCTCCTTATTAACTCTTTCTAGTCTTTTTGTTTCAAATTTGCAAAGTATCTCCATAAATCTCTTAGAGCATATTGCTGCAGCTTCCTCCCACTCTTTGGTAAATTCCTCCTCATCTATATGGGATGCTGGTATGTTTTGTACCCTTAGACCCCTAGGGATAAGATCTTTCTTTAAATAGTTGTCAAGTGATGCAATTTCCCATCCTGTTTTGATCTGTTGCTGAAACAGGTTGGTCAAACGATTAAATGATGAGATAATATTATCACTGTCTGACACATTAGTTAGTTCTTGTTCTGAAAAAACCTGGTCTGTGTCTCTACACCACACATCTCTTTTGGACTTATCAAATAAAAAGCTAGCCATGATACACAGGGATGGTACTAGGTATTAAAACCTGACACTAAGAAAAAAAGAATAATGAACACACGGTTCAAATGTCTCTGTGTATACACCCGTACAGAACTATCCCCCGTGAAATATATATAACTGTATTTTTGGGTGCTCTAAATACAAAAATGAAAATTCTCCTTTATTTAATATTTTATTATTTACACCAGTTTTTAAAAAATCATAATATTCCCTTTTAATATCATCTGTAGGATTTTTCGAAAGCTTAATATATGTTGTGTTATCCTGTAATTGGCGGTTGATTTCTGATAAATATTGTTCCTTATCTAAAATAACTACACCTCCTTTATCTGCCGGTTTGATTACAATGGAATTATCTTTTTTTAGATCTTCAATAATTTTCCTCTCAATTAACGACAAATTCTGTTGATATTTGGATAATGGTTTAATTTTATAAATTTCGTCTAGACAGGCTTTCTCAAAGATTTTCATATTCCCTGATTTTTAAAACTGTGGGTAAAAAGTAGACTTCTTTTTAAAATTAGTGTGCACCATTGCTGAATTCGTTTCCCTGGTCATATTTGGATTTTCTATATTAAAATTTTGTCTATTAAAATATTTTTTTAAACAAAACTTTCTAATGTTACGGTTAATGTCCACATATGCTTCAAATTTGTTCATAGGACAGCTAGGAGCAAACTTAAAACCCTTTGTTAAAAATATTTCTTGGGTTGGGGTCAATTCATTTCCAGAAAGATTAAAATTTCTTATAACATTGTCCCTTTCCTTCTTTTTTCCCAATTTAACTCTCCCTCCTCTAAATCCTCTTCTAACCTTCTTCCTCTTTTTAATGGTGTCCCATGTTCTATTTCTGGTTTTTCCTAAAATAAAATCTTCCTCTCTGTCATTTCTGAGTTTCTCAAACCTTTTTCTAAGTGGAATGTTAAAAGTGGCCTTTTTCTTTTCATTTTCTCTACAATATATGGGTTTTTCTTAACATGTGTTTTGAATTCTTCAGTTATCTATATGTATATAATAGTATATTGTAAACTCAGTAGGATATGCACCTGAGGAAGACCAGCTACGGTCGAAACGCGTTGTGCTTATTGTTTTACTACTTATTATCGTGTGTTTGTTTATCTTTATTTTTGTAATAAAATATATTACTTATTTTAATTGTGGTTCCTGATCTTCATCTTAATACTGGGACCCATCAACTGAACAACACTCTGAGTGGATATACAACACCTACTGAGTTCAGAGTCGATCTTAAGGGCTCTAAAATATGTGAGTGTTCTCCACATTTGTTTCACTGATACCACTTTTATACATTCTGCCCTATGTCGCCTTTATGTTTATATTAATAGGTTTTATCCTGTATATTGATGCCGAAGTGAAGTACGTCTACAATTTGTGCGCTATCACCCTATTTTTCTCCAAGATTTTATGTATGTTTAAGTGTTTTATTGGCATAGCACTTGGGTGTATTTTAGCTGCACGGGTTTAGTGTACTATTGTGGTGCCACTTTCTTTAATTTTTTTTAAATTTTGTAAGTTGTTATTACCACTAGTGTTTTGCTCAGCTGAACTTATTAGTTCCATTCATTTTTCTGGTTTTTGAATAAGAAAAAGTTGTTTGAATTTCTTTGCAATGCTGAGCACTCACTGTATTTAACCCCTAATGATGCTTGTAAAATTGTCTGAGCAGGCTTTCATCAACCTATTGTTCCTATACCAATTTGTAATTGTTTCATTAATTATTAAATTTCCCGCTTTAGAATACTGTAAACCACTGCCACTGCTGAAAGTTGGCATTATATAAAAGCCAGTAATAATAACATTACATAGTGGATCAGTGGTGTACATACCAGGGTCGCAGGGGTCGCGGCTGCGACCGGGCCCGGCCCACCAGGGGGCCCGGTCGCCCCTGCGACCCGGTATGTACCCACAGGGCCAGCCTCTTCTCCTGGGGGGCCCAGGAGGCGGCCACCTCAGGGCCCCCCGAGGCTGACCCTGCTTACCCCGGCGGGCGGGCTGGCTGTCCGGCGCGCGAGGGAGCACTCTCCCCTGTGTGCTTCCTCTTCAGCTCCCTCGCGCACCGCACTTATGCCGGAGCCGGAAGATGACGTCGTCTTCCAGCGCCGGCATCCCTATGCGGCGCGCGAGGGAGCTGAAGAGGAAACACACAGGAGAGAGTGCTCCCTCGTGCGCCGGAGAGCCAGACAGACAGCCCGCCCAGCAGCACCACTGGACCCCAGGAAATCCCCCCAGCTCTCCAAAAGGTAAGGAGGCTGGGGGGATTAAATTTAAAAAAAAATGTGTGTGTGTGTGTGTGTGTGTTAGTGTGTGTGTGTTAGTGTGTTTGTGTGTGTGTGTTAGTGTGTGTTAGTTTGTGTGTGTGTGTGTGTGTGTGTTAGTGTTTGTTTGTGTTAGTGTGTGTGTTAGTGTGTGTGTCAGTGAGTGTGTCTGTTATTGGGTGTGTGTCTGCTAGTGAGTGTGTTACTGAGTGTGTCTGTTACTGAGTGTGTCTGTTACTGAGTGTGTTTGATGTCTGTTAGTGAGTGTGTGTTTTTCAGTTTAAGTGTATGTTTTGTAAGTGAGTGTGTATGTATGTCTGTCGCTGAGTGTGTCTCTGTTAGTAAATGTGTGTGTCTGTTAGCTAGTGTGTATGCGTCTGTTCGTGAGAGTGTGTGTGTCTTCAGCATTTACCTTTCTCCAGCGTCGGACTCCCTTGGCGCTGGGGATCCCTCCGCCTCTCAGCTCCGAATGCACATGTGCGGCAAGAGGCGCGCGCGCGCATTTAAACCGCCCATAGGAAAGCATTACTCAAGGCTTTCCTATGGACGTTCAGTGTCTTCTCACTGTGATTTTCACAGTGAGAATCGTGGAAGCTCCTCTAGCAGCTGTCAATGAGACAGCCACCAGAGGCTGGATTAACCCTCAGTGAAACATAGCCGTTTCTTTGAAACGGCTATGTTTTCAGCTGCAGGGTTAAAACTAGAGGGACCTGGCACCCAGACCACTTCATTGAGCAGATGTGATCTGGGTGTCTGTAGTGGTCCTTTAAGTGTGTGTGCATACCGCGGTCGTGGGGTCGCAGCCCTGCAACCCCTGCGACCAGGTGCCCTCCGCCATGTGTTGTGGCCCCGACCCGCGCCGAGTAAGCACGGGGGGGGGCCCATGGATCAATTTGCGCACCGGGGCCCCATGGGTCATGTGTACACCACTGTAGTGGATGGAATATTAGATATTAGAACCCAGGGTAACAGAAGATCTCCAGGTATCATTAGATATTTGGGGCATCACTCTGTGAGCTGAGACTAGAATTAGTGGCTGTAGCGGATGGCACTGGGCTGTCCTTCAAATGTCTTTGAAATAATTGCATTCGTGTGATCTGCTAGTTTTCTATGTGTTTTAAAGCCTTGTATTCTTGTGATTGTTCGGTAGTTTCATTCCCTTAGTTTATTCGAATGAAACTACCGAACAACCAGACCTCCCTGTGTGAAGTGTGTCCTCAATTACCCGTTGCAACATTGTTGCGAACAGGTAATTGAACAGTAAGTAGCCGTCCTTTGTTCTCGGGGGTGGCCGCCATTCGACAAACGAACACGTGGCGGCGGCCATTTTAAAACTCCCGAACAGCGGTGTTTAGCCGTCGAGTGTCTGGAACTAAAATCGAACACTCGAGTAGGCGAACACCGCTGAGACCTCCACAGCCCTGGTCCGTTCGGTTCCAAACTACCGAACGGCCCCTCGTTCGGTAGATAGAGAATACCGAACGAGGGGATTCAGGCGAACCCTCCCTAGCCTCTATAGCTAGAGGTTTTCATGTATTTTATTCCCTTATGCCAGGACCGACCGCAGGGCCCATTCACATGGAACCGAATTCGGCTATCTCAGTTCGTGCGGTCGGTCATTTTATTCCCTCCATATTTTTCCCGAACCCCTGGTCTGATCTGGGTGGTTTTTGGATATGTTGTTCACCCAGATCAGGGTTACCAGGGGATGTAGGATTTAAAGAGGTACCCCTACGTTTAGGGGTACATCCAGAAACGGGGGGAATTGGTGTACTGGATAAGGGGATTATGATGCTGGCTGAGGGGAGGAGATATGTGGGAGGTTACCAGGACAGGATTGGCTACTGTAATAATTACTGTAAATCCCTCCCTTGCATGGGAGCATGCTTTATAAGGAGACTGTGATTAAAGGCTAGTCAGTTCTGCTCCTGAAACTGTGTGTCGTCCAGTTATTGGGATTGCTGTGGGGAGATTGCTGTTATTTTACCTGCTGGAAACTTTGCCTATGGATTTATTATTTACTTGTTCCTGAGCCTCACTTGGATTATAAGCGGAGATAACCTGGGGAAGATTGCATCTCCGCTACATTGGTTGGCAGCGCTGGGATCCAGACTCACAAGGGAACAAGGACTAATGGAATACGGATGGAGAGTGATTATGCCAAGCTTAAAAGATCCACGCTAAAAGATCTCCTGGAAGCGAAAGGCATTGCAGCCAGCAACAAAAAGAAAGCAATCCTCATTGCAGAAGTGATGGCTGAATACCAGCAGGAGGACAGGGTAATCCCTGAGCAACAGAGTGCAACAGATGGAGCTGAAAAAGAAGAGTTCCGGAGAGAGGTGCAGTTCAGGCTGTCCTTTTATGGAGAGAATCCAACAACGGATATTATAGCCAGGACAATGTCAGAGGTACAGGAGTTTATACTGCGTCAAAGGCCACTACAGCAGCTGGAGAGGAATGCTACCACAACTACCATCACACAGGGTAAGACAAAAATTCCTTACCAAGCTTTTAAAACGTATATAGAAGCAGAGGAAGATATAGATGCTTTTCTCCAAGACTTTGAAAGGCTGTGTGCATTGCATAATATTAGCCCAGATGAGTGGGTGCCTATTTTAGCAGGGAAGCTCACAGGGAAGGCGGCGGAAGCCTATAGAACTGTACCTGATGAGGAAATTCGGAATTACCGCAGAGTAAAAGAAGTGATCCTGGCCCGATATGCAATCACGCCAGAGGCATATCGGCGACGGTTTAGAGACCTAAAGAGAAATGACAAGGACTCTCATGTGTGGAATGGGCTTGCAAGTTGCATCGGGCCGCTCTGGGGTGGGTACAGTCCAATAAGGCTCGGTCCATGGAGGACTTATTGCAAATGGTGGTGTTGGAGCAATTCTATGAGGGGGTAACAGGCGAGGTCCAGGAATGGGTGAGGGACAGAAACCCTACCTCCCTTACCGAAGCTGCTAGGAAGGCCGATGAGTACTTGGATGCACGCAGGCAGCAGAAACCAACAGCCCCAAAAGCTATTTTTAAAACCTTTGGGGGAAACAGCTACAACCCAGCTCCACCGAGGCAACTACCACCACCACCACCCGCTGTACAGCCCCGGTTTCGCCAGCCCGCTTCTGGCCCCTGTCATCACTGCCAGAAGTGGGGACATTATAAAAGGGAATGCCCCCAGCTGAGGGATCGTTCTACCTGGATTCGCCCCGGCCCACCACCACCACCACCGAGAGCAGCCGCCGCCCATCACTACCAAAATATAGTGGCCACACCATATGGGTCAGCTGTTCCCATAACAACTGTGGAACAGTGGGAAGTACTACACGAGGCGGATCCAGTCCAGGCCAATGCTGATAACAGACAGCATCACAGGCAGACTGTATACTTGGAGGGTAAAGCAGTACAGGGCCTACGTGATTCGGGGGCTACCATCACCTTGGTCAAAAGTCACCTGGTCTCGGATGAAGCGAGACTAAGTAAAACTGTGGCCGTCAGGGTAGCCGGGGGAGCAGTGTACCGGCTACCTACAGCATTTACATTGGGGAGCGGGGGCAGGACATGTGGAGGTGGGGTTGATGCCGCAGTTACCAGCGGAGGTTTTATTGGGGAACGATCTGGGGAGGCTCACATCTGCTTTTGAGCCCCAGACGTCCACCACAGGAGAAGCTCATCCTGTGGTCACCCGTCAACAGGCCCGCACCCAGGACTACAACACACTTCCGGAGGTTCAGGTAAGAGACCCTTCCCCTTCCCTTGACTGTGTCCCCTGGGCCCCTCCTAACGAATTTGCAGCCGAGGTAGTGACTGACCCCACCTTGCAGGTATACAGAGACAAGGTGACAGCAGACCCTCCGGGGGGAGGGGGGGAGAGATTTGTCTGGGACAAGCAGCTTTTGTACAGGGAGACAGACAAGCAGATTGAGGGGTCAGACCCAATAGTGACGAGGCAGCTAGTGGTGCCGCAGCGGTACCGAGCAGAGCTACTCCGGATAGCGCACGATATCCCACTATCCGGACATCTAGGGGTCAGCCGCACTAGGTACCGCCTGACCCAAAATTTCTTCTGGCCAGGGATCAGCCAGGAAGTGCGCCGGTATTGCACCACCTGCGACACCTGCCAGAGGGTAGGGAAAAGGGGAGACCGGAGGAAGGCAAAGCTACACCCCTTGCCAATAATTGAGGAACCTTTTAGCAGAATAGCGGTAGACTTGATAGGTCCCCTCAAGAAAGCCAGTCCGTCAGGCAAAAGGTACATTTTAACGGTAGTAGACTATGCTACCAGATATCCAGAGGCGGTGGCTCTGACCAACATTCAGGCTGAAACGGTCGCAGATGCCCTCATGCAGATATTCTCCCGGTTGGGATTACCCAGGGAGATTATCTCGGATCAGGGTACCCAATTTACCGCAGAATTCACCCAACACCTCTGGAGGATCTGTGGCATTAAGCCTATTATCAGTGCCCCTTACCACCCCCAGACTAATGGGCTCTGCGAACGGTTCAATGGCACATTGAAACAAATGCTCCGAACCTTCGCAGAGACCCACAAGGACTGGGAGCGGTTCCTGCCACATCTCCTATTCGCTTACCGGGAGGTGCCGCAGGAATCCACGGGGTTCTCCCCGTTTGAACTGTTGTTTGGGAGGAGGGTCAGAGGCCCCTTAGATCTTATAAGAGAGCATTGGGAGGGAGACCGGAGCGCAGATGGCACCCCCATCATACCATATGTGTTGTCTCTCCGAGACCGCCTGGAAGCCTTAACCAGGACGGTAAGGGAAAACCTTCAGGCGGCACAGACTCGCCAGCGCACATGGTATGACCGGGGAGCCAGGGACCGTAGCTTTCAGGTCGGGCAGAAAGTGCTAATTTTAAAGCCTATCCGACATGACAAGCTACAGGCCGCCTGGCAGGGACCTTATAGGGTGGTGGAACAGAGATGTGACACCACCTATATAATTGGCCCCTGTACAGGGACGGGAGGGCGACGCATGCTCCATGTGAACATGATGAAGCCCTACCAAGCGCGCTCCGAGGAGGTAACCGCCATATGTGCGCCCAATTCGGATGAGTTTGACAGCTTACCACTCCCAGATCTGCTGGAAGATGGGCAGCTGTCTGGGGATTTAGGGGAAGTCACACTGGGAGACCGGCTGAGCCCACAGGAGCGCATCGAGGTACAGCAGCTGTTGGAGGAGAAACGAGACACGTTCTCTAATGTACCTGGGTACACCCCTCTGGCCACTCACCGGGTAGAGACCCCAGGGCAACTACCGATGCGCCAGACCCCCTACCGCATCCCCGAAGCGGTAAGGGAAAATATGCACAAGGAGATCGATGAGATGCTCCAACTGGGGGTGATTGAGCCCTCAGATAGTCCCTGGGCTTCTCCGGTAGTACTCGTACCGAAGCGGGACGGTACGACCCGCTTCT
The DNA here is from genome assembly GCA_933207985.1 of Pelobates cultripes. Taxonomy (NCBI): domain Eukaryota; kingdom Metazoa; phylum Chordata; class Amphibia; order Anura; family Pelobatidae; genus Pelobates; species Pelobates cultripes. Next base: position 245,190,291 of record OW240916.1, read on the forward strand.
GCGTAGACTACCGGAGATTAAACGAGAAAACGGTGTCCGATGCATACCCTATGCCATGGATAGATGAGCTACTGGACCGAATGGACAGGGGTCAATACCTCACTACCATTGACTTATGTAAGGGGTATTGGCAAATCCCCCTGGCCCCAGAGGCCATCCCGAAATCGGCCTTTGTCACCCCATTTGGCTTGTACCAGTTTAAGGTCATGCCATTTGGGATGAAAAACGCCCCAGCTACTTTCCAGCGGATGGTAGACCGACTCCTGGATGGGTTCCAAGACTACACCTGTGCCTACCTGGACGATATTGCCATTTTTAGCAATACGTGGCAGGAGCACTTGGCCCATATAGGAGCGGTTCTAGACAGGATTAAGGAAGCTGGTTTGACATTGAAACCGGCCAAGTGCAGCATAGGGATGGCCGAGGTGCAGTACCTCGGACATAGAGTGGGTTGCGGCAAACAGAAGCCCGAACCAGCCAAGGTAGAAGCCGTGGCCCAGTGGCCCACTCCTAGGACTAAAACCCAGGTGTTAGCCTTTCTAGGGACCGCTGGGTATTACAGGAAGTTTGTCCCTAACTATAGCGCCCTCGCCAAACCTCTCACTGACCTTACTCGGAAGAATTTGCCCCGCCAGGTGACCTGGACCCCGGAGTGTGAGCAGGCATTCCAACATCTGAAAAATGCACTGATAAATGCTCCTGTCTTGGCAGCCCCCAATCCAACTAAACGTTTTCTTGTTCACACAGACGCTTCTATGTTTGGATTGGGAGCAGTACTGAGCCAAGTCGGAGCCGATGGCGGAGAACACCCCGTGGCTTACATCAGTCGCAAGCTGTTACCCAGAGAAGTAAGCTACGCCGCCATCGAGAAGGAATGCCTGGCTGTGGTGTGGGCCTTAAAGAAACTACAGCCGTATCTATATGGACAGCCTTTTTCGTTACTCACGGATCACAACCCGTTGGTATGGCTAAACCGGGTGGCTGGGGACAATGCCAGGCTGCTGCGCTGGAGTTTGGCGCTGCAGCCTTTTGACTTTAATATTCAGTACCGCCCGGGTAAACAGAATGGGAATGCCGACGGGTTGTCAAGACAAACTGACCTAGAGAAATGATCCGTGAGTCCCCGGACATCCCCAAGCCGATCCGTGTTGGATCAGACTGTGTATGCCGGCTTGTGGGCAAGGGGGAGCAGTGTAGCGGATGGCACTGGGCTGTCCTGCAAATGTCTTTGAAATAATTGCATTCGTGTGATCTGCTAGTTTTCTATGTGTTTTAAAGCCTTGTATTCTTGTGATTGTTCGGTAGTTTCATTCCCTTAGTTTATTCGAATGAAACTACCGAACAACCAGACCTCCCCTGTGTGAAGTGTGTCCTCAATTACCCGTTGCAACATTGTTGCGAACGGGTAATTGAACAGTAAGTAGCCGTCCTTTGTTCTCGGGGGTGGCCGCCATTCGACAAACGAACACGTGGCGGCGGCCATTTTAAAACTCCCGAACAGCGGTGTTTTGCCGTCGAGTGTCTGGAACTAAAATCGGACACTCGAGTAGGCGAACACCGCTGAGACCTCCACAGCCCTGGTCCGTTCGGTTCCAAACTACCGAACGGCCCCTCGTTCGGTAGATAGAGAATACCGAACGAGGGGATTCAGGCGAACCCTCCCTAGCCTCTATAGCTAGAGGTTTTCGTGTATTTTATTCCCTTATGCCAGGACCGACCGCAGGGCCCATTCACATGGAACCGAATTCGGCTATCTCAGTTCGTGCGGTCGGTCATTTTATTCCCTCCATACTTTTCCCGAACCCCTGGTCTGATCTGGGTGGTTTTTGGATATGTTGTTCACCCAGATCAGGGCTACCAGGGGATGTAGGATTTAAAGAGGTACCCCTACGTTTAGGGGTACATCCAGAAACGGGGGGAATTGGTGTACTGGATAAGGGGATTATGATGCTGGCTGAGGGGAGGAGATATGTGGGAGGTTACCAGGACAGGATTGGCTACTGTAATAATTACTGTAAATCCCTCCCTTGCATGGGAGCATGCTTTATAAGGAGACTGTGATTAAAGGCTAGTCAGTTCTGCTCCTGAAACTGTGTGTCGTCCAGTTATTGGGATTGCTGTGGGGAGATTGCTGTTATTTTACCTGCTGGAAACTTTGCCTATGGATTTATTATTTACTTGTTCCTGAGCCTCACTTGGATTATAAGCGGAGATAACCTGGGGAATATTGCATCTCCGCTACAGTGGCCCTGTGATGACAGATGTTCTGCATGCAGCGCTCAAAACGAGAACTGCACTCCTCTCTTTAAATGGGTATTTAAAACCACCAATGGTATACATTGGTGTGAGCAGGGTTAAATCCCTGCTCACACGAGGGACACCTAGGCTTTAATCAATACCGGGGATTCTCCTTGCCAGTTGGGGCAAATTTTAGTAGCCCCACACTGAATGATAAGCGTAATGCAGAGATCAAGTTGAGCATGGCATGCACTACTTTAAACGGGGATTTAAATCTTCATTGAGAGCCATTAGATTTTCATGTATTAAAAGCAGGGAAAATGGGCAAGCAAAAGATCTGAGGTACTTTGACAATGGCCAAATAGTGATGCCTAGACAACTGGGTCAGAACATCTCCAAAACATCAAGTCTTGTGGGGTGTTCCCAGTATGCAGTGGTTATTATCTAAGGAAGGACAACATCAAGGTCATGGGTGCCCAAGGCTCAATGATTCACATAGGGAGCAAAGACTAGCCAGTCTGGTCTTATCACACAAAAGAGTTACTGTAGCTCAAATTGCTGAAAAACTTAATGTTGGCCATGATAGAAAGGTGTCAGAACACAGTGCATCGCAGTTCACTGCATATAGGGCTGATTAGTCACAGACGAGTCAGAGTGCCCTGTCTTCCACCAAAAATGCCTTTAATGGAGACATGAGGGTCAGAACTGGATCATGGAGCAAATGAAGAAGGTTTCCTAAATAATTACATTTTCTTTTTTATGAGTTGCATGAGCAGGTGTGTGCTGTTTACCTGGGGAAAAGATGGCAGCATGATGCACTATGGGAAGAAGGCATTCGAGCGGAGGCCCTGTTATGCTCGGGTCAATGTTCTGCTGAGAAACTTTGGGTCCTTGCATTCATGTGGATGTTACTTTGACGCAAACCACCTACCTAGAGATTGTTGTAGACCACATACACTCCTTCATTTCAATGCTGTTCCCTGGTGGCAGTGGCCTCTTTCAGCAGGATAATACACCCAGCCACATAGCAAAAATTGTTCAGGAGTGGCTTGAGGAACATGACAAAGAGTTGAAGATCTTGACTTGACCTCCAAATTCCCCAGATCTCAATCCGATTGAGCATCTGTGAGATGTACTGAGACAACAAATCCACGGAGGCTCCACCTTGGATATGCTGAACTTAAAAGGTCTGCTGCTAATATCTTGGTGCAAGATACCACAAGATACATGCAGAGGTCTTGTGGAGTCCATGCCTCACTGCATCAGATCTGTTTTGGCAGCCTGAGAGGCACCTAAACAATAATAGGCAGGTGGTTTTAATGTTGTGGCTGATCAGTGTACATGCAGTAATTTCGTCCGGATTTGACATAACAAATAAAGTAAAACAATTACACTTCATATTATTTTCCTTACCCAGTCGGTTATTTATAGCCTAACCCCATTATTTAAAAAAATAAAATTAAAAAAATTGCCATCCATTCTATGCACATTACCATCAAGAATGATTTAGCCAGGGGGCGGGGACTGGCAGCCAAAGTGGTAGGACATGTTCCTAAAGCATTGGTAGCAACTTGTTTGGACCAAGGAATTGACCGGTACTGAAAGGAAACACAATGACTCTCAATTTGTGTTGAAAAACCAAAATCTGAAGCCACCTAACTATGTAGCCTCGCTTGTTGTGCGGCCCGTTGCCAGGGAGAGGTGATCAATCTTCCAACATAGGACAACACCACAGACTCTCCTGCCACCCCGCAACCCTCCCCCCTTTGGACCAGTGGAGGATATCCTAGTCCCCACTGGGGAAACTCACCTCACCACTGAATGGGAATCTCCAGCAACCGCACGGCATGCCCAAAATGGCCACTGCATCACACCTTTACATCTCCAGGAGAGCTTGCCAACCCAGAGATGGAGGGAGCAGTTGGACGTTCTGGGAGCCGGTTTATAACCGAACCCCCAATGCTGCTCCGTCTGCAGAGTCAAGAGTCTCCACGGGAGTGACAGCTCACTGACCACATGCGGAGGTACATCCTAACAGCCGCCCTCCTGCCCAATGGGTTCCCCGACCCTCAAAGCACCTTCTGGCCTGAGACCCTGCAGAGAAATGAAGGAGGGTCCTTGTGCACACAGCACCTGCTGCCCTACAAATCTGGGCCCTGGGAGGGAAGAAGTCTGGTATAATAGTCTGCCTGCATGCAGTGGCCACAACAAAGTGGCCACTGAAGTGGAGACTGATGGTACAGAGCAGCATACCTGTGGTGTGGGATGAACATGAAGGATGGAGATCTTGTTCAATTGCTAATATTTCACTTAACAGTAGTGTGAATTTTATGTTTTGTTTTCCTCATTTTACATTATGTTGATTACCCATTGGCACTTCACAAAGCAATGTCTAGTAATAACTTCCATATTTACCCACTGCCTATGTGTCTAGCTAACCATGCCTAGCTCTATACATAATATCTCCTAGACTTTATTGCCTAGCTGGTTTAGGGCCTGCCTACCCTTTATCTAATAGACATGTCTGAATTGCCTAATACTCTTGTTTCTTACAGTTTAAAGAACTGTGCAAATTTTCCTCTCTGCCATAATGTTATAAGTTCTCAGTATGTGTATCACTGCTATTGTGGCACTGTGAGGATGATTGTTAAATCCTGCACAGCAAAAATAAAAAATATAAAAAAATAAAAAAAAGAATGACTCAGGCTCCCCTAAACCTTAAAACTCCACAACAAATAAGGAAATAAATAAAGCAAAAAAAAAAAAATAACTAACAAAAAACAGGGAAAGGGAGTATGGAAGTCCAAACACCGCATTACATAGCTCTCTTCTAATCTACAAATGTCCCGCACAGGTCTGAAGTCTACGTTATATCAAAATTTTTCTGCTATTCTAGCTCGTGCCATACTGTCAGTCAATCCTCAGATGAGTCCCCACTCACAACAAATACTTCCAAAGTTTGCTTATACATTCCTAACATGCCACACAGCCCTCAGATACAGCATGGACCCGTGGTCGTAACTTCTGCCCTGCCACCATGCATATGTTGCCATAGGTTTTAGCCTATGACAATTAATTTTTGAAAGAACATGAAGCACATTAGTGATATCCATTCTACAAACAATAATTTGTAGAGATGAAAAGGTGGTTGTTTAACCCCTTAAGGACACATGACATGTGTGACATGTCATGATTCCCTTTTATTCCAGAAGTTTGGTCCTTAAGGGGTTAACCCTTATTCCCATGGGACTAACACTTCCCAGAATCTCAGGTACAAGTTTTATGCTACTATGACACTTAGAAACTAGAATCAGACGTATTTGTACATAAGAACATCTGTACTTTTTATTTTATTAGCTTGTATGAGAAAAGTTTACGTTTATTTAGCATATATTTATTTTTCTAAGAAATTGTAGGTCACGGCACTAGAATTCTAGTCTTGTTAAAATGCATGGAAAAAAAACCTAAAATGTATTTCAAGCAATTGTCAGTTGCATTAGGCAAGCTTTTATATCTCAATGTGTATGTATCACAAATGACATCTGATGTGCCAAGGTTATTTCATGAGAATAAATGCTAATATAATTTATTGACAAGTAAGATGAAAATTAAATGTAATATTGTTTATAGATTAATCATAATTAATGTGACTCAGGAATATATGATGTAAATGCTTCTTCACCATGACATGAGCAATATAAAACATTTATTTATGTTTTTCTTTTCTATTTTACTTTTTCCTATCATTGACCTGTAATGATAATACTGTCGCCTTTTCTTGAATTGAAGCTTAAGTGTGTTGTCATCCTTACAAGCTTAATCCTTTGGTGCCTTTCTATCTCTTTTGTCAATGAGACCACATAGATAGAGTAACACTATCTAAAATGAATCTATTATTGTCATTATCCTATCCTGACAGAAAAATACGTAAAACTTCTACATAACCGTCATGCCGAACTTACCTTTCTTCAATCGCTTCCTCTTTTCTCCCTCTGTCAGGATCTGTTCATTTCTTCCTGTCTGCTCTAGTTTTCTTTAAAACATAAGACAAAGTAGGAACTATATGCCCCTACTCGTGGTATAGCGAATAGGGGCAGCTTAATTACTAATACTAAGTAATCTTTACTTAGTATTATTAAATTTGGCTGAAAGACCAATTTAGGTCTTTCAGCCTTTTAGTAGATAGCTCCCTAATACCGTGGGAATTAGGAAGCTATCTACTCGCGACACAAATAGGATCGGAGTTTCATTCATTCAAATGAAATTCCAATCAGAACAAAAGTCCTGAATTGTGTCCACACACGAATGGACAAACTGTTCTCATTCTGTTAGGAGGAAATTCGGTAGTTTCGCCGGCGTTCGAACGCCAAATGAAACAGCAGGAGGAAGGTGAAAATTGTGGGAAAATTGCTTTGATCCACAGGAAACGGAGCACACTTTGTTCCTCCCCTGGGTCTAAGCTGGTCAAGCGTTGGAAATACATAAGACAAAATAGTCCCTACTTTGTCTTATATTTTAAAGAAAACTAGAGCAGACAAGAAGAAATGAAAAACAGATCCTGGGAGAGGAACAGAAGAGGAAGCGACTGAGGAAAGGTAAGTTCGGCATGACACTGTCGGTTTAAATGATCTGTCTCGTGGATGTTTCGGATTCTGTTATATTCTCATTTATATAAAAGGTAAATATATGTATATGTAAGTATCCTGCAAAATTATTCAAACCTGTAATCAATTCTCACATAATTGAAATTTTTTTAGTATAAAATGCTTTCAGCATTTTTCTGAGTATGCTACATTTTTGAACATGTTATAATTTTCTATCCAATCCATTGTATCTATCTACTTATATGCCAATTATCTCTGTAGATCCTCTCTGTGACGGATCCGGGTACCTCCGTCAACCGCTACTTCCCAGTGCTTGCTAGCGACATAAGCACTGCACTGGAAAACCATAACCACAGTAAACCCTACAAACTGCCGCAGCTTGGTTGGGGGCTCACTGTAACCCACCCACCCTGGACCCAAGACCAGGATCCAGCTTCCAGTGGGTAGACCTCTCCTAGTCCAGAGAGCGAAGCAAGCTGCTCTTATAAGAGCAAGTGTTTTGATTCAAGGGAGTATAGTGATTATAGCAATACCCAGAGTGTGAATATAGCTCTCCAATCCCCCAAACATGAGCCTAGACTTCATGAAGGGTAAAACGAATCTCACTTGAATGGTAGCCACAACTGGCTTTTTATGACAGTCCCAATGCAAGGGGCACTCCCCCCTGGACCTGAGAGTAGACTACAGTAAAAACATACACAATTACATTGGCTCTCAGATCCAGGACACTCTCATACAAAATCAGATAATCCCTCCTCTGTGTATGGGGGTTCAGGTATTTCCTGGAATTCTTACTTTTGACCCACCATGCACATGGTCCTATGCCCAAAACAGTTCCAGGGAATCAGGGCTAACAGTCGGTCTCTCTGTCTGGAGTACAAAAGTACATAACTCACATCAACAGAGACTTTTCAAGTGCATTGGGCAAGTTATATTGCAGGGCACGTAGTCCTGAGGCAAGAGGATGGCAAACAGGCCCCTAGAAGGTGCACAATCAATACAGTGATTTATGATGATGGAAGAGAGGATGAGGATAGGAGGTTAGTTTACAATGCTGGTAAAATATTAAAATATTGAATTTTGTTGTTGTTAAATGCAAAAGGGCACATATCTGAAAGATATAGGACACAAAGAAAATAATAAAACATAATTGATATATTGGTATGCATTATAACAAAGTATTAATGCATATACACAAAAAAATATACATAGCAGATCAGAATCCAGTGAGTACGCAGGTGAAGAGTAAGAAAGAGGGAACTTCAGGGAAAAGATAAATAAATAGCAGAGAAGAGAAATGAAAATCCAAGACTTTATGAAGAAAGCAGGCAATATTAATGAACTTCAGAATACAGCAATCAATGTATGATGACCAAAGGAGAAGCAAGAATGTTTCAGACTTCTACTAGGTAGAATGGTGGAGTTATTGAAATTATTTTGCCTCTGACAATGTCTGTTGCCGGTGCCATTCAGATGATGCCCTGTGGGAAATTATTATTATTCTTTTCTTTTTGCCTCCTGCATAAAATAAAGGTTTCACTGATAGATATCATTTTATGATAAACCTTTCTTAACATGTGATGGAGTTCCCATTCTCTGACTGAGTACTTCTGCCAAGTCAACTTCCTCGCTGCCACCAGGGGACTCTGGAGCATTTGAGGCTGAGTCACAGAAGCTTGACTGGAATCTCCCAGGAACTCTTCCACCAGACCAGACTGCAGCTCTCTCCTTCCAGGTAGGTATCGTCTCCTCTGTCTTTGTCTCTTCTGTTCCTCTCCCAGGCAGGTATCAAAACCTCTGCCTACACGGTCTCCAGCTATTGCCTTTAAAAAGGCACTTGTGGCTCTCAGGTCTAGTTCTTATTTGATTATCCTGGTAATCAGTGATCAAACCAGCGAGCCAACAGGACTCTGTTACTGAGATCCATGAACAAACCACACAGGACAAACAGTTCCCAATGGAACAAATACACAATTCTTTATTTTTGTCAGGCCTTTGGTGACTTCTTCTTGCACATGTGATGAAAAGCATAACATACAAATATACAGAACATACAGAATGAGTCACTATAATTAATACATGAACTATTTAATACAATTAATATTTTCAAAGTCAATAAAAAGCAACAATGTACATTTAACTATTTATTTGCTTTCCCTAATTTGCATACCAGTTCCATGTAAAAAGTACACATTTCAGCCAGCAGAATTATCGAACTAACGATGCATAGTTTGTATATCAATTGCTACCATCACAAGCCCCTTTCAGGGGCTCTATGGACCAGACCCATAGACTGTTGGCAAAAGGCTGGTCTTCAAGACACTACAAAAGGCCATGGCATGGGAGCTTCTGTTGCACCTGCCTATTTTATAAAGATCTAATTCATTAACCATTTCAGTTTTCCTGACTTTCATTAGTATTTTTTTTTTAAAGGACATGGGATTAGAAAGATTTACTGCCAACTGATGCAATACTAGGTAAGCCATGCTAAAATCTAAATTTTGTTGTCTTTTAAGCCAATATTCTTTAGTCTGTTTCACAGGAAATATGTTAATGGAAGCAGTAGGAGTAACATGAGTTGGGGGAGAAATCAACCACTTTCCTAATAAATATTATCTGGTTTATGCTATGCTAGACAGTCATACACATTTACAGTACATATATACACAATGACAGAAGTTAACATGTACAGACTTTTGCCAATGACTGTAAGGGAGAAAAATGTTGATGTCAGATACAGGAATCTTCTTTGTTGAAACGCAGCAGCTGTTTCAATGCATCTTTTACAAAATTGCCATGAAATATAAACCAACATAGAAATTAACTGGGAAACAAAATAGCCAGAAAAGAACAGCTGCGTGTTTGAACTTGGTATGTCAGCAACAGATTTAAGGCTTGAATATGACACATTTTCTGAGGGTTAGAACATAGAACCATGACCTAGGATGTCAGCATGCTTTAATAAAACTTCTTGTTTCCTCTTAGCGTTGAGTTTCAGATGCATGTCTCCTCATGGAGTGAGATGGACAATTAACTGATTTTATACAGCAGACATATCATGTTTTTGTTTTTTTTTTAAAGAGGAATTAATACATGTTTACAAAGAAACAAAATACAGTAAAATAAAAGCTTGACATCTAAGTGAAGGAATACAGACCACTATACAAAAAAAAGTTTCCTGCACATTATCCAAAATCCTTACGCACATTTAAATATCTAAAAAAAAGGTAATAGGCGCTCACTACAATATTAAATAGAGGATGTTTGTGGGCAGTGGTAACCAATACAAGGATTCCCAGCCTTGTGAAAAAGAGTGTCAAAAGGAGAAAGAAGAAAACTGCGCCCCAAGTAGTAACTATGAAATTGTATACGTACAGAAAACCCTTTTAAGTCATATGCAGTCGACCTCAAAGATAAAAACAGAGAGGGAATACAATAGTACAGTAGGATATGAAAAATATGTGAAATAGTAGGATAATTAAATGGATGTACACTCACATTTGATAGAGCTGACTAGGAGCTCTACCATAATTCGACTTATAATCAGAACTGACTGAAACACTGAAACAAATCAGATCAAGCTTACCAATGTGCCACAATATTTTTTAAGCATTAACCAAATAATCACACAGTTTGTTGGTGTGTTACATTATGTTTATTGTCTACTTTCATATGTACTGTTTTGCCTACTACCTAAGACAAAATAAAGAATGTAAAAAAAAAAATCAGATCAATCACTCCTTCCTAAATATAGAAGAGCTAAAAAATGGACTGCACTATCTATTTATAATAATAGATACCCTCACAACAGTTGTTCCCAAACCAATCCTCCTTGATCATCAGCAGCTCTCTACTGACCTGTATTCTCCACTCTCACTTATCTCACCCCCTGGCTATCTCCTTGCACAACTGTACAGTCACCAATATCATGTACAAGTCCAAGTCTAAACCTATGCCTCAAGACATTTTCAAGCCTAGTTATTGCTATCTACAAAGATACTCCTTTTGCAAAATAAATGCTTGCTCTATGATAAACCTTTACAGCAGAGCCCTCTTCCTTGTTAAACGATTAGATTATTTCTCCCTCATTAACACTTATTCTCATAAACCCTTGCATCTACTCAATACCGTTAGTTAATTTCTCTACCTTGCCTATCTCCTCCTAAAACTAACATCACAGCTAGCAAACTTTCTAAAATATGTATCTCTTAAGGAAATCATTTTCTCCACTTCACTCTTCTACTTATTTATCTGTTGTCTACTCATCTTCTTCAATCCTACAGAACGTCACCACAGTAAAAAAACAAAAAACAGATATATGTTTAATCGATGTTGTTTTTTTTAAAGGATTTAGCTTATTATTATTCTTAATTACTATTTTGTTTTTACTATATAATAGTTATTATTAAATTCAGATTATGCTAATATTATTTTAATAAGTGGTATAGAATGTGTGACAAATACAATTCCTAGCACACTACATCTGTAATTAGAAAATAAAAATCAAAACTCAACTGTTTATCGCTTGGGTAAAATTGCAACGTATTTTATTTATTAGCCTGCACTGGACTTTATTTTGTTATTATAATACCTTTTTTTTTTTATTCTATTTTTTTTTTGCCAATTATTGATTTTTAATTGTTATTCTTTTTTTTCCATACTATAAGGAAATTATGAAGATGATATAAGAAATAATTTATTTGCTTACCTTGCAGTGGATAGACTTATCGTTCTGAAAAGCTTTTTGTATGCATATATATTTTTCAATGATCTTTTTGATGAATAGTATATTTTTTCAGTTTGCATCTATTGTGGATATATTGAGCTGTTCTTTAGATTCTAGGCTATCCTCTTTGCTGCATTTCAACAGTATTTGTAAAATGTCTTATTGTTTAAACTCAATAAGCCTGTGTAATTTTATTTGTTATTGAACATATTTTCAAAACATTTTTATTAAAGATTTTTCAAAATGTTTACAAACAATAATAACAAATAAAAAATAAACTTGGGGAAAAAAAGGGGGAGAGGGAATCCATCCAAAATTATGAAATTAAATATTATATATATATATATATATGTGTGTGTGTGTTAAAAACAATTATAACAAAATATAACAACAGATAATATAAAGTATTATTCCATGGTCCAGATTTACAGACAATATGCTTTTCTCACAGTATCTTCCCATTCATTCAATAATACTTAAAATGGGGAGTTTTGGGAAATTGTTTAAATAAAATGTAAATGTAGTAATGTATAGATCCACATTTCTAATTAGTTGTGTACATCCCTCCAGTACTTTGTAATAGGGATGCACCTAAAACGGGTCAAATTTGCCACAAACAAGAACAGTAT
>OW240916.1:245214185-245224843 GCA_933207985.1 Pelobates cultripes
AAACACATAGGAGCAATATTTGTAACCGCTGTATTTAACATTTTAAGATAAGACATATTTTTGATGTACATATATATCCTGCTATATTTATTTATAAACAGAGCATTGAAGCAGTCAAGGAACTTTGGGAGTCATTGCATCCCCTATAATATCTGGGGAGACATCTTCAGAGTGTATTTCTCACATTTATTCCATGAGCTCAAGTGAGTCATTAAGTGGTCAATCTGTTAAATCTATATTTCACTTTATCTTTTTCTTTTAGGTGTTAAGCTGTAGCCCAGTTGATGCATGTAACAGAAACCTCCGTTACATTGGCTCTTGGCGAGGACTGCAGGTCAGCCTCCTTCCACGACTATGGGCCCTGGCCTGGAATAGGGTTCTATTTTCAGGAGGCAGGTACACAGGGGCCATTTGGACTGCTTTCCTTCCACAAGTGCCTTTGCAAGGCAGTAGTTGGAGATAGGCAGAGGCGTTGATACCTGCCTGGGAGAGGAACAGAAGAGGCAATGGCAGCAGCAGAGAGAGCTGCAGCCTGATCCGGTGGAAGAGTTCCCAAGAGACCCCAGTCAACCTTTGGTGACTGGGTCTCAAGTACTTCAGGGTCCCTGATGGCAGTTTGGAAGCTGACCTGGCAAAGCTACTCAGTCTGAGTTGGGTAGCTCCGTCACAATGTATGCTTTGATATCATTTTTAGTGTGGAACTGTATCAAAGGCCTTTGTCTCTTTATGTGTACTAACTTCTTCACAGAAAGCAATTTTAATTTGGCATCACCTATTTTTAAACAAATGTCGATTACGGTCAATGATATTGGCAGTAATAAATGAATTCCTAAATATTATACCTAAACAGTCCTTAAAATAATTCCTCAACCACATTTGTTAAGCTCTCCGGTCTGTAATATTCACACTGAGGTTTTGAACACTTTTTAAATATAGGAACTACATCTGCTTTTCTCCAATTGATTACTCACAATAATGATATTCAAGAAGGACACTGCGTGCTCTGTCATAAGAAATATTTTCCTCAAACTTTACTAGAGATTATACTACTGTATTATTGTAAAAGTTGCACCTAACTGTTGAACTACAATGGTTTAATGATTGGCACGTTATTGGGTGTTTACCAACAATGCTTCAACTCTGTCAGATATCTTATTCCATGATACTTTGCAATATTTTTTATGGGGAGACTAAAGAATTCCAGGATTCTCTTTACTTTCTTGCAATGTGTAAAAAGGTGTAAAAGAGGTACTGAAAGAGGTGCTGAAATCCTCAATGGAATTATACTGTCCTCAATAACAAAATATAGGAATAAGTAAACTTACTCTTCAAAATCCTAGAAACTGCCGCTTCCCCTTTAAATAGCTTAATTTGTCCATGCATTGGACACAGCAATAAAGGGGTTCAGATGTACTTTGCAGGGACAGCAGGCCTTGTGGATGACCTTAGCATGCATTCCCAAGACCTTAGAACCTGAGTTATCAGATGCAAAATGTATTTAGCACAGCTTTGAAGCCAGTATATCTACCCATAAAGTGATCTCTGTAAAATGTTCAACTCAAAGTGCAACCATAACCCTTTTGGCCATTGGAGGGAATGCCCGCCTGCCAACGTCAAGGCAGATCCCCCTAAAGCGGGTCCTAACACCCTTCAGCCTGCTTCCTTGAGCTTCTGGCAAAGATATCTCTAATGAGACAGAGGGGTATTTTATTTATATACACCCCTATATACTTACTAAATATTCTGAAAAAGAAACTGGTGTCCAAAAATACAATGCTAATCTTCTGGATCAAGAAATAAAAGCAATTGACACTTTAGAGAGAAAGGACCTTATGAAAAAGAAAATTAAAAAACCAAGAGATGATTTTCAGTTCGCTTTCATTACTCAATTCAACACGCAACATCGACAAGTCACCAATATTCTGAATAGACATTGGAATTATTTTAAGAGACTCTATTCTTGGCCCTGCACTGCCCAGAAAAGCAAAAACAATCTAAAAAGCATTTTAGCACCAAGCTATGCACTTAAGAGACCACATTCAAGTGTCTCAATAGAAAGGAAAGGTTTTAATCCATGTAATTCCTGTACAGCATGCACAATGCAAAACCCATCAGAAATTCAAAAAATCCATATTATAGTAAAAGGGAAACAATTCCCAATAAAAACAAACATCAACTGCAATACCAGAAATGTGGTATACATGTTACAATGCCCATGTGGCAAACAATATGTTGGTAGGAATAGCAGAAAATTAAAAGTGAGAATACTGGAACACAAACAATATAAAGAAAAAAAAAAATCACAAAAACATATAGTCCCCATAAATTTTAACCAATGTCCAAAGTTTAATTGGAAGGATTTTCTGTCACAGGATTAGAATAAGTAGAAACCTATTGGAGGGGAGATAATATTATTAAGAAACTGGCCCAGAGAGAAACCGACTGGATAAATATTTTAAAAAGTTTACAACTAGGGGGTTTAAATATTAACATAGATCTGTGGTGCTTTCTGGAGTAATCTTTCACGTCTCTCCCTCCACTTTCACTTTCTATCATTTTAGATTTTGTAGATTTTTTAGATTGCTTCATGTATTTTCTTTAATTGTTTTATGTATTTTTCATCCACACTCAGAAATGAGAATCCATATGGGTCAAAAATTATCATTCACTCTATTGGCACTATTTTAATTATTTTAAGTAGTATTAATTTCACCTTTATATGTGGCTGCACGTAGGGCTACATATAAAAATGTGCCTAAAATATTTATCATGTGCAATAATTTTCATAACAATTTTTTGTAAATAGCCATTTGCATTGCAATATATGTGGACGTGAATTCAGATTTTAACTTCAAACCCCTCCCCATCTCTTATTCCCTCTTTTTATTCATGTATTTTGAGCATCAATATAGACATTTCGTTCCAGACTTGAATTTGGAACGCACATTCAAAATGGCCCTCACATGCATGGAACGCATGACGTCAAAAGTCACCACGGACGGCACGTGGTGATGTGAATCAGGACGAAACCAGAAGTAAAAAAAAACAAAGAAGAGAGAGGATGAAATGCACATCTGACACGCGAAACGTGTAGGACGGGTGGACTGATATTTCATGCTACCACATATGCTGTTTTTAACTCACATGTAAGTGATTAAAATTATCCTTCCAATTTACTTGTATTTTGCATCCAATTTGTGCAATTTCTTTTTCCAAATTTCTATGGTCCATGCCATTGAAACTACATAGCAACAGGAGGAAAACCCAATGACATCTTTAAACATATTCTGAAGGCTTGAATTTAACATCCAAAGTGTGAGTGGCCAAGTGTATCTAACACCACTTTCTTTAATAACACATTTAAGCACTTTGTTGTGCCTTTCTTTTTATTTTCCCTAGAAGATCTACCCCTATTGCCTATATTTATATTTATGTTTGAAGATTGAGGAAGTCTTCGGGGTTGTACTTCAAAAGGGAAGTCTTATTTATGAAAATATTTTTAGATATATTTTCCTATAATTTTTTAGATATATTTTCCTATAATTTCCTGCACAGTTCCATTTCTAATAGGATTGTGATTGTCAATTTGTATCTCTATATTTCACCCAGTCATCCACCTGATTGAAAAGAAAATGTGATTCATCAGACCAGGCATCCTTCTTCCATTGCATGTTCCAATTCTGATGCCCACGTCCCCATTTTGGAGGTGGATAGGGGTCACCATGGGCACTCTGGCCAGTCTGCAAACTGTGATGCACTGTGTGTTCTGACACCTTTTAATTATGGCTAGCATTAAGTTTTTTGGCAATTTGAGCTACAATAGCTTTTCTGTGTGATCAGATCAGGTGGGCTAGCCTTCACTCACCATGAGCCTTGGGCACCTATGACCCTGATGCTGATTCACCGATTGTCCTTCCATGTACCAGTTTTGGTAGGTACTAGCAACTGCATACTGGGAACACACCACAAGACTTGCCGATTTTAAAATGCTCTGACCCAGTTATCTAGCCATCAATGTTTGGCCCATGCCAAAATCTCTCTTCGCTTACCCATTTTTCTTGCTTCCAACACATGGAATTTAAGATTTGCCAACTTGCTGGCTGCTATAACCCACCCCTTGAAGCTTGGTTGATTCATCTAAGTGCTGCTTCTAAGTGTGTGGTTGGAGATATTGTGGAGCGTTTTACAGAAGCTTCAACTGTCTAAGATTTTTGCTAAGAGTTTTCTTTTCTACTGTTACAGGTAAAATTCACCTGTAGGAAAAGGTTACTGATTGCACAAGGTTTGATTTCCAGTTGGTAATTATAAGGCATTTGATCTGATTAGTTAGCTAGTTGCTATTGATTGCTTGTTAATTAGCTATTGTTTGCAAATAAGCATAGGCCTACCCAGGTGTTAAACATTCCTAGTGGGTGGTGCTTTTAGGAGTTATATTAGGGTTGTTGTCATTAGCTTGGTTGCTTCATCTAAGTGCTGCTTCAAAGTGTGTTTGGAGATATTCTGGAGATTGCTGCTTCCAAGTGTGTGGTTGGAGATATTCTGGAGATAAATTGGAGGTAATCTGAGGTATTCAGGAGGACAAAAATGTAAGATTTGTTTGATTTAAATGATTCACCTTGTTGAAATGGCAGACTTAGTTCAGTGTAATAGTTGTTATGCATTTGTTTCACGTTACACTTTTTGGAGATTTGGATGCTGTCTAATGTGTAGACAGTTCTCTATATTGTGGCAGGAGATTAAATGAGGTTTCAGAGGTTAAGAAAGTTTTTTTGTGTTTTTGCCAATGATATACGGCAGGTTGCTTCCACACTGTCATTCTCTGAAGTTCTCCCTGTGCATAACACTCAAAACGACAGGCGGATGCGTATTAGGGACTTTAACTTGTGGTTTGGTGAATGGTGTCGGGAGCAAGAATTTGGCTTTATTTCTCATGGTAACTCTGTTTGGAATGGAAATAAACTGTACAAAAAAGATGGTTTGCATCTTTCTCAAAAGGGAACAAATGTTCTCAGTGAGCAGTTCAGAGGTTTTGCTAGGATGTATTTAAACTAGGAGAGGGGGCAAAAGGGTGATAAAACATCAATCCAATTGTCCCCCAAAACAAGGACAGAAGGTGCCTGTAGCAAGTGTGTTAAAAAATGAAACGCTTAGAGTCATGTCTACAAATGCTCGCAGTTTAGGGACTACGATCCATGAACTTGTGGCAATAACGGCAACTGATAGTGTAGATTTAGTCGCTGTTACTGAGACATGGTATAATGAGAAAAATGACTGGGACATAGCAATACCAAGGTACTCTTTATATAGAAAAGACAGGGAAGGCAATAAAGGCGGAGGGGCGGCCCTGTATGTAAAGGACAGCATAAAATCCAGCCTAATAAAAGTTAGTGAGGCGAACAGAGTCTGTTTGGGTTATGTTAGAATTTGGTAATCACACATTAACTTGTGTAGGTGTGATTTATCGGCCCCTAGGACAAATAGAAGAGTTAGATAATCTACTAGTTGAGGAAATAGCTAAAATGACAATGAAGGGGGAAGTTATCATCATGGGTGACTTTAATCTTCCTGATGTGAATTGGAAAACAATAGGCATGTGCATGGGGAAAATTTTCGGTTCGGCATTCCGAAATTCAGGACTTCGGCAATTCGGCACTTTAACACTACAGCACTTCGGCATTTCGGCAACTTTGGGACTTCTTTTGCAGCCGCTTAGTAGATTACTCCCTAATTCCCATGGTATTAGGGAGTTATCTACCAAAAGGCTGAAAAACCTAAATTGGTCTTTTAGCCAAATTTACTAATACTAGGTAAAAATTACTTAGTATTAGTAAATTTTGCCCCTACTCACTATACTGCGAGTAAGGGCATGTCTAGTAAACAGTGAGAAGTCTGTGGTGCGACGCGCGAGTGGGGGCTTTTAACCTAAAGGGGGGACCTATTGCCCCCCTGGCCCCCACCCCCTGAGTGGCGGGTGGGGGCCCTACAGTAAAATAGGGGGGGGACCTAATGTCCTCCCCCCCGGCCCCCACCCCTGAGTGGTGGATGGGGGCCCTAAATTATAATAAGGGGGGGGACCTAATGTCCTCCCCCTGGCCCCTACCCCTGAGCGTCAGGTGGGGGCCCTAAATACTAATAAGGGGGGGACCTAATGTCCTCCCCCTGGCCCCTACCCCTGAGCGTCAGGTGGGGGCCCTAAATACTAATAAGGGGGGACCTAATGTCCTCCCCCTGGCCCCCACCCCTGAGCGGTGGGTGGGGGCTCTACAGTAAAATAAGGGGGAGGACCTAACGTTCTCCCCCCTGGCCCCCCCACATGAGCAGTGGTTGGGGGCCCTAAATACCAATGGGGGACCTATTGTTCTCCCCCGGCCCCCACCCCTGAGTGGTCGGTGGGGGCCCTAAATACTAATAAGGGGGGACCTAAGGTCCTCCCCCCCGGCCTCAAACCCTGAGCAGCGGGTTCGGGCCCTAAAAAAAATATGTTACCCCCCAGGTGACTAGGGGTTTTGGATGGCTTAAACCCACCAATCAGAGTGTTCTGAGCCTAATTGCAGGGCGGGGAAAAGCTTTATAAGCCTTCCCCCGCCCTGCAGAGCTCAGTCTGCGCGGAGCCCTCCATGGGTGAAGATGGATTATTTATTTTTATTTTTTTTATTGCGTCAGTTATTATAGATTTTTATTTGGCCTTTTTGGGGCTGAAAAAAGAAGATTTTAGAAGAAAGAAAACATTGAATGGTAAGTTTTATTTTATTTACAAGTACCTAGTTAAAGGTCCCCCTTTCATTATTTTTAGGGTGAGGGGGGTAGGTGGGGGTTAACTTTTTTGGTGGGTGACTAGGGGTTTGGGGACCCCTAGTCACCTGGGGGGTAACTTTTTTTAGGGCCCCCACCCACCGCTCAGGACCGAAACGAATTGCACATGTCTAGAAAACAAAAATAGCTACTTGTGCAAGGAGCACACATATTCTAAACTCCCTACTGGGACTTGTCTCTAAAACAAGTCGTTGAAGAGCCAACTCGTGAAGAGGCCATACTAGATTTAGTGTTAAATGGAGATTTGGTATCAGATATTACTGTAGGTGAAAGTTTAGGATCCAGCGTCACACCACATAAAACCAAAAGTTTTAGACTTTTAAAAAACAGACTTTCGAAAATTAGAATATGTGTAAAGGAGTCATTATCAGACTGGAGCAATTTAAATTGAGTCGAAGAGAAATGGGATAATTTAAAAGTTGCACTGCTGAAGGCAACAGAAAATTGCATTAGGCTTGTCAGTAAAAGCAAATAAATTCAAGAAACCACTGTGGTACTCCGCAGATGTGGCCAAAATAGTAAAAAACAAAAAGTTATCATTCAGTAATTATAAACAAAAACATCATCTACAAGATTAGGCAGAAAGAGGCTAAGCAAGTTATAAGAGCTTCCAAAATCTCACACAGAAGAGAACATAACACAGTCAGTAAAAAAGGGGACAAAACATTTTTTTAGATACATAAATGAGAAAAGGAAAGTAAGACAAGGATTAGTTAGATTAAAAACAAAAGAAGGAAGGTATGTAGAAGAGGATAAAGGTCTAGCTGACTGACTCAATGAATATTTTTGTTCAATATTTACAGATGAAAATGAAGGAAAGGGACCTCAGTTAGGAAAAAGGACAAATTAGTCATTTATTACATGTTTACAGGGGAAGAGGTTCCATTTCAACTGTCAAAAGTAAAGACAAATAAGTCAATGGAACCTGATGGAATACACCCAAAGCTATTAAAAGAGCTGAGTGGTGTACTAGCAAAACCATTAACAGATTTATTTAACCAATCATTGTTAACAGGAGTAGTCCCAGAAGATTGGAAGTTAGCGAATGTTGTGCCCATTCACAAGAAAGGTAGTAGGGAGGAGTCGGGCAACTATAGGCCAGTAAGCCTTACTTCAGTAGTGGGTAAAGTAATGGAAACCATGTTAAAGGATAGGATTGTTGAACATCTAAAAACACATGGATTTCAAGATCAGAGACAACATGGGTTTACTTCAGGGAGATCCTGCCAAACTAATCTTATTGATTTTTTTGATTGGGTAACTAAAATAATAGACCAGGGTGGTGCAGTAGACATTGCTTACCTAGATTTCAGTAAGGCTTTTGACACTGTTGCACATAGAAGGCTTATCAATAAACTGCAATCTTTAAGTTTGGATTCCAATGTTGTTGAATGGGTAAGGCAGTGGCTGAGTGACAGGCAACAGAGGGTTGTAGTTAATGGAATATATTCGAAGCTTGGACTTGTCACTAGTGGGGTACCTCAGGGATCTGTACTTGACCCATTCTCTTTAATATTTTTATTAGTGATATTGCAGAAGGTCTTGATGGTAAGGTATGTCTCTTTGCTGATGATACTAAGATATGTAACAGGGTTGATGTTCCCAATGGGGAAAAATGATTTAGGTAAACTAGAAAAATAGTCAGAGTTGTGGCAACTGACATTTAATGTGGATAAGTGCAAGATAATGCATCTTGGATGTAAAAACCCAAGGGCAGGGTACATAATATTTGATAGAGTCCTAACCTCAACATCTGAGGAAAGGGATATAGGGGTGATTATTTCTGATGACTTAAATGTAGGCAGACAATGTAATAGAGCAGCAGGAAATGCTAGCAGAATGCCTGGTTGTATAGGGAGAGGCATTAGCAGTAGAAAGAGGGAAATGCTCATGCTATTGTACAGAACACCGGTGAGACCTCACTTGGAGTATTGTACGCAGTACTGGAGACCATATCTTCAGAAGGATATTGATACTTTAGCGAGAGTTCAGAGAAGGACTACTAAACTAGTTCATGGGTTGCAGGATAAAACTTACCAGGAAAGGTTAAAGGATCTTAACATGTATAGCTTGGAGGAAAGACGAGACAGGGGGGATATGATAGAAACATTTAAATATATAAAGGAATCAACACAGTAAAGGAGGAGACTATATTTAAAAGAAGAAAAACTACCACAACAAGAGGACATAGTCTTAAATTAGAGGGACAAAGGTTTAAAAATAATATCAGGAAGTATTACTTTACTGAGAGGGTAGTGGATGCATGGAATAGCCTTCCAGCTGAAGTGGTAAAGGTTAACACAGTAAAGGAGTTTAAGCATGCGTGGGATAGGCATAAAGCAATCCTAACTATAAGATAAGGTATTTTGAAAATTGGGCAGATGGGCCGAATGGTTCTTATCTGCCGATTTTGAAATGCTCTGACCCAGTTATCTAGCCATCAATGTTTGGCCCATGTCTCTCAGATCTTTTCGCTTACCCATTTTTCCTGCTTCCAACACATGGAAGCCAAGATTTGCTCACTTGCTGGCTGCTATAACCCACCCCTTCACCTATCAGTGGTTTAAATGTTGTGGCTGATCAACGTTATGCTAAACATTTTAAATCTGTCTGTAGGTTTGGATCTGCCAGAAATTGAGTATTTTGACAGATGTCAAACTAAGCAGTTTCATGGCTATAGTATATGGTTAAAACTCAATTTTCAGTTTGATTTATAGTTTTTATTTAACTTGGCTAGTGTTTTGTATAGAGTACACTGAATAATCCTATGTCTTGATAATTGTTTCAAATGTTTGGTCAATAGCATACCCATAGTCAATATCCATTGACAAAAGCTTTTGAATTTTAATGTATTGTTTTTTTATGGTTTTAGGAAAACAAACATAAAATATATAAACAGGGCCGGCCTTAGGCCTTTAGGCGCCCTGTGCGAAAAATCTTCACAACACCCCTCCCCCCTCTGTCATCCATGTATGATGTAATGTTTGTGTTGTCTGTGTATGTGGTAGGTGTGATGACTGTGTGTGATATACAGTCACACACACAAACACAGGCAGACAGACACACTCACACACACAGGCAGACAGACACACTCACACACACAGGCAGACAGACACACACACACACACACACAGGCAGACAGACAGACACACACACACACACACACACAATCACACATAGTTATCTCTGTTCATTGTGGAGGCAGTGCAGCTCCTGGAGACTGTTTGTTGGGGAAGCAGGGACTCCTTCCTGCTTCCCCTGCAGCAGTTATCCGGCACGTTTTGCTCCGTCCCCACCACACGGTAAGCTCCTCCCAGCCGCAATTTGTTTTTATTTTAAATCTCAGCCAGCCTTGTGTGAGCTGTGTCGGCCACAGGGCGCCCCCTGCTCCATGGCGCTCTGTGCGGTCGCCCACTCGCACACCCCTAAGACCGGCCCTGTATGTAAAGATCATAAGATCCAGATTTGAAAAATCTTCTATGACACCTAAGGTGGGATAAGCTAATACACTTACACACCTGCATCAAAGCTGTTTCATTTCATGTTTGATTAAGCAGACACTTACTATGTGTAATTGAATTTCTGAATCATGTTTTATTAATGGTCAGAAGTCATGTAGTCCTACAACAGATTTGAAATATAATGGAACAATTACATTTACAAGCAAAACCAAAACTGGAAATAGGTCACTTAAGATACCATTAAATTATAAAGAATAATTATGAGACTGGCTAAGTGAATTACTCTTTGGAAAAAGCTTAATGTATCTTTATTAATAAATTATAGATCACTTAGAGAGAGCATGCACAACATTAGCGTACTGTGCTGCATAAATCTTCTTTCCA